>CM052709.1:42187501-42206703 GCA_028551405.1 Uromys caudimaculatus | reverse complement strand
CCTCTTGAAAGGCTTCTCGTTGTTTATCTCCATTCTCTTGTATTTCTTTAAGGGTGTTATTCAATTCTTTCTTAAAGTCTTCTATCATCATCATGAGAAATGATTTTAAATCTGAGTCTTGCTTTTCTGGTGTGTTGGGGTATCCAGGGCTTGCTGTGGTGGTAGAGCTGGGTTCTGATGGTGCAGAGTACACCTGGTTTCTGTTCTTTATGTTCTTGCCCTTGCCTTTTGTCATGTTGTTGACTCTGTTGTTAGCTGATCTTACTCTGTCTGGTTGTGGCTTGCCCCTCCTGCACGTCTCTGTGTCAGTACTCCTTGAAGACCAGCTCTCTCTGAGAGGTGTTTGGGTTTGGAGAGCTGTGGCACCAGGTCTGATCTTGGTCCTAGAAGTTGCTGACCTTCAGTCTCTGTGGCCCACGGGAAGCGGGCGGAGTCAGTGAGCTCTGGGGACACGTTGCCCCTGCTATGGGCTTTTCTGCGTTCCTGGGAGAGAGAGGATTTTCTCCCGGAGCTGCTTGTCTATGGAATCCTAGTGTCCCAGGCAGAAGTTTCCTGCCACGGCCACCCGCTTTTGGGATCCAGGGGGGTTTCTAGGCCCGCCTACCTCGGTCCCTGTGTCTCGCGGGTTTGGGGCAGTACCTGGTGAGCTGTGGGGCGTGTCTTTGGCCCTCTCCTGGGTCTTGTGATCTCCTGAGAGGGATCTTTGTCCCGGCACTGATTAGCTGTGGAGCCCTGTCCACATCTTGCTCATTAAAGGGGAAAGCATGTGCAACACTGGGTTGAAGTCATGTCATGGACTAGCATATTATAGATTCAGAACTAAAATATTTGTCTAATTTACAGAAAGCACACCACTGGGGAGGGAAGAGAATCAGGGTTGTCATGTCAAATCAGTTCTCAAAGTAGAAGGCTTAAATATTATAGAATATAAAATAACTAAAAATTCAAAACATTTTTGTTAAGTTGTCCAGACAGCCTAAAGCAAAATGAAAGTCTATTCAACTCAACAAATATTTATTGACTAGCTATGCTAGATGCTTCTGGGAATACTAATAAATTAAACATGAACAAATGCCAAGTTTTACATTTAGGTTCAATCAATTGCATAAATCCACAAAACATGATACATGGAAAGATTTATTATATAACAAGAATTTAGAGATTGCTTTTGCTAAAAACCACTGATTTTCTCACTTGTGTATACAAGGTAGCTAAAATCAAGGTAAGATACAAAACCGAAACCTGGCATCCCAGCCTTCATTTTACATCTTCTCTGTCTGACTTCTTATTAACTCTACACATAGGCGTGGCATTGCTCAGTGAACCTCTCTGTTGGCTGAGCTATCTTACCATCTTTAGATAAGAGTACCTGAGGTACTTACTATCAGCCTCTACCATGTCTAGTTCCAGATCCCCATCACCACCACAAAAATACTCTGATGTCCCCATTGTCTTAAACCTGTTGTACCTTGGGATCCAGGACCAACAGAGACAAATCATCCTATGTTGAGGTCTCCCCCAGCAGGAACACACATCTCACAGAAACCAGCCGTAAGTCTCAATCCATAAGGACTTCTTCACACGGTTCAGAACCAGAACAAAGACAATGCCCAATCAAACCATGATTTGACCAACGTGGCTTGGTTGTGTGTATTTCTTACCCTCTGACCCAACCTTTCCTCTATTTAAAACTCATGAACCTCTTTGACTAAGTCTTTCTCTCCCTTGACCACTGTACTTTCTGGTGTTGTGTGTCAACTTGACAGAAGTTGGAGTTATCACAAAGAAAAGAGCCTCCCTTGAGGGTACCTCCTTGAGATCCAGCTATAAGGCATTTTCTCAATTAATGATCAAGGGTGGGAGGGCTCATTGTGGGTGGTGCCATCCCTAGGCTGGTAGTCCCAAGTTCTATAAGAAAGCAAGCTGAGCAAGCCAGGGGAAGCAAGCCAGTAAGCAACATCCCTCCATGGCCTCTGCATCAGCTCCTGCTTCCTGATCTGCTTGAGTTCCAGTCCTGACTTCCTTTGGTGATAAACAGCAATGTTAAAAAATGTAAGCTGAATAAACCCTTTCCTTCCCAACTTGTTTCTTGGTCATTGATGTTTTGTGTGGGAATAGAAACCCTGACTAAGACAACCACTATTAACTCTTTAATATTATAGTGGCATGTGTGGCTGAGCCTAGTCTGTTGGGATTCCTAGAGCCCTAAAACTCTGATAACAAGTAGGCATTTATGGGGAAAAGAGCCTTGAGCCAATTTGCAACTGGGAAGCAAATAGTTTATGAAGGCTTGTGTGGTAGTTTAATATGCTTGACCCAGGGAGTGGCACTATTTGGAGATGTGGTCTTGTTGGAGGAAGTGCGCCACTGTGGGCGTGGACTTTAAGACCCTCATCTTAGCTGCCTGGGAGCCAATCTTCTCCTAATGGCCTTCAGATGAAGATGTAGAACTCTCAACTCCTCCTGCACCATGCCTGACTAGATGCTGCCATGTTCCCACCTTGATGATAATGGACTGAACCTCTGAACCTGTAAGCCAACCCCAATAAAATGTTGTCCTTATAAGACTTGCCGTGATCATGGTGTCTGTTCACAGCAGTAAAGCCCTAATACAGCTTGTCTGTACCAGTCAGACACAGCAGCTGAGTAACAGGGCCCTGCCTCAGAATCAGCACTCTCTTAAGAGTACATCGTGGTACAATATACATTCTAGGCAGAACCATATACTACCCTACCTTTTAATGTAGACTGCAACACAATAGGACCCATGCTGAAGGCATACATGTGGTTGAGGGTCTTGAGAGACACACTAAAGAGGAACAGGCAAGGGAATATGAAGTGTATAACCTTGAGTTGTCATTTAGGGGAAGCAAATAGTCACAGAGCCTTGTAAGCTAAGACACACACAGTGTAAATCAGGGTAGGTGGTAGGTGAATGGATGTGTGAGTATCGTGTCCTCTGATTCTCGTCTGGGTGCCGTGTTCTTCATTCACCCGGTGTTTCTCAAAGATGAAATCTCATGATCTTACTAATGAGCAAAGGATAATGTCCAAATTATTCCCTAGTTCATCAAACATATTGGACCAAACACAGTTTCAAAGTATTGTAGCACAACTGATTAATATTGCCTCAGAAATGCGTGTCATGCTGACCATACAGATAAAGCATCTTTCTAAGAAAGAGATCAAAGCTAGACATATAAATTAAGAAGCCACCACTTTATCAGCACATACATAAGTCCATGAATCCATTGTGTACTTGAATATAAAATTAAGATCTAAGTGGACTCTTGGGTCCAGAAACCTACAGCCTTACTTTCCCTATTTCAAAAGAAATTGGCGTCTAGGAAGCAGTAAAGGGAAGTGGACTTCTCTGCAGTTTGGCTAGATCTGAGGAGAGAAAATGTCCTATTTTCTTTATCTTTCCTTGTAGCAGTGAAAACTGTTATAGACTGCGATGCCACGCCTACAAATAATTACAACAGCAGCATGGCAAGATATCCCTAATGGTACAATAGTGACATTTATATCTCCAGAATACCCAACAGCTGCCTAATTGGATTTAAGGATTGCTCAATAGGAGGGAGTTTATGCCTAGTACTATGAACTTAGCCAATTACCCATGGCTGATGAGACCATGGAACTTAGAGGAGAAACCATGACTACCACTTTCCTAAAAGTTTAATTTCTAGCCACATTCTAAATACTTATCCTTATATTCACAGGGAAGTGTGTCCCTTACCCTTAACCAAAGAAGCTTCTTTTTGCAGCAGATGGAGACTAGATTAAATTTTACAAAAGTGAGATCCCAAACTAATGGAAATACAGAGAACAACTGACCGTGGTGTACCCGGCCCCACTGGAAATCACTTACAACACAACTCCTACACCTAAGGCTCCAGGAACATGTCAGAAGAAGGAACAGAAAGATTGTAAGAGCCACAGGGCAAGAAAATCTGCTGAGAGACTGTGTCTTCTCAGATAGGACGGGCATGCTGTGTAGGAGGCACAGAGGTCCCTGTGCTCACAGATAAACTCTAGAGAAACCTGGACTGTTAAACACACAGGGAGAGATAATATAACCTGTTTTCCACACAGAAGTTTGAGAGTGGAGGTGACTTCTGTGCTATCTGTGTGACCAAGACCACACCAGAAACTCCACCAAGACCATTAAGACATCATTTGTATTTATTCTATAGAATCCAGGTTGATGAAAGACACCACATATACTTTTGACAGAGTTTTGACAGAGTCATACCTGGAGCTTTCTTGTGCACATGGGATTGAGTTGATTATCACCAGAAAACTTTTTTCCAAATTATGCTGTGCTTAAATATTAAATAGTGTAAAAATAAAAAAATAAACTGTCTTGTGTCAGATTCTCAAAGTTTGAACCAGTACCAGCCACTGAGTCATATAGGACCAGACCCTTCTTGCCTCCCTTGGATTGACACTCTGCTGGCATTGGTGGTCACAGAGACCCACACAAAGCTGCATTCATGAAATCTCAACAATGTAGAAGCCTAAACAAGATCTGAACAATGACAATACCATTTCCCCCCATGCCAACATGGATGGGGGAGATCTCATAAGACCCCACCCCCAGACGAAGAGGTATAAGCAATTAATGACTGCTAAAGACAGGAGAATCGGTCTAATTGTTTATCCAATACCAAGTGGTCAGCCTAAAACACATACATATAAGCAACACTAAATGGAATCAGTAGGCTGAATGTATATATTTATATCTATATATACATTGAATAATATTTTTATGAGCAATAAAGGAGTAGAGGGTGGGGTGGATCTGGGGGGAGTTAGAGAGGGGGTGGAGGTAGAAAGAAGAATATAATCCAAATACCACATGTGAAATTCTCAAAGAATTAAATTTAAAAAATGACATACAGGGCTGGAGAGATGGCTCAGTGGTTAAGAGCACTTGCTGCTCTTACAGAGAATCCAGCTTCAGTTTCCAGCACCCATATCAGGCAGCTCATAACTCTGGGAAATCCAATGCCCTCTTCTGACCTCCTTGGGCAATGTCAATACATAATGTCCATACATACATGCAGACAGAAAAACATCCATACACATAAAATAAATAAATCTCTTTTTATAAAGGAAAATATAAAATTTAGATTAAAAATTCTCTGCAACATCACATCACCCTCTCACAAAAGAAAGAAGTGTAACACATGAAAAATACACTCCCAGCTCAGTCAAAGAGAATTTAACTCTTCCTCAAAACATTGGTAAATAAATATATACTCAAGTGTCTTTATTTGAAATAAAATACTTAGAGTGTGCACCTATCATTTGTATGATTTTATGTTTTAATTAACTCTTTAATTTCCTGTTAATTCCCATTCTGATCCTACAGGTAACAATAATCCTACAACTGGTTTCAGTAGTTGCATACTCCAAATCCACGAGGAAGGAGAGTGGATAACAAGGTGTTTCAATAATAAGTGTTACTGCCAGGGGAGCCTTCAATGGGGACAAGAGACCTGGGGCAAGATCTAGCCAAGAAATCATTGTACTTTAGTTTCTAGCAAACACTAAAGAGAACAGTATGAGGGGCCTTAGTGGAGCAGTTAGAGTTTTCCGGAGTACTAGGTAGACATCGGAGAGAAACAAGGAGATGGATCCAGGATTAGAACGCATGAATTACGCAAACAGAAGGCAACATCCAGCTGACTGAGGGCTCCATGGAAGGTAGGCGCCTTTTGCTGCCAGCCCCAGCTGCTGTTAACAGGGTACAGGCAGCTTTGGCTTCAAGCTGATCTCCAGAGACAAGCGAGTAAGAAAAGCCTCAAGGTGTGTCTTGACTCAATTCCAGAAGCAGACACAGAAGCCAATGCTGATTCTCACTGGGAAAGAACTTGACATGAATTTCTAGTGTGTGGGTTAGCCTTGTTTTACAAAGTTATTTGAAGTATGGAAAGATAAACATTCTCCACTTGGGAAACCTTTTCCAGGCATGCCTCCTTTTCTATACTTATGGGAAAGTCCATATATTTCCCAGCGCCACCAGACCCAGGGAAGAATTCTAATTCCTCCACAAATGTTACATCTCAAAATCAAACCTCACATATCTATTTTGTGCTTAATCATTGTCTCTCAAATCAAATAAACCAAAGGCTATAACAATCCTTACTGTTTCACTAAAAGTCAAAGGCTTACTTTATATATTTTCAGAAAAGTACCATGAAGCTGGCTGGAATCATTTGTACAACAGACCTTTAACTGAAAATTTTTGCTATATTCAAGATTAACTTCCTGGAATTCTATATTTTCTTAGGCAACTTAACAACTTATGAATACTTAAAACTCGGTCAATTGTTACTTTTCAAAAACATCCACTTACTATGGATCAGAATTAAATGGTGACATAGAATTCAAATGCCCTCTATTTCAATAAGCAGTTTTAACAAGCACTTTGCTTCATTTGCTTGGACAGATATTAACCTATATTAACCTTTCAAGCTGCTCATGTTGCTAACACGTAGTTAGTGCTCCATGAAAGCCACATGGCCATCTATAAAAGAACGTGACCATAATAAATATGCAGAAATCATTTGGAATTGCTTAAATCCAAATATGACCACATAGTTCTAAAGATTTCTGATAAATTCAACCCAGTAAAACTTAATCTTCAATTGAAACTAAACTCTTTTCTTTTTTTTAATGTGTGAATATGTGTATGGTATGCGTGAACAGGTGAACGGGCCTGTGTACATGCACAGAAGCCAAAAGAATACATCAAGCGTCCTGCTCCACCTCTCTCTGCCTTCTTCCCATTAGGCAGAATCTCTCCATGAGCCTAGAGTTAGCCTGGTGTGTTGTGGATTGCCCTGATGCTGTTTGTATTTTGATGCTAACTCTGGTTCCTGAAGAGGGTCTGCCCCCCCCCCCCCCCCATGAGGAGCAGGTGATTCCACTTAACTGGGCAAATAACGCTAGAGTCTGTGATTGGGCAGTGGAAGGGAAAGGTGGGGCTTGAAAAAGAGAGCAGAGGGAGGAAGAGAGACGACAGGATGGGAGGGGCATGGAAAGAGTAAGATGCAGGAAGAGGAGGTGGAAGATGGAGCAGAACCACGTGGCCCGGAGGAGCTGCAAGTAGCAGAGGATCTCATAGCTGGGGAATAGAGTAGTGTAGTGGTATATCTGCCCAATCTAGGTGCACAGCTTATAAATATTATAACTGAGCTGTGTGTTCTTTGCACAGGCATATTGGGGTTGGAGATTTACCGATACAAATAAGGCTTATATTAAATATTAAGTCTACCTGGAGTTTTCCATTTGCGACAATTTAGATGAGCAAGAGAGAGGGCAAAACCATGTAGCCAGTTGCCAGGACGGTTGGTTGGTCTGTGCAACACAAGTGGTAACTCCAGGCGTTCTCAGGACCGACAGGTTTGGGCCGCTTAGCAAGCCAGCAGCAGGAACCAGGGTGAGACAGATGTTTCTGACATCGGACAAGGAGGAATGGGTGAGATGGAAGTGGAGCCAGAGGCTGTGTGATCTCAGAGCTAACTCGTGAGGGACCGCAGCATGGGGCAAGGAGACCAGGCAAGGGGAGGCGTGCCAGGGCTACACAGGGAAACCTGTCTCGAAAAACCAAAACCAAAAAAAAATTTACACGCAACACTGATGGGCAACAAGCTCCAGTTGTCCTCTTGTCTCCACTTCCTACAGTGCTAGGGTTGCAGGTACAAGCATGACCACAGCCGACCTCTACCTGGGAGGTTGAACTCAGGTCCTCTTGCTTGGGCAAGCACTCTTACCCACTGAGCTATCTCCCCAGCCTCACAATTAAACCTTAAACCTGTAAAGCTAAAATCTTTTGTTTGTTCATTGGGGTTTTCTTTTCCGTTTTCATTAATTGATTTTCTTTTTCCAATATTAAGCATATCTAAGTGTTCAGGATATTTGATCACATTGTGCACCCTAAGATTGTAAACTAGAAAACCTATTTCTTGTTGTGGTGTGCTCAGTCCTGGCACACAAATTTAACCCAAGAGCTTTCTGTAAACAAGAGCTAAATAAAGTCAGTGATAGGGTAAGAGGTGGGGCAAGCAACCAGTTGACAGGAAATGAACATGTGAAAACCCAGGAGAGAGAAAGGAGGGTCTTTGAGTTGAAGGGTTTTTTTATACAGCATGGAGAAGGAAGGAGTTTTTTCCCCTCTGGAACTTTGGTGGAGTAGGAAGGTCAACTGGGTGTTTTCTTTGCTTCTCTGAACTAGCAGGCTTTCACCCCAGCATTTAGCTCCTGAGTCTTCATTAGTAAAATTGAACATTTGGGATTTTGCTGTTTTAAAAACATCTAAGAGTTGTTGGGTTTTATTTATTTTATGTTTGTGTTGTTGTAGGATATAAAAACAAGGTAAGACATGATTATTTGGAAGCTTAAAACAAAAGTTTAGTGTGAAAACCAAGTACCAATAAAATAGTGCATTTCTGATTACTAGACCAAAGCTGTGGCTCATGAGTATCATGAATTCACATGGGGAAGGCCAGTGACATAGTTCAGGAGTGAATGTGGTTGCTGCCAAATCTGAAAACCTGAGTTTAATTTCCCAGAACCCACATGGGAAGAAAATAACTGATTCCTGTAAGTTGCCTAACTTTCACACAGTTGTTGTGACGTGTATACACACACACAGACACACACACACACTTTTTAAAGATGGAAATATCTTCCTTGGTCAGTGTGCAACTTGAGCAGGGTCTTGGGGCACATTACATTAGAATCAGAAACATAAGAAGCATGGGATAAATGAGTGGAGGTGAGAAACAGAGGATGGACATGAGGGAAGTGAGGAGCAAACCTAGGTATGGAAATGACTGGCTTTGTCCACAGAACTTTTACAAGTCCAGGGTGTCTGGAAGAGAGTGCTTGAGGAAGGCAGCTGGCAGTAGTTAATATGCTTTTGTTGAGTTTAATTGCAGCCACACTGGGGAAGAGTCTTGAAAGCCAGTCTGTAGGTAATGGAAAGACTTTGAAGCTTCTCCATCAGGGCCCGGGAGTGTGAAATTACATCAGAAATTCAGGCTGTAGTTCAAGAATAACGAGGGCCTGGCTTGTGACAGACAACAACTGCTCCAGAAACGTGGACCTATGTACCAATTTATCTAGGCCAACTGAATCCCTAGATATCTTCTGGGGAAGGAGTCATGGTGCCTAGAAGAGAAATATGTCTCTGTTGTGATGGCTTTCTAAATGAGGAGATATGGGTTGAAGTGTTAGACTTACAGGAAAACTCCTTAAGAGGGAGGGTCAAAGCTGTATGTCTTTCTTACCCCTTTCAGAAAAAAATGGAAGTACTACTTAAAGCCACGAAGAAAGTCTAGGAAACTTACTAAGGTCTAACCTTGTTGATGTTGAGCTACACAACCAGTCCAAGCACACACCACCCAGCTCACAATATGACATGAGAAAATCTAATGCCCATTTTGTTCAAGTCACTGTTACTCATTTGCTGTCATAGATAGCTAGTGCTACCTGAATGCCATTCTTCACCTTAATTTTCTTGTCCTTTGTCCCCACCCCCACCCCTGTCTTTGCACTTTGTACTTCAGAAGACAAAATATACTTCATTCTATCAACAAGTTACGTTGTATTAGTGGTCTCTAGAGGATCAGATAAACAAGATGTTTGTACATATTATGAAAACCTATTTGTTGTATTCACTTATGTAATGGGGGTGGGAAGTCCAACATTGGCCATCTGCTGGCAGAGAACCAAGCAGCTCCCAATCAACTAATAGGAGAAGTAGTCCCACCCACACCTGCCATCCGCCCCCACATACCCACCCACTCCCTCACTGAAGATTTGGGATATCCCTTGAGAGCTGCAGATACTAAGTCCTTCCCCTTGAAAGTCTCACAGCCAGCCACACACTCATCAGAAGGGGCTTGCGACCAGATGCAGACTGCCTTCCTCCAACTTCTCATCTGGCTGCCAGCCCATTGGAAAAGGCCACTCAAATTCAGAGTAGGTCCCACATATCAGTCATCTCTAGAAATGGCCCCACAGGCATACAGGGGTGCATTTCACCAATCAAGTTGACAACCCAAGTCAACCATCATGTCCCCTCACCTTCTGGTCCTGCGTGTTATTCTCTTTATCTCCTTTCTCAACCTCTTATATCAATTCACATTTAGCTTTAGAGCTTGCTATTGATAGCTCTTTCAAAGTATGTTATCAGTCTCCACAAACCAAAAGGAAAACATAAAAAGTTATTCTGGAAATGTCTGGCATTCAATATGCTCCTCACAGTGGAAAGGCCCAGGGATATCTCATGCTAGGTGTACATATCCATGTGAGCTTTCCAAGAGTGCCTAACAACTGCCCCATGGTCCAGTAGGAAATGCGAAGGCACTGAATTTCACTACTCCCTTTAACTAATACAGTAGGAGTGAAAAATGAAAAACTTCATGCTTATTCCTCATCATTTGCTCTGATAATCCATTCGAATACAGGCAGACTCGACCTATCCCTTTTCTCTAGTTATTTAGATGTGTAGTTTTCTTCGTCATGCTATAATGTAAAAAGACAGATCCCACCTGTGACTTTATCTCAGTTCCAATGTCACAGCAGCTCAGGTACTGAAGCGCTTGCTTGGCATGTATGAGGCCTTAGGATTTCAAGCATTCACGCATCATCCACCTCATAGAAGCCAGGCACAGTGCTACATGCATGTGATCCTAGCCCATGAGAGCCAGAAACAGGGGGACCAGAAGTTCAGAGTCACCATAGTGAGTTCAAGGTCAGCTGTCCGATAGTGGAGACCCTACCTCAAAAATAACAATATATAGGAAATGTGGGTGGATAATTTTTTCTACTTTATATCCTCATTTTCTTTTCTCTGTTGAAGGCAGTGGAAAGCTCTATTTTCAAGATTTACAGTGGGTTTGTAGCAGAGCTGGCACCGAGGGACCCAAAGGTAGGTTCCTTGCAGGAAGAAAGCCAGTGAGGGAAGAAGTGGTGTGAAGAACCAAAAGTGAGACCCACTAGAGCAGTTCTCTGCTGAAGCTCTGAAGAAAATGGCTGCATGGCGTATATGGGGAAGGAATCACCTGCTCTAAGCAAGCATCTGCATGTCCTAACTGTAAGATGAAAATAACAGAAACCCTTCAGGTCGGCAAGCAAGGATAGCAAGTAGCACCATGGCCACATTTGTGAACAACTGGAATATGTTCCCTACTCTTGTCAGGAACTCTTGGAACTTCCTAGTATTCAAGTGTTATGGTGACAAAAACTAGGAGCTAACATCAAGATGTTGCAAGATAAAAAAAATGTGTTTTTATAGACAAGCCAAACTTATAGTCTCCTCAAGAGTAGGAGAGTGAAGCAGTGCAGACCAAAAGCAGGGGAAACTCCTCATAGGAAGAGAGCAAGTGATAACAAAAGTAGAATTTTGAAGTTATTTTTATGATTATGGGAAAGGCACAGGTTATGGGTTTATAGTCAGACAGTTCCCATAACATACCATGAAACCGTGGAAACAATTCACATCAGTTTGAATCACAAGATTATAGAGGAAGAACAAGTTGAAAAAAAAAAAAACCCAAACAAACCAAGTTGACCTTTAGCTGAGGAGAGGAGACCACCAGGAACAATATAGAAATAAATCAAATTCTAACATTATGTTTAACTAGGAAAAGAAAAGAAATGGAGTCAGGTGTCAGACTTCTGGGATGCTAAGATGACTGTATGCAGTTGTGGTGATGCTGGTAGGCAGGGGTTGGAGTGTAGATGGGTGGACCCATTTGTCCCAAGTCCCACCCCAGAGGAGTGGGCTTTCGGTATTGTTCCCATTCAAGGTGTGCTCTGTACCCCTGCAATTCAGAAGTGGTACTTTTGAAATTTTTATGTTAATTGATTTCAGAAATTAAACTCCTTTCACCAACCTAGAATCAGAAATTACTGTAAATTATATACAAGTTGTACTTATTCATCTTACAAAAACCATGTCTACTCTATAGCACTTGGCAGGCACACATGATATATTGGTGAGATCAAATGGGATAATACAAGTGACAGAATGATTTTAACACTGGTGGGACATGCATGTCAGCATTGAAGGCAACATTACCAACAGCTTTGACCTTTGGGGTCAGAGTACATTTTTATCCACAATCTATGTTACATTGAAAGATATTAACTTTCTCTTGGTTGCATTTTCTTTGGAAGTGAGAAGAGAGGAGGCTACAAAATTGCACACATGTTTTCTGCCATTGCAGTTGACTTATTAGGCTCTGACATCACTCAACAGAGAGAATATATGCCCCGTGTGCTATTAAATAGCTACTGATGTTTGTGAAAATTAAAAAAACAAAAACAAAAAACTCTACTAAATTGCTCTAAAAGAACTCAAAAAAGCCCAAATAATGTCTCCTATCAGACACCGTAGCAGGTTTGACGTGAACATGGCTCATGCGATAAAGCCCAGTGGTTTTGCAGGCCTTGCCACTGGGGGTCTCTGTAGCCACAATGCTGCATCTGGGGGTTCTATTTTTAGAACTAAACCAAATAAGATTTCTGTTTTGGCTATGAAAAGGCCTTTCTCTCATTCCCACTAATTAATTTTTTTTTTTTAATAATATAACTACAGTTACTCAATAAAACTTTTTGAGACACTAGAATTCACTCAGAAAATAATTCCATGGTAAAGTATCTTTTTTGGCATCATTCTTAATGAGCCTACTCTCCACTTAACGCTTCTCTTTAAAGATGATGAAAACTGGTAGGAAGGAAATTAAGAGGGAGGGAGGGAGGGAGGGAGGGAGGGAGGGAGGGAGGGACTGGTTTCTTCTGAACATCTGTGAGAGGAAGCCCCAGGCAAGCAGCACAGAGCCACAGGAAGCAAAAGGCCTTTCTTCCCAGCTCTCTCTTCAGCTGTGCGGTCAAGGAGGCTGGATTCCCAAATCACCCTCTGTTTGGTGATGCTGAACAAGACCCTAGACATTGAAAATATATTTTCGGATTTTGGAGTTTTGGCTTGTTGTAACCATTACAGGCCAGTGTGGCTGTGCCTCCAGCCCCGAAGAGTCCTAGGCTGCCTCTCCTGGAGCAATTTGCTGAGATGGTTTCCAGGCGTAGGGTAGGAGAGGTCAGTAAATACCAACCAGCTGTCTAGAAACAACATGAAACCAAAGTCTGCCAAATGCTACACATTCTATCATCTACCTTGTTCTCTTAATAAAAGTTTAATATCTTAAAGGATTCCAGTCAGGTGAGATTTAAAATGTATTAATTTTTTTTTGTTTGTTTTGTTTTTGTTTTTCGAGACAGGGTTTCTCTGTGTAGCCCTGGCTGTCCTGGAACTCACTCTGTAGACCAGGCTGGCCTCGAACTCAGAAATCCGCCTGCCTTTGCCTCCCGAGTGCTGGGGTTAAAGGCGTGCGCCACCACTGCCCGGCTTAAAATGTATTAATTTTAAAATGTGGTCAGAGGAAACACGTTTCTGGTCTAGAGTCTGGAGTTATATAATAGTAGTATTAGACCACTTATGATATAACATTTCCAATACCTAGGACAGAATAAAATATGTCAGCAAGATATGTTTACTCCTGACCTTCAGGCAAGAGCTATGACTGTAAGGCTTTATCATAGAGACACACATGCAAATCAAAGGAAACATGTTGAATTAAGAGAGGAGCATGTGATGCTTTGTATGTGCTTGGCCCAGGGAGTGGCACTATTTGGAGGTGTGGTCTTGTTTGAGTAAGTGTGTCCCTGTTGGAGTAAGTGTGTCACTGTGGGTGTGGGCTTTAAGACTCTCATCCTAGCTTCCTGGAAGTGAGTATTCTCCTAGCAGCCTTCAGAGGAAGATATAGAAATCTTAGCTCTGCCTGCATCATGCCTACCTAGATGCTGCCCTGTGCCCACCTTGATGATGATGGACTGAACCTCTGAACCTGTAAGCCAGCCCACTTAAATGTTGTCCTTTATAAGACTTGCCTTGGTCATGGTGTCTGTTCACAGCAGTAAAACCCTAAGACAGGGCATTTCTTCAGTAGTGGAAAGGGGATGCTCTCAGAAGATGGCCTATGTCTCTGGCCTGACAGTGGTTAACTAGTAAATAAGTTAGGGCCTTTGGGAAAACTGTAAAATTCGTGTTAGAGGTACATTAATTCTTCTAAGTCACTGAGGATCATTAAAGGATTGACTGGCCCCAAATATTTTAATTAGTCTGGGGCCTGAAAGAATATAGCCATGTCACGGGACCCAGATAGCTAGAGAGTTGGCCTTCCTGGCCCCCTGCCTGTGGATATCAGGATTTGTCTATTTCCAACTCTGGAGGTTGTGTATAGCAGGGCCAACAACAAGCTCTGGCTGTTTGTACTTTATCAGGACTCAGCACAACCAGGTCGTCACCCTCAAAGAGGGTGGCTAACACAAGGCCAGCAGGAAGGCAGGGGTCTGCAGGGCCAGTGCCGGGAATGTTGGGAAATCAGACAGTCAGCCGGCAGAGTTCATGACCATCAGATATTCTGCCTTTCTCACTAGTTCCTCCATAAGGAGCCTTTTTAGACTTTTGCTTTAAATTGCCACTTCCTTCACACAAAATAACATCAATGAACTATGGTTTTACCAGGTGGGAACCAAGCCACGCACCATGTTCATATGAAACTTACTGTCTATATCATATTGTATGTTTATTATTGCACATTCTATTATAATATTGTGTATATTACATTATATCACATATATACTAAATGTATATAACATTGTATATTTTGTTATATATTGTATATAATATTACATATTACATATACATGTATGTAATCATTCCATATGTATATATGTAATACACTGAATGTATGTATTACATTGTATATATCACATACATGTGTATGTATACATACATGTGTATGCAACATAATATTGTATACAATCTTATTATAGATGTAGTATGTATATATGTAATATGATATGTATTAATATGCAATTAGATCAGGTTGGCACTACTGACACCTAGGACCAGATACGTTTTTGCTGATAGGCTGACCTGCATACAGTAAAAATGTTCATAGCAGCCTACACACAGAGATGCTTTCCACCCACTTGCTGCCAGTAGCCCCACCCTCTCCTGGAGCAATGAAGAACATATCAGACATGAGGAATCAACGTTAGTTTCACTGCTTTGTGTTGTTTTTATTTTTTTTTAAGTCCAGGCTTCATGTAGTCAAGCTGGCCTCAAATTTTCTATGAAGCTGAGGACACCCTTGCAATTCTGATTCAAAGTGCTAAGATTCTAGGCATACATTACCACACCCAGTTTATGTGGTGCGCGACTCGGAATGCAAGACTTTTGCACGCTAAGCAAGCGCTCAACTGAGCTGAATTCCCAACCCACATTCCTTTCATCAGCGCATAATAAACAAGAAGGAGGCTCATGGAGGTGTAAAGAAAGCAAGAACGGACTTTTGGCAACGTGCAGGAACGATTGCTAAAAACAGAAACTTAAAAAAAGGCTGGGCTAGAAAGTGTAACACGGAAGGCAGGGGTCTGCAGGGCCAGTGCCAGGAATGTTGGGAAATCAGACAGCCGGCCCACGCAGTTCACGGCCGTCAGATATTCTGCCCACTCTGCCTTTAGGCTCCCAGCATTGACCTGGTGACAGTTTATTGGTTTGTTTTACTTGTAACTCTGTGGATTTTTTTCCTGATGTTTAATCATTAGCTCCATTTCTCTTAGCCGTGGATTTCTGTGAAAGCATTGGCAGAACCTGTCCTCATTGAGGAGGAGTTGCTAGGCAACCAGACCTTGGCATATAGCTGGGTTACCAAAGTACCTGCCAATCCCCGCTGTAGTCCACAAAATTCATCTCCTAGCTCACTCTCAACAAATTAAGAAATGTTCTAGACACTCATCTGCAAATAGCCCCACCCAGAACATACCTACTGCACAGTGTTGTGCTTATCTGTGTGAAATGTATTGTAAAATTGTATTTGTTTAAAAAAAAAAAAAAGAATTTCTTGGCTTAAAATAAAAACCTTAATTTAAGGCAGCGTTAGTGATGCCAAAGAGTATCATTTGCCAAGCAGGACTGAGAAAAGAGATGCAGACACAAGGAAAAATTTAAAAAAATACTATTTGTCTGCTTTAGAGGACCCTGAGGATCTGGTGATACCCTTTGAAAACAAGCCAACAAGATAGTTTTAGTCCTAGGAATCCCCAATCCTGCTGACACACCCACCCAAGGGTGGTCACCAGTGGATGAGCACCAAGTGGGGTAGCCTGTTCAGATCTGTGGGATGAGATGATGTCTCTATCTGTCAATGCTAGAGGAGACGAGACCAGCACGGCAGGAAGGTGGAAACATGTGTTTCCTTCTAAGGGAACGAGAAAGAGATGATTTAACGCAGACAATGAGAGAAGGTCATTTCAGAGTCCTCTAGACATCATGACGTGCATACACATTTACTCCTTATAATCGGATAGAGAGGAAACTAAGATTTAGCTTCAAATGTTTATTCTTCTCTTTTTGTCCATGGTAATGACAATTTCAGCTAGGCTGAGAGCACTGCAAATAAACATTACATTTCTTATCTTGTATAAGGCTTTTTATCTAAGTTCTGGTTGAGAGAAGTATTTCTTGGGCAACTGAGATTGTTGACTTCTGCCTCTCCTTGCTTCTGTCTGGACAGTTAACAATGGCTGGATCAGGTTGCGTGATCAGGTTGCCATGGAAATGGGAACAGAATTGTAAGAACGCTATACCTACTCTGGATCCGCTGTCACACTCATAAGCAAGACAAGCAAGCCATCGTGTTTGAGTTTCCATTATTTGGGGTTTCCTGGCATTCTCAGTTTTACCTAATTCCCAATAACAAATGACAGCAATTATCCTTCCAAATAAGTGAGCTGAGACATAGCGATATATAGCTGTCCTAGTTAGAATTTCTACTTCTGTGACGAAACACCATAACCAAAGGCAAGTTGAAGAAAAGGGTTTGTTTGGCTTACGCTTCCACATCACAACTCATCATTAGAGGCAGTTAGGGTGGGAACTCCACAGGACGGGGACCTGTAGGCAGGAGCTGATGCCACGGAGGGGTGCTGCTTACTGGCTTGCTCCCCATGGCTTGCTCAGCATGCTTTCTTTTAGAACCCAGGACTATCAACCCAGAGATGGCACCACTCACAATGAGCTTGGCTACAGCTGGATTTTATGGAAGTATTTTCTCAGTTGAAGCTCCCTCCTTTGAGATAACTCTAGCTTGTGTCAAGGTGACATAAAACTAGCCAGCTTAGTAACTAATACAGTTCAGACTGTTCTTCATTAAGTGTGAGAACCCATTTCCTTTATACTCTATGACATTTATCACATACATTTAGAGGTAAGTGATAGGATAAAGATGTCACTGCTGTTGTCCATTTCTAAGACAAAAAGACATAGATTCACGTGACAGTGGGTGTTTGGAGACTTTCTTATTGGCCCACACTTAATCCATTATGGAATTTACTTCTTGGGTGAGGTATAAAATGCCTGGCACAGGATGACCCAATTTTATTTCATCTTCTTTGAATAAATGTCTAATGATCACTTCCCAGCTACTGTTCATACTTGGGAGAAAGCAATGAAGACAGAACTCACACAGAAAGAAATCACACAGAAACTCCTGCCCTCGGACAGCATTGTAAGTGGGAAGATAATAAATTATTAGTTACTAGTGACTGTCAACTAATAGTACCTTAGATGATGGCAAGTGCCATAAAGAAAATTAATGCAAGAAAAGGAGTTGGGATGGCACAGTGGCAATAATGGCAGCAATGGGGAGGAAGGGTGAGTTTCTATTTATTTTTTATTTTTTAGATTTATTTCTGTTGAAGAACCCTGCCACTACAGTCATAGTCCACCATATCTGGATAGCTCTCCAAGCCTGGGGCAAATTAGACGACTCCTTTTGTTAGTGGGGCTTCCCTTTCTCTACCTGGCCTTGGTCTGAAGTGTCTCTGGGCACAGATACCTGGCCTTAACTGGAAGATGACCCTATGCAGAGCTCCCTGCAAGCGCTGCATGATTCAGCACACATGTCCTGCTTTTTTCTTCCACCCATATGATAATTAGGTACTGTATTAGGAGCAATCAGCCCTTTCTATGAGTAATCCTAAGAGCCCTTGTATACGCTACCCTGGAACAATTAGGTGGAGTTGTCTCACTGCAGTTGCACTGGAGTTGTGCTGACTATGGAAGTCCTGTCATACTTACTCCCAAGGAACCCTGCTCACCACTTCTGCTCCCTCCACCCCCCATGGGCTGGTGGCCAGTGACCCCCGAGAACAGGGAGACCCACAGTTTCTTTTCTTTTATGCGGATGGGAGTTTTGCCTGCCCATCTGTATGCTTACCATGTGTGTGCCTGGTGCCTGTGGAGGTCAGGACAAGGTGCTGAACCTCCTAGAACTGCAGTTACAAGATGGTTGTGCGACATCATGTGAGTGCTGGGAACCAAACCTAGGTCCTCTGCAAGAACACCTAGTCTTTTTTTTTTTTTAACTTAATACTTTATTTACATTTCAAATGTTTTCCCCTTTCCAGGTCTCCCCCTTGGAAACCCCCTATCCCATCCCCCCCTGCCTCTATGAGGGTGCTCCCCCACCCAGCCACCCACTCCTGTCTTCCCTCCCTGGCATTCCCCTACCCTGAGGCATCTAACACTCTCAGGTCCAAGGGCTTCTACTCCCACTGATGGCCAACAAGGCCCTCCTCTGCCACATATGTGGCCAGCACCGTGGGTCCCTCCATGTGTATTCTTTGGTTGGTGGTCCAGTCTCTGGGAGCACTGGGAGGCCTGGCCAGTTGACACTGTTGCTCCCACCCCATGGGGTTGCAACCTCCCTCAGTTCCTTCAGTCCCTTCTCTAACTCCTCCATCTGGGACCCCATGCTCAGTCCAACAGTTGCTGTGAATTGAATCATGGGTGTTCTGAACTTTTGAGCTAATAACCGCTTATAAGTGAATATATACCGTGTTTGTTCTTTTGTGACTGAGTTACCTCACTCAGGATGATATTTTCAAGTACCATCCATTGGCCTGCGAATTTCATGAAGTCATTGTTTTTAGTAGCTGAGTAGTACTCCATTGTGTAGATGTACCACATTTTCTGTATCCATTCCTCTGTTGAGGGACATCTGGGTTGTTTCCAGCTTCTGGCTATTATAAATATGGCTGCTATGAACATA
>CM052709.1:42042955-42187401 GCA_028551405.1 Uromys caudimaculatus | reverse complement strand
GCTGTCACCTGAGTTTTTGATCTTAGCCATTCTAACTGGTGTGAGGTGGAATCTCAGACTTGTTTTGAGTTGCATTTCCCTGATGACTAAGGATGTTGAGCATTTCTTTAGGTGCTTCTCAGCCCTGCGAATTTCCTCAGTTGAGAATTCTCTGTTTAGCTCTGTTCCCAACTTTTTGATAGGCTTATTTGGCTTTCTGGAGTCTAACTTCTTGAGTTCTTTGTATATATTGGATATTAGCCCTCTATTGGATGTAGGTTTGGTAAAAATCTTTTCCCAATCTGTTGGTTGCCTTTCTGTCCTATTGACTGTGTCCTTTACCTTACAGAAGCTTTGCAATTTCATGAGGTCCCATTTGTTGATTCTTGATCTTAGAGCATAAGCCATTGGTGTTCTGTTCAGGAACTTTCCCCCTGTGCCCATGTGTTCGAGACTTTTCCCTACTTTCTCTTCTATTAGATTCAGTGTGTCTGGTTTTATATGGAGGTCCTTGATCCACTTGGACTTCAGCTTTGTAAAAGGAGATAAGAATGGACAGATTTGCATTCTACTACATACTGACCACCAGTTGAACCAGCACCATTTGTGGAAAATGTTGTCCTTTTTCCACTGGGTGGTTTTAGCTCCTTTGTCAAAGATCAAATGACCATTGGTGTGTGGGTTCATTTCTGGGTCTTAAATTCTATTCCATTGATCTACCTGCCTGTTACTGCATGAATACCATGCAGTTCTTATCACTACTGCTCTGTAGTACAACTTGAGGTCAGGGATGCTGATTTCCCCAGAAGTTCTTTTATTGTTGAGGATAGTTTTTGCTATCCTAGGGTTTTGGTTAGTCCAAATGAATTTGAGAATTGCTCTTTCTAAGTCTATGAAGAATTGAGCTGGAATTTTGATGGGGATTGCATTGAATCTGTAGATTACTTTCGGCAAGGTGGCCATTTTTACTATATTAATCTTGCCAATCCATGAGCATGGGAGATCTTTCCATCTTCTGAGGTCTTCTTTGATTTCTTTCTTCAGAGACTTGAAGATCTTGTCATACAGATCCTTCATTTGTTTCATTAGAGTCACACCAAGATACTTTATATTGTTTGTGACTATTGTGAAGGAACACCTAGCCTTCTAAGCAGCCAACACATTGTAATTTATTTTATAAAGACAGAGTCCTAGAATATAACATGTGTTGCACTGGGTATCTTTTTGCTTCAGCCTTTCCAACTCTAGGTTTATAGACACATGTCACTCTAACTATCTTCCTTCCTTCCTTCCTTCCTTCCTTCCTTCCTTCCTTCCTTCCTCCCTCCCTCCCTCCCTCCCTCCCTCCCTCCCTCCCTCCCTCCCTTCCTTCCTTCCTTCCTTCCTTCCTTCCTTCCTTCCTTCCTTCCTCTTCCTTCCTTCCTTCCTTCCTCCTTCTTTCTTTCTTATGTAATGATATTGAAGATTAAACCTAGGGCCACATATAACTAGGTAAGTATTCTACAACTGAGTAATATGTATGCCTGACAAACTTGGTTCCAGAATACACGAAAGCTGCTGCAAATTAGATATAAAAACACAGACAGCAAAACAAAAATATGCACATGCACACACACACACACACACACACACACACACACAAACTCACACAAATAAATACACATACGCATAGAAACACATAAAACATATGAACACACATATACATAGAAAACACACTCATAACAGACATACCCACACAAACATTCACATGTATACTTATAAATACACACACATATAACCAAAAATACATACATATAGACACATACATATGCACATATCCATATACAAATATAAACGTGAACAGACATATACACATCCATACACATCCATAAACACACTTACATATACACACATCCATGAACACAAATACACATACACTCATACATGCATACACATACAAACATGTACACAGAGACATACATATACACATGTACACACATACATACAAATGAACACACACATATACATAAACATACAAATATAGATGCTTACATACACACATATACACACATATACTCACATTCATACAAATTCATATATACACATACATGAACAAATACATATACACACATATTTACACACTCATAGATGCACACACAGATGCACACATACATACTGTACTGTTTAGTTTTGTGTTAACTTGATGCAGGCTAGGGAGGAAGATCAGAGAGGGAGGAGCATCAGTTGAGGAAATGCCTCCATGAGATCCAGCTATAAGGCATTTTCTTAATTAGTGATCAATGGAGAAGGGACCAGTGCATTGTGGGTGGTTCCATTTCTGGGCTGGTGATCCTGAGTTCTATAAGACAGCAGGCTGAGCAAGCCAGGAGGAGCAAGCCAGTAAACAGCACCCCTCTATAGCCTCTGCATCAGCTCCTGCCTCCAGGTTCCTGCCCTGCTTGAGATCCTGTCCTGGCTTCCTCCAATGGTGGACTGTGATCTGGAAGTATAAATTGAATAAATCCTTTCCTCTCCAACTTTCTTTTTGGCCAGGATATTTCATTGAAGCAATAGGAACACAAATGAGACACACACATGTATACATATGTATACCTACACACACATATGGACACAATGAAATACATACACATATACATATATGCACACAAAGGCACATAGAATACACATACATACAAAATCTACACACATATACACACATACATATACATACAAACACATATACACATATACATACACACATATCAACATATAAATACAAATGCAAACGTGCGTATGCACAGACACTGACACATGCACATTCATATATTCTCACACATATGTGTTTATGTATGTGTGTACATGAGTGTATGTTTATGTAAGCATTTATGCGTATGTATGTTTGTGTGTATATATATATATATGTGCAGGTGTATGTGTATTGTGTGTATATGCATATATATATGTGTGTGTTAATGCATCTGTATGTACCTTTATGTTAGTATGTGTTTTATCCATATGTATATGTGTATGTGTGTGTATGTTTGAGTATCTTTGCATGTACATTGTGTTTATATATGTATCTTTATGCATATGTATGTATGCGTGTGTACATATAGGTTATATATATGTGCAGTTATATAGGTTATAAATGTGTGTGCCTGGCTGTATCTGTGTGTGTATGTATATGTTTGTGAATATGTGTATATGTATATATGCGTGTGTGTATATGTGTATGTATGTACATATGTTTCTGATTCTGTATGCTATTGTGTATCCGTATTCATGTATATGTATTTCATTGTGTGTATATGAATATGTGTATACATATGTTAAGAATGTATATATGTGTGTGTCTGTTTATATTGTTTGTGTGCATATGTAAGTATGTTGATAAGCATATATGTGTATGTTTTATGTGTGTGCATGTTTATTATGTGTATATTTATATATATGTATATTTTATATGTATTTGTATGTGTGTGTATATTTATATGCACATGTGCATATGTATATGTGTGTATGCATGTGTGTATGTACATGTGTATATTTCTATATGTATATATGTATACATGTATGTGTGTTTATATATGTATATATATTTATGTGTATATATTTGTGTTTGTGTATACTCATATGCATATGTGTATGTATGCTTTTGTATTGATGTTTATGTGTGTATTTGTGTATATGTATGTCTATGTGTATTATTGTGTATATGTATGTGTGTGTTTATGTGTGTACATATATGTATATATGTAGGCAGTTGATTGTATATGTGTATATGTGTAAAATTGTGTATGTGTACTTATTTGTGTGTATGTGTGTGAATATGTGAATGTCTATGTGTGTGTGGTTTTGTGTGTGCATATATGTATATTTTTGTCTACATGTATTTGTGTTCATTTGTGTTTATGTGTATGTATGTTTGCATATGTTTATGTGAATCCATGTTTGTTTCTTTATTTGTATGTGTTTGTGTTAGTCTTGTGTGTGTGTGCAGTATATCTGCATGTATTTGTGTTTGTGTGTGTACATGTGTATTTATATACGCATGTATTTATATACATTTGTGTAAATGTGTTTGCCTGTGTTTAGGTTTTTGTGTGTAAGGGTGTGTGTGTATGTGTATATTTGCGTGTGTGTTTATATGGAGGTATGTATGTGTATTTGTTGTGTGTGTATGTGTATATGCGTTTATTATGTATGTGGTTGTGGAAGACTTCATAAAAGAAACTGTTAAAGCAGTTAAGAAAATAACGAAGAAAACTGATGCATTGAGGTGGAAGAGAATTGTTCTTGCTATTTTGGCAACTTCTTTGGCTGTGTTTGTTGAAGCATATCTGGCTGCTTATTGAAGAATTTTTCATAGCAGTCAAAACTAGAAAGAATTCTAATGATCATCAACTGTAGAATGGATAAACATAATATATTCTACAGTTGAGTAGCACATATGCCATTTTACCCTGTTGTCACTCAGCCCTCAGCCACGCCTTCTATGTCCCCTGTTGGACAGTCTCTAACCCCCCCAACTTGTTCATATAGCTTTGATTTAGTTTTTTGGGAGGGTCATATGTATCAGTTTTGATTTAATTTGGGAGGTCATATGCATCTAGGACTTTATCCATTTTTTTTTTTTTAGATTTTCCAGTGTATTTTTTTTTTAATTATGTAAGTTTTCAAGGTATTCTATAATGGCCCAGCAGGTTGCACTTATGAATTTACTAGCATATATATGTAGCAATAATATTTTTTAAAAGATTTATTTATTTGTAAATATAATTGCTCTATTTGCATGTACACCTGCACACCAGAAGAGGGCATCAGATCCCATTACAGATGGTTGTGAGTCATCATGTGGTGGCTGGGAATTGAACTCGGGGCCTCTGGAAGAGCAGTCAATGCTCCTAACCACTGAGCCAACTCTCCAGCCCATGGGTGTTTTGCCTTTATGTGTGTCTGTGTGAGGGTGTCAAATCCTCTAGAACTGGAGTTATATGCAGGTGTGAACTGCCATGTAGGTGCTGGGAATTGAACCTGGGTCCTTTGGAAGAGCAGCCAGCACTCTTAACTGCTGAGACATCCCTCCAGTCCACAATAATGATTTAAAGCATTAGAGGCCATGACTTTCAAAGAGAGCAGAAGAGATATAGCCAGGATTGGGAGTAAAGGAAAGAAGGGAGGAGGTGATGTAATTACAGTGTATTTCATAAGAACGTCATATTGCTGAGTATATTTTGAAAGAATCAAAAGGATTTGCTTGTGGATTGGAAGTGATGTTACTAAAGTTATTTGGATCAGAACCTGTGTTCTGATGGTCATAAGTCTATTAAAAGTGTCAGATTAATAATGAAAAGTAAAAAAAGAAGAATTCTTTAATGTGGCCACATTGGAAAGAGGGACAAAGAGATGTCATGACCCCTAACCCATGCCAAGTCCATCTTTGGGTCCTTATATGGGGTTTAGGTTTAAGTAGAGGACCAGAGGACCAGATGTGCTAAGTTAAGGAGTTTCAATCGACATGTGGCCCCAACCATCACTGGGTTCTCCTGCAAGGTGGTCTGAGTTGTTAGCGCCTAGAGAGAGCTCTCTCCAAGAGACACACTTTTCCTCTAGCTGGCATCAGGCATCGGGCTCCTCCCCCTAGCCCCACACGATATTCCTGGGGAATTGCAGTTCCCTGGGGTGCCTTGTTCAGTAGTCTAAGAGTAGAAGGGAGGGACATGAGTGTTCCTTTAGATTATCCTCATGTTGGTCAGGATGGTCATAGTGGCACAATAAAGACAAAAATCATCAAGGAGGATCCATCCCTAAACTGAACCAAACCAATGGGAAGGAACAAGGAGCCATTCACTGAGATGGGAAAGCTGTGGGTGGAGAGCATTTGTGGAGGTGGGGATCAGGAATTTGGTCTGGGACAGACATCTGAAATGCTTGTCTGAAATGCTAAGGGAGCTTTTGGTAAGCCATTGCAATATATATCTGGAGAATGGGTTGCAGACAAACACTTGTTATCAGTTTATTCAAAGTCATGATGATGCAGAAAATTTAACACAGAAAACAGACTTGGGAATATTCTTAATCAAGACCTTCATGCTCTGTATCTAGGAGCAGCATGTCGATCTAGTTTGGCCCTTCACACACTTCTGTGTGTTCCCCAGCTAGTATATTCAGCCAGACTTAAAAACAACAACAACAACAACAAAAGAATCAAGCCTTTATTAGGAGTCTTCAGAACTCAAGGCACCATCTCCAAGTATTGACTAGGCTAGCATTAACATGTCTACAAGAGCACACCTGGGTGGTAGGAATTAGCAGTTAAAACAATGCAATAGTCTATCATGTCAGGCTGCCTAATTGATTCATAGGCATTTATTGCCCTGATACATTATGAAAATGTTTTACGTACTGTTAAGCAACATCTTTGCACGAGAAATCACATAAGTGTGTTTTCTCACCACTTCTGTGAGGCCAAAGGACCAAGTTTATCACTACGTTGTTTACTTGCTGTTTAAAAATAAGCCTACTGTTCATGAGAGGTCTTACCACAGATTGGAGGAAACTTAACCCGAAGTCTCCAAGATGTGAGTTTTGTTATGTCACATGACCCCTGTGAGTACTGTTTTCCCAAATCAAGCAGTTATGGAAAAATTTGCTCAATGTTTTGATTACTTTGCTCCCCCTCCATCTTTTCTTTTTAATTTCATAGTAAAATAAAATGCTAATACAGAGAACCACTTAAAATAAATGCACGGAGTAGTGCATTATTAAAAGCCCAGCGTCCAAGGTTACAGATCTGTACCTGGCTATCCCCCTGATGTACTTTAGTGTATCCCAACATGATCCCACCCTCCTCACATCTAAAGGCCCTGGAAAGGTTCATGGAGCCAGCACTCCCTGGGTGATCTGTGCCCATTATGCTAGACATAAAATCTTCCCTTCACACTTGTTTGCCTGAGGATCTTAACTACGGTACTCCATGGCTTATTCGCATGAAGCCTTAAGTTACCAAAGAGATAATGAAATTGGGAATATAGACCAGCAGTAGAGCATCTGTCTAGGATGCACGAGCCAACAGAGTGAGGAGCAGAGAAATCACAGGTCCTGAGTGAAAGTATGCTGTTGGCGAGCATGCTCAGAAAATGTCTACAATTGCTTTCTCCTCCCACATATTTACAGCCTGCAGACTGCCCTACAGTACTACTCCTAGTGGGATCAACTAACGCTGTTCAGCTGTACACCATAAGCCCTGCCTGTGTTCCACTATGAACAGCAAGTTACATCGAGCCTCTCCGTGCTGCAGTTTCTCTATCAGAGAGTCTAGTCTACCAGATCCCAGCATTTCTGTGTGTCTGTCCTTTCTTTGTTCCCTTGCTGCTCTGGCGAGATTCATCCCTGGAGCCATGATGGATGTGGCACAGCAATCAAAACAAGAACATAGTAATCTGATTTGCATTTTCTTAAAAATCAAGCACTCCTGTCTTCTATACATTTAAGGAGCTGCCTCCTCTTCCTCCTCCTCCTCCTCCTCCTCCTCTTCCTCCTCTTCTTTCCCATCCTCTTCTTTTCTTTTTAAATAAGGGTTTTTTAAAAAAAATTATTTATTTATTGTATGTGAGTACATTGTAACTGTCTTCAGACACACCAGAAGAGGATCGTATTACATATGGTTATGAGCTACAATGTGGTTTCTGGGAATGGAACTCAGGACCTTTGGAAGAGCAGTCAGTGCTCTTAACCACTGAGCCATCTCTCCAGCCTCCTCTCAACTACTTCTTCCTCCTCCTTTGTCATGGTTTGAACATGCTTGGTCCAGGGAGTGGCACTATTGGGAGGTATGGCCTTGTTGGAATAGGTGTGTCATTGTGGGCATGAGCTTTAAGACCCTCATCCTAGCTGTCTGGAAGTCAGTCTTCCAATAGCAGCCTTCAGATGAAGATGTAGAATTCTCAGCTCTGCCTGCACCATGCCTGCCTAGATGCTGCCATGTTCCCACCTTGATGATAATAGACTGAACCTGTAAGCCAGTCCCAAATATATGTTGTCCTTTATAAGGCTTGCTTTGGATGGTGTCTGTTCACAGCAGTGAAACCTTAACTAACACAGAAGTTGGTACCAGGGACTTGGGTATTTCTGTGCTAGACCTGACCATGCTTTTGTTTGGAACAATGTGGATTTGGGGATTTTGGATTTGGAAAGCAGTGGAATGCTTTAAATGGGGCTTAATGGGCCCTAGTAGGAATATGGAAGACTTTGTTGCTGAGAGTAATTTGAACTGTGCAGACCTGTCCCAAGAGGTTTCAGAGGAGAAGAATTTCAGTATGTGTCATAGAGACTGTTTTTGTGGTATTTTGGAGAAGAGTAAGGCTGCTTTATACCCTTGTCTGAAGAATCTACCTGAAGCTAAGGTAAAGAGATTTATGCTAATTGCATTGACAAAGGAAGTCTCAAAAAAGTCCTGCAGAGACTCTGTTCTCTGGTTAAGTCTCATGAAGAATGTTTTTGAACAAGCATAGCAAGCTTAGAAAGGAAAAATATAAACTATATGGTTCAAGTATTAAAGGGGCACCAGGAAGTGAAATGGAACTGAATCCTATGTTCTAGGAGATAACAGATTAAAGGATTTGCGGACAAGAACCTACCTAGCTAAATTTAGATCCAGGTATGGTGGTACACATCTTTAATCCCAGAAGATAAAGACAAACAGATCTCTGAGTTCAAGGCCAGTCTGGAACAAAGTAGGTTCTAAGTGAAGAAAAGCTTAAATCCAGGCATGGTGGTACATGCGTTTAATCCCAGCATTACAGGAGACAGAGACGTGAAGATCTCTTGAGTTCAAGGTCAATCTACAGAGCAAGTTCCAGGAAGGCCAAGCTTAGGCAGAAAGGGAGTTGGAAAACAGAAGGGGGGGCATGTTCCAGCCCCAGCAAGCAGCAGAACATGGCAGCTTTGGCCATGTGACTCTGGTTTTAGAGTGAAGAATAGAAGGGACTTCTGGAACAATTGATGCTGTTTACCTGGAGCTAAGAAATTAGTAGTGATTAAGAAACCAGGATCACTGAGGTAAAATCTTCTGGGAAGTATTTTCTGAGAGTACAAAGAAGCTGTGTTCCAGAGATAGCCAAGGCTGTACCTCATGCTACAGCTGTTCTTGGTCATGTATAAGAGTCACCCAGGTGGTACTGGTTTTGAAGGCATGAAGGGGTCATGAAGAGCAGCCGAGTATTGGCACTGTGAGAGGCCATGGAAGGCCATTGGTGAAGGTGCACCCTCAGTTGTAGTTGATGGCCCGGGACTGAAGGGGTCATGCAAAGGCTTTGAGGGTTGGCACCAGAAAGGGAGCCTATGAGAGGCTATTGTTAAAGCCTAGTTGCAGTGGAAGACCCCAGCATATTGGAGATGCCAGCACCATGGGATGATCACTAAGAATAGCACCAGCAGTGGAGTGAATCAACCTGAGCTTAGAGTGCTACAGAGGTCAGAGCTAGAGAAGTGACGCCAGCCCTTTGAGGAGCCCAGGAGATCACGTGTGGATCCCAGACATGGAAACAAGAAACTGTGACATTGAAGCTGCCTTGGAAACCCCAAGATTTTCAAGATGCCAAAGCCATAGGATATCTCCCGGGGAATGCTGCTAACAGGGAGTGGAGCCAAGCCAGGAAAAGAAGTTTGTTGCAGTCAACAAAAAAATGAAAAAGGAATTGGAGATCTGAAAACTGCTTTGGCATCAGACATGTGATGCAGAGTTTATAGTTTATCCAGCTGGTTTCCTGTCTTGCTTTGGGGATTACAGTTAATTGATGGGATGGATCTCAGAAGAGACTGAACTTTGGACTTTTAACATTGTTGCTACTGCTATAGACTATGGAGACTTTGGAAGTTGGACTAAATGTATATTTTTATTATGCTATGGCTAGATATGGCCCTAAAAGAGGAAACACAACAATCCCTTAAAGAATTATAGAAAAACACAACTGAACTGGCGAAGGAATTGAACAAAACCACCCAACATATAAAAATGGAAATAGAAACAATAAATAAATCACAAAGGGAGACAACCCTGGAGATAGAAAACCTAGGAAAGAGCTCAGGAGTCATAGATGCAAGCATCACCAACAAAATACAAAAGATAGAAGAGAGAATCTCAGGTGCAGAAGATAACATAGAAAACATTGACACAACCATCAAAGAAAATGCAAAAAGCAAAAAGCTCCAAACCCAAAACATCCAGGAAATCCAGGACACAGTGAGAAGACCAAACCTAAGGATAATAGGTATAGAAGATTTCTAACTTAAAGAGCCAGCAAATATCTTCAACAAAATTATAGAAGAAAACTTCCCTAACCTAAAGAAAGAGATGAACATAAACATACAAGAAGCCTACAGAACTCCAAATAGACTGGACCAGAAAAGAAATTCCTCCCGTCACATAATAATGAAAATACCAAATACACAAAACAAAGAAAGAATATTAAAAGCAGTATGGGAAAAAGGTCAAGTAACATATAAAGGCAGACCTATCAGAATTACATCAGACTTCTCACCAGAGACTATAAAAGCCAGAAGATCCTGGGCAGATGTCATACAGACCTTAAGAGAACACAAATGCCAGCCCAGGCTACTATACCCAGCAAAACTCTCAATTACCATAGATGGAGAAACCAAGATATTCTATGACAAAAACAAATTTACATTATATCTTTCCACAAATCCAGTCCTATAAAGGATAATAGATTGAAAACTCCAACACAAGGAGGGAAACTACACCATAGAAAAAGCAAGAAAGTAATCTTCTTTCAACAAACCCGAAAGAAGATAGTTACACAAACATAATTCCACCTTGTACTAGCTGATCTTGCATCAACTTGACACAAGCTGGAGTTATCACAGAGAAAGGAGTTCAGTTGGGAAAATGCCTCCATGAGATTCAGCTGTAAGGCATTTTCTCAATTAGTGATGGGGGGGGGGGGAAGACCCTTGTAGGTGGTACCATCTGTGGGCTGATAGTCTTGGGCTCTATAAGAAAGCCAGTTGAGCAAGCCAGGGGAAGCAAGCCAATGAGAAACATCCCTCCATGGCCTCTGTATCAGTTCCTGCCTCCTGAGTCCAGTCCTGACTTCCATTAGTGATGAACAGCAGTGTGGAAATGTAAGCTGAATAAACCCTTTCCTCCCCAACTTGCTTCTTGGTCATGATGTTTGTGCAGGAATAGAAACTCTGACTAAGACAAATTGGTACCAGTGTAGTGGGGTATTCCTGTGACAACCTGACCATGTCTTGGGGAGGACTGTGGAACTCTGACCTAAAAGATCCATTCAGTGATAAGAGCTCTGTGGAATGTGTAAGAGCTTGGAAGACAAAGTTGAGAACAGTGCAGAAAATGGAGGCCTGGCTTGTGAAATTTCAGAGGGAAGATTAAAGACTCTTATCAGGGCCATTGCTAGTTTGATTTAAGATTCTGTGGTTTTGGTTAGCTGGAGCTGAAGAAATCAGCTGTGATTAACAGGATACCCGAACTACTAAAACAAAACCATTGCATTACTGGGACTATTGATGCTGGTTAGCTGGAGCTGGGAAATTGGCAATGATTGGGAAGAGACCAGCATCAATGAGGTGAAATCTTCTGAGAAGTGTTTTCTGAGAGCGAGGAGGCTGTGTTATGGAGATGGCCAAGGTTGTGTCTTGTGCTGAGGCAGGACTTGGTAATGTGTAAGAGTCACATAGGTGGTACTGGTTTTGAAGGCATGAAGGGGTCATAAAGAGCAGCTGAGGCTCGGGATTGTGAGTGGCCATGGAAAGCCATTAGTGAAAGTGCATCCTCAGTTACAGTTGATGTCCAAGGACTGAAGGAGTCATACAAAGGAGTTGAGGCTTGGCACCATGAAGAGAGCCTATGAGAGGCTGTTGGTAAAGCCTTGTTGCAGCGGAAGACAGCAGTGTTTTGAAGATACCAGTACTATGAGATGACCATCAAGAATAGCAGCAGCAGTGGAGCCTAGAAGACAAGGTGTATGCTACAAAGGGCAGAGCTGGAGAAGTGACTCAAACCCTTGGAAGATCCCAGAAATTGGACCATTGGAGTTTGATTTTGCTTTTGATTGTGACTGTGCCCTGATATATTTTCTCTCCTGAAGGAAGAAGGTAATTTAGTGGAGTCCACAGTTAAGAGACTTTTAATTGTAAAAAGACTTTTAAAGCTATTTAGATCTTGGGGATGAATAAGAAAGTAAGGATTGAGGCTTAATGGTGATGTATTTGTGTGTCAAGTTGACAAGGGGTCAATTGTACTGGGTGATTTTGTATCAACTTGACACAAGCTGGAGTTATCACAGAGAAAGGAGTTTCAGTTGAGAAAATGCCCCAATGAGATCCAGCTGTAAGGCATTTTCTCAATTAGTGATCAAGGGGGGAGGGCCCCTTGTGGGTGGTATCTTTTGTGGGCTGGCAGTCTTGAGCTCTATAAGAAAGTCAGCTGAGCAAGCCAGGGGAAGCAAGCCAATGAGAAACATCCCTCCATGGCCTCTGTATCAGTTCCTGCCTCCTGAGTTCCAGTCCTGACTTCCATTAGTGATGAACAGCAGTGTGGAAACGTAAGCTGAATAAACCCTTTCCTCCCCAACTTGCTTCTTGGTCATGATGTTTGTGCAGGAATAGAAACCCTGATTAAGACACACCTCTAACAACAGGAATAACAGGAAGCAACACTCTACCTTAATATCTCTTAACATCAATGGACTCAGTTCCCCAATGAAAAGACATAGACTGACGGACTGGATCCATAAACAGGGCCCAGCATTTTGCTGCATACAGGAAACACACCTCAGTGTTAAAGACAAACACTACCTCAGAGTAAAGGGCTAGAAAACAAGTTTCCAGGCAAATGGTCCCAAGAAACAGGCTGGAGTAGCCATTCTAATATCGGATAAAATATACTTTCAACCAAAAGTCATCAAAAAAAGGTAAGGAAGGACACTTCATATTCATCAAAGATGAACTCTCAATTCTGAACATCTATGCCCCAAATGCAAGGGCACCCACATTCATAAAAAAAACTTTACTAAAGCTCAAAGCACATATTGAACCTCACACAATAATAGTATGAGACTTCAACACCCCACTCTCAGCAATGGGCAGATCATGGAAACAGAAACTAAACAAAGTCGCAGTGAAACTAAAAAGTTATGGACAAAATGGATTTAACAGATATGTATAGAACATTTCATCCTAAAGCAAAAGAATATACCTTCTTCTCAGCCCCTCATGGTATCTTCTCCAAAATTGACCATATAATTGCTCACAAAACATGCCTCAACAGGTAAAAGAAGATTGAAATAATCCCATGCATCTTATCACCAAGGACTAAGGATGGTCTTCAATAACAAACAGAAAAACAGAAAACCCACATACAGATGGAAGATGAACAAGTCTCTACTCAATGACAACTTGGTCAAGGAAGAAATAAAGAAATTAAAGACTTTTTAGAATTTAATGAAAACAAAGGCACAACATACAGGAATTTATGGGACACAATGAAAGCAGTGCTAAGAGACAAACTCATAGCTCTGAGTTCCTCAAGAAAGAAACTAGAAAGAACATACACTAGTAGCTTGACAGCACACCTGAAAGCTCTAGAACAAAACGAAGCAAATACACCCAAAAGGAGTAGATGGCAGGAAATAATCAAACTCAGGGCCAAAATCAACCAAGTAGAAACAAAATGAACTATACAACGAATCAACAAAACCAGGAGCTGGTTCTTTGAGAAAATCAACAAGACAGATAAACCCTTAGCCAGACTAACCAGAGGGCACAGAGACAGTATACAAATTAACAAAATCAGAAATGGAAAGGGAGACATAACAACAGAAACTGAGGAAATTAAAAAAATCATCAGATCCTACTACAAAAGCCTATACTCAACAAAACTGGAAAATCTGGATGAAATGGACAATTTTCTACACAGATACAAGGTACCAAAGTTAAATCAGGATCAGATAAACCATCTAAACACTCTCATAACCCCTAAAGAAATAGAAGCAGTAATTAAAAGTCTTCCAACCAAAAAAAGGCTTAGGACCAGATGGGTTTAGTGCATAATTCTATCAGACCTTCAAAGAAGACTTAATACCAATATTTTTCAATCTATTCCACAAAATAGAAACAGAAGGAACACTACCCAATTTGTTCTATGAAGCCACAGTTATGCTTATACCTAAACCATGAATACCCAAGAAAGAAAGAGAACTTCAATTTCTCATATGAATATCGATTCAAAAATACTCAATCAAATTCTCGAAAACCGAATCCAAGAATACATCTAAACAATCATCCATCATGATCAAGTAGGCTTCAGCCCAGGGATGCAGGGATGGATCAATACCCGGAAATCCATCAATGTAATCCACTACATAAACAAACTCAAAGGAAAAAAACCCACATGATCACCTCATTAGATGCTGAAAAAGCATTTGACAAAATTCAACACCCCTTCATGGTAAAAGTCTTGCAAACATCTGGAATTCAAGGCCCATACCTAAACATAGTAAAAGCAATATACAGCAAATCTGTAGCCAACATCAAACTACATGGAGAGAAACTTGAAGCAATCCCACTAAAATCAGGGACTAGACAAGGCTGCCCACTCTCTCCCTATGTATTCAATATAGTACTCGAAGTCCAGGCCAGAGCAATTAGACAACAAAAGGAGGTCAAAGGGAAACAAATTAGAAAGGAAGAAATCAAAATATCACTATTTGCAGATGATATGATCGTATACTTAACTGAGCCTGAAAATTCCACCAGAGAACTCATAAAGCTGATAAACAACTTCAGCAAAGTGGCTGGGTATAAAATTAACACAAACAAATCAGTAGCCTTCCTATACTCAACAGATAAACAGGCTGAGAAGAAATTAGGAAATGATACCCTTCACAATAGTCACAAATAATATAAAATACCTTGGTGTGACTCTAACCAAGCAACTGAAAGATTTGCACGACAAGAACTTCTAGTCTCTGAAGAAAGAAATCGAAGATGATATCAGAAGATGGAAAGATCTCCCATGCTTATGCATTGGCAAGATTAATATAGTAAAAATGGTCATCTTGCCAAAAGCAATCCACAGATTCAATGCAATCCCCATCAAAATTCTCACTCAATTCTTCATAGAGTTAGAAAGAGCAAGTTGCAAATTCATTTGGACTAACCAAAACCCCAGGATAGCAAATACTGTTCTCAATAATAAAAGAACTTCTGAGGAAATCAGGATCCCTGACCTCAAGTTGTATTACAGAGCAGTAGTGATAAGAACTGCATGGTATTCATGCAGTGACAGGCAGGTAGATCAATGGAATAGAATTTAAGACCCAGAAATGAACCCACACACCAATGGTCATTTGATCTTTGACAAAGGAGCTAAAACCATCCAGTGGAAAAAAGACAACATTTTCCACAAATGATGCTGGTTCAACTGGCAGTCAGTATGTAGTAGAATGCAAATCTGTCCATTCTTATCTCCTTTTACAAAGCTCAAGTCCAAGTGGATCAAGGACCTCCACATAAACCAGATACGCTGAATCTAATAGAAGAGAAAATGGGGAAGAGCCTTGAACACATGGGCCCAAGGGGAAATTTCCTGAAAAGAACACCAATGGCTTATGCTCTAAGATCAAGAATGAACAAATGGGACCTCATAAAGTTACAAAGCTTCTATAAGGCAAAGGACACTGTCAATAGGACAGAATGGCAACCAACAGATTGGGAAAAGATCTTTACCAATCCTATGTCTGATAGAGGGCTAATAACCAATATATACAAAGAACTCAAGAAGTTAGACTCCAGAGAAACAAACGACCCTATTAAAATATGAGGTACAGAGCTAAACAAAGAATTCTTAACTGAGGACTATTGAATGACCAAGAAACACCTAAGGAAATGTTCAACATTCTTAGTCATCAGGGACATGCAAATCAAAACATTCCTGAGATATCATCTCATGCCAGTCAGAATGGCTAAGATAAAAAACCCAGGTGACAGCAGATGCTGGTGAGGATGTGGAGAAAGAGGAACACTCCTCCATTGCTGGTGGGATTGCAAGCTGGTACAACCACTCTGGAAATCAGTCTGGAAGTTCCTCAGAAAATTGGACATAGTACTATCTGAGGACCCAGCTATACCACTCTTGGGCATACACTCAAAAGATGCTCCAACATATAACAAGGACATGCTCCATTATGTTCATAGTAGCCTTATTTATAATAGCAGAAGCTGGAAATTACCCAGATGTCCTTCAACAGTGGAATGGATACAGAAAATGTGGTACATTTACACAATGGAGTATTACTCAGCTATTAAAAACAATGAATTCATGAATTCTTAGGCAAATGGATGGAACTAGAAAGTATTATCCTGAGTGAGGTAACCCAGTCACAAAAGAACACACTTGATGTGTATTCACTGATAAGTGGATATTAGCCCAAAAGCTCGAAATATCCAAGATACAATTCACAGACCACATGGAGCTCAAGCAGAAGGAGGACCAGAGCCTGACAAGTACAGATGGATGCTCGCAGCCAACCACTGGACTGAGCATGGGGTCCCGGATGGAGGAGTTAGAGAACAGACTGAAGGAGCTGAAGGGGTTTGCAACCCATAGGAAGAACAACAATATCAACCAACTAGAACCCTCCAGAGCTCCCAGGGACTAAACCACCAATGAAAGAGTACACATGGAGCAACCCATAGTTCCAGCCGCATATGTAGCAGAGTAGGGCCTTGTTAGGCATCAGTGGCAGGAGAGGCCTTTGGTCCTGTGAAGGCTTGATGCCCCAGTGTAGGGGAATTTGAGGGCAAGGAGGCGGGAGTGGGTGGGTGCGTGGGGGAACACCCTCACAGAAGCAGTGGGAGGGAGGATGGGACAGGAGGTTTCTGGGGGGGAAACCGGGAAAGTAGATAATATTTGAAATGTAAATAAATACAATATCCTATAAAAATATTATTGTGAAAAAATTATAAAAATAACACTGCGGTTTCTGGTGGTGCCTCAGCGGTTAAAGCACTCAAGACCACTAGCCCACACATGGCTCTCAGCAGCAGCACAGAGCATGGTACTCATTTATTTTTTAATTTTTAATTTAAGAATCCTTTCTCTCTGTCTCTCATATCTGTACTGAGAGACCAAATCTTTTGGGTTCAGACTCCATCTTAGAGAATCTGATCTAAGGTTGAACTCAAGTTAACAGGCTGGTACCTAGCACCCCAAGACCTGTGTCTAACAACACCAGTTTCCAGGCTACCCACCCCCCAAACCCTGTATCTAACACCAGTTTCCAGGTTATTTCTCAACAAATCTGCACCTCCAGGTTAAAAGCCCGCCCCTGACACGTCACTTCCTAGCAACCACCAATCAGGAGGAGAGCAGAAGTTACGTTTATGGTTTGGCTCTCAGCACCAGCCAATCATGTTAAAAGCTATAATGGACCCCCAATCAGTGTACCAAGCTAGAGATACCCTTCTTGCCCCTATAAATGCTTGCCTAAAAGTAGGCCAGGGCTAACCTTCCTGCTGTGTCAAGGGTTGGCGGGGAGCCCAAGCTGGAGCTTCAATAAAGAGATCCTAATGCGATTGCATGGAATTCGGCTCCTCGTGGTCTTTTGGGGTTCACGAATGTTTCCTGGCACAACACTACCTATATATACAGGTGGGCATGCCCATGGACATGTGCAGAGGCCAGAGAAGGGCATCAGGTGTGCTGCGTCACTCTCTGCCTTCCTGTTTTTGAGGCAGAGTCTCTCCATGAACCTGGACTGAGCATTTGCATCTTTGTTGACAGGCCACAAGCCCTAATGATCTTTGTCTTCAGGGCAAAGGTGCAAGGGTTATGGGCTCACTGGGGCTCAAATTCAGGGTCTCATGTTCATGCAGCAAGCACTATCAGAGACGGAGCCACCTCTCAAGCTCCAGATGTTTAGATATTTTTAGGTAGAAAACATTTTTCTCAGTTTTGGGTCGAAAACAATTTCTCAATTCAAATTTTACCATGATATAGTCATGATGTCTAATTGCCACGTGAGGCAACGGGTTAGTTGAGATCGGCTTTAAGAATATAAAATAAAGTTACATTTAAAAACAACAGTGTCTCCGTTTGTTGCTCAGGTGGGTCTCAGTCCCCTGTGCTCAAAAGTATCCTCCTGCCTCAGTCTTCCAATAGCATGTGCCTCCATACTCAGCTAACAAATAAAGTTTGAACACTTGACACCAGAAAATAGCATAAATCCTTCAATTTTTACATTAATTTCATGTTAAACTAAGGCTTTTTTTGATAGTTATCAAGTTAAAGTTTTAAATATAATTGATCAAACTTGATTATTTTTAAATCTGGCTACTAATAAAAGTCTAATTACACACGTGGTTTGTATTTTATCAATAATACAGGTTATATTTATTGTACTTGATATGGTATCAGTAGGACAGAATTTTGTGAAAAAACTCACTGGCTTGTTATCATTAATTTCTTATAATACTATATGAACATTTTATGTGAACTTTAAACTTTTCCTCAGAAATACAAGCTTATTTGGGGACTGGAGTCAGGGTGTGCTTTGCTGAGTGCTGTCCTTTTTAAAGGGCTGGCTGGAGCTTGGGTAGTTCGGGAAAACAAAACCTAAGGTGAAAAGGCCTCTGGGTAATGTGGATTCTAAGGTCACAAGATCAACACTTGGTGTTTAAACCCTTCAGCACTTTCCCAGCTCACTGCATTGTGGGAACAGCTTTTCCAAGGAATAAATGCTCTATTTTTAACATTTTTATTATACAATTTGTCACAGGCTGTCTCATGAGACTACCAGTGATCACTTTCAAGCAGAATCCAGCTGCACACAACTCCCTACATGTGACCAATGACATCTGGCCCCAGGTCCCCCTCCCCTCCCCCTCCCGGGTGGTCTTGATGTTTCCTCTCTGAAACTCCTTTATCAAATCTACAGCTCTGGGAAGGAGGCAAAGCTTGTCCCGGGCTCCCTTCCTTCACAGACTACAGCCCTTCCATGTGCACCCGTGAGCTGCATTCCACAGACATCAGACTCCATGACTGTGTGTCATTGTCCATGGAGGGCTGACATAAATATGTTGCTATAGAGAAAAGCCAGCCAGTACTTTCCAGCTGAATCCATCCTAGCCCTCGCCCTGAGCGCAAGCTTCTAGTTCAGGCTCAGGTTCTGAAGAGGCAGAGGCTTTGTGAGACTCCCTGCCTAGGCACCCATTCAATGAAAGATGCAAAAATAGTGATCTAGAGGATTCCAAGGTCACCGCTCCTTACAGAAGTATCAGACTTCCAGGACAGTTAGTAACTGAACCCTAAAAACAAGGTGGTAATGTTGGCTACCTAAAAATAAAACCATGATAAGTTCTTTTCTAAAGGGAAGAAACATTTAATAACATTCAAGCTGTTCTAATATTATTTCCCAAGTCACCACATAGGTCTCTTTAAATAATTCTATATGAGCCAGGCATGGTGAGGCTTATCGGCATCCCAGCAATCTCAGGGGTGGAGGCAAAAGGATCAGGAGTTAAGGCTAGCCTTGGCTAACTAGTGATACACCATGTCAAAAAGCCAAAAGATGAACGTGAAAATAATCTTTCATCTATCTATCTATCTATCTATCTATCTATCTATCATCAACTGTCCTATCCACTTGTCATCTGTCTGTCCATTTGTCTGTCCATCTGTCTGTCCGTCCACCCATCCATCTATCTATCCATCAATCTATAAATCGCATATGAAATAAAGGTTCAGAACAGCACCTATTTGCATAGGAGAGCAAGAGCTTGCTTGATACCTTGGTTCTTCCACATTTCATAGACACATTACCCTTTCACTGGACTATAATTCACATGGGTGTATAATATTTGTTAAAAGATTTTACAAGGTCAATTGACTAATAGAACTTCATGGTGTGGAGAAGTGGAATATTTCATCCAAAGGCAAATTACCTTGGCTATCTTTAATTCCCTCAGTAGCCATCATTGCCCAGCTCTGTGTGTGACCCAGCTTTGTGTGGCTGTCCGGAAAATCCTTTTAGGATACACTGACTTAAACAGACCACTAGCTTTTACCAACCCCAAAGTGAAGGCCGTAATAGATAACATCTGAGGCCTATAGCTGAGAGCTCCCACTTCGCTGTAACGGGCCCGAGGCTTCCAGGAATATTTGAAACACCTCAATTCATGAAATTAATGTTCTTGTTCTATAATTATAAAAACTTCACAAGACAATTTCTATGTTTGAACATGGCATTTGAGATAACCTGAACCCATGTTCCTATGTCCTGGTCACTTAGATTTGTCTCAAGAACAGATCATCCTCTTGTTCCATTTGGAGCAGAGCTGCGTTTTACACTGACCGGTGCTCTGGTGCTCTCAGCAATGAATCCAAGACCCAAAAATAAAAACGATTTGCCTTCACAGGGAACACATGTGAAAATGTTAATTTAAGCAGGATTGACACAAATTTAAAAATATTTAAAATTAACTATGTCTGAGTGAATGTATATGGCTGGCTCTCTTTTATCATCGTAAATGATAGTCTCATTTTGACTATGCTCATAACTGTGAAAAGGGATGACAGAAAACAGTGAGCATTTTAACTGAAGCCCATCCTAGAGCCACGGCATTAGCGTTTTCTCCTCAGTCTAACTGCAACAGCAGTGAAGCATGCACATGCATTTCGTGCACGATGCAGAGATTTCTTTCTTAGGGGCTTTTACACACATTTGTGCTGGCACTACTATGCACTTTGCATAATTCTTACTGCGATGTTTGATGGGTGAATAAATGCAGCAATTCAGAGAGGAGAACAAAGGTAGTTCCTATAACACTATAACGCGCTCATTTGTTTTGTTTTCAGAGTCTTCCTCTAGCACAGGATGGCCTGGAACTCAAAATGTCCCTCTCTCAGTTTCTTGTGAGCTGGGGTGACAGGTGAGCATGACTCAGTAAAATATGATTTATTGAGGAGAAGTTCTTACAATATGCCTTTGAATTTTTTACAGGATCCATGTGACTTGATGAAAGGCTTTGCCCACTTCATAGTGGACAATCTCCCACATTAACAGGGGTGCCAGAATGGACAGGCAGCCTCCGAACTGAAGGAGGCTCACTAGCATGTTGCAGGGTCATAGCCAAGTTCTTGCTCTTGGTAAGCCTGGCAGGTACCTGAGTAGATTTTTTTTTTTTTTTTTTAAAGACCTGGCTGCTCGCACTGTGCGACGCCTCACTCAACACTTCATCAGGTTTTGCTTGTGCGGAAATCTTCTCTAACTACACAGATGACTGCATTTCCAAAGAAGACTTGATGCATTGCTGGAGACCAAGAATCTAAGAAAAGCTTTTAAAGGATTACCGGGTTCTCATACACATCCCCAGAGTCGATCTGTGTGGCTGACAGGTCCCATGTTTGCAGCGGCAGAAGGCTGGTAATAATACTACTATAAAATTAGCCTGAGAGAGAGAAATAATGTAATATGAAAGGAATATTTCTAGATGAGGGCTCAGCCTATAACTTAAGGTAGAATACTTCTTTAACATGAGGCCCTGTCCCTAGGTCAGCAAAAGCAACAAAACGTGCTCCCACTTGAGAGCTTCAGGGTTTTAACTAGAAAATTATAATGAGATGGCATATTTTATGTATTTCCAAGGGTTTTAGAGGTTGACTGTTATGTTTTCTATGATGTCTATTGTCAAAGAAAATGCTATTATTTTTTTATTTAGTAGAGATACTCAAATCTATGCTTAACTCAATTTACCACTATATGCCCAGTCTCTATGAGAGGAAAAGTGAAGACTCTTACTAAGGTGTGTAAACATTTAAAGTCAGCTAAATGCTTGAAAAGAGTTATTTCACCACTAGCACTTTTTTTCTTTTTGCCAAAATGTTATAAAAAAGAAATTTACTTCTCCTGAGAAGGTGGCAAGAGAGAAGGTTATTGGGGAAGCTGACCCTAGTGAGGAAAGGTCATAGGCCAAGCCCCTACATGAGGGGGGTGGGGTGAGGAGATTGGGAGCCCATATTGTCCTGTGCACTTCACTGGAGAGGATGGTGGGGACTGGAGGGATGCAAGCTCATGCAAAACCACAAGGTGGTTCACGATTCAGGAGGCTCACAGTCTGTCTGAGGTCAGCTTCATTGTTTAGACAAATCATTTTTTTGACTTAATGAAATCATTTTTATTGAGCTCTAAAAAGCAAATTGGAAGGACTAACATAGGGATGTAGTTGGTCTGTTTATTAATTTAGCAACTGTGTGAAGGCATCCAACTGGCAGAACCTTTGCTTCTCTGTTTCCTCCCCCTCCCCTCCCCTCCCCCTCCCCCTCTCCACTCTAGCCATGCAGTTGCCCTCAGCCCTGCTTACCTGCTCACATCATAGGGTCACTTCCCATCCCCGCCATGCCATCAGTTCTCCGATCTCTCACCTATATCCTGTCAACTTGTCAGAACTGCCTACAGCCACAGATGCTACTTTGTGGAGAACCTCCAGTACTTCCTGATGAGGAAAGGAAGCTTCCAGTTCCCAGATTTCCGGGAAGAAGTGATGTCCCCTCAAGGGGTCAGCTCCTAGCCTTTCCTAGTTGAGTGTGGTGTGTGCACACCAATCTGGTACCATGGAGTTTTTTGTGGTTTTTTTTGTTGCTGTTTTTGTTTTGTTTTTGCTGTTTCTTAAAATATTCACAACCAGAGTTGTAATATCAGAGGGACAGGATGTGTTGTTTTTAAAAGGGATCCAAAAGGGCAGTGACATGTTGCAACACAGTTACACAAATATCCCAGAACATCCTGATCAGATGCATCTCAGATCTGCCTGTTCCAAAGGGGAAAGGCGACAGAATTCTGGATTCTTCTAATTTTGCAAAACAACTACACCATTAGAGAAACAGTAAAGTCACTAAAGATTAAAAGGCACATGGCTATTTAAAAGCATGTCGCTGAGGGCAGCCTTATGAATGGGGCTGCTAAGTCAAGAAAAGCCTTCTTCTAGCAAGGCAAGCTCCCAGGTTAAATGCGTCCCAAATGGAGTAAGTTGCCACACCCGGGCTTCTTCCAACGGAGCCTCAGGCTCCACAAGTGAGTGGAGGAAGTGGCTCCCTTACAAACTTGGAATAAGGCACAGAGGAAACTGTAGGTACCAGTTTTTCTCTTGGAGGTCCATTGCACCAGCCATGTAGCTTCAAGAACCATTTGTAAGCTGCCGTTCACACCAAGTGCTGAAGGAGATGCTTAAGGTACCAAAACTTTTATCCTTCCACTCCACTTAGCTGCTGAAAAACGTTTGCAAGGGGGTAGCCAGTTTTGTGTAGTACCCACACATGATCATATTAACATTTTTTTTTCTGTAACATACTAAAGTCATAGCCTATGAGCACCTGAGCACATGAATACATGTGCTACATATCAAATGTACTCTTCAACAAGATCTATCCGGGCAGGACACAATGCAAACATGTCTTTTGTTTCTTTTCCTTTTATCACATAGCTTCCAATTTCTTTTGTTGTTGTTTTGAGACAAGGTTTCTCTACATAGCCTCAGCTGCGCTGGAACTTACTACATAGACCAGGCTGGCCTCAAAACTCACAGAGATCCACTTGCTTCTGCCTTCCAAGTGCTGGGGTTGAAGTCATGAGCAAGCATACCTGCCTCCAGCTTCTCATTAAGACCAAGATGAACTGACCCCCCTGTTCCTCCTGCACGTATCTCTCAAATGTTGGGATTACATGTGTTACATCACACTTTGCTGAGTGAAAAGCTTATCATTTCTGCAAGTGTTATTTGCTCTGTTTGCTTGGGTTTTTTTGTTTGTTTGTTTGTTTGTTTTCTAAGTGGAAGTGGACTTGTCAGAGCCTCTAGAAATAGAGGCACAAGTGTGTTTCTGAAATGGGTGTATAAATGCAGAATAATACTTACGATACTTAAATATTGTCTTAGATGAGGTGTCATCTTATTAGCTTAGAGAAAACTTCTTCAAGAGCAAAAATACAAAAAGCAGGGGTGGAGAGAATCTTATTTTTCTTGAAGGCAGATTGTTAGCGATGGCCACATTTTGAGAAGTTTCTCCAATGTTGGTTCAAAGGTGAAGGTTTCCTACTAGAGTAATCCCCATTCCAGACTAATTTCCTAGGTTCCTGCCTGTTCTCTGCTAACCCCCCTAAGGGCTAGCCTTGAGATGCATTGATCTATCCTGCCCTTCTTTCCCTCACTGCTCACCATTCTTTGCTCACTCCTAGCAATGGACAATCTCCAGCCCAAAGGAAAGTCTTCAACAGCCTGCCCCACATTCTGTTCTGAAACTCTCCCAGCTTATAATAGGGGGTTTCGATTCTTACAAGGATGGTCCTGTGTAGGACCTCCCCCACAAAATACTAAAAGTCCATGTTATCTTAAAGCTGCTTGTTCCTGTGTCTGGTCTGTCTTTCCTTCTGCCTGACCTTTTACAGAACACTTACATTTTAAAGAAATTTGCATTTTGAAAATTTTCCAGGCTCAAAGAAAGGAAGACAAATGGCCACCCTTGATTTGCCCACATTTGGTAGAGGGTGGGTCACAGGAACAGGCTTGTCCCTTAAACAGCAACCATGAAAAGCAATCTGGAGACAGGAGGGGATGGCAGTTGAATTTCTAATTGCTTTTTGGGAATATTGTATTGGTGTCGTGGTTAGGGTTAGTATTGCTCTGAAAAGACACCATGGCCAGAAGCAAGTCAGGGAAGAAAGGGTTTCCATTTCCTCTGTTCTTCATAGAAGCAAGGCAGGACAGGAAGAATTCAAAACAGGAGCTGATGCAGAGGCCATGAAGGGGTGCTGCTTACTGGCTTGCTCCCCATGGCTTGCTCAGACTGCTTTCTTATAGAACCCAGGACTACCAGCCCAAGCTTGTTTCTAACCCTCCCACATGAATCTTGAATTAAGAAAATGTCCCACAGCCTTGCCTACAGGATGAGGCGTTTTCTCAATGGTGGCCCCCTCCTCTCTGATGACTCTGGCTTGTGTCAATTTGGCCTAAAACCAGCCAGGACACTTGGATAAGGACAGAGGAGGCCTGGAGAGCTTAGGAAGGACAGAGAGTTAGAATCAGAGAAGCAGTTAGTTGAGTCATTGCCCCATCCCAGAAATGCAGGTTTTGTTTCCACCTTGGGTCCCACTTCTCCTGTGCCTGTATTGTGTGGCAGCACCTCCCACCAGTGTTGAAAGGAAGTGGTATAGGCTCAGGGCCCCAAGACCAAGTTCCAGAACAAAGGAGATTTATTTGCCTTAAAGGGACAAAGAGCAGGGAATTAGGGAAAAGGCAGGAGATAGAGGACATGGGGGAAGGTGAAAGGTTTAAGGGAGAGGGGGTATTTGTCCTGGAGTGGGGGCAAAGGACTATGTCTGGATAGAGACGAGCCAGATATGGCCAATAGGAAAATGGCAGTTTATAAAGGTAAAAGGAGAAGCCCATATTAGGATGAAGTGTTTAATTTAATTGGGCATGTTAATTAGGTTAATTAGTCATTTTTGCTTGCTGGAGTTCAATACTTTGATAGCTGGACCTTTGGTAGTCAGCCTCAGGGGGAGGACGTGGCCAACTACGGAACAGACCTTGGGGGCCGGCTTTCAGGACGCAGTGTAAAGGTTATAGCAAGGCAGGGGAACCGGGGAGAAGGGCAAGGCCTGCCAGAGCCACATCCTCGAGTGGACTAGTGTCCCTTCAACTACCCACTACGAGTTCAGAATGAACCCTTCCAAGTGTGAGTAGGAACAACTTTTCCTACTTGTAGGGGGAACAAAACCAGTTTAGTCTTGCCAGAACCCACCAAGCCCCAGTAGCTATTCAGTACCTCTAGGTCTCAGTTTTTCTTCTCAGTTAAATGAAAGGACTATAAAGCACAGACCTGACAAAGTCCCCATTTTGAAGGTTTCCTGGGTGCCTTTTGAGTTCACACGAACCACACTGTCTACTTAAATAGTACTTGAAACACTTGTAATACCATTTCCCACCACATTTAAGTGTGAATACAAGTGTACTTCTGTCTTGAATTTAGAAAAATATAGCTAGGATTGGGACGTCACTAATCCTTCTGATACCAGCATTGGAGAGGCTGAGGCAGGAGGATCACTACAAGTTCCTAGCCTGGGGTATAGAATAAGATCTTTTCTTTAAAGAGGGTATGTGCATGTGTATGTCCATATGTGTGTCTGGCTTACGTTCTTATCAGAAAATGCTAAAAGCATAAGTATTATCATACATGTGTTCATGAAGAAAATGAAATGGTACTTTCTCTTACAAATGCTCAGCATGACTCACATAGGTAAAAGTCTTCAGTACTCCATTTCACTGGGATCCTTGATACTACAGGTGAGTCTTGTTTGGGTGTTTTAACACATTTTTAAATTATGTGTATTTGTATGGATGTGTACTTGAGTACAGGTGCTCATCGAGTCCAGAAGAGGATGTTGGCTCCACTGGAACTGAGGTTACAGGTGCTGAACCACATATGGGTACCGGGAACTGAACTTAGGTCCTCTGGAAGAGCACTTCACTGTCCTGTTTTGGTTTTGAGACAGGGTCTTCACATGCAGTCCAGGTTGGCCTCCCATTTACCATGTAGCCCAAGTTGACCTTGAACTCATGGGGGATCCGCATGCCTCAGCCTCTGAAGTACTGGGGTTACAGGGGGTGTGCCACCACACCTGACTGAGACACAATACAGGAGAGATGTTCTTCAGTTAAACACTGAAACTGTTTTCAGTCACTAGACCTTTTTTCCCCATCCATATGCTGAATCAAGATGGCAGCCTTGTTTCTTCTCAATGTGCCTTCATTGATAAGAGAGGAGGATTTCTAACATAAACAAGCAATCCTGGCAATGGCAGACTCGCCATAACTGGTTGGAGTGAAATCTAAGTGAGATACAACAAAATATCTCATTCAGGGCTTTGATTTCTAAAAACAATTTCTTAACTCCACAAAAAGAGTGAATGGAAAATAAGTTATTTAATTCCACAAAAATAGAATTTAAACCTCTATATTAAACCTAAAATTATTACTAGAATGTACCATAGCTCGGCAGAAAACAATGAAATGCCCAAATGGTTGTCTCACAACTGTATATATAAAGATGGGTTTGTTTTGGGAGGTGAGAGGCCCCCATCTGTCTAACATGATTTACTGTAAGTGCTCCAACAGAAAGAGTCCCTTAGACAGAGATGTGAGTAGCGTGTCTACATCTTACAGATAAGACGGCCCTTACAAATTCTCTCAAACAGGCTCTGCCTGAGTGTCTGGTGTGGTTTGGTGACAGTTCAAGAGACCACACACGGCATAGTCATCTGTGGAGGTTTTTCCTAGTGGAAAGAACACATCGGTGGGTGGATGTCCGCCCTTTCAGTGTTTCAGCCCTGGCTCTCAAGCATCTTCACATAATGTTGCTGGATGTCTCTTCAGGGCCAACCCTAATTTGCACTAGGAAATAAAGACAGCTGTGCCAACGGGCCCAGGAAAGCACTGGCAAAAGTATATTCCAATTACTGCCTATTGTTTTTGATCTCTGCATTCATCTGCCCATAATAATGACACAGTGAGAACCTCTGCCTCCACAGGAGTGCAAAGCTAGATGGTGCAAGGGCACAATCCAGCAAAAATACCTTCATCCTAGGGACATCTTCCTTCTGATTTCTACTTACAGCTTCCTAAACACTACACAGTGCTTACGGGAGGAGCTTTTCACTTCTGTTTAAGCTGCGTGTGCATGCTTTAAACTTGCAAAGCCCTATGTGTATAGAAACCTACTTAGTAAGTACTGGTTAGTGTCTGAAAATGGCCAAGGCCTATTTGCTCCATGTCTCCTGTGCTCTGCACTTGGGTCCGCCGCCTTCAGAACCCTGTCAGGACTCTATCAAGGATGATGAGTCTCTGTGACCACTCTTTTTCAGTATCACAGTATCTCATTCTAGGAGCTAGGACTCAAGATGTCCCAGAGTGGCATCATCCTATTAATGAATGATGCTTGTTCACAGTGCACTTGATTTAGGGCAGCTTTCAGGTTTCTAAAACATGGAGGACACTCTGCTTTCTGCTAGTCGAGGCCAATACAACTCCACTAGGCTTTTTTTTTTTTCAGCATGAGTTTATACTGATGAAACATTTCCTATTTGACTTACAATTACTTCGTAAGAATGGGCTGTGTAATTAGTGACACATAATTTAGAGATTTTTTTAAATTAAATTAATTTTTAAAAATGTGTGATTAGCAGCAAAGCCAAAGAAAGATATGGATTTCACTTCAGGAACCATCCATTCTCATTTATAAGCCATTATCATTGCCCAGAAAAAACAACTGTAATATTAAACGAATCAGAAAAACCCTCCAAGGTCTTTCATTACTCACTTCCAAAGGATCTCAGCCTAAGAGAGGGAAGCAGACAGTTCAACCTAAAAACAGTATTCACACACACTTATGTAAGACAGTAATTTTAGGGAGACCTTATGGAAAATTGAAAATGAAACAATTAATTCTACAGACAGACCATACGGAGTCAATGGAAAACACACATATAATAAATAAGTAAATCACACAAAATTAGAAGGTGTTCATTTACTTCATAGAAACAGTTAATATTTTCCTCATATTTCCCCACTGAGAACTCCCATGCTCAATTCCCTATGGATTTTCATAATTTTAGAAGATGAAATACTCCTATTTCCCATATTTGAAATTATTTACATGATTTGTTCATTTAATTAGCATACTTGTCAGCTTTAATCCCTTTTCCTGTCAGAACAACTGAAGATGGCTTAGAGTTATGAATGTCACTTTTAAAGGACTATATTGTACAGTGACAATGTGGACACAAAACAACAGATGCAGGCATGTAGAAGCACAGGGTGGGGTGGGGGGAGGTTGGCCTTTTCAAAAAAGGTGCTGCCTGCTGGGTATGCACTGGAGCTGGTGGGGAAGCAAACACAAATCTTGATGCTCTATACCATTAAACAATCAATTCTAACCAGACTAATGACCTAAATGTCACAGTAGAGCTTCTAGAAGAAAACACTGATAAGCTCAGGTAAGCAAGTGTCTCTTAAACAGGAAACCAAGCTCTAGTCAGAGAGGAAGTAGCTGGTAATCAGGACTCCATTAACACAGAATCTCTATCCACCAAAAAACCCTGATCAGGCAACAAAAAAGTAACCACAGACTGTGAGAAGACATGTCATTACCAAGACCTCACCAAAACAAAGGAAAAATAGACAACAGGAAAACTGACTAAATGCTTAAACAGGGGCTTTGCCAGAGGATCTAATTGGATAATACTGACCAGGCAATGAAGATGTTTAGTGATCAGAAAACACAAATAACAGGCAGGGATCACCAGAGCCAGAATTAAGGGCTGCCACTACCCTTCACAGGGAAGTTTCTTCGGAAGAGAGTCACTACAGCTAACAGGTGTTTTGTCTGATCCAGCTGTTCTGAGGGAGTTAGTCAGCAGGGTTCTGTGCTCATACTCACGTTTACAACAACCCAACGTACAGTAGCCAAGAGGCTACTGTTGGTTAAAAATGGGTTACACATGCACGCACTCGCAAATCTCAGTCATGTTGAGAGAAAACAGCTAGGCATAAGATTACATCTTACAAGATCTCACCTGAAAATGGGGAAGAGTAACATATTAAAAGACAAAATTTCTGTCAGTGGAGGATTTTGATTGGGATGAAATTTCTTGGTGCTATATCCCAGAGCCTATTCTGGGTGTTACAGGTTGTGGTTACTTCAATACCTTTCTCTGTGTATGGCATTCCAAGAACTACTTTAAGATAACTAACATCCTGATCTATTAATTGGTGAAGAACTCTCATCTCCAAAAGAAAAAAAAGAACCCCTAAAGTTCGGGAGAACATAAAACAATTAATATATGAAGTTGATCTAATGCCCTCAGGGTTCCCAGGACATTTGGGTAAATAGGAGTTAAATTCACCGCTCATTCCAACACACTGGTTTAGACTTTTGCTGAGTTTTATGGAACTGAGCTGAGGGAATCTGGCCACCACAACAGGGGAAAGTTAATGGGAACGCATGATTATGGCTTATGCTGCGCTGTGACTAATTCCAGATCATTTGGAAATGATCTGCAAACCAGGAAGGAGACAGGCAAACCCTCCAAGGACTAGAGGAAATGTGCTTGAGACCAGCCTTTTTTCTCCTATGTGGCTGTTGAGAGCAGAAAGAAGTGCTGACTCATGAGGTGTGCCCTGGGGAAAGAACAGAAGAGTGAGTTACAGTTAGGATGAGAGCAGAGGAGGCGACAAAGCAGAAGCAACAGATCCTCAAAGAACCTTGATGACTCATAGCTGCACTGCACAGGACAGAAGCGCCGAACGGTTCTTCCTTCTCTTCCCTTCCACTCTCCTATTCCTGTTTTAGTGAACGGAATACTGCAGTATTTACAAAACTGTAACATCCAACTTAAAACACACAGGCTTAAACACTAAGAATACCTTAAGACACCTTAAGAGACTCACCAAGGAAGCCACTAAGACCTCCAACAAAGCTCTGAAATATCTTACCTATTATATAAAAAGGGATTAAAGAATTATAGTTCTAAAAGCATCTTAAGCTATGCTTTAATTATCAGAATATTCAATTCCATGAGCTTTAGCGACATCAGCCCACTACTGAAATGGTATGAAAGTAAAATCCTTCATTGCCTTAGATTTCAGGAGAGCCCTCAGTGGTGAGGATATGCTATGATACAGAACACTTGGGGTGCCTTTTGCTCTTACAGTACAGACCACCACCTCTGGAGATAAATCAGAGACATCTGAAAGTCTGAAATACAGGAATCAGTCTTCTAGAGCACATCTATGTATTTCCGCGTTCCTTCCTCACACGGTGGTTGGCAGCAATTTGTCAAGGGTCACTCCGTTAGTACACTGCCCACACTAGCAACTATGCTTTGGGTACCTACTACCTGTTTTCCCAGCACGACATCGATTAGTAACTCCCAGGAGTCACTTCAGGGCTGAAGAAACTTCAGAGTGATGCTTAGGAACAAGTTGGGATTATGTGGCCTGGCCAGGGTGTCTCAGAATTTGAGTCCCACCACGTACTTTCTCTCTCTAATGCAGGGATCAGCGACATTCCCTAACGGCCCAGTGACAGTGATGTGCCCACCTCTGCACAGACAATAGGGGTTTTTAATTTTGAAACAGGGTCTCATTGCTGGCCTCAATGGTTCTCAGAGTTGGGGTTCCTTTGAGAAGCAGTCTAATCCCAGGTCCAAGGGGTTAATACTCTAAATCGAAAATTTCTGAATATTTACTCTCATCAATCGCTTTCATCGTCCCATGAATTGAGGTTACTATGGACCTTCATTCGCAAGGAAGCAAGCAAGGTTGTTCTACCATTAAAGGCACAGTTCATACAGAGTGAGTTCTGAGACCAAAAGAACTTGTGACGGAAGGCATATGCAAAATACTCTCCTCGTTCCCGTGTAGATATGGACTTCAAATCTTGCTCACAGTGCTGCTTAGGACTAAATAGAAACAGTTCACCTTTGTTGAATGCTGCTGTTGCAAAGCACCACAATGAACAACCTGGAAATGTGGTGGGGCAACTTACCAAGCCAACTCACACTACTGGCCTATTGCAACTGGAGTTCTACTCAAGAGGGAACTCGGTGACAATGAGCGTTAGCTGGAGAAGACAGGATGGAACACCTCACAAGAAAGGACTGTGCCACTGTAAAGAACTTGCCCTCTGTGGCATCCCTGCTCGGAGAAGGCAAGAACAACATGTTCACAGACACACGAGCTTGGCATCTGTCAAATGAGTGGAAGACAGAATCACACACTCCCCTTTGAAGCAAACACATCACACAACGCAGAAGCAACTGAAAGGCGAACGGGAGGCAGAAACGGAGCGGACAGATGGTGATTTGACAAATGGTGGGTAGCCTTTCATACTGACCAGAGTTTTAAATGCTCTAAGTATATTTAGTTAATTTAATTGTAAGTATATGCTTCCAAAATATCAGTGATTAGTCCTAAGTTTCCATTTACCTATAGCAGGAATTATATATTCTCTTCCTGCACCAATAAACACAAAGACTTCGGAGAATTTCTTTATCAGAACTTTTTTTTTTTTAAGTACAAAAATCAAAAGAAAATCCCGAGAGAACTTTTTCATTGACTGATACTGGTACAAAAAGATTAGTGGAAATCTGTTTACACAGAGACTATATAATATCTGAATGGAAAACCTTTCTGTGACACATTACTTTGACACTTAACATATGAAAATAGCTTGAGATACAAAAATACAGTGTGATCAGCAAATGGCACCAAATTAGAACAATTTTATTATTTTAACATCATCCCAATGTATACACATTATCCTCCCAAATAAGAAACAATTTAATTCCAGAGTTTAAAATGTGGTTTCCAAAATGAATCCTTATTGTAAATTGTGAAGAAAAAACAAAAAAGCCCTGAAAACTAATCTAACTTAATTTTGATCTTTGACTAAAATACACACCTCTCAGCTCTCTCATACAAAAAAATGCACATTATAAATAAAACTTTCAAAAGTGATCTTGAATGTTTTATTGCACATCAGAGAGAAGATCCGCCGGTCTGAACGGCTCTCAGCCTCTTCTTAGCATGCAGTTCCAAAAGCGACCGACTCTGGGTGGACACACTGTGGACAGCTAGGGTCCTGTCTCATGCTTCTCTGTAACGGGAACAACGCATCTGCAGCCCTGCTTCAGTTACTTTCTCTAAAGTGAAAACAACTTCTGTCTTCTATCAGAAGGAAATTACAGGGGATCTGAACCAATAAATGTGTATGTCCAAATGTTGGTTATCTCTCTTTCAAATAGATTTATATATATTAAAAAAAAAAAAAGTAGAGGAATTTTACCCAATCATCTATCTCCAATCCGCCCAGGACCACTGCTTCTCAGTGAGTGTACTGTTTCCGACACACTACTGGGTTTCTACCATTAGCAGTCTCATTTGCCTCAACCTCTTCACCCTTCTTAGCTGTTGCTTTGCTAGCACAAATCAGCCAGAAGGCAACAGCTTTAAAAATAGAAATCTCAGAGTAAGTTCAGCACAGTGCCCAGCAAAAAGTAGGCATTCAATAAATATCTGGTAACTGATTCTAAGCCCCCTCCTATGCTGACATGAACTAGTGATTTATGAGTAATATGTGGGTTTACGGTACACAAATCTAGGTAACTAAGAGAAAACACATACGCCATGGAAACAGACACTGTTAATTTCTATAATCCTGACCAGGACAGAATGTGGACTTAAGAATTAACTATTCTGATAATTAAAACTCATTAGTCAAATACTTTTAATTTTGCCAAAAGGACTCTAACAGCTAGCCTCTGGCAAGTCCCAACCATACAGCGAGCCCCAAATAAAACAAAACAAAATTGCACTGTTACGAGGAAACAAGTCCGTGAGAGCAGAGAGGAGACCTCACTTAAGGGACAGCGACTTCAAGGAGCCTGTTGTTCTTTCGTTTGCAGGTTGGCACGCTCCCATTTTTCTGGTTGCCTTGAATAAACTTCACACATACTTTGTCCTGTCTGAACTGCACGAGGAACCTAGAAGAGAACCAAACCCAGTCAGGCACACACAAAGGAAGCAGTCTACACTAGCTCTCCCTTTCTATAACAGACACTGACTGTGGCAGGTACGTATTAACCCTTTCCAGCCCAAGTCTGACGGGAACTGACTGCATTTCACTCCCACGTGTCATCAGCCAGTTCCAGAAAAGGAAGCTTGCCCTGTTCCACAAGGGTGAGATGAGCTGACAGTAATCACTTGGTGCTTCAGTGGGGACATCAAGTAACATACATTAACATGCTCTAGTCTGTCTTTCCTCAGTTTTACATGGCAACGTTTTTAAAGGGCCAAATGAAATGTTCAACAAAGCAAACACGTGAACTACAGAGAACAAAGCTACTCACGTGCGCCCTACACTGGTGATCTTCACTTCACATCCTACTCAGCCATGAGGGGACCTTTTACCATGTACCTGGGGGTGGGGTGGGTTGACAGACAGCCTACACTACTAGTGTATTCCTAAGTGACTTATCTAACAAGCATGCGGTTGATAATACCGACATCCACAGCAACAAGGATTCATGGCTCTGATGTACACATTAGCTCCGTGTTTTGTAAATTAGAGGCACAGGCCTCTAATTCATACACTGTTTTATTTATTTTGGGTGTGCTCATGTGCATGCTTGTGTGGGTGCACCACCATTTGTTGTAAGGTTAGAATTCAGCTCTGGGTGTAGTCCTTGGGGTACTATCCACCTAGCTCTTGGAGAAAAGGTTTCTTACTAGAACCCACGGCTCATCAATTATGTTAAACTGGCTGAGCAGTGAACCCCAGGCATTCACCTGCCTCCCCAGTACTGGGGTTACAAGTATGAGCCATTCTATGTAGGTGCTGAGGACTGAACTCAGGGCTTGGCCCTTGTCAGCATTTTTCTGACTGAGGTAGGTCTCTCACTATTTTAAAAGGACAACAGCATTGACTTTTCGAATAGGTTCATGCTCTTCAACTCAAAGCACCGCGAAGAAAACTGTAATTCTACATTCCCCTATCCGGGCTATGTCTCTACTATATATTATTATTCTTTTCTTTTTGAGACAAGTTCTCATTATGCAGCCTGGGATGGCCTAGACCTCACTATATTTATTCGGCTGGCCTTGAACTCCTAAAGTTACAAGGTGCTATGATCAAAGGTGTAAGCCAAAGTGCATGCTTGGCTACATATGTAATTGCACTTGGGTGCCTCAAAAAAGCTTTCAAATTTAAAACAGATTCAGACATTTTATAAGTCTTATACTTTCTTCAAGCTCATGGGGTACAATGAAGATTCACTTGGGAAATAGCCATAGCTGAATGTCTTTTATACCATGAACCACACTGTTCTTGGCCATTTACATGGACTTAGCTTTGAGACAACTGGGGAGAGGTTAACTACTATTATTTATTTCCATTTCACAGAAGAACAACTGGAAAAGCATTCCCCAGCCAACAAGAATATGGATATATATTTCAGTGTTAGTGGCAACCAGAATTTCAAAGGTAAAAGGAACATGGGTTAGTTACTGTCAGGACTTCATGTTGAAATGTTCACTTTCTGCGGTTATCTTTAAGTGCAGCCTACACACAGGATTGGCTGTTTGGGAATTTAAGGACTAGGAATTTTGACACATTGGAGTCTCTCAGTGAATTCAACTCTCATTTCCACATCTGTATAAATTAGCAGGTAAGACTCAGCCAATTTATTCATAGTGACCAGGGAAACCAGTTTGTTAAAGCAACTACTTCCATTTCTGAAAAGGCTCTGAGGAAGGGCATAGTCACCAAACTGTATGCTGTTCATGACACATGTGCTGCACATCTGGCAATGGGCTGGAGTCAAGCCATGTAGGGCTGGAAATACAGGACGAGCCATGTCTGTGAGGGCCTGAAAAGTCTGTGTCATTCTGAACTGCTCCAGGAGGGGATTCCTAAGGCCTGCTTGGGAAGCCCAGGGGCATGAAAGAGACTGCCTGAAAACTCTTCTCCAGGCTTCTTGGAGCATCTAGGGAAGGAACCCATGGGGGATATGAGAGATTCCATCCTCTGATCTATTTTCATCAGACCGACCATTAGGAAATAAACAGGAGAAGGGTTATTATAATGCTATCAAAGAATTGTCTTTCATGTGGCCACATTGTAAATCACTCAGAAGACTACTTACTAAAAGCCTGTGACATCTATAATGTCACATACTGTCTGGATGGGCAGAGCAGAGTTAAGTAATCACACTAGCACTCCCAGGTGGGGACAGCCAATTGAGGGGTCCTTCTGTTGAGCACAACTGAGAAACACAAACACACTGTCCCCTCAAAGCCTCTGTGTGTATGAGAAGAAACTAGATTTCAGAAGCTCAGACAGATTCCATATTAAAGAAAGATTTTCAAGTTTTGCCAAAAAATTCTTCTTTTCTCCAAGTGCACTGTTACTAATATTCCCCAAGAGCATCAGTTTTACAGCAGCAGTGGGGGAATTGCTCAAGAGCGGAAACTCCTCAGGGTCTGGACTTAGGGCCAAGCTCTTCTTTCTATGACTGTACTGCGTCCAGGTCATGATGAGGTGGGGTAGATCAGGATGGCCTCGAACTTGCAGCAGTCCTTCTGCCTCTGCCCCACGAGTCCTGGGAGTGTAAGCAGGTCTGGCCTTGGAAAATTCTTAATTTAAAAATAAAATCTTCTTGGCACATTAGTATCCAAAAATAAAACGTGGATGCAACGATTTTAAAAGGGAGTAAATTTCACATTTACACCAGTCTTAGCATTACTTACAAACTGTGTCAGTGTGAAATGCCTTTTCTATAACTCCGGTTGTAATTTATGACATGAGGTTATTCCCAGTCTGATTCAGAACCTCTCCTGCTACTCATGAAGCCTTTCCGCAGCGTGCATGCATGCAATACGCAGTGACATAGCTGGGCCCTAAGAGGCAACCTGCTGACACCTCTCCTGCCTTTCTTCCCATCACACTCAGGATTTGACTACTCCTATCTTCTGCTCACACCCTAGCTTAAAGAACATCACCTTGCCCGAGACAGCCCCTCTGTTCTATCCTAGCCTCTCACTAGAGGTAACTGCCCACACTAGTCAAAACCATCCTTCAAAAATAGGTAAGGCCATAGCTGTGCTCAAATCCCCCTGTAGGCTCTATTATCCTCAGCAAGAGCTCAACTCTAAGTTTAAATAATCTCTGTATAACTGGGCTCTACTTTTCTCTCTGGAATCGTCTCCCGCAATCTTTCTGTCATAGACTGTTCTTGTCTGGGAGCCTTTGGATCTATTGCTGTTTGTGGTGTACAGCATCTTCCTGCATTGCTGTCTGGGTTGCTCTCTTAGTCAATTTACAGCTGAGAAGTCTCCCCAATTTCTCTGTCAAAGTGATACCCCACCTTTGCTTTCTTTTTCTTTTCTACAAGCCAATATCATGTCACCTGCTGATTATTTTTCTTTTATATATCTGTCTTGCTACTAAAGTATAAGGCACTCAGTGCTTGGCTTTGGTCAGTGTCACCTAGGGTCTATCCTTCATCAGCTACAAATACTGGACATATACTTCCACCTAAAACAGTTGGATGAGACTGGAGAAACAAACTGCAAGTGTAAAGCTAAGAGTCAAAGTGTACTGCACAGTACATGGACATACTCATCGGAAATCTCGATATTGAGCTTCTGTTTAGTTTGGCTAAGAGTCGTGCGATACAGCTTGGTGGCCATTTCAATCAGGTGGTCACTGCTGAAGAGAAAGTCTCCTTTACTAGCTGCTTCTGAACCCTGCAAAGACAAGACAGGCTTAGAAGCAGGGTGGAAAGGTTTGCAGGTTTGTCTCCTAAAACCTCAGACACTGGGGCACATCTTCCCAGATGAGCAGTAAGAACAAGACTGGTACACTGATACTCCTGCTACCTAGAGTCAGTCAGTGGACCAGAGCAGAGTGTTCTACTGCAGACCCCCTGGATGAGAAGCCACAGATTCCTTTATGGTGGGTTTGCACAATCAGGTTTGAAGAGCAACGACCCAACTTATAACTCATTCTCAAAGCACACTGTTCAGAAACCATTCAGTGATTTGGTTTTTTAAAGTAACAACAGGGACCAGTGAGATGGCTCAGTGGGTAAAAGCACTTGCCACAAAGCCCGACAGCCAGGGTTCGATCCCTGGAACTGACATGATGGAAAGAGAAAACTGACCCCCACAGGTTGTCCTCTGACGCCTACAAATACACACACAATAAATAACTGTAAACAAAAAGTAATTAAAAAGCAATCAATTTTTTAAAAATAGAAGTAACAACAAAAATATTTCAAACAAATACCCAGGGCACCCTGACTTCAGCTGCGCAGGAACCGCTAGGGAACTTGCATCCAATAGAATTCTTCTGTGACTAGACTAGGCCACAGGCAGAGGCAGCAGTTCACCAAACTCCTAAGCTGGTTGGTGTGTGACAGGCTGAGAACAGCTGTTGTATGATGTGGTGTGTGTCCATTTAGATTTAGGTCCATAGTGGGGTCAACTGGCTAAGGTAAGCAAGCCTCTGGGTCTTTTCTACATATGACTGACAGATGCTAACATTTATTTGGTACTGACAATTATACAACAATCATTTGTTAAGCATTTGTGTACAGTGTGCACAAAGCCTCCTATCAGTGCTATGAAGTAGGTACAATTCTAAACACGAGATTAACGGGGAGTTAAAAACAGCATGGCTGCAGTCATCAAAATAATAAATTTAGTGCCTACATTTTAACCTCTCAATTTAAGCCAGTGAAAATGTAGGCTAAAAACAAAACAAACCAGTGAGTGGACAATGTTTTACTATAGTTGTAGCCTTCGATAAACCACCAGTTAACAATGGACAAGAAAGACGACATTTTTAAACTGGCATACAGAAGAAACACCAGAAGAGACATAATTTGAAACATCTCTCCATTTTTATGTATTATTTTCATAAGTCAAGTGAGCAAGCTGATAAAAGTGTAATTCAATTACTAAAAAACAAGGCCTGAGATTTTAGATGTGGGTGAAGATAGCCAAACTTTGTAAGTCGGTAGGAGAGTGAGTGACAGGCCTAGTCAGGTGGGAGCATCTAGTCAGTAGCTGAGAAACTGGATGCATGAAAAAGCCTGTCTGCCAAGTCACCAAGTGAAACTTACCTCTTTGAGGTGGACAGCAAAGAAACCATCGTTCTGTGAACTCATGGAGACCTTGGTCACATCCACCAGGGGGACCTCGGACTTGATCTGCCCAGACTTTTGGTCAGCAAGGAGAAGGTTATTGTTTGTTAAGAGGAAAATCCGAGATGTACTCTGAAACAGAGAGAAAAAAAAAACTATGGACCAATGACCCAAAACACTCCAAAAATGGTCCGTAAGTGTAAACCTTTAGTTATTTCTAGAAATATATACTTTATTCTGCTGACTTTCAGAAAGCATACCTGTGTAAATTGAGACATACATAAATAATGAATTCTTAAACCTTTTTCTGTATGTGTGCATATGTATGTTTGCGATGCATGCACAAGAGGTTGTGTGTCCACAGGTGCACATGTGTGACGGTCTGAGGAGGATACTGGGTGTATTCTATCTTCCCCCACTTATTCCTTCAGAGAGTCTCTCAGTGAACTGGGATCTCTCTGTTTCAGCCAGGCAGGCTAGACGACAAGCTCCCAGGATCTCCACCCTCCAGTGTGGGGTTATAAGCAACACCACACACCTGGCTCTTTTATGTTGAAGCTTGGGATTTGAACTCAGGTTGCTATCCTTATAGAGCAGCTGCTTTTTATCCACTGAGCCATCTCCCCTGCTCTGATATTTTCAATTTGTAAGAATTTCAGAGAACAGAAATTTACATTTAAAGGTAAGGAGCAATTCCTCCACAGTTAACGCTACTAGAATGGGAAATGCAAATCGTATAATTCAGAAAAAATGAGCAGGACTCTTTCAGGCCACAGGAGTGTTAGCATGTTTACCTTTCCATTAGCCCGGTTAATTTTGTTCACCACCTCAGCAATAATGATTTTCTCTTCAATGGCATCTTTGAGTTTCTTATATTTTGGGTTCTTGTTGATTTCCAGGTAAGCTCCTTGGAAGGGTTGCCCAACACTAAAGGAAATAAAAATTCTTGTACCTTAGAAATGGTTTCAAGCAGAAACACCCAATGACAGAAGGAGATAGGTCAGGAAGGTCATCTTAAGGAATAGTTAAAAAACTCCATGACAGTGACTTCAATGTATTTATTTACACATTGCATGGGCACCTGACTTGAGTTAGAAATGAAGCCTTAAGTTAGAAATGAAGCCTTAACCTTAGGTCAAATAGATTTTGATGCAGCAGTGGAGGGTGGTTCAAAGGGCTTTGGTAAAAATCTTCTCACATGTACCAACGAGGAGAGAAACTACTATGTCACTCTGCCACAGGTGGAGTCAAGCATGTGGCCCTGTGTGCAGGAAAGGGCGCTCTCAGCTGCAACAGAAAGCTAACAACAGCTGCCCACCCAGCACACACCAACACATGTAAACAATGTAAGCCAATGAGGAAGGCCAGCATCATTACCATCACCTGCTCCAAAGACAAATGTCATTTTCTTACAGAGACCAAGAAAGTTAATAAACTTCAACAGATCTAGGGCTTGACAAGCACATTAAAAAAACAAAACAAAACAAACAATAAAACAACCTATCATGTACTTGATTTTCCCACAGAACTCTGGAGACTCATGGCCACCTCACTAGGACATGCCTGGAGGTGACAGGCACTCATGCAGAGCCAGAGACATTTGCTTCTGCTGAGAGGCCACTTAAGTGCAATTTCCATGGAGACCCTGGGACTCCCTCAGGGCAGTGTTAAAAAGGCACCAAGAAAAGGATTGCTGGCCCATGGGGTTTACAGCTTCCTTTTTGAGTTCCTTTCTGGAAACTGAGCACAGAAGAAGTGAAAAACTTATAGTGTAGGCGGAGGCTCAGTGAAGAAAAATCTACGTAGGTGGTCAGCTCTTTGCAGCTCCCAGGACGTTAGAGGCTGTTACCACAGGCAATGCTACTTCACAACATGGGGAGGCAAATTCTTTCCCGTCTCCCACGAGTGAAGTGAGTGGGCCACCTTCTCCAAAAACTGACATAACTCCCAGAAAGGATTTGGTTTGAAGTTAACTTTCTTTGTGTTCATAGTTAATCATGTTTTTAATAAATAAAATGTGCTAATTTAGTCTATTTCCTTAGTGATATATTCTATACGTTCCCCTTGCCCCCCACTTTTGGAGTCTTCTATGGGAAGTGTTTAAGAAGTTTGCTGTCTAATTTAAGGATGTCTAAAGATCAGCTGCTGAAGAAAGCATACAACTTTCTCATAGGCTTAGTCTGCACATAGTAGGCACAGTCGATGATTTTGGATTTAGTCATTGTGTTTGACTTAAGCATCCAAAAAGCTAATGGAGGAAACTGTAACTCAAAATATTCAAAACCAAAGGTCCTGGCAACTCTGCTCATTTAATCCCTTTAAAGGTAGACTTTTCAAATGTATATACAGATAGAAATAATAGATGTACATGAAATATGATTTTTATTTCTGTCTTTCTTGAGGCAAAGCTACACGTCACTGGATATACTGGTATGAAACTACATAACCTACTTGTTTGTAAAGACCAGATGAAACAGGAATGTGGAGGACAGATGAATGCAGGATACAGGGTAATAACTGCATATACGAAGTCCTTTGTCCAGGAACGGACTTGCTAAATTTGCAAAGTGTTTATTCTTTTCTTGAGTACATGGTGTCCAAACAAACGAACTGAACTTTTGAACAGGCCACTGAGGTTATGACCAGCCACTCAGCAACCTAAGAACAGCATGGGCTTCATGCTTATGTAACAAGCAGGAGTAATGAACTGTCTGCCTCAGGCACTGGCCTCACAAATGAGTTTCTGATCTGACTTGATACTGGCAGAAAGATCCCAACCGTGATGACTGCTAATGCAAAAAGAGTCTTGAAAACAGGGTCTACACTGACAACTATTTTGCATGACTCCCTATTTGCTAAATGATTTAAGCTAAGGTCAACAGAGCAAACCCGACAACTGTGGTTCTTACTACACCTTCCTCGGAAGCTGCTGCCCAGGTGTCAGGTACACTTACAGCCAACGGCTTCTAAAGGCATTCCAAACTAAGTATCAGTCATCTAGTACTAGCATTAAACTCCGTTAGAAAAGATGCAGCCATATTTGAGAAAACAATTAATAAAACACTGGCATGTCTGAGTAAGCACAGCTATACGTACCTGGAAGGATATAAAGCCTTCTTGTCTTTGAAGAGTTCACTGGCCTCTAGCTTCTCTTCATAAATAAGTTTCTGCTGGTCTGTGAATTGATCCCTGTATTTTTTACACTATGAAAAATAAGAAAAACATACACAAAGAACCGCTTACACAAATAAATTCTCACTTGCTTTTTTTGTTTGTTTTGTGAGACTGGAAAGGGTCTCATTGTAGAGCCATGCTATTCTGGAATCCCCCAGCTGGCTTTGAAGTCACAGAAATCTGCCCACCTCTGCCTCCCAAGTTCTGGGATTAAATCCATTAAGAAAATGTTATGAACTATTTGTATTGCAGAATCTGGGATGATTCCTCAAAATATAACAAAGCCTAAGTGGCCTGTGCCTAGGAAGTCTAGATTCATTCTGCTACAGTGTAACTCCCTAAGGATATCCATGTCTGAGGCTGTCACCTGAACACAGACTCACAGGAAACAGCACGGTATGGCACAGCACAGCAATCCCACGCAGGTCTGCACACCCCTCTAACCCGGAAGTGTGCACTCTTACTTTTTAATCCTACTGTTTTCATTTTTAAATGCTGGTAGTGGCTGGACTTGTCTGGAGACACTCAAATCCCAGCACTTTGGAGGCTAAGGCAGAAACAGTATGAATTCAAGGCCTATCTGGGCCACACACCAAATCTGAGATCAGCTTGAGTGAGACTCTGTCTCAAAAACAAACAAGAACAGACATATAGTAGTAGTCCTCTACTAAACTGATTTCATGATCTATAAGTAGGTTATGGACAGTCTGAAGACTGATGCCTCTTTTAAAATTTATTTTTATTTCATGTGCATTGGTGTTTGCCTGCATGTATGTGTAAGGGTGTTGGATCCCCTGGAACTGAATTTATAGACAGTTGTGAGTTACTGTGTGTGTGCTGGGAATTGAACCTGAGTCCTCTGGAAGGTCAGCCAAGGCTCTTAAATGCTGAGCCATCTCTCCAGCCCCCCAAACCCCAACGCTTAAATTCCCCCTACTACCACTTTATACTGTGCAAGGGACCTGGGAACCCCTCAACTCTGACTCTGAGGATAACATGCAGGAAGACAGGGCTGACCAGAGGAGCAGGGACAGATTTTTCAAGGAATTGGACAACAGGTAGGGTAGCACCTCCATTGAAATTACTCTAGAAGAAATGAGCGCATCTTGGGTGTCTCTCTCAAGGCTAAGACTCCCTTCAGGAGTGAACAGAGCTCTCCCCCAGCTTCCGCCCACAGGAGGAAAGGGTAAGTAGAGGCAGGGCAGCGCCCAGTCCAGCATTAGCAACCCCTGCTTTTACGTTTGTGAATAGCTTCCATGTCAGACTCAAAGGGGAAGCTGAGGAACTGAGAGGCTGTTAAATCTGCTACAGAACAGAACTTGGAATCCATGAATCATACTAATTAGCAATAATGTCACTCTTACATGTGGCCAAGGAGAAAACTGCCTGGAATATACAGCCACTAATCATGTCCACAGGCCTCTCTAATACTGATTTGTAACATCTAATAACCACATACATTCAACACTCCATATAACAATTAAGTTATTCAAAGAACGTCTCGCCACAGAAAGAGGCAACACCAAGGCTCACACTTCCGCAGGAAGATTGGTCAGCAATGGTATCTGTCCCCACTGCACCTGAGTTCCCTCGGGTCCACATGCTCCAAAGCTCTGTTCCCGTAAGAACCTCATAGTACTAAAATATAAGGCAAGATACAACAGATTTTTCAGCTTCTTCTAGGTTAGGACAGAGGAAGTTTTGTCCTTGAGGGACTGCAATGCTCACTTTCTGGCCTGAAGTGTGTATGTTAACACATGTATTGGTATATGTGTTTAATAAATCTGGTAAAGTAAATGAATGCATTCTAATTAGTAGGATTTAAAACCTTGTCTGAAGATCTTCAAAAATAATGACTTCTATCTCTTGCAGAGTTCCTTCAGACACAGAGAGAAACTAGAGAACCCCCAACTACCTGAACCACCTGGAAGGTTAAAAAAAAAAAAACCATGCCAACTGCATCAGGAGTGGCTGGCACAAGCCTTGCTTGGCTCCTGCAGGAGCTCTCCCAGAAAGCCAAGTACAGCGGGGGTGGGTGGGGGGTGGGAGGGGCCTCCATCAAGGCAGAGTCCACAGACAACCCTTGTCAAGGCGACAGATGTCTTCAGATCTGACTTTACGTAGCAGCCTTTGAACACTTAAACCAAGAGTAACATTGGAAAAACGTGAACCATCGCATAGTTTACCCTCCACAAGTGGAAGATCCTTTTTAGCTCCTTGTGAGTTGAATCCAAAAATAGGTAAGGTCTTGACGGCCAATTTTTGTCTATCGGTGACAAGGAAGGCATTTTAGTTTTCATTTCCAACAAGTATTTTTGCACCTGCATTGGGGTTGACAGAAAATACTCAATGAGGAAACTCCACCAGCAAGATGGCATGATGCATATTCGTGATCAATCAGATCAGTCTTTAAAAGAATTGATCAGTTTTAGTCAATAAAATTGTGTATCTCCTTTGATAACTCTATTTAACTCTTTCATATCTTCTAGATTTGTGCGCCACCAAACAGTTATCAGGAAAGATGACGACAGATACAATTACTCCCATCAACACAGGCTTATACCACAGTAGAGCTGCTCATTTCAACAGACAGCCACTCACAGGATGTAGCTCCTTACACTTACATTAGGGAACTCGGTAAACAGCAAGTCCCTCAGTCACAGCGGTATACAAGCTACATGTGGACAGTGACCATTCTCTAAAGTTAAAGAATACATTTGTCATTGTAGAAAGTTTTGGATGAGCTATACCACAGAACAAAAATGGTCCCTAACTTGAGATGGTTCAACTCAGGAATTTCTGACTTAACGATGGTGGGAGAGCAATGTGTAGCCAGTAGAAAACACACTTGGCACTCTGATGTCTGGATGTGTTCATGGATACAGGGCAGGCGAGCTCAGGGCTCAGCTGGCCACGCCATCAGGACTGGACCGTGTGGCTAAACTGTTAAGCTCAGTAGGTTAGGTATGGTAAATGGCATAGATCTTCTCAACTTATGACGTGGTTTGCCAGGACACAACTCTATCAGGGGTCAAAGGGTCTAACGTGGGCCAGGCACTGGCTGGAAAAGCCTTATCACGAAAAAACCTTACATGGCCGAAGGAGAACCACAGAAGTTACTCATTCCTGTTATAAATAAGCGGGAGTCCTGGCTGACTGTAATCCACCTCAAGTAGGGCTAGCCCAGAAGGCAGCTGTGGCCATGTTTGCTCCCTGATGCCTGGCTCTCAGCAACCCATCTGCCAATGTCACCCTCCAGGTAGAGCCCGGAGTAGTTTAACAGGACAAGAACCTGCCTTTCCTCACTCCACCTTCCCAGCTTTCTATGTTAAATAAAATAAGCATTTCATCAACTCTACCAATCATAGACCCCTGACAGTTCTCACACAGTTCTATTTGAACTTGGAGAAGGCACAAAAGGCTACTAAAGTCTTTTTAAAGCTATGACTTATGTGAGTTTTTAAAGGTCATATTTTATTGGCTTGGTACTATTAAGTGCTTGATGTAATAATGCTAATTAGCCATATACATAGTATTAACTTACAATTCTTTGAAGCGTAAACTCATAGATTTTCTTTCCAGCATTTGCTCTAAAGAATTTCCTGTACTCCCTGCGTACCTTTAAAAGGAAGCAGATCAAGGGTTAGAACGAGGCTGGCAGGTGCTCATAATGACATACCTCTCTACAAATCAAAGTATCGAGAACATGCATATTCATACATGTCCTTTCTGGATTGAGAAAACTGACGGAAGTATACTCAGACAGTGGCAACTATGGCAAGAAAAACAAATGGAGTGAACTGATACATTAAATCCTATTGGTTCTTATACAGCTTCATGTTGGCCTGAAATCCTCAACAGGAACAATTGCAAACTTGTCGCAAATTAGAGCACATTTTGAAAAACATTATATAAGGTAATTTCTCCTTCAGATGCTTTTGGGCATATTATCTGAAGAACTAGATTGAAATTTCCAAAAATTTTGCCTAAAACCACAAGACTTAACTAGTGCACAATAGACATGAATGCAGCTAAAAATGAGAAACTTATAAGCCTTTCGACTATCACTTCCATTAGGCCACATCAAATGTTATACCTATTATCAGAGCACTTAGGGCATCCTGCCGTTTTAAATATAAACTTTCCCTAATGTCATAATTTACTTCACATATTAATGTTTAATAACTAAGTAAGGTGTTTACAGAATTAATGAGTGACACAGTTACATACTCAAGCTCGGGGGGGACATATAAAATATTTATTATCATCTATTTATGAATAGGAGTTAGAAATCAGCAAAATATTAGCCTATCTGTTTATCTCCATGTTCTACATCTTTTTCTCCAGCTTCCTGTTTTTCTGGGCTTAAATACATATGCTTAAAATATGTGTACAATGGGAGTCTGTGAAATAGAAACCTATAAGCCAAATTCAGCCTACAGATAAGCATTTTATACATGTGTTTTTAAATTCATAACTTCACACAACAATTTAGGTTGCAGGCTTCTCTTAAGATGTTCTGAGCTCCAGTAATAGTGAGCCCCATTTCTACAGGTAGAGAATAGCAGTGGTCTTTGATGAAGAAATCTGCAGGTTCCACACTGCACCACACCCAAGCACTCCTAACCAGTCTGCTGCCTCCTCTTCTGTGCTACCTGCCTGCCCTAAGTGTCTGAGCCCCAGACCGTTCTATACAACATAGAATATCTAAAGTTTACATTTTGACAATACATAGGCAGTCCTTCCTTTAATCCATGTTCTAGCTGCCATTTCTCTTTCAGCCATGGGATTGTTAGATTTACAAGCATTTCAGACCTCCAGTTTATAAGGGTCAAGGGGCACAGAGAAGAAAGGTAAGTTAAAGAAAGAGAGGCCTCTTACATGGAGCACACACCCTTAAGGCATTGAGGACGCTCTATGCTATGCAGCTGAACCTCATTGTATCTGAGCTCTGTCAGCACATCTTCTGATAGTCCACAGGACAGATGGCTGCTCCCCAAATAAAGCTACATACAGTAAAAACCTGGCACCCTCATACTCCTCTCACAATGGGGACCTTCCTGAGCACTAGAAATCCTAAAAGGGTCCAGTCATACTTATTTATGCAAACAAAGCAAATCATCTCAAAGGATAAAAGTACTGCTCACATCAGTACAACTTGTTTCCATGACAAAAAGGACAAACTTATTATAATCCCCAAACTTCAAAAAAGCTTAATCTTTTTCATGATAATAACAATGGAAACATAGTGAGATGGTTCTGTCTCATTAGAAACCGAGGGGGGGGGTGACAGAACAAGCCCAGTTAATTCACCTTGTCTGCTGCTACTGCACACTTCCAGTGTAAAAATAGTTTGAAAGCATACACACAGAAATCCAGAGTTCAGGATGGGAAGTAAGAATCTGGGTTTGATACTGCCTGCTTCACTGCGCTTATAAAAACTATGATGCAAATTAAGACACAAATAAAACGGGAGATGTTTTGTTTTGCTTGGCTTCCAAAAAGAGCATGTAAAGAATGTATTCAGAATTTGTCAAATAGAACATCTGTTAAATGCATATTGAAGTTACTTCTGAATTATCTCATGAATACTAAGAATAATCAAAGGATAATCAACTAAACGTTTTTAGGAGGAACTTTCAGGGGAAAACGGAGATTATTGAAAGCAATATTCAGGGATATTTCTGAAGACTGCTAAAATACAGAATCGATGACTTCTTAGCTCATTCTCAAATATTTAGAGTAAGAGTTAATGTGTTACTGGACTAAATCAGACTACTAAAGAGGAATGGTATGGAAAGAACCCTGATCACCTCCAAGGGTATGAGGTGTCTTGCTGTGCGCGTTAATTACTGAACAGGAAGTCCAGATCCTTCTATTGCCTGAAGGTTTTCAGTGCTTGCAGCCAACTTTCCTCATGGACTTGAGTGTGCTCCTTCTTCCAGAACCCAGCACCTGCCTTTATCACATGGTCTTTGAACCTTACAGCTCTCTGAACTTCATGATCTCCAGCATCTCATTCACTCTGCTCTGTGCTGAGCCATGATCACTTGGAAGAAAGCTCCACTTTAGCCCTTAGTGGGACAGCATGGGCAGACAGATGGGAACAAAGCCTGCCACCCTGACGCAGGCCACTGAGGATGGAAGATCAGCTTCCAACTCAAGGACTGCACTCTGCCTCATGATTTGAAAGCCCATAAATAGATAAAATAAAACTCAGAAAATATGTCTTAGGTAAAATATACTGTATTACACTCATTATTTAAAAAGATTAAAATCACATTAAAATGAGAAAATTAGTGTGTAGTTTTTTGGCTTTTTTTTTTTTTAACATGAAACAAAATTAGTCAAGATGACAACTCATAAGACCGCAGACAGCAGGAAGCACCGCCAGTTTTCTGGGGTTAGTAGGTGCGAGGCTTTATGTTCACCAGGGCAGGAGAAGTCATGGAGAAAGTACCTTCAGTCCAAGCCAGTAAGCCCAAATGACAGCAACTGCATGCTTACGCCTAGCCTCCTCCTTCAAGCGTTTCAATTCCGTTCGTGCCTAGGACGTTTTAGATAGTAAGTAAGAGACAGCCCAATGCAGACCGCACAGATGACCAGAAAAAAGATCCCCCACCAAACAGGAGAGCCACTATCTGAGCAGGATTGCAGCACGGCAGACGAACAGGGTACACTGATATGGACCCAAGGATCCGATGTGGAGGGGTACTGCAGCCTGTACTTCAGTGCATGGAGAATCACTTCCCGGCAAGGACAACTGATGGCACCCAAGAGCACCGCCTCCTCATTTCCTTCCATTCTCCCTTGTCCCCACTCTCTCTGCAGCTCTTACGCCACATTTCCTCAAAGCCCTTAAGGCATGGTCTCTCTAGACTTGACTTTACTATGAAGCTCTCTGATATTCTTCATTTGGATGAGTTAAAAAAAAAAACAACTGCGTGAACAACAATTTGGAAAACTGCAAAAGGTAAACTTCGTGCATGTGAAGTGCAAGCAAAAGAGTAAAACTAACGAAACACAGAAGTCCTTTCTGGTTTGAGCTAGAAGCGACATGGGAAACTGCACTGCACTAGGGGAAAACACAGCTCAGGGGCAGACTGCTAACATTCAGAAGGCCCTGAGATCAAACCCTCACATTGCCCAGAACAAATAAATTTTGACCAGGATCCCAAATAGTATAACACACTAAAAACTGAAATCAGGCAAAAAATGATACAACTGACAGGTTAAAAAGATGACTCAGGGGGAACCAATCTCAGACACACTGTTGCACAAGACAGAAAGAGGCACTAATTTTTGAGACATTCCATTACTGAGACTGGTAATAAACTCACCGGGGAAGTAACAATAGGACCAGCGTTTCCGCTGGGACGCTTCCCTAAACTGGCTAAGGAACTAGGCTGGGTTTAACAGACTTTGGAAAAAACACAAATGAACAATGTTGGTCAGTCTTTTGGGGAAGCTTTTTATGGAGCCCACAAGGTTGACTTCTTCTCACAAGATGGGCTTACACTGCTGACACGGTAGGCACTGGTAAAAACACATACGACTCTGTAGAGTTCTGGGTTTCTACCTGGAACACACATTTTAAGCAAAGGTGACTTTTGATTTTCTAAGTTAGAAAATCTCTTGTTCCTTGGAGTGTGTGAAATGCTCACAGAGCCCAGTGTCTGCCTGGGTCAGTGAGTTCCAGGGGGCCTTTGTTTCTGAAAACAAACAGCAATGCTGAAATTCCTGGGATTCTTCCCTGGCAAGTATGGCTAGCTTCACAAGAACCCAGATTTCTGTGATATCACAGATGATTCTTCCCTGTACATGTGACACCGTTGGCTTACAGTAGCCCACAGATGCCACATCCAGCCTGAAACGCAATCTCATTCATGGATTAATTCTTGTAAAGCATGCGTTACTGGCATTATTTTGTCAACAAACTGTAAAACTGATTCAAACTCCAATACAAACATTCTCCACATGCCCCCTGCATACAAGTATCCCTAAAACCTGGTCAGCATTCAACAGTGGGAGACAGTGGGCACTAACCATGCAAGTTAATTCAGAGAATTAAAAAGAAAGACAAAAACTATGCTAGAGCCTTATTAGTGAGGTTAGTTTTTGCTCTGTGCATGCCAAAGCTTCCATGGCATACTACTGTCTAGCAGTCCTGCTTCTATTAATTTGGCTGCTAGATCATGCACTGAGGTGACTACCAACTGCAGTCATTCGTCGCTGCTATGCTAGAGATCAGGGTTTGTTCCTGCAGAGTTCCCGGGCTTAGCAATGGGATGTGTGCGTCAAGTACCTTGGATCCAAGCCAGTAAGCCCAAATAACTGCAATAGCGTGCTTATTCCTAGCCTCGTCCTTCAGCCGTCTCAGCTCCCTTCGCGCCTGTGGTGCGTTTGAAAAGGAGTTACAGAAAGAGTTAAGGCAGGAAAGGTTTGCTGCTGCTTCCCAATGGAGACAGAAAAGGAGACACCAGTCACCACCGATCCTGAACGCAAAAGCATGTGCCGCCACCCACACCGAAACGCTGCAAAGAGCAAGAGGCAACCGTGCTCAGTAGCTCAAGCCAGTGAATTATTTTCTGTCTGAGTCTGACTTCAGCTCTGCAGTTGCTCCCAACCCAGCCACCCTCCTGAGGGCCTCTGGCCTACCTGGGTGCCATGCCAGTACGCTGCGATGGTGGTGACTGCCTCCTCACAGCGCTTCTGATGCTTCAGCTCCCGCAGGATTTTTCGAGCCTATGGCAGAGAAATCATCCCCATGTACCCATTTATGCATGTATGTGTATAAATTTTAATTATATGTGTGTGTGTGTGTGTGTGTATATATATATATATATATATATATATATATATATATATATATATATATTTAACTTAATGGTGAGTAGAAAATAATTTCCAAAGCTAAGAGTGCAAACACACATGGCCCAGTGAGACGCTGCAGAGATCAGCAATGCATGCCTGGAGACCTGGCATGGCAGAGTGGTCTCACCAGGGAGAAAGCAGCCTCCCACTGTGGGTGGCACACAACATGGCCACAACAAGGCAGGCTGCCACTCATAGGAAGTAGAGAGCCATTCTCAGATGATGTCCAGAGTTCTATAAGGTTCTCCAGAAGTCTACTGCATCTCTTTGCTCATTCTGTTGGAAGTCACTATGGCTATCCTTTCAAATCAAAAGATTTTTGTTTCTTATCTAAATCGGTGATGCCTTTTCAGTAGGAAGGCACCTGGCTTGGGAGTAAGCTTTGGGTCCTGCCCTGGGGGTCTCCAGCCTTTAAACTAACCAGTCCCAGAGCCTAGAAACCTGGTCAGGGAAGAGTCTACAGGCAGTAGGCTATATTAATTTGGATAAGCCCTTAATCTGGGCAGGGCCTATCCCAAGGCCAGTCAATGCAGCTAGATTTATAGCCCGGCCCGTACCCTTTCAAGAGGCTGTAGACTAACCACAACTTCAGAGTATCCCTTCAGGATCTAGAACATTCAAGATAGCAGTCAGAAGAAACCTGGAGGAATCTGGGGTTAGTAAACATTTTCTGTAAAGAGTAAGATAGTAAGGCTGTGTGAGTGTGTGTGTGTGTGTGTCTGTGTGTGTGTGTGAGTGAGTGTGTGTGTGTGTGTGTGTGTCAATGAGAGAGGAGCAGGAGAGGATGGGTAAATATCACAGCTACCGAACTCTGCTATTATGAACCAAGAGTCTACAATAAATGAACATGGTCACGTCTTCATGTATGGATATTAAAATACAGAGTTCATATACTTTTCACATGCTTTGAACTCTTTTCTGCTTTTTGTTTACTGTGGTTCAAAATATAAAAACCGTTCTTGGCTTGCAGGTTGTATGAGCCAGAATGCAGGCTGAAGTTTGCCTGTGGCCCAAAGTTCACTGACCCTTGAACCAAGCCTTAACCGGAAGGAGCTGGAACCAGTGAAGCAACTGTGACTACCCCCTTTCTTCCTATGAGAGCCCTAGCTAGAGCCAGGAGCCCAGTCTTTATGAGGTGGCGGCAGGGGGTCATCCTGGAAAGATGTGTGCCTAAGACCCACAGGACTTAGGCAGTGGCTGTAAGACAGCTTTCTGGACAATAGCTTCTCTCAAAACCACTGGGCATGAGGATACTGAGATTATATACAGTGTTATTTCAAGGACTTCCTGCTTAAAGAACAAAGGCTTGGAAAAAAATAATAAAGCAGATTAGAAGGAAGCAGCCAAGACATGATCACCAGGGTTCCCTGCTTGGCTCCATAATATTTACTCTTTCCATGAGGCTGTTTACAGAACAGGTGGAGATGAGGAAGCTTCCCCTGCAGAGTGAGCCTGAAGATAGCACCCTTTACGAAGAACCCCAGCTCCCACATAAATAAAGCACACTTATTGAAACTCACCTTCCAGCCCCGGATATAGGATTGAATCACCAGGGCTGAACTCTGTATCTGCCGATACCGCTTTTGTTGCTGCAGGATAAAGGGAAGCTGTGAACAGTCTGCATAGCTAAAAGGTAGACCTTGCAAGGCAAAAGGAGGGGCTCTGTTCTCTCTGAGCGGTGGATGCCTGATCATCCACAATCCTAGAAACTGAAAGGTTAGGCAGTCCAACATTGTTACAGTAAGTCTGCAGTCCACATGAAGGATGCAGAACCTCTTCTCCTCTCACCAAGGACCATTCTCTGCTTGACACCGTGAGGCAGCATCCCACACTACCCACCATCAACAGAGCATTCTGAGTTGACCCACACTGCTTTGAACCTACTTTTTGAGAGTAGTCTCTTCTTGGCATCATTTTCCACCAAGTATCTTACTGGGCCAGCCTCCCTCTAACCTTCCAGTTACTTCTAGATTTGCTTTTCTTACTCCACTTCAAATTGGGAAATCAGGGCAATTTTTAGTAAGCCGCGTATCAAATAAAACAAAGTATAAACAAACCTCCGAGAATGTGTGGGTCTAACTCCATCCTCACCCACGAAGATAGGCTGTGTCAAAAGTCAACATTGTGAAAGGCACTCAACTACAATTTGGCTCAACAAGCTCCATGTCCACTTGCCTTGCTATAGAGTTGATGCCTTTAGACAATGAAGCTGCTAGAACACTCCCAAGAAAAGTATGCCTTTCCCGGTTTTTTTTTTTTTCTTTTCTTTCTTTCTTTTTGGAATGGATGTTGGGGTACAGATGGGCAACCATGAGGAAAATGCAAAGGATTTCAAAAACCACTGAAGTCAGGTTTTTAACCTTTCACTGTGAAGCATGATTGTTGGCTCCTAGTCTCTCATGACTTCTGAGAGCCTAGGCTTCCTCTGGATCACCAGAGGTAGTGGAGGGAGGGAGGCAGTATAGATTTTGGCTTGAAATATCCCTACAAAAAATCTGAGCAAGCCAAGGAGCTTGGTGCCTTGTTTTTCCATGTTAAAAAAAGAGTAACAACCATTTCCAGAGGTCTTTGGGAAATTTTAGCTATGCAAAAGTTACAAACACAATAAGCACATAGAGAACGTTGAGAAGTTAGCCTCGGGTTGTAACAGACTCACCGCATATCTCCTGTACCAGGCGGCAATCACAACTTGGCTTCTTTTCATGAGCAGAAAATGTGTACGACATTTCCATCCTCGATAAATCTTCTGAATGAGAGTGGCCAGGTCTTCCAGCCGCTGCTTCCTTAGGTCTTCTAATTGGAACAACTAGTAAAAAACAGTAGACAGACTTAGCCAAAGTCCTCCAAACCTAATGGAGTGCATGAAAGGCATTTGCAGGATGTTGAAATCAGCTACTTGAATGATATGTGCTATAGATCACTGGTGCATGAGGAAAATACTTTGATGGATTCATAGAAGATCCAGTTTACTCTGGAGTTCAGATTCTAAGTAAAGGGTGCTCAGCCAGGAAAGCACTACTCCTAATCGGTCCACAAAAGGCCAGCAATGCATGCTCTGTGAAGAGACACCAGCAGCCTTTCTTCTTCAACAATCTAGGTATTTCTCAAGCTCTCTAAATGTCCTCTATCACTACATTATTTGTGATATTAATTTTATACACTTTGCAAACTGTTTCCTTCCATGTTTTTCCAGCAACCACGGAGCTGTAATTCTAAAAACTACTACTTAGATGCTGCAAACACTGATGAGTCCTTCCAGCTGCTACAAAATAGAATCAGGGAGGGATGTTTACCCAAGGTTTGATATGATAGTTTTGTCTTCATTTCTTAAGTTTTGTACAATCTATCAGATGTCTTTGATGTTGTATAAATACCATCTCTTACTTGCTCCAGCTCTAAGACACTTCAGCCAGATAAAATAATATGGCCTTGATTGTGGTGCCTCAGAAATTAGGCCATATGCATGGGATGCAAGTTCAGAGTGTAAAGGTTACTTACTGTCCTCGGGTTTCGGATGAATATCTTGGATCTACCGAAGGAGTACTCTTCTACAGGAATCTCCAGCTCATTAAACAAAACCTCTACGCCAGACCTAAAAGAGTAAACAAAACCCAAAACAATGTTTTTCCTGAGTTATAAAAATGACTTGACCCAATATTATATCATACCATATCTTATCATATCTTATCATGTTCTCATTAACACACAAATAAGCCACATTAAAAAATGACATTAGGGGTGTGTGCATATGTGTGTAGGTCAGGGATAACTTGTAGGAAGTGATTCTCTCCTTCCACCATGTGGGCCCTTGGAATCAAACTTAGGTGGTCAGGCTATGGAGCACTTTACCTGCTGATCCATCTCTCCAGGCCCAACACTGATACACTGTTTAGAGTAACTACTCTTCTGGCAATCATCATCTTTCTACCAAAGGATTTAAGATTCGCTTCCCCGAACTAACCCAAATTAGTAAACACTATAAAAGCAAATCTAAATTCAGAACTATATACTAAGAAATATAGGTGCTTCTTGATTTCATTAGCAATACAAAATAAGTCAATTAATGAATCAGGGGGGCCAGGAATGTGTGTGTGTTTGCATCACTTGGATGCTTGGTGCCTGTGCAGACCAGAAGAGGGCACTGGATGTCCTTGAGCATGAGTTACAGATGCTGTGACATGCCAGCAGATGTTGAGAACCTAACCCAAGTCCTCTGCACAAGCAGCAAATGCTCCTAACCACTGAGCCATCTCCTCAGCCCCCCCTCGAAACATTTTAATATTCCTCTCATTCTGCAGAGGCTGAGAACAGCCCAAGACAGTGTTAACTGCCAGAGCAATGAGATGCTACAGAACATGGGCTTCGTGTGGCAGGAACAAGGCCTTGACCTTGCTTTCAATATCAGTTTCTAAAACTAGCCTGGCTCCACCAACCTGTAGACTGCCTACCAGACAGGGAATAAATAATGCTCACTGTTAAGGCATATTTAGCACAATATCCTAGAAATTAATGGTGTATAGAAACAATACCCAGGTCTGCATCAGACATCAGACTACACTTCCGTCTTCTCCATAGTCAGGCTGCATGTCTAATTACCAATCAATCTCCACTGAATGGCTGGATCCAGCTAAAAATGTGCACATAACTTTGGCACAACAAGACGAAAGTCCCTAAGTGCCTGCCTCACCCATGAAGCAGGCATGCTGGCCCTCCTGCAGTATTCAGACTTTACAGCCCCCCCCCCCCCCCCAGCAATTCTGACTGCTGAGAGTGGAGATTTCTCACAGGCCTGATTTCTCTCTTGTAACAGCTGCTCTCCAGCACACACGTTCTCTCTGCTTGTGGACAACTCACAGGCAACAACAAGGAACCTGAAGGGAAGGCTTGCAGGGCCCAGTATTCTGCTGGACTATGGGAATCAGGGAAGACTCATGGCCAAGCTGTATTCTCCAGTCGCTCTTGACAAGTATCATGCTGATACTGAATCCCACCTGCTTCTCAAGTCTACTGACGGACTGAGGCACACAGAGCCACAGGTAATACCTCTACCTCACCCTCCCGTTCTTTCTAGGAACAAATTCCCTTGGTGAAAAGCAGACAGCTGCGAGGCGATTCAAGAGGTCTCTTCTCTAGCTATCTATACTCTACAAAGTTTGCATATTAACTATCAAGTCACCATGTGTATATCTGAAAATCTGTGGTCATCCAAGTTCCAAGTGCGGATTTCATATGTTCCATTTCAATGTCAAAGAAAATCGACACCTCCATAGCAAGGCGAGAATTGTCTACAATGGCATCCTAATGAAAGCAGGTAACCAACTTTACATACAGGCACAGAAGAAAATAAAAAACATAGTACTACTTGGATACTTTAAAAGCTGATGATCGCAACAGCCAGAGAGACCCTTACCTTGCTGGTCCCTTCCAGTGAGGCCATGTTTGTTTGCAAAGCATCTTGTATCTTTCCAGGCAAGGTTCATAAGCCTGCCTGAAGGCATAGCCTGCCCGTCTCACTCGAACGTTCTCCAAAAGACCCAGGTACCTGATCTGATGGCATACGAGACTCTCACTGAAAATGTGAGCTGCCTTTTTATCATTCGGCTTGATGCACCTAAAACATTTCAAATATTTGAGGTTTTAAACTCTGCCAATGAATCTTACCCAGTGATGTACGTCTAATCATTTCACAGTAGTCATTTACTATTCTTGGAGAACCAAATCGTTTCTAATTATTTCAAACTATTTCACAGCAAACGAAGAATAAATACAAAAATTGTATACAGTGCAATTAAAGGAATATGATTAGGAGATTCAGAGGCACTGATGATTAATCAATGACATTTTGTTGAATGAAAGAAGTTTGAAAATGAGGTTCGCTGAATAACCTGAATCTGCACCGCTGTCTTCTCTGTGAGGTGGGGACCCACGCAGAAGACAGGAATAGGGAACCCTTTAAGATCATGGAGGCATCTATGTGTGTGTGTGTGTATATTCACTGACCCTGAGCCCAGCCACTCAGCTAGAGTAGCAAACCAGTGACTCCAGGAGGACCCTGACTCCCCAGCATGGATTATAAGCAGGTCCTGCTAGGGCCAGCTTTTTTTATGTGGGTTCTGCGGAATTCAAACTCAGATCTGAATGGGATAACACATATACGTACATATTTAAAAATCCAACAAAGTACAATTAGGACTGGTGCCTTTATCACGAACAGTGACAAGGCCATAGAACGCAAACTACACTGTGCATCCCAGGCCTTTGTCCTTTGTAACAGAGCTCTTTGTTGCTTAGGAAGGACTCCATCCCCAGCCTCCTTTGCCAGTCCTTGGTATAGTAATAGGACAAAATTTTAGGATCAAGGCAGAACTAATGTGTTTGGGTCTTAAAAGGAAGAAGTTTACTCCTCCTTTCTTCCATGTGGCAGGCTTCAGCCAGCTTAACAATGGCTGTGGGTGTAGACTCGGTGTCATCCATCTTTGAGCACAGAGAAGAAGAATACACCTTGGAAATGGCAGAGCCACAAAACACAAGGAACTTTGCTATTAATTAGCGCAGAGCTCTTACACTACAAAGTCCTTACACAGAAATAAACGCCAGACGTGTGGAAGTCATTATTAGTTTTGGATCTCACAGAAGCTATCCCTGTCCTGACTAATACTACTACTAAACAACCATGGCTGTGGCTATACAACTGTTAAGTGATCTCTTTAAATACACACTGCACACAATTAAATCTTACCTGGTTCTGTCTTGATGTTTTTATACTTTTCCTTTTACCACTTCAATCTACTCTATGCATTAATTAAACAAGGGCAACAGACAAACCAATGGGAAAGTCTACCAAGTTCTGAATCAGTCTCCTTTACATACACTGAATTAGTTATTGATAAAGAGACCGAGGTCAGTGAATGGTAAGAGTTTATAGCCTTATTTCTGAAATCAGGCTGCCAAGATCCTAGCAGCAAGCCTATGAGGACCACTTTACAACCTTGGGGAACACATCAAAACCAGACAACAAAGAATTAATTCCCTAAGGTGATGGTGCGTGTTTTATGTTTCAACCCAGGTGATACTGCCAAGGTCAACATCACAATTATAAACTAACTGAACTGTTCACCTTGAATCTGTGTGTATCACTTCATGTAAATGGTGCCTCAAGAAAATTCGGAAACTCTACTTACCCGAAACTAAGGAAAGCAAATGATCAATGACCACTGGCTATTTTCGAGAAATGAGATTTTTCTCCCAATATGTGCTCTAACTTGGGTAAATAAAGGCAGGATAATGTGCTTATTTGTGTTTCTACTGATACAAATATCGGGTAAACAATAGACACATACAAAAAATGCCATTCACTCTGGTTTCTCAAGGGGAAGGTGTGTGCTAACATCTGATTTATCAGACAGCAAACCTCCTACTGCTTCGAGTGCCAGCACACTCTACAAATTCTAACCCTAGTTGGTCCTTCCTAAGTCCCAAGCAAATCATATCTAAGATGACCTTAGAAGCTGGGGAAAAAACAAAATGAAACAAAACAAAAAGACACAACGACAAAACCAGTAACAACTAGAGGCTTCATTAAGGGCTCTTAGATATGAACTCATGTCCCAGAAGCACCTGATGTAGTTCGGATTCTTGGTCTGCAGGTTTTTCATCAGGGTGGCCACAGATGCCTTGAACTGGGACCCTGCGGTAGGAGGTCTTTTCAGGTTGACCTTTGCAGGATTCCCTTCAGGGAACAGAGACTTGATGAGGGCGTGGCCAGCCTTCCACATGGCTTGAGACAGGTCTCGGTACAGAAGGTCATTGTTCTTGTCAACAAATCCTTCCACCTGGTATAGCACCTGTGAGTGACAGTGACAGCACATGGGACTCACTGCTGGTTCACCGCAAAGGACAGTGTCAAACAATGATGACACCCAGACTCCTCCAACAACAGAAACCCTGGAAACAACATCGTGGGCCTGGGGTGCTCCCCTGTACCTTGCCAGCATAATGCTGGATTCTGAAGCAACTGTGAGGCAGGGTTGTGTCATTGAGGAAGCGGGAGCACTTGCTCATTCTGCTCTCAAAGTGCTGGTGAGTGGCACAGACTTGGTTTAGCTTTTCCAGGAAGGTCTCATCTGTAACAGTGCCAGGTCTCAGGCACTCCTCATCCAGCATGGCCAAGATTCCATTTGTGTTCTGGGAGGAAAGAAATAAAGGGGTTTCCTTCCTTCCTTCTTTACTGCACTGCTCTAATAATTAGTCCTAATCATAACATCAAACACAACTGACTTAATTACACGTAAGATTCTGTTCAGCCGGAACAGAAAACAGAACAAAGGCCATAGAAGCCAGCTCCTTTCCAGAGTGACCCAGATGTGTTGGGGTGGGGGTATCTGCCTTTGTGTCTCTTTCCCCAACAGACAGGACCCAGAGTCACTGAGGTGACTCTGTAGAAATGAAGTTCACACTGTCAGAAAAGTGTGTGTGGGCCACAAATCCAAAATCCAATCTAAAGTCAGAAGCCAACAAGGTAGAATGGTGTCTAGATCATGCTACTAATCCTGGCTCCATCTCTGATGTCTTCTATTTGCTTCACAGCTTAGGAAATCCATTGGTCTCATGCTACCAGACTGTTGACAGAGTCAGAGTAAAGCTGGGTTTCTGGGGGAGGGAGGTGGTGCTGGGTTTCAGGATGTTGCTCTTAACGATCACGCAGTCAAATGCTGTTCAAAACCATGTTTAGAATAAAACTCTTGTCCCACCTAAAAATCTACATGGGTATTAAATATGAGTGAAATTTTACTTGTGTGTTCAGACTCTATGTTCATATTTATTTCAAGATAGGCCAGCCCTAGACTGAACCAGAAATCAGGAATCTTCTACTTTGCTAACAAAGGCAGTGCTCTTCCTGTGACTGTCCCCAAGGCCCCTAAGTTGCAATTCCAGAAACAATCCAAGCCACTGACCCTTAACCCTGCCCACTTCCACCGACGCAAAGGCCCTGTCCTCAGAAGGCTATGATCTCCTCTGACCAGCATTTACTCATTCCACACAAAACCCAAGGGAAGAGCAGGCTCTCAAGTATGTTCACTTCATCCCCAGAATAGACACTGTTGTTCACTGGTGCTGGAAGGAAGCACTTCCTCTGAGCTCTGGGCTCTTCCACGAACACGAGTTTCTTCAATCATTTATACAAGGGACTTTCTGTGAGATAAGTGGGTCTATTTAAGTGTATTGCATTTCTCTCCTTTAAGAGAATAATCAAGTGCCTGCTATTTATGAGAAAAACATCTCATCATGAAAGTGAAACTCCCCCAGCAGAGTCCTCAGGTAACAAAATTTGCTTGGGGAAAAAAAAAAAACAACTTCAGGAAATGTATGATTTCTGAATTTGAGGGGAGAGCTCTGAATCCTTCTTTGGCCTCCTAACGCTGGCCAAAGTTTCTAAAACAAAGTTTATTTTTTATCAGGAAGGAGTGATGATCTGGATTATTTATTGCTTTCCACATTCAACTAAACCAAAGATCATGGTTTCTAGAGTATCTTGCATATTGATGCGAAAACACTGGCCAATCTTGTAATTTCCACAAGGGCTGATTTGAGACGCATACAGAATGTTTGCTGAACCCTCAAGAGCAAGAGGGTATTCTGGAAACACAGCACACTCGCCCTGGACAAGAGAAATAAGCATGCACACTGTCTCGAATGACTACATCAAGGTCAGAAGTACAAGCAACCAACCGTAGGGTGAGCAAAGGGGTTTCCTGTTTCCACATAAACGCAGCTTCCTACAGGTAACTCCCTACAATAAACTATACCATATGGCCCCAAACCAAAAACCTACATTCAAACAGCTTCCTACAGACACTCCGAAAAATTCCAGGTTCTCGGCCACCTGCCGTCACACATCCTCTCGTACACATTCTCTAAACCAAAGCTAGGCCAGTGATGACTTGTTAAGCCAGCTCAGAGGTTTGTGCCTCTTCCCTCTTTCTACCTTAAACTCAATGGTACAGTAGGACAGCACTAAACTGTAGACATGAAATGGGCACATTGATGTGCAAACCCCTAAATGTCTGCTCTGGTCGGCACACACACTCATTCCCTAGGGGCCTGGGCTCCCAGCACACAAACACTGGTGGCCAAGAGGTCATAAAAGGGCTGTAACAGAGCAACAGGACCAGGGGATCCTGGCTAAGTAGCATAATAAAAGCTGTCCATGCATTCACTCAAGAGTGGAGAATGAGTACTTAAGATGACCGCGAAGTCTTCAAACAGAGTAATTCCCGTCACACAGAGATTAAGTGTAAAAGGCAGTGAGATCATTTGTACAAGGTTAATTATACTACTAAAAATTCCTTCAATATCGAAGTACTCACATTTTCTATTAGGTCACAAATGATGGCATTGTTGAAGTAGTCAATGTGAGTCCACTCTATGTCCTAAAAACAAAATCGAACAAAATCAAATCCATATGGCAGTGCTGCAGTGCCATCTGAAAAGGAACTGCTTCCTACACCCCCGCCCGCAGTTCACCCTCAGTCTGAAGTTCTCTCTTTATAGAACCAGAGCTGTCAACAGCATCTTCCAGTTCCAAGAGCTTCCTCAACACAGCGGTCTACCACCGCCATGAACCGACTGAAGCGACGGCCTTGACCTGATCCAAGGCTGCTTCCCATTCCACACTCGCATCTGTCACTGTTTCCCATGCACTTCATGGGCTCTAAGCCAAATATTTACTCAACAGGCCCTTGGGTCAATATTGCTCTGTGTGTATTTATGATGTTTATAAGGAAATAAGGCACAACTTGATCCCAGCAACTAAGGCCTAGAGTTTTTGTCATCACAAGGCAAAAGTAATTTTAGAATCAATGCTAAGTTCTAAGTCAGTTAACTATTTCATGTGTAAAAAACAGGCCAATATGGAGAGAAAGTATATCCTCCATAGAACACACCAAGGAAAACCTACCCACAAAGCTTCCCACACTAGCTCTGGAGCCAAAGCGGTGAGGTGAACTGCCTTCATTCTGTCTGCCTAACCTCCATCTCTAGACACAAACAGTAGTTTTCTTAGGAGAAGAAATCTAATTCATATAACAAGCGAGGGATCTGCTTATATTCTTTTAGAAGTAATCTATACATTAACTTCCTGGCAGTCTCTGTAAGATGAGAAGACAGGAAGAGAATGATTCTTCATTTTAGGATATTTATATTACCAGAAAGTTGCCAGAAAAGCACAAAACTTTTCTGAAGTAAAATGGTCATTCTAAAACAAACAAAACAAAGTTATATTAACAGTTTGGTTTAATGGGTTGTTTTACTAAGTCACTGGGGGTTATTAGAAAAATACAGACAGGAGTGCATTCCTGTAACATCGGCACTCAAACAGTAAGGCAGATGGACTCTTTATCCGGGGATTTGGCTACACAGTAAGATACCCGCCTAAAACAAGTACGTGAGTATCCACATGTATTAACGTGCACTCACGGAAAACAAAGCTCGCTCTATCTACCTATCTATCATCTACCTACATCTATATAAGTCTGTCTGTCTATCTAACTATCCATCTTAGGCTGAGACAGGACTATCTTGAGTTTTAAGTTCATTTGGGCTACACTGCTAATTTTGTTTTTAAAATAGACTATAGTGGAATGTTAAGACGCTCAGTCTGAAACCAATCCCCGGAACCCACACTGTAGGAGACAGTTGACTCTCACAAGTTATCCTCTGGTCTCCACATGCACTGGAGCATGTTCACAGCTATATGTTTAAAACGTTTTAAAAAAGAAGGAAAACAGTTCGTAGTATTCCTAAAATGTTACAGCAAATCAAAAGCAAACAAAAATATAGGCATAAGAAAACAATCACGTAAAAGGTGAATGTTTACTTTAAAAAAAAATAAAAGAGTAAAACCAAGTCTGTGGCTTAAAATTGAAGATGAAAGCACTTTACAAACAATTATTTCTGGTTAATTTAAGATGATATTAAATGAGATAGCCCTTAAATAACACCCAGAAAATAGTGATCATATAACAAATGTTATGTATAAATTATGTTATAAATTTTTAAAATCAAACTTTTCTTTTAAAGATTGAGCAAAATCTCTAAGAATTCTCAATCTCCCTGTAGTGATACTGATTTTTTTGGTATATAGTTCTTAGCGTATATATTCCCTCTTGTCATACCATTTAAACTCGTAAGCCCCAGCAACCACTGATGCTGGCTTTCTATGAACTGTCCATATACAGCTGTCACTTTAAGATGGATGGAATCGGGTTTCTTTCATTTAGCATAAGACAAATGACCCATGCTATGTGTGTCAATCACTCACTCCCTTTTATGTCTAAGTGCTAGTCCAGTGTGTGGACCTAATTTATTTATTCATCTCCATTTTCTTAATGCAATATTATTTCCCATCATTACGCTGGAACCTATGACACTGAAGGTCACTAGCTAGCATTTAACAACAACCTACTATGTACCAGGTACTGTCCTGAGCACTAGTGGAACAGTCAGCACAGCCGCCATACAAACAAAATATTTGAAGACATATTAAACTTAGAGCAGATCTTGGGTTAGGCAGATGGTCTTCAAATACAGATTTTTAGCTATAACAGAGAAACCTTTTAGACTGTTTCAACATTACCTCCCGAATATATTCCTCTTGCTCTTCTTTGAGGGTAAGTTCAATGAAGATTTGTTGAAGCTTTTCATTACAATAATTAATAATGAACTGCTCAAAGCTGTTGTCCTGCGTGGAGAGAAGGAAACACACTAGAACCATATCATTAGCTCTCCCTAGGGAAGACACTCAACACCTCAACCCACCTGAAATGCCACCCAGCACCCTTTACACTCGACTGTGGCCCCACACAAGCTCCCAAGGCACATGTGCCTTGCCGGCACGTGGGAAAAGGCTCATGAGTCAGCGAACATGAGAGTGAGATATGCACGGAAGCCGCAGTACTTAAGGATGGGGAGTTTTAGGTGGTAGAGAAGCATCCCATCCGTGGTTCAAAATTTCCCCCTGAAATTCAGTAAAGGCAGTGAGATCCATAATCCCTGTCAACAACTTCCAAATGGTTCATTCTCAGGTCTTCCTACCTCAACCTCCAACCAGAATCAGATCCCTCCCTCAAAGCCCTTTTTCTAAATGTGTGCACAGATATGTACATGTATTGACAAGTTTCACATATGTATCTGACTGCACATTACTTAAGGGGAAGGGCCAGCCATACCGTCCTCCTCACTGTAATTCACGCCATAATATACCTTGTCAATACTGAACACAAACTGAGCCAGCAAATACACCAAACAAACCCATGGAAATCAAAGCATCAAGCCACCCCCTCAGCCGGAGACAATCTCTCTCTTCTCAGAAGGCCAAATTGGCTCTCTCAGGTCTCCCATCCTTCCTCTCCAGAAGTTCTGCCTCATATTAATTATCTCTTATAAAGCTCTGATAGAAGCTCTGTGATGAAACAACACTGAACAATCCACAGAGCTCAATGAACACACTGGAGGTACAAATCCCATCTGCTGAAGGAATGAGCTTTAGTAGAACCTTCCAGAATGGCACACATGTGGTGTTGAAGCTTGTCTTCTTCACTTTTACGTACTGGCAGTGGGCAAAAGGACACAAACATTCCACCTCTGGTAAACGTCACTTTGCTCCCACTGAGGTAGCCAGTCCTGATCTAATGAGGAACACCTCAGAATGGGTAGTCCGAGGCTCACCATTCCTCATTCCTCGTGTATAAGCAGAGGGACTGGCCTTTACATCTCTCTACAAATGACAAAAACAAAACGGTTTCTGAAAGCTGATTTTTAAAAATTAACTTTGGTCCCACCTTGGCAGACCTGAATGGGGTCACAAGAGAGCCTCTGACTATTTCCTTGCCTGGAATCTTGCTAAGGATTTTGTAATCAACTGGAATGCAGAGTGATCAGAGGAAACTTCTAACTCCAAGCCATAAACGGCCCGCAGGATTCCACTGTCACCGGCAGACCTCGCTGATCTAAGTTTACTTAGGCATCGGTATTCCTCAACATCCTGAAGGATTATTTTACTAAAACAGCAAGCATGTATTTCACCTCCCAGATGCCTCTTCACACAAACTCTTTAAAACCACAGTTAACAATTTTTATTAGGAAATAATGTCAGTCCACTGCTGCTGTCAGGTGTCTTTACTCTTTTAAGCAGCAGCACAGCCATTTCCTATGAGAAACATCAGGTTTTTCTGGTTTGGCAAAATATTCCTTTCTATAACGCCATGATCGCAAATAAAAAAACAAAACCAATATTGGAGTGCCTAATACAAGCAGATCTCTCACAGTGCAAAGCAAACATAAAGAGTAAATCCTCTGTTTGAGAATCTGTGCTGATGAAGCAATTTCAACACACTGATGCGGAGAGAGAGGGAAATGACTAGAGTCCTTGGATACACGATGTGCTGTGTGCACTTTCCAAACAAGACTATGAAATACACACGAACAAGTAAGAAACTGAAGGCAAAGCTTCACAATTACAACACAGCTCACGGATTAAATTCAAGCTAAATTACATTTGCTGTTAATCTTTACCATTTTCTGCACACAGCCACACAATTAGTCAGCAACCACTGGCTACAAAACTCACAAAAACTGGAGAAGCTATTAGCACAGGCACATGCAACAGACCGGCACTGCAAACAGTTTATACTTACTGCATTCTGGTGCAGGGGGACAGACACAAAATGCAGTCAGTTCTTAATTAGCAATAGATTTCTCAAAGAGTTATTCACTGCTGTAAGTGGCACCTGCAACACTGAGGTTGTTTTGTTTGTTTGTTTGTTTGGTTGGTTGGTTTGAGGCACGGTTTCTCTGTGTAGCCCTGGTTGTCCTGGAACTCCCTCTGTGGACCAGACTGGCCTTGAATTCAGCGATCTCCCTGCCTCTGCATCCTGAGTGCTGGGATTAAAGGTGTGCGCTACCACTGCCTAGTGAGGCTGTATTTCCAACTGGTAGAAAACTTTAGATGAAGACACAATCAACCCAATGGAGAGGGTCTAAAGCGGCATGTGGGATCGCAACTGCAAGATCGAAGGGGCTGGCTGAAATATTGATAAATCATAAAATGTGCCCAATGTCTTAGGGCTTCAGAGCCCAGCATTTCTTAACTCAGTGTAACACCAGTGTAAAGAAAATATACATGTACGATCAAGGTCTATTATCTACCCAAAGAGTAGGGAACAGGGCATTTGGAAGATCACAGAGGAGGGAGTGACAAGACCCTTCAGGTTCCAGAAGAGCCTCCCATCCGTGACCCGCTTCTGTGTGCTGGGTGGAGTCATGCTGGACTCCTCATTCAAGACCACTTCAGATGGCAAGGAGACAGTATCCACCTAGAGATGGTCTAAGAACAAAATCTGAACTCTCTAATGATAAGCATCACCTTCCCAAGCCCGCAAACAAAACTAGCCATCAATGCGGAAATTAACTTATTCTCCTACATTGAAATCAGCATCTACTGCAATGGAATTCTACACACTCCAAAACACATCATGGCGAGGGCAATAATTACTGTCCAGAATGCAAGCTAATAATGTGCATATCTGGTGGTATAAACATTAAAGAATTTATTCAAACAAGTATATTCAGGGCTTTTATTGAATGATCCTCTCCAGTGAAGCTCTGTACAGACAGCTGTGGGGAACACAGGAGAGCAGGATGGTGCTGGGGTTCCACACTACTTCACAATGTGCCCTGACTGTATACAGGGATTAAGCACCCACTGTATACGGTAGAACAAACTAACGCTTTAAACACTAGAGCTTCTTAAAAAGTTTTGTAGACTCTGAGACCATTTGATTGTGCTCGCAGCATGATTCACAGCTACTTTCTACTCCCAAGTATCAACCAAGGCTGTTCCACACAGCATGGTTTTGAAAGACATGTCCAGAAATACTGTCTTATTTATATTCTTTGCAACAGAAGCAGTAAAGGTTGTCTTGTATTTCTAAGGGCAATTATGTGATTTAAAAAAGTTGTACTCTTTATAAATAATGAATATTGAAATTAAGGGGTAAATGCAAGAGACAACTTCATACCTGAATATTAAGGACAGGGAGATGGTATATTTTACAGACCGACATTATGTTCTGGAAACCAGGCAGTCCAAATACAAAGACCATGCTTTGTTCAAGCAAAATGTGCCTTCAATGATATACACTGTCAATGTTTTTTACAGGTCTGCTCTTCCTTCCATCTGAGGACAAACATTTGGCACTTGGATGTAATGTATTAGGTGAGGTTTTATCTTTCTATAATGAAGGCATGGCACATGAAATGGTTCACTTACAGATAAACCCACAGCTTTATGAGTGCAATTTAGAGACCTGGGCTGGACACACCACTACTGTAAATGAGTCCTAGCAATGGTGTCCTTGTTGAAAAGCCTCTGCCAGCCCCCAAGTATCACCAAAAAGATCACCATTTTGACAGAAGGTAATGTACTTAGCCACAATTGCTTTTTAAAGCTACCATGCCAAGAAAAAGTTTCCAAAGCAGTAACTACTTTTAAAAAACTGAACATCAGAAAAAAAAAACCCTTTAAAAATGTATAAGAAAAACATTTAATATTAGCTATTTCACCCTTCTAAACATTAACAAAACTGAGTGATTAACAAACTTTCCTTTATATATATATAACATTTTTTCTAGGTCGATAACAATCAAATATGGTAAGCTTGAAGAAAAACAATGCAAGAAACACAGTTTCTTAAATATTTTTAGGTAAACTATGATTTTTAAGAACTATAACCCATCATATTCATATCTGATCTGCAGTCACCTTTTTCATGTTTAAACCTGCTTCACCTTCTTCCTCAGTTATATGTTCTCCAGCACAGAGGGGAACTAGATAGAAGGCACTGACTATAGCCAGAATTAACTGGAAAACCTGTTCTATAACCACGACAGGGCAAGAGGTACAATTAACGTAGCCCTTTGCCTGGATGAGACCATTTCAGCTGCATAGGATGTGACAGGACCAGAAACTGAGGCCTCTAGGCTCTAGGGAATGTTAATGTTTAATTAAGTTTTTCCAGTAAACTAACTGCCAATTTAATAACTTCCTCCCAGATAAGCCTAAGGGAGATGTCGCATTGTTGAAATTGCTTTTCAGTGTAATATAATTTTTTAAGTAATAGCACTTATTTCTTTTTTTCCCCTCCATTTTTATTAGTTCTTTGAGAATTTCATACAAGACATTTTGATAATATTCACCCCTCCCAGCTCCCCACTTCTCCCTGGTCAGCCTACTTTTTCCTTAACGGACAAATTATAAAAATGTCTCAGAAATCAAAGACCAAATTCTGAGTTAAAACAGTGTTCAGATTTAATTGTGTGGGGCACCTGGATGTGTTTTTCTTCCTTTGGAAAGTGGATTTCTTATTCCATCAGATGTAGAGCTACCGTGTTTTCTTCCTCTTGAGCTTCATCTTTCTTTATCTATGTTCCATTAATCTGTTTTACACACTCGCACCAGATCACATACAACCAGCAAGGCAAACTTGTTCACCCCTGGCACTAAGAGTTTTTCAGGAAACCCATGTGTCATCATCCCACGGCTTAATGCCCCACATTTCCCCCTCTGTTTAGAGAGGAACCAGAGAGATGAAAGGCTTCCACCAGCTCAGCTGAAAAGTGCGTGCATGGCGACTGACAGGGCAGTCGCTGAGGCAGAACTGGACAGTTAGGAAATGTTCTGGACCATACTGTACAGTTTTAAAGCACACAGTGCGCTAGAAGGCAGATCCTCATTTCCTGCGGTCAATTCTGACAGAAGAACCACTCACTTTGCACTGATAGGAATTCTGAATACTTTGTTTACACTGATCCCTCCCACTTAAGCTTCCGGTACGCTTAAATTCTTAGACGGGTTTTCTGTGGTTAATACTGACATTTTCATATGTAACAATATTGCTGAGAATCCAAGAAAGCTTAGACAAGTATCAGAGAAAGGTTTGTGAATAACTTATTAAAAGAAAAAAAAAAAAGAACCTTTATAATCTTAATTAAAAAAAGATAAAAATACCTAAAATTATATCAGCCAAATATTCATTCTAAATGCATCCAAATAAATATATTTATAAAATAAAAACAAATTATTAAAATCAGGCTAGCTGATGATTAAACAGAGATTTAGACAGAAAAATAGAGAAAACTATTAAGTACAAATGCACAGATCCTACTTCTCTCAAGAAATTAGAATAGAAATAGAAAACAAAGGAAATGGGTGCAGAGGGACACGCCTATAATCCTGGCACCTGGGAGACAGAGGCAGGTAGAACACTGGAAACTGAGATCAGCCTGGTCTACACTGACAGTTCCAGGCCAGCCAGGAATCAAACTCAGCTCACCAGATCTTGGTAGCAAGCAGCTAAGCTACACTGCCAGCCTATTTTTTAAATCCATTCATCCACTCTGCATCTATTAATTAATTAAAGAGGTCATCTATATAAAGGTCTTATTAAAAAATTGTATTTATTACTATCCTCTTAATCATAAGAGATTTCTGGCTTCTTGAGTTCATAACGCTTAATTTTTTTTAAAAAATGCATTTATTTCATGGAGAAGAAAAATGAACTCAATGATTTTTATGGCTGTGATAGTTTTGATTGTAAACTTTACACAATTTAGAATTACTGGGAAAGGAAATTCAACAAGAGATTGTCTACATTAGGTTGCTCTGTGAGCACAACTGTGGAAGATACCATGACTATGTTAATCGAGGTTTGAGGGCCTGCATACTATGGGTGGTACCATTCCCTAGGCAGGGGATTCTGAACTGTTAAAGAGAAAGCAAGTTGAGCACTGTCATGCATTCATTGTTCTCTGCTCTTGACTATGGATGTCCTGTGACTAACTACTTCAAGTTCTTGCTAACTTGACTTCCTCATGATGATGAGTTGTAACCTGGAATCATGCATGAGCCAAACAAATTTTTTTCTCTCTTAAGTTGCTTTTATCCAAGTATGTTATCACAGCAACAAAAAAAGAAGCTAAGACAGTGACTGTCTGACAATTTGCTGTGGGTATAACTTACTGGATTTACTCACTCGGAAACTTTTGTTTAAAGAGTGCACTCCTAACAGGAGCTCTAGGTGTGCTACAGAGCTCCGAGTCAGTAACAAATCTGTCTATAGGATTTGGGCTCAACCTTGACTGTACACTGGAGTCACCAGGGAGCTGTGAAAGTCCTGCTGCCAGGTCCTACACTGGCGATTCTGGTTCGATAGCTAGTACAATCTAAACCTAGGAAATCTTGAAAGCTCCCCAGATGACTCTACTGTGTAGCTAAGTTTTTGAGATACTGAACTAGAGCATCCATCTAGAAACATAGAAGAGCATTTAGAAACATAGTGCACAGGTCTTCAGAACTAGAGCCTTGAGCTGTAACAGTATTGAAAAAGGAACACTGTGACTTGCGGTAGGAAGGCAAAGTCCAGCAAGAAAGGTGTGGAGAAAAACCTGAAAGAAGTGAAATCTAAAGAAAGCAGAGAAGATTCTGGGATTCCTGGAGGATAATTCATCTGGGACCAAGTTTAAGGAGCTTTTGTCTACTGACATTCAGCTTCTGTTCTGATTAGGTACATAGTGCAAGGATACTATAAAAGAGTGTGTTCATCGAGGTGGGAGGACCTGCCCACTGTGGGTGGTGCCATTCCCTAGGCAGTTAGTTTTCTAACTTCCTGTGTGGGTGTGCCTATCTTCAGCAGCAAAAGACTTTCAAGTCTTAAAGCCAGATTGTAAATTCTGAGCAGATAAGGAAATCTCTGCCTTGTTTGTTACTGGTTTGTGGCTCATGTGAGGCTGTCTTAAGTGGCTTGGGAGGTATACTTGGTTTCCTTTGAGAGCTGTTAGGACCTGTTTTCTAAAGCAAATTACATCGTAGGATGCACTAGAAGGCAAGCTAACTGTACGTGTCTCAACATAGCCCCATTATCTATCAAAATAGTTTCAGTTGGGTCTGGTGGTGTATGGGAATGATCCCACCATGTGGGAGACAGAGACTACTGTCTAATCTATGTAGTAAATTCCAGGCCAACCCAGGCTGTGTGTGACAAGGCATTAAGAATCTATCTTATTCATAAGCAATAAATGAACATGTACTTTATGCCTGTGATACCATGGCTAAAATTCTAAAGTGCACATGAAATTTATGAGCAATAAATTGTTTTCTGGGAAAATTAATGTAAATACACTAACTTTAATTTTACAAGCATCATTAATTGTATCTTTTCTTCTAAATTTCTATGAAAATTGATGTTTACCAGTCGGCCAGCTCACAAAACTATTTAAATTTAGATCTGTGCTATACCAGGTAAGATTATTTTTCCCCCTGCCAATGGCAAAGAATGACTCTAACATCTGCCTATTTATAACAGTACCCTGAGATCTTGCTAAAGGAAATTAAGCACAGTGATTTCTGAATATACACAAGAATTTTCCCAATGCACAAACCTCAACCATCAAGAGACCTGCAGCTTCTTTTGTAGATTTAGCCTAAGAGGCACCAACAAATGGGAACTGTCCTGAAGGCTGAACATTCTCAGCTCAGGGCAGTAGCCAGCATGTATACCTCCATCTAGACGCACCTCCAAACTGAACAGAGTCTGGAACTGATGTAAGAGCAGGGAGACAGGGAACCAGAGGCTTGTGACAACACTGGGAACACATTCTCCCACATGGGGAACCCATGATTTTGAAGAAAAAGTAAGGAAATGACCTTGGTCTTTCCTACTAGGAAAGGAAAAGAAATAAAGAAAATTGGGAAACCAGGGAGTTGGACCTTATGTCTATTATTTAGCAGAAGTCATGTGTGGTAGCTACCCGGCCTAACCTTCTCATCTGTGAAATGGGAATAACAGTTACTTCTATGGAGTGGTTCTGAAAATTAAATCTGACAACTATTGCATTCAGATAGCCCTAGGATGCCAGAGCCCTGCTGTCCTGAAACCCACTCAGTAGACCAGTCTGGCCTCAAGCATCCCCCTGGCTCTGTCTCCTGAGTGATGGGATTAAAGGCATTTGCAACCATGCCTGGCTTAAGTATAATGTTTAGCCATTTAATCCAAAGTACAGTTATTTATAATGAGTTGCCTATACAATGTGACTTCATTTCTAATTGTTCCACTTTAATAATAGTAGTAATATTTTTAAAAAAAAATCTTACCTCAAATATTTCAAAGCCATAAATGTCCAGAACACCCATGACCTTCTTTTTCACTTTGGTTTGTGCCTTAAAAAAATATTTCAAGTGAGTAAGATAATGCAGGCATAATATAACACCAGGAGGCACAGACTTGCACAAATTGTTTTGAACTAAAACAACAATTCAGTCATTCTGTTAAAACATTAGAAGATAAGAGTACTGGGGCGGAATCCTGCAGAAACTTCACCGTAATGATGCAGGCACCGAGGGTCTGGGTGGGGTCTCAGGTTATGAAACAAAAAAAGAATGGACTCTGACCAAGCACCAAGCTTTTCATGGTCACCTTGTTCAATAAGCAATGAAGATCATATTAATTCTCTCCAAACATATTTAATGAAGATCATATAAGTACCTCATAGAAAAAGTCGTCTTTTTAGTGAAGTGTATACAACACTCAGAAAAATGCAAATTGCTCTGCAAAGACCACGAGACCCGTCTGGTCCCCAGTGAGACCCAGAGCACATGGTAAAGCAAGAGAAACAAAACCCCTGGCAAAGTGCAATCTTATGCAAGATGGATCCATCATAAAGAATCACCTCGTAAGGTGGCAACTGAATATTTACTTATAGAACTAAGCTTCTTCAATTTAATGTTTGCACTGTGGATACCATTTATTTATTACAAACAGTGTCTTACAGAGATTCAATACCTTAATGCTTTCGTTGATACGATTTACCAACCATGAAAACAAGCGGCTGTAGAGGTTTTTAGCCAGGGCATCACGGGCATAATAAGCCTATTAAAAAGAAAAAAGAACACGTTAACACTAACAAACGCTACAATGCTTAATTTCTATAAAATATTTAAAATACTTTAAAAATAGACTATTTATTTCAAATTTCTCCTTGGGGCAATTTTTATTATATATTGGCTAAGTAGTCAAACTTTAAGAGAATTAGGTAAACTTTTCACCCAGACTACATTTTTGCATTCCAGGAAATGGATTGCAATATCACAGAATGTTTTGCCACAAAAATATTCACCCTAATGTTGCAGAACAAAGGAAAACCAAGAGAGGATCCCAAGAATAGGAAAATCAACATTCATGAAAGAGATGTAATATAGTGAACACTTACGCTGTAGGAAAGAAACTGAAAAGTTGTATCATTAATACAGTAACTCCCCCCCAACCCATACAAAGGAAAGGAAATAAAATAGGTCAGAATAAACAATTGACAAACTTTATTTTCAGTTACAAACCCAGTTCTTTAATTGAAGCCATAAAAAGAGAAAGTATAATTGATAAAATAATCAGAAAGAATATGTAGAATATTTCAAAAGATTCAAAGAAGGGAAGGACCTACAGAGAGATATAATATTCCTAAAAACTAGGGCCAATGAGATATCTCAGGGGAGAAAGCCCAGGATGCGCACAGGGACGAGAGAAATGACTTGCCCTCTGAGCTCTGATCCATAACTGCAATGCTGACACACATCCTTCCCTCTCCCCACCCCATATTAACAAAGTCCAAAAGATTCCTACACAATAAAGAGGAACGTAATGTTACAGAGTATCTTATAAAACACAAAAGCGGCAAAGCGAAAAGATGGTACTCTCAATCCAAAAACTTAATAACAATCAAATATATATATAGGTTTAAAATTTTACTGTTTTCATTCAGCTTTGAATATTATCTAAAAATCTGCTACAATGAGCTTTTGTAAGTTGTATGAAGTTTCACAGGGGACATACATGAGGCAGAAGACACACACATATGCACGCGCGCGCGCGCGCGCGCACACACACACACACACACACACACACACACACACACACACACACACACACACACACGAGCCAGAATCCACAGGCTAGACAGAGAGTGCAGCTTTGATGAGAAAACCTAATTCTCTTGAATACCCTGGGCGCCAAGTTACTAAAGTCATAGATAAGCAGCCCAAGAGGAACTGTCCTTGGCTGAGGAAAGCCAGAGGCTCTGCTGTTCTTAGAAAACACTGTTGGCTTTGCATCTAGACTCTGTCCCACAGTAACCTAGCAACAGCCAGGTGTGCCTGACTCAGGCTTGCCTCCTCTCTCTCTTGCTCTCTTGCTCCTGCTCCCCCCCATCCCCCCATCAAGGCTGGCCTCTACTCTTCTCCCCTCCCCCCTTTCTCTCAATTCCCCTCCCTATGCTCTGAATAAACTCTATTCTACACAGTACTGTAGTGTGGCCGGTTCTCTCTCCACAAAGCTTTTCTGTCTCAGTTTCTCTAATAGGGGTTCCTGTCGGGGCGTGTACTCTGCATGCTTTCAATATCTTCCCAATTAAGTCAACTGCTCACTATCTGACTGTGAAGAGTCAGCTGGCAATCATTTACAAGGAAAGAGCACACCAGTTCCACTGAGGGAAGGGCTGCCACAATCCCAACCTCCTTATGGCTAAGCATTTCCACGGCCTCGGAAATACAGAGAAAGTAAAGGAGAACAGAAAGGAACAGAAGGGAAGAATGGATTGTTTCCCGCGGTCCCACAGTGGCTGTGACCATGCGTTGGTTCCAGGGCACCCATGGCTGCTTGCAAGGAGGGTGAGACCAGAAGATACGACTGACTAAACGAAGCAGGCCTGCGTGAGCAGTAGTAAGTAGGCCATTTAATTCTAGCCCAGATCAGCACCAACTGGTAGAAAAATGTCCACCTTGCAGAACAAAGGGCTCACACCACCAGGGCCTCCCGATGCCACCGGAGTGAATTTGCATCATCATACACACATCTGGAGAAGCAACCGGAATTTCTGTAGGAAGACTTCTCTGGTGTGTGAGGCACAGTGGGAGTACAACGTGGAAGACAGTCCAGTTTGACCGCTGGGGCTTCTACCTATTCTCCTCTCCTAAAACACGGAATCGATCCCCGGTCCTTCCTCTTTTACCTTGCTTTAAGACAGCAGCAATTCTGTTGCCTTTACTTTCAAAGCAGATCCAGCAAGGCCACACCCCTGGGTTCCAATGCAACCATCTGGATTAGTGGGTGTCCCTCTCAACTGCCTTTATTTCCCCTCAGGCTCTGGCCTTTGAAATAGGAGGCAGATCATGCCCACTTCTGCTGAATGCTCCTGGCAGTTCCCAGCTCAATGAATGACCTTCCTTCCTGCCCCTATGGACAGCACTCTTCCTTATTCTGCTCTCCTCTTTCTCTTTATCATTTCGTACTTAGCACATGCTGCTTGCTAAAATATTTGCTGGGTCTGACTATTTATCTAGCATCCCCCTACCATCTCATTTTTATTTTCAGCTCCCTGAGAACCGAAACTCTTATCTGTTTATTTTTCCTTAATGTTTCCAATGTGCAATGAGCAAAGTAAAAAATGCTTCTTAGACATGTAAAAATGGCTTGGTTAGGATCCCTACTACACCCAAGGCTGCATCACTAACCCAGAGACATCACTCACTCAAGATAATGGACACAGTCATAGAACCCCATGACACCGGACAGATTATAAGCAGAGACCAAGAGCAATGCTCTGCACTGCACATCTGGAGAGACACCACCTTGAGTATACCCCAGGATCCTGACCCTCTAATCAGAGAATTCTGTTTGAGACTGGTCCTGATCTGCAGCTAAGGTACATCACACATGTGAGCAGCCTTGGGAAGACAGGCTCAGGGCTGCACTTAGGGATTTAGAATGTGAACCTTGTGTGGTGACCCTCAGCATAATAAAATACAATAATGTTGTTATCCCAACAACACACATCTACCATCTGGCTCACAACACCTACAACACTATGTGGAATACAGCCTGGCCATGAGGTAACCGCCTGCAAAATAACATTTCACATACAAATACCACCACTGAAGAAAAGCTTGCTTCTGCACGCTGCAGTTTACCCACCTGCGCCACGTTCAGTGTGGTTGAAACTTTCTCCTGCTTCGCTTCAACCGTTCGGAAGCTGAATGCTCTTTCTAAAACCACTTGATCGATGCTGGTCAACTCGCAAATTTCTTTTAACTCTGTTGGGGAGTAAGGAAGGACAGACAGAGACATTGACTGTATGCTACTCATGATCATTATCAAGCCTGCAGCTGTTCTTTCTAACTCACACTCAAGTATATAAACGCGTGGGAATCAGAGGGGCGAGAACTTCACTGCGGTGGTATTTCTGTTTAGTTTCACTAGTAAGGTTTTTGAAACCTAGGATAAGTCCAAGGTTTGCTTTCTAGATTAGAAGCTGGGCAGACGTTCAAAGGTTCCCTAAGCCAAGCAGCTTGTCCACTAACTTACCATTTTTATCTTTGATTTTGCTTTCATCCAAACCGTTCACTCGTGATTCGGGCTTGAACTCGATGTTCCCCAGTTTCAAAACTGCTGCCACTACCTCCAGGACAGACTCGGCCTCATGATCCAGAAAGCCCACAATCTGCATAGCATTCTGGAGGAGAGAAACACCTGTTTTCTTTCTATACTTCTGTACCTGTTGTTGTTTGGTTGTTGCTATTTGCTTGTTTTAACAAATAATGACATTTAATGAATAATATTACAGATTTATTTCTGAGGTAAAAAAAAACAAAACACAAAGCAATTATCTCGATAGGTGGGTCCCAACTTAGGAGCCTCCCAGGCACCAGAGTTATGGCAGAGTGTGGTACACAGATAGGAAGACAAAAGAGGGAGCTGGGAGCTGAGCCTCAGTGCCCCTCCCCCTTTCAAATCAACCAGCTGGTTTCCACAGATGGAAAAAACTTTTTTTTTCCACACTGGTCTGCTTCTAGAAACAAAACCAAGCAAGATGTTTCTACAACCTCCAGCAAATAGAGATGTTGCTTATTTTACATACAAGAAAAACACTGGCTGGCAAAGGTGAAGTGCCCAAGGGTGCAGGCGACACTCATTCATTCACAAATGCATACAGAGTGCCAACTATGTGCCAGGCAAAGTGGTTACAGAACTGGCCGTGGACTCAAGTCTTAAACAAAATCATGTCCGGACTATTGCTTCCACATGCGGGTGTTTATACAGTTCTACACAATGGCGTGCAGAGAGATGCCCTCTTCCCTAGAACAGCCGCCATGATTATCTCCTGTACGTGTGTAACTGTTTGACCCAGCAGTGTCAGTAATGGACACTTTCTGTTATGGAAATGTGCAAACATACACATGAGTCATAAGAACAAGAGGAGGAGGACCCCACATCCCTTCATTCAGCTTCCACCATTTACGGGGACGGGGGTCAATCTTGCTTCACCTCCTCCCCCTCCTCCCCACAGCCCCAGCTGTCTCAATTGGAAGTAAATCCCAGTTACCCTAATGTCATAATGGAAGTAATTTTGAAAGTGTGTGCCACATAAAGATGGAAGGCAGAGTGTTATGTTATGTTCTTTTCTAATGAACGAGGAATGTGGATTCTTCTAATGTGTTGTCATTTTCTAAATCTGCTTAAAAATGGGATTTTCTGCCTAAAAACACTTTCAACCTAACAGGACCCAAAGGCAGATTTCGCAGTTGAAAATTAACTTCAGTTAAAAAAAAAAAAAAGACTTAGAATTTCAATACACACTGAGAGTCAAGTCCCAGGACAATAGATGAAGGCCCCTTTTTATAAATGGTAAAACAGTATGCTCTAATAAACCCGGCCTTCAAAACTTTATACGATTGTTGAGCTAGTGTAAAAACCAAACTGAGAAAAACATAACGAATTCTTGGATGTATCTAGAACCTTGGGGAGCATAAATTATAATGTAAAGAAAACTGAACTGTAAGCAGTTCTGGCTAAGCAGTACAGGGTTACCCATTTTAAAGTGTAATGAAGGCGCTTCTTACCCTAACCGTTCTGAAATTGGCAGCATCATCCACACCATTAACTTTGGCAGAGTCCAGACTCAGATAGTTGTATCTGCTGAAATCCCGCTCCAGCTTAAGCTTGTCTGTTGGGTCATGCATACAAATTGATAGGTTTTATCAATAAATGTGCACCTCTTCACAATTTCACTTTTTACCGCCCAGATAAAATGTCCTTTGTATTATGTGTCAAGTCAACAATAAAAACTGATGCACAAAGATCAAAACCCACTTTTGTAACTGGTGCCGGGAGATATTGTAATGTAGGATTGACAGGCAGAAGGGAATGGAAAAATGACCTTCATGTAAATTGGCTTTGGACTCCTATGAATTATTCTGGAGTGATATATCCCCAACGATGATAAGACAGGTTACAGACTCTGATCTTTTTGTGACTCTTTGGGGGCAACTGTTGGTGACAGTCAGAGGCTCTCATTAGACCAGTAGACTACAAAGCTACAAAGCAGAGCCATCTTCCCACCTTTACCCTTTCCACACTTTGCTAATATATGCCTAGTGGGCGATTCAGTGAGTTTTAATGTGCATTTGCCGATTATCAGTGAGTGTGGTAGTGAGGGTTAATTTTCATTGTCAACTGAATTTAGAATCACCTAAGAGACATAACGCTAGATGTTTTAAGGTAGATTTAACAGAGAGAAGACACCCTGGAATTGTGGGTGGCACCATCCATGGGCCCCAGAGTAAACATCGTGAACACCAGTATCCACCCCTCTGAGCTCTCGGTCTGCCCAGATGCGAGCAGCCTCCCCGCCCCGCTCCTACAACTGCAAACCCTGCTGCCATCACGCCTTGCACCTGAGCCGAGGCAACCTTTCCTCTCTTACATTGCTTCTCCCTAAGTATGTAGTAACAGACATAGGAAAAGTAACAAATGGGAGAGCCTGAGTGACAGACCTCCCTCAGCTCCTCTTGTCTGAACTGTTGATGACGTAGCCAATAGCTACTGAATATTGATGATGTAGCCAATAGCTATCGAATACTGATGACACAGCCAACAGCTATTGAATGCTGATGACATGGTTAAAAGCTATTAAATACTGATGACATAGCCAGCGACTATTGACTATTGATGATGTAGCCAATAGCTATTAAATAATTTCCTTGAGAACTTTTTAATTCTCTAAAATCTCTAAATGTCAGATTGTTAACTCTTGTATAGCTACAAATATCTTCCCTATGACTTAAAAGATTACTTATTTACTGTACGTGTGTAAATATACCTATGTATATACATGCATGTGTATCATGACAAGGGTGTGGAGGTAAAAACTTGTTTACTTTTCTCCTTGAACCAGGAGAGTCCCAGGGAAGGAACTCAGGGCGTTAGGCTTGGAGACAAGTGTCTTTGTTCACTGAGCCACCTTGCCCAGCCCACTCATTCTCCACGCTTTTTAAATCCTTACTGAGAAAATTCTTATACAACTATAGACCTTTACTACATTGTACAATTTTATTTCCTTAAACGGTACAGTTCTCCATTTTGATTTTAAATTTGTGAGGAGCCCTTCCCCAACTATAAGGCCTAACACATATGAGGCATATGATTTGGTCCTGGTGAGATACAGAAATATGAAAGAAATGCTGGGTGTGGTAGAAGCAACCAGAAGTATATGAAATGAAAATGTCAACAGGGATACAGACCGAGTGTTGTAGAGAATGCTTCAGGATACACTCTGACAATAAAAACCTAATCCCAGACCCGTGAACTTACGGAGGAGCTCCTCAGAGGCGCCCGAGAGCAGCTGATAAAACACATGGAAGTTTCTTTCACCCCTTGGCTGCTTAACAACACGAGATTTCTCTAAAAGATCTAAAAGGAAAAAAAAAAAAAAAAAACCCCAACCAAAATTAAACTGTATAGAATTTATTTTGCCTTCAAATATATATACTTGCTTTCTCTCTCTTTCATTGGTCTCACACTAATAAAATAAAATAATAAAAGAAACTATATTTTAAACTCAACTTGAAAAAAGACACACAACTCAACTGAAATCAACTAAATTACCAAATTAAGCAGCTACATCCAACAGGTCCATTCAAGAGAACGGCTGTTAATACTAATAGCCTCTTTTTAATGGTCATATTAAAGTCTTTAAAATGTAATGTTACAAATGTAAGTACTGAGATGCATCCATTCAGATCCACATAATTATAATGCTAAAACAACAAGCTTCAAGGTCCAGTCTGCAAGTGCTTCTTGGATAGTATCTTGTTTTGTAAGGCATCGAGGTGTTGCTGAGCACGCAGCCTCATCTGGAGACTCTGATCTGACCCAGGTGCAGCTTCCAGGCTCCACGTACCCCCTCCACCTTCTGGAGGACGTAGACTGGGTTTTCTAGATCCTCAAGTTTTAGGATTTCGTGTTACTTGACAACACACTTGCTAGCTCCAGATACTTTTCCATCTCTTAAACTTCAGGTCTCATAAGATTTCTTAATTTTACCCAGAAATGAAAAAAATAATAACAAAAAACCCAGAAGGGAGTCACTGTGACAGAATTACAGACTCCCCCTGCCTTGAATCCAGCTAACTCACCAGATCCACAAAAGAGGGTCTGAGCTCTGCTGGCAAGGGCCAATTTTAACTATAAATGCATCTTTATAAATTTACACTTCTAGCTATAAAACATTATAACAATGACATTCTAAACCATCAGGTCTCTGTACTTCTCTTCCTGGCACACTAAGTCCAAGTCACATTGAAATCGAAATGTTATTTAACGGGTGTGAGGCTGAAAGAGGTCCATGAAGGCTCACTGGGAGTGTTCGCTGTGTTTTCCATTTGCATTTGAGGCATCTCTACAAGAGCACTTCAGGATGCAGGGTGAGGAGAATCTGACAATGTAGCTATGTTGAATGGGAAATCTGGAACATTCTAAATACACTAGGTTGTTTGTAAGGATGAAGAGATGAGACTCAAGACCTATACTAAGCCAACTGGGAAAACAAAAGTATTTAAGCACAAAAGTATTAGAAATGAGATCCTGCGATATTTTATGTTCATCTTCAGCGGTCACAAAACTTGGGAGACTGCAATGCCCCTCAACCGTGGTTGAAGAATAATGAAGACTTGACATTTAGAAAAAAAGGGAGGGGGTAGAAAGTGAAAAGATCAATATAACCTAGGGGGAAAGCAGCTGAGATATTCATCATCTCTAAAGAAATGAAACTCCAAACAATTAAGTATACATGTGTGCAGAAAAATAAATGGTCAAAACTACAGTCTAGTTTTACTTGTCAAGCAGTTGAGCCTCTAAGAGATCAGAATAGTACGGCACTGCACAATTCCAGAACAAAGAACCCAGGGGCAGACTCTTCAGAGGAGCTAGTACTGAAAGGAAATCCCCAGTAACTGACTAGGTAGGTGGGAAGGACAAACAAGGGCTGTACTCTGCTTTGTCCATTCGCACACCAATTCCTTCTGTGGAATCAGCACCACTCACCCACTAAGCACCAGGAGCTAGTCAGGAGGGAGCGCGTGTGAACGAAAGCTTTCTGCCTCTTGGCTCATACTTCATACATCAGAAACTGTGCCACACAGACCAACACAGAAGTCTTTTCAGGCGACAGGATAAGCCGATGGCTGGGGAGATGGCTCAGGGGATAAAGCACTTGACAAGCACGTAAAAGGACCAGAGTTCAGATAGCAGGAATCCAAGAAAAACCGGATGTGGCTGTGTATGCTTGCGCTCCCGACATCTCCAGTGAGATAGAAGGATCGAGGAGAATGCCCAGTCTCATGGGTCAGCTACCTGGTATTGCATCAGTGAATATGATACCCTGCCCCAAACAAAGCAGAAGGAGAGAATCAACCCCTGAAATCATCTTCTGACCTCTACACAGGCCCATGGCAGTGCATGCCCACATTCACACATACGCACACGCACACGCAAGCACATACACACATGCTCAGAGAAGAATGACAAGTTGCTAATGACTGAGAAAGTGAGGCAGAGTAATTAACAACTCCAGCCTCTTCAGATCCCTAAGTGTTGGATACCTCCCTCCACAGTCTGCTGCTTACCTAACAGTGGCTCCTTAGTCATGGGGACAAGAGTGGTTGACAATTCTTAACCTTCAGAAAGCATGTGACACATTGGCCACACTGTGCAATTACACCACACTGCTTGGCCTGGCCCCTGGCCCCTTTGAAAATGGTCAGAGAATGGAGACAGTAAAACAGCCATGGCTGTCGGCTTGCATTGCAGGTAGCATTGCTGAGTTAAAGAACAGCGTGACAAAGACTGTTGACTGAATGTATTTGACCTATACATGCACTGACATGGTCAGTAATTCAGTAATGATAGCCATATTCAACCATGACTCACAGTGCATGTATTTAAAAGAAGAGGTGCAGAGGGAAGCAGAGGCAGAATTTCTACTTCCTTTCCATTAGTTAGCATATGCTGCCCTGAGCGTCTCCTCTGAGGTTAACTCTGGCATCTCTACTCGATAGATGAGAACATGAGGCTTGTGTCCCACACTGTGAACCCAGAGCTTTGGTTACTGGGGTTCATGGTTAAGTTCTGTAATTTTTCAGGGAAAAGAAAAAGGAAAGCCCTTAAGCATTTGGAAAATGCCAGACTTTATATAAAATCCCTGAATTTGCTAAGTAACTCACAAAACTAGGAAGCTTTCACTACAAAGCAGTTGAAGGTTTTACGACTTACAATGCTTACTCTATTGCCCCAGAGCCTATTTCAGTTTCTTTATGAGTTTTCATGAAAGTCATAAGCTTCTAGGTAGAAAAGTAATTAGAGGAGATGTTTGCCCCCAAATAATTTACTAATGCTTGAAACACTCCCTATTGGTGTTTTGTGCTAAATGAGCACGTACCAACGCAAGGAAACAGCATGAAGCCATAGCAAATAATTACTCAAAGTAGGGAATATACACTCAGTTCACTGTAGGGACTGCTCACCTGACCACATTAATTTACTTAAATGTGCCCTGAATGATGTGAAAAGAAACCACCACCGGATCTCTTCTGCCTGTGGAACTCCGGTTGGTGCTGGCTGGTCCTACGATAGGGGGATTTAGAGAACTTATTACTAGATGCCAGATACTGAGTATAGCAGAGCATGTGAAAATCTCCAGAAACCCCCAAAGCAAATGCATCTCGAGATGTAAAGGTCAATATAAATTCACATTAGGTAGAGATAAACTTATTAGGACAAGCAGAAAGAAACAATCGGGAAAAAGAAACCCTGGAAGCAGAGCTTGCTCTCCTACCCAACAGGCTATCACCAGCTGACTACCGACACAAAGAATCGGCCTTTCCTTCAGGGGCTTTCTGATTCTGAAAAATTACCAGCTAATCCATAAGATGTTCATGTGTCTGCTCATGTCTTAGAAATAAAACATCCATGATTGCACACACTGGAAGACGGAGGCTTTTAAAATAGACAAAAGAATCAAAATGAGTAAAAAGAACGAAAGGATTTGAAAGAAGAAGAAAATCTCATTACCCTGGGGCGTAACAAAAGAATTAGATAGCCTGGAAAAAAATGTCTTCGTTTCACACATGATCTCTCTCCTAGGAAAAGAAGCCTCATACTGATGGAAAAGCAGAAGCCGCAAGCACTGTCCCCTGTGGCCTACTCCTCTCCATGAAGTGTTTGCTGCCCTTCCCTCCCAGTCACTGTCCAGATGGAGAGGAGGGGAATGTGACGACCAGGTGTACACACACACACACACACACACACACACACACACACACACACACACACACACACACACACGTCCACATAGGGAAAAAAGATCAAAATATGAAGGAAGCCCGGCCTAATTTTACAAATAAGAAAATATGCTAGCTTAATTTTTTAATGATTTGTAGTCCTACAGAAGGCACATTAAAAGTAGATACTAGATGTTCACCAGCTACCAAGAACTTGATGATTGACTGATTGATCTATAAGGTTCTCCAAATCCATCTCACAATATGGTGTCAAGAAACAAAATAGATCAGTTTCCTTGAGAATGTATTGGATTGGGCAGTTTCGTTCCTAATCGATGATCTGCCATCAACATGATCAAAAGTAGTATATAAAAGAACAAAGCTCTGTGTCTTACATAAAATAAAAAGAGTACAGCCATGTTGCATATACTACAATGGTAAGAATGTACCACAGAGAGGCTAAATAATCCACGAGGAGACAACCCCCAAAGCAGTGAACAACTGTACCTCAAATTACAAGAAATGCAAGTGGAGGGGAGTCAAAAGCACGGTGCCATCTCTACCTTCTGTGAAGGGCCGGTTCATTCCTCTGCCTTCTTGTGTCCTGGGAGGATGTTCCCCAGGGAAACTCCCCAACCTCACCTAATCTTCCTCACTCCTCCCCGAGGCAGGAGGAGGGGCAACTGCACTGCAGGCCTAGGGATGAGGTCCAGGTATGGCCTGTGCTCTTCTGGGTTCTCCCGATCACATTCATGATGGCTTTGCTCTTCAGTTCAGTGAGACAGATGGGGCAGCGGCCATGGACACTGACTGCAACAGACCTCAGTTTTACTCATTTATGTGCTCCTGCAACTCCGTGTGGAAGCACGTGAAATAGTCAAAAAGGAATGGAGATGCAGCTTAGTGCTACAGTGCATAAGATGAGTCCTAAATTCAATCCCCAGGATTACCAGAACAAATCAAACACAAAGATAAAATGATACACTCAATCTGGAGCTTTACTTCTTAAATCATTCAAAAGCATATATTGACAGATGATAGTGTGTGTATGTGTGTGTCTCAGATGCCAGATTTATTCAGCTGCTGGTTATTCAGCAATAGGTTGCCTCTGTGCTTACAGACTATGCATTTAGTGGAAGGCTATAGACAATGAACAAATTGGTATTTAATAATGGAAAATAAACATTTACTGAGTGTTCACTACATGCCAGGCCCCACGATAAGCACTTCAGAGCTGATGAATAACAGATCCTCACACAGCTAGACAATATTAATCTCACTTCAAGGATGAAGATGTAGAGGACCAGAGAACTGCAGTAGCTTGCTGTCTTTGAAGAAACACCAAAGAGATCATGTGATAAACCAGGAAGAGACGTGCTCATGAAGTAGATGCCCAAATGACGAAACAGGACAGCCAGGGCTGCCTATGTCTCTCCAGTTAGTCACGTGAGGCATTATTTCACTAGGTTCTTGACACTCAAATGCGATGAGGGCAGCCAGAGTTTTCACCTTAGTTTACACATTACATGGTTCACTTGAAATTAGAAACTATTTTCAGAGTAGACCCCTCTCTGCGCTATTTTTTGAGCAGATAAAAACCCTTGAGATTTATATCACATTTTTCCACAATCTAATTGCTTCTAAGCACCATAGATTTAAGAAGGCGCCTGGAAGTATTAAAAGAAAGAAGGAGGAGGAGATGGGGGAGCAGGAAGAAGAGGAGGGGGGGAAGAGGAAGAGGAGGAAGAGGAGGAGGAGGAAGAAGAAGAGGAGGAGGAAGAGAAGGAGGAGGAGGAAGAAAAGGAGGAGGAGGAAGAGGAGGAAGAAGAGGAGAAAGAGGAGGAAGAAGAAGAGGAGAAGGAAGAAGAGGAGGAAGAGGAGGAAGAAGAAGAAGAGGAGGGGGAGGAAGAGGAAAAGGAAGAGAAGAAGGAGGAAGAGGAGGAAGAAGAAGAGAAGGAAGAGGAGGAAGAGGAAGAGGAGGTGGTGGCAGCAGCAGCAGTGGCAGCTGGTCTCTGAAAGAAGATCCTGGTTTCATAACTGTAGGGCACAAAAACCTTAAATACAAGCCCTTGATTGTTATGTGAGCAACAAGCCTTCACCAACTAGGAGCAAAGCCACTCCAGGAGGGTGGGAGAAACATCTGCATGAGCTTCAGTGTTTGTTTTCTCTTCTGTACTAGAGAAAGCATTTGCTGCCTTCCACTTTAATTACCCCTCCTTCCTCACAGCACTGCCCTCGGGGATCTGTAACTTTCAAGTGAGTTCCAGGCTTACAATTTTATTGCAGATCTCTTTTAGAAAGAGGGAGCTGAGTTGATGGCCTCTGTTTTCCACTTCCCAGGTATACAACTGTCTAGAGGCTCTTGCCCCTCTCCTAGGGTGATAATTCTAGCCAATAACAATTTGTGCTTTTACTAGTGGTTGCTGGGACAGAAGCAATGTATATCTTCTACAGAACAGCAAAGTCTGTCCTCTTTTCCAGGCTGTAAGAAGCCACTTGTTATGGTCTGGAAGTAATGCCAGGGGAATCACCCATTGCTTTACATGCACTGGAGCCAGCTCAGCAGCTCCTGTGACCACCGTCTGACTCAGCCCTGCCTATATGGGGTGAAATTTCCTGTGCTCTCTAAAGCAAAGGATACTCTTAAATATCAGGGTGTTCCCACTTCACAATTTTCTTGTGGGAACAAATAGTAACCAAGACCATATGAAATTCATTCACACAAACATATTAATCTTAATGGGAAAGAAGTGTTTAGTATTTATTCTCCATGGATACTGTAAGACTCTTCTGATCTTATGTCAAGGAGACATTTCTGTTTAAAACTTGAACTTAAATTTCAAATCCAAAATTATTTTCTCATATTTATAATGAAGTAACCTCTAATTATCTTCACAGACTCATCCAGAACAGGACTGACTAAGTCATTCCAGAATGTTCATCTGTAGGTTCTGTGATGAAAGGGGAAACCTAATGCTACCACCAGTGTGATAACTAGTTATTGTAACTAGGGTTAATAATATAATAACTAGGGTTAATGTGCCTTATAAAAAGAAAGTACTAAAGATTTATGGATAGCTTGTCAAATTAAAATGAATTGCTCTTGAAAATGGTGGTCTTAAACTCAAGTTAGCCCCTTTCTTAGACAGCTCTCATCAGCTGCCATACACTGTAGGAAGTCTGCCTAGGCAGCCTGTAGGAGTCACAAACACTTGCTTCTGGTTCCAGCCTATGCACACGACATGAGGACTTTGCTTCCATATTTGGCATATAAAATCATCTCATCTAAATTGCAGTATTCTACCCAATTTCATTTCATATTTGAACTTTCCCTTCAAGGCATTTTCCTTACAATGATACATTCTCACAAATATGTGCAAACAAAATGAATAACATGCAAAAGTGCATAGTCAGGCAAACCCAAAGGGAAAAGTTAAATCGTGTAAGAAATGCAAAAGGCCAAGTGGCAAGAACCACGGAACTCACCTCATTCACCTCCATTATTTCAAAGGCAAGAGAATGATAGCCCTGTCTGTGAATTGTGATGAAATTTTTGTTTTAAAATTTAGCTACTTGAGAGCTGGGAGATAGCTCAGCTGATAAAATGCCTGCTACACAGGTATGACAACATGAATTCAGATCCCTGAGACTCATGTAAAGACCCAGGCTCTAAGACATGCACCTACAGTACTCTGGAGAGACAGAGATATAAGAACTTTGGCACAAGCTAGCCTGTGGTCAAGCCAGATCTACAAGCTCCAGGTTCAAGATTTCATCTCAAAAAATAAGGTAAAGAGTGAATAAAGATACTGACCTCTAAAATCCAAACACTCATACAGACATTGACCTCTGACCTCCATATACTCATACTGACGGACGTTGACCTCTGATCTTCATATCATGAACAGCCATAAGTATATACATGTGTTCTCATTCTTGCCCTCTCCTTTCCCCTAACACACTCCACAAATCTGGCTACACAGTATGTACAAATTACTTAAAACACCAATTTCTGCCCAGCTCTCCGCTGGTTAGAAAGAGCTCATGAACGGCTTGGAGCTCAAGGGTTTGGGGCTAACCATCTCCTCTTTCGCCAGATCATGGCTCATTTTCCCCATTTTTTAATCTCAGATTTAGCAACATAGTTCACTTGAAAAGAGAATGCTGGTGATGGAGAGATGGCTCAGTAGGTAAGAGTGCTTGCTGCTCTTCTGGAGGATCCAAGATCATTTCCCAGCACCCACAGTAGCCAGCTCACAACAACCTGTAACTCCACCTCCAAGGGATCCAACACTTTCTTCTGGCATCTGCACTCACATGTACAGACACAGACATACACATATATACATAATTTAAAATTTTTTACAAAAATAAAAGGAATATCATTACTGTAACAAACACACTTAGACATTTCCTTATCTAGTCTACGTGTATATTTATTTTCATTCTAACAATCCCTGTAGCGCTGGAGGTGAGCCTGGAGGTCTGACCCTGAAAACAACAAGCACACTCGAGAGGAGAGCAAGATAATGGCTGAGGGCACAGAAGCACCGGGGTTTATAATTAATTTCCAGACAAATGGCATTTAAGATAAAAACAGAAAATCAAAAAAGGAGATGCATCAGGGTGGGGCTGTGTCTCCCTGCCTCCGAGGCAATGAAAGCACACCCCAGCCAGTCAAGGAACATGGCTCGCTCCTGACCTGGGAGCCACTGAGCAGCCCTTTCCCAGGCCTGCTGAGTTCCTTACTCCAGTCACCCTCAGCAGGAGCTACTGATTCGATGGTTTACTAACAGCTACACAACATTCTTGTTATCTAGATATCCCAGAAGAGAGGTGACACTTCTCAACATAACATCTGAGGTAAAGTTCTGCTCACTCACTATATTAGAGACAGGTTCCTTTAAAAAGCTATTAATTTAGCTGGGTGGTGATAGCACACCTTTAGTTCCAGCGTTTGGGAAGCAGAGGCCAGCCTGGTCTACAGAGTGAGTTCCAGGACAGCCAGGGCTACACAGAGAAACCCGGTCTCCAACAAACAAACAAACAGACCACCACCAACAACAACCATAACAACAAATCAACTCTATTTTAGGGCTAAAGTGAAGCTCAGTACACTTGCCCAGTGTGTATGAGGCCCTAGGTTCAATCTTAGCACCACAAATTTAATTAATAAATTCCTTAGATTTTATTTTTAGTTACAGAATATGTTTTGTTATGGAAAGATCACCCTTGAAGGATTTTTTTTCCACATTAGATTAAAGATCTGTGAGATGTAAATACAACAAACACGTTGGTAGACTTCTAAACAGTTTCCCAAAGGTAACAATAGATTAATTTTTAACAATTTAGCCACCTACAGTGATAAGTAAGTTTTGAGGCCTGTTCGGGTGAGGGTGAGACAGTTAAGATTCTCTCTCAACAGATGGGGGGTAGAGAAATGGGTGAGAGAGGGAACGGGGAGGGGAATGGGGAAGGGGGTTCAGGATGGAGGTGTGGGGAGAGACAGGAGAGAGGGACAGAGGGCCAGGAGCATGAATGGAAATTGGCGGCCCGGGCAGAGGGGGAGCATCTCTAGGTCATGCCAGAGACCAGGGATGGGGGGAGGCTGCCAGGAATCTATGGGACTTTAGCTGAGACTCCAAGCAGTGGCACATGAAACCTGAAGTGGCCACTTCCTATTGCCACGCAGGAGCTCCAGTGGAGGGATAAAGACACCAACTCACCCACAAAACTTTCCAACCCCAAATCTGTCCTGTCAACAAGAAATGCAGGGACAAAGATGGACCAGAGACTAAAGGAATAGCCAACCGATGACTGGCCCAACTTTAGACCCATCCCATGGGCAAGCACCAATCCCTGACACTATTAATGATACTCTGTGATGCTTGCAGACAAAAGCCTACATAACTGTCCTCTGAGAGGCTCCACTCATCAGCTGACTGAAACAGATGCAGAGGGCCACAGCCAAACATTGAATGAAGCTCACAGAGCCTTATGGGAGAGTTGAGGAAAAGACTGAGGGATCCGGAGGGGATAGGAACTCCGTCGGAAACCAAGTATCAACTAAGCTGGACTGTTAGGGTCTCTCAAAGACTGAACCACCAACCAAAGAGCATACACAGGCTGGACCTAGATTCCCCTTCCCCTGCCGCCGCGCACATGCAGCAGATGTATGTGGGTCCCCCAACATCTAGAGCAGGTGCTGTACCTAAATCTCATGCCTGCCAGTGAATCCCATTCCCCTAACTGAGCTGCCTTGTCTGGCCTCAACAGGAGATACACCTGCAGAGACCTGGTGTTAACAGGGTTGGGGGATGCCCAGCGGGAGCCTCCACACTCTCAGAGAAGGGTAGGGAGAATGGGGGGATGAATTGAGTAAGGGGGGACTGGAAGGAGGGGCAGCAATCAGAATGTAAAACAAACAAACAAACAAATAAATGGAAAAGGGAAAAAAGTTTCTCTCTCAAAAAAACAAAATAAACTCTGTGTGTATGCATGTATACATATATGTGTATACACATATATACCTTACATTATATCAAAAAACAATCTGGAATGCAATGGCTAAAATTTTTTAGAAGAGTAAACAAACCTCTTCTCATCTCTTCAAGACACAGTGTTTAAATTTTTTCCACTATTTTAAAATGCTTGCTTTATTATTCTCAACTGGCTTATAACAAGTCAAGCAAGAATACTTACAGTTACTTATCACTCCTCCCAGGGGATCGCCTTTAAAGTCAAATTCAATATCCATGTATTTGCCCTGTCAAAGAAAGACTCTGTAAGTTCATCTCAAAAGCCCGCGTCTGGGAAAACAACATACTGACTCATTTTTAGTCCTTTATTTCAATGTAATTAAGAAAAATACTTCATATAAGCATGACTCAAAGCCACGTGCTTCTGTGAGCAACTCCCACTGTATACCCGAGACCGAGAGCCCATCTAGATCGTGGCTGACACACGTGCTCACTGACACACACACACAAGGAGGGAGGGGAGAAGGGGGCTCCTCTCCATCACATGAGTTTTTCACTTCAGACCTTTCTCAAATCAAGACTAAAAACACGAGTAATAGTCTTGGCAGAGAAACTGATTGGAAAGGTAAGTTATTTCATTTAACGGGCGAATGAGTTTTCAGCCATGCGAACTCCGTAACAGGCAGTAACACTCCATGTTCCCAACCTACTCTAACCAACACACAATCCTGTGGTGTCCCAAGCTCAGAATCAAAGACTACGTATTCCCTTTAGTGGCTTTTGACCTACACCGTACAGCAATACAGAGCCCACGTTCACATTACACTTATAGACAGTATCTTAAGTTGGCTGGAGTTTAACGTTGTGAGGTTTACAGTCTCCACTGCATCACTGAAAAGTAACATGAACATCAGAATAACTATGACAGCTGCTCTGTGTTTAGAAATGAGCAGGTTTATTTAATTAGTAAAAACTCTTTTAGTTTTGTTTCATGTCCTACCTTAATCACAGTCAAATAGACACTTTGTATATAATTTTCCCTAAGAGTTACGTTAATTTTCAAAATGTGATAGGAAGAGAGAAAAAAAAAATATGTCCACATGGCACTTAGTCAACAATGCAATTTGTGATTTTTTTTTTTTTTTACTAGCTTACAGATGTTCCTCCACTGCCATCCATCCTTTTCAAATCTTCATGTGCATGAAGCAAATGTCTCCAGATCATTTCTTCTAGGTTGAAAAAAGGCAGAGGGGAAAATATCCAGACACCATCTCTGCTGGGAAGGAGCTGGCAGCCTGGTAAATAGGACATGGTGGTGGAGAGACAAGTTTCCCAGAGCTCACGGGTACACATGGGTGTGCAAGGTGGGAAGACAAGGGGAGAAAATGTGAGTTCACACTTAACGCAACGCGTCTGAAGTCAGGAGCTAGGGAACCCAAGGAACAGGCACAAGGGCCAGCTCCTGCTATGACAGGGAGGGAGGGTTGCAGCCTAGAAAACAAAGTCAGAGCAGTGTGACCTAACATTCTCCTGACCTGAACGTTGTTCCTGAAGGCTCCTGAGGCATGATCGGATTTGCCACTTTTAAGATCACCTGACTAGTGTGCGTTGCACTAGAAAGGAGCAGGACCAGATGCAATGGTATCAAGGGACCAGGGTATCAGGTGGCTGCACTGATTACGGGAGAAATGTTGATAGCTTCCAGTAGGAGCAGCAAAAGATGAACACAAATGGAGGAGAGCTAGCCAGAGTCGCAGGGGCAGGCTGGGGCTTGACAGAGAGGCCCTCCAGAATAGCGGGAACACAGGAGGCAAAGCAACTAGAGACGAGGAAAGAAAACTCTAAAAGAGGTGAGCTAGAGATTGACCTCCAAGGAGGGGATAACTTCAACAAGAGTCCCTGGGCACCGGAGGCAACAGGATCCAGAAAGCGGGTGGAGAGGCTTAGTGAGACAAAGAGTTGGAAATCTTCCAACAGCGTGAGTGTGAAATGTTCCCCACGGCTTGATGTTTGAACATCTGGTCCCAGCTGGTGGCACTGTTTGGGAAGGTTGTGGAAGCTTCTGAACACAGACCAACCAAAGGACAGATGGCATATCAGGGATCGTCACGGATGCTTCTCCTTAAACTGTAAGCCAAAGTAAATCCTTCCTAAGTTGGCTTTGTAAAGTACTTGGACACCATGACAAAAACAAAAACAAAAACAAACCACTGCAAGTGTATGTAGGGACACACACACACAGGCAAGGCACTAGGTATAGGACTAATTCAGTTTGAGGGCCTGGTGACTTCTCTGAAGAAGCTGCCAGACAGTAAATGACAGGAGTATAAACACTGGAGAGAGGAGAACAGGAAGCCAACCACCAGTGAACTGTTGGACAGCTATGAGAATTCCCTCACTGAAGGAATGGCCCTAAGGCACCACACCCTCACAGATCATCCAAAGCTCGGTTCAGATGATGTCACTAGTCTACTTGGAAATGACTCGTAGCTTTCTGTAACTTACAATGTGTAGGGACTCTAAACTGGACTCTCAGCATGCTCCAGTTGGAATCTTAGTCCCTGGTCTCTTTTTTTTTTTTTTTCCGGTTTTTCGAGACAGGGTTTCTCTGTGTAGCCCTGGCTGTCCTGGAACTCACTCTGTAGACCAGGCTGGCCTCGAACTCAGAAATCCGCCTGCCTCTGCCTCCCAAGTGCTGAGATTAAAGGCGTGCGCCACCACTGCCCGGCGTCCCTGGTCTCAAAACTCCTTCCACAAACTCTTAGGTCCAGCAACAAACTACGGTAAATTCAGGCCTAGGCTTCCCAGTGGCACCCAGCTAATCGTTCCTGTTCTCCAGAGGATTTTTGCGTCCCTTTAACACTGTCTTCTACCCTAGAATCTTCTCTAAAAGTCTATAAAACTTCACTTGTAGCTTTCTGAAAATTAAAAAATGTATGTACTGTTTCATCGCTATTTTTAGATATACTCAACTTCCCTAATCAGTCTATAAGCTTCTTAAAGAGAAGCATTCCCAGGGTTAAGTGTTTTCTGAGTGTCTACGGTGGCACTATGCACTCCTATAACTATTAAGAGTCTAAAAGGTACACAAGGAAGTCAGAGTACTTGTTCCTATGCTATCTATAAGTATCTCAAGTCACTGATGACAAAATGAGGTAATCTGACACAGCAATTTTAAAGAGTAATAAATACTTTATGCAAATAAAATCAAGATGAAGTCAGAGTATATGAAAGGTATTACCAAGGTATCATTTGAAGGGAGACATAAATAACTCAACATACTACCCAGCATGTGCAGGTCTAGAGTGCACTCCACATACAGAAGACAACTGCAAAGGCTTGGGGCTGAGAAGCACTTGGGATGCCAGAGGGCCACAAAGGTGTGTGAAGCCGAGGCAGACTAGGGGAACTAAGAAGCAGAGGCTGTTTCGACAAGACAGGCCCTGGAAGCTGCCAAAGGAGCTTGCACTGTAAAAGCAAAGGGGCACCACAGAGGCTTGCTGGAACCTGTCTGCAAAGATCACTGCAGCTACCAGAAAGGCCATGGGCTACACGGGAGGTGTAAGGAAACCTATACTTACAGTAAGACACAGAAACAAATCCATACATTTAAAAATTTTTTCCCCTGGTTTTTCGAGACAGGGTTTATTTGTAGCCCTGGCTGTTCTGGAACTCTGTCTGTAGACCAGACTGGCCTCGAACTCAGAGATCCACCTGCCTCTGTCTCCCAAGTGCTGGGATTAAAGGTATGTGCTACCTCTGCTGGGCTAAAATTCTTATTGAATGGCAGCACATGCCTTTATTACCACCACTCGAGAGGCAGAGGCAGGAGTATCTCTGTGAGTTCAAGACCAGCATGGCCTACAGACAGAGTTCCAGAACAGCCAGGGCTACACAGAGAAACCCTGTCTCAAAAAACAAACAAAAATCTTAATGAATGAGAGGCTGGACAAAACCACTTTCTAACAGTACAAGTACTGTCCCTTCCCTCCAGTGCCTATCTAGCTCACCAGTCTGCATACAGTAGATGTTTCACACACTGCTTAGCAATAACGATAATAAAGCCCTAAACACCAAGTCTCTTTCTTAAAAGGAAAAAAGAAAGTTCCAGAAGTCAAACTAAAAATACTGGGGCATGTGGGAGACTGAGGTATGTCCTTGAATGCACTGGTTACGAGTGTCAGCTATGACCAATGTGTCTTAACTACAGAATAACAGGCTCTGTCAGATTTTTCAGTAAAGTGATCAACAAAGTCATTCTAGGTTAACTGACCCCAACATAGTCAAGGGTACTGTCAAGCAATAGCACAGTCACACACAAAACAGCATGGAGTCCAATTATAAAATTATAACACGTATTTGGGTGTGTTATTAATCAAGTCATAAACCACAAAGCAGAGAAATTACTAGAAGCGAGGCATGAAATGATTTAGCCTCTAATCAAGTGTTGATCTCAAAGCCTAATACTCATGTTATGAGAGGATTTCTCTAAAGCTATTTAATAAGATAAATCACCTACCAAGCCATTCACTGGATCTTAAATTGCACTATAATGACCTTTTAAGCAATATAGTTTTCTGCCTTTGTATTGTCGTGGCCACATATATTTGTAAATATCTTTAAAAATGCATGTACACAAAATTTGCAAACAAGATAAAATTTTTATCGCATAAAGAAGCCCAATCAACGGAATTACTTCACTTCAAATTCTATTTATGCAACAAGATTACCCATGTTACCAAACAAGAAAATGCCTAGATCAAATTGGTTATAAGAGCTTTTATAGGCTGATCCGATGGGAAAATTCACAGCCTTGGGTTTAAGAACTTATTTAGCTTTCTACTTTCTAAGTTACAAAAACCATCTCCACAGAGACCAATTCTTTATTTAAGCTTTGGACAACCTGTGTAAGAAGGCCTAGAGGGATCTGAGGTGGGGGCAGGGAGAATCTCCAGTAGAGAAGCATCAGAAATTATCAACGGCACGAGCAACGGGCAAGAAGATTGCTCAAGTAAACGATCTTTTAATATAAAAATTTGGTTAAACCACAGAAGAAAAAAAATCTCAAAATTCCTTCATGGAGTCAGACCAAATCATACAGACGCATAATCCCACCTACTCAGGATGCTGAGGCAATAAAAATGAGAGAGTCCAAGGACTACCTGAGCTATAATATGAATCCAAGGCCAGCCTGAGGAACTTAACAAAACCCTGTAACCAAAGAGAGCAGAGAGGAGAAAAATGGGGTACTACAAGGTATAACGTAGCAGGCATGAAGTCTCCAGCACTGCAAAAAGCAAAAACACAAATAGTGTGTGCATCTTTGTGAAGATCAGGGGTCTGAAGAGAGCTGGAGAGGGCCAAGCTCGCCAACATGCAGGCACATGCTAGACAGTAACAGGAGTGGAGGTCAGAACAGCAGCAAGGGCCAGACTCAGTCACAACAAGACATCGATTAGCTTCAGTTTTCAGTACTCAGTTCCCCCAGACCCGTGCACTTACTAAGCCTAGTGATTTTACTGCCAAGAAGTTTTAAAATACATCCCATCCTCTCTGAGGCCATCAAAGAACGGACAAAGACCACAGAGTATACAAACAGCACTCACTTGATCTTTCTTTTTTACTGAATTTCTGAGTCTTAACCATGACTTCTAAATACCAAACTCTAGATGAGCAAGGAATGATTATAAATAGCCTTCTTTAAACTCATGTAATTTTTTGATTGAAGACGAGGAGAAAACATGATAAAAATACTTTGCCACTCCAAAAAAAAAAAAAAAAAAAAAAAAAGCTGAAAAGAAAAAAATCTCAGAAAACAGAACAAAACAAACAAAGAACTCTTATAGAACTTACAGTGGTCTTGACTGGGGCTGAGTGCCTTCTGACTCTAAAGATCTGTGTATTAAGAAATATCAGGCCGGGTAGTGGTGGCGCACACTTTTAATCCCAGCCCTTGGGAGGCAGAGGCAGGTGGATTTCTGAGTTCAAGGCCAGCCTGGTCTACAGAGTGAGTTCCAGGACAGCCATGGCTACACAGAGAAACCTTGTCTTGAAAAACCAAAAAAAAAAAAAAAAAAAAAGAACCTGAGTAAGAAATATTAAACATCTGCTTGTTTAAACACACATGGACTAAATATTAGTATTAGCACTTAAGCTTATACAAATACTTACGAATCTAGATGAGTTGTCATTCCTTACAGTCTTGGCATTTCCAAAAGCTAGTGAGAAAGAAACAGATGCATCATTAAAGCTGATAGAAAAAATAATACTGAGCAGAAACATAAAGCAACTGTAGTACTGACAGGAATAACCCTGGCAAGCACAGCTTGCAGGGATGGCATTTCTACACACAAGTCCCACGCAAAGATATCTAGCAGAAATCCTAATAAGTTTCTTAAACTTCCCTCAGTGATTAGAAAGAAATACATAGAAAAAGAGCACGCGACAGTCTTGAATCTTGGCATTGTTTCAAGTATCACTCTAAATTTAATCTTGCCTATGTCGACGCTGTTTAACTACTTTAGACAGGAATCTAGTGGGCAGCAAGCGGGTGCCTAGTCTTTCGACAAAACTACCAGTAGGGTTATTTCAGAAATCATTTTCTATTATTTTAGGTTTGATGTACGTGGGTGGGGAATATAGATTGCAGGAGGCATGTGAAACTGAAAACTGTTTAATTTTGAAATAAAGCTACTTATGTAAATGTGATTACATAACTACAGTACAGTAAGAACTCTACTGAGAGTTGGAAAAGGAGTCATTTAAAATAAGATAAAAACAATACATACTTTGTTAGCTCATGCCCAACAGGCAGATCTAAATGAAACTGTCTAGAACATAAAGGGAACTAAAGAGACCCAAAATGCACAGCCCAAGTCTGTTTTGATCTTAGTTGCTTCAAGAAGACCAATCTGCCCTTGGGACTCCCTTTGAAACGGGCCTGTGAGAACTGTGGGATGGTTCTGCCCCAGGCACAGAAGGGTCCTGTTTAACACAGGTGACAGCATAGTTACAAGGCAAATGGAGTGTTTCACCAAGCCTGTGCACAAACACTCACAAGCCACGCTGGGGTGACAGAAACAGAGATAACAGTAGTGTGGGTACAGGCCACATATGTAGAGAGGCTCCTGTGGATGCCCTGACAGAACTCCCAAACCCTAAGGGAACCCTGTCACATAAGGCTCTTGTATAAGGGCTCTCTGGCCCAGTACACCCTGGAAGACACAAAACCGCACTTCCACAACAGGCCCCGCTAACCCAAGCTGTTTTGGTGATTAGGAGTCACAATTGAGACCAGCAGCAACATTCCTGGAGATGTGGTTAAATGAAATGAACCTTCTGAATAAGAGGCTAGATACCACATTTCTGAAGCCTCCGTGGCTTCGCCAAGTTAAATGTGGTCAAGGATTGGGGTAACAAGGAGGCGTCACACACAGAGCACAAGACCTTGAGAGGCCACCTGGTCTTGACAGCAGCACCTGGAAAGAAGGAAGTATTCTTAGGGGGGTCCAACTTCAACCACTTAGCAGCCAACCCAATGTGTGATACTTCTTGTTAAATCATGTTTTGTCTTTTAAAAGCCATTTGTTTGTTGATTATTTATTGGAGGTGGGCACTTGGAAGTCAGAGGAAAACTTAAAAGAGTTGGTTCTCTCCTGCCACGTGAGTACTGGGGACTAAACTCAGGAAATCAGGCTTGGTGGCAAGTACTTTTGCCCACTGAGCCACCTCACTGGTCCCGTAAGAAGCTTTTCCCTTAAAAACACACAAGTGTTTGGCTGGGTGCGGTGGTGCAAGCATGTAACCCCAACTCTCGGAGGAGGATCTCTGTGAGCTGAAGGCTGTCCTGCTCTACATAGTAAGTTCTAGGCTAGCCGGACCTTATTTCAACAAACAAACGCCACATAGTTGGCTCAAGATGGGTTAAGACAAAATTTACGAAGTCAACAGAGAAGGTTCCTTATATTAGAGATGCTCGAGCCCAAGTATGGTTTGATAAGTTTCCGACACCAAACTCTCACTTCAAAAGAAGATAGGCTGACATGCTGGACACTGAGAGGAAGCACTGGAAACACTCACCAAAGGAAACACGCAGAGGAAGAGGGGATGCTCACAAATCCACTGCCAGCCAATAGTCAGCTGTGAACGCAACCTTGATGAGAGTGGACACTTGACCTGGTCCCCATTAAACTGTGACATTTGCCATGCTTTTATGGGCTAGTCCTATATGCCAGGTTTGAAATGTAGGCCTGCCAAGTCAACTAATTAGTATAGGACCAAAGCCCAGCTCAAGATGCTGACACATAAAGATCAATGTACTGTGCCTCGACAGTCAGGGGGGAGGGAAGGACTGCTCCAGAACTCAGTTCAGAGCCCTCATCTGCAAGCCACAAACCATCTTTTCCTCAAACAAGTCTGAGCTGCATATTACCAAACACAACCCTAAACACTCAAGTCTTTTACTGTGAGTCTGGAAATCTAAAACAAGTGCTCCATTACAGAACACCCGAGACACATTCCACAGTTGTTGGGTTTTGTTTGTTTTTTTTATAAAGTTTATTGTTCTAAACGTTCATTTACAGTAGCAGCTCCAGTTAAAAAGCAAAGCGTTCCCATAAAAGATAACACACACCCACAGTGGACATTTCTTCCATTTCCTGCACTGCAGCCTCATTTCAAATACCACCAAATAAAAAAGATCCGAGTCAAAAAATGCAAGCTGCAGCATTCCGCTATGCTGGTCCTTTCGACCACAGCATTCCTAAAATAAGCATGTGCAGAACTACAGCTCATACAGAGCACATAACCTAAGAGCAAAGGCAGGAAGCAAAAGGCCGAATCTCAGATTAATAAAATGCTGGGATGCCACTTCCTAGAGACTCTAGCAGTTAAGGTACTAAATGGAGTAGAGATCAAAATGGAATAACCTATACCTCTCCTATGCTGCCAGTCAGGACCTCAGTGGGCGTGGTGTTTTCTCTGAAGCACATAGTCATAGTAACTGCTCAGAGTTCAAGAAGATTTCCCAGAGGGAAAGAGGGGCCCAGCCAGAGTAGAAAAGGCAACATGGAGGGATTGTAGCCCTCCATGTCAAGAGTTGCCTACCAACCCCAAGACAGCTCTGCTTTCATTAGCCTTCAATCTTTCTGTGCTCGGAGCAATGGGTTGAGTCAAACTATTCTGCTAGCCCAGATTCTAAAAGTGTGCTTTTGACTCCTCAGGGGATAGCTGCCAATGTTTGGAGATATTTTTTATTCTAACAGGTACAAGGGTGTGTAACTGGCAACTGGCACCTGGCAAGCAGAGGCCGTAAATGCCTAGGACAGGTCTCACACTCATAACAAAGACAGGCCCAGCACAGCAACTCCAAGGCTAAGAAATCCAACTGGTGCTCCAAATGTGTAGTCATAACATGGCTTGCTTATACTATAAAGCAAATGTAACAGCCTCCCTCCAATAAGGAAAAGCTAGAATTTCATGATCTAAAAGATGTACTCATTTTAAAATTATATATATAATATATAAAATCACACATGCAGGCAAACACACACACACACACACACACACACACACACACACACACACCCCACATCCGTGCCTGGTGTCTGCAAAAGCCAGAAGTAACTCTGGAACTAGAGTTACTGACAGTTGTAAGGGGCCATGTATGTACTAAGAACCAAACCCAGGTCCTCTGTAAGAGCAGCAACTATTCTTATCTTTGAGCCATCTTCCAGGGTCCTAATTTCACTTTTAATGTAAGCATGGTTTATACCAAAGGTAAATGTCAATCTCCATCAGGTGAAAGAATTCCTCTCTAACTCATTCTTAATGATGGGCCAATGTGCTTGCCCCTTTTTCTCACTCATATGTTAAAGTTCTAACCCTCAATGCAACAGAATCGAGAGGTAAGCCTTTGGGAGGCACTTGTTTTGAGTGTGGAGTGGAGAGTGGAGAAGAGACACCAGGGAGCTCACTTCTGGTTTTGTTCCTAAGAAACACAGAAAGAAGAGCTCACATGAACATCAAGGTGGGAGTTGCCTCTAAGATGAGAGAGGCCTCAAATGAAACCTACCTTAGTAGGATTTTGTTCTTAAGATTTCTAGCCTCCAAAAATATGAGCTAGTTACCAGAGAGCTAACAACACAGCTTGGGAGAAATAGATAGCATTGGGGCTTTCTTTAGTCCTTGATTTCCATGACAACAGACATAACCAGCATTACCGTGAATGATGGAATATCACTGCACCATCGACTGCAAAAAACAGTCAATTTCTTAAAAGCAAACCAAAGTAAGTCAAATAAAAATTGAATGGCAAAAAATATTTTTAAATGGGAAAGTTTCTTTTCCATGAGTAAGCCAGTTCCTCTTTTAAGTACTTGAAGCAAAGCCTCACAAGGATGGGGCTTAATTCCTCAATAGGCTTTGGCTTCAACTGTGTCCTCTTCCCTCCCCGAACATTGGGCAGTTGAAGTGAACTGAAAACATAGCTTGCTATTTGAATCACAAGGAACAAACATGAACTTCTTACCTTCCAGGACAGGGTTGGACTGGAGAAGCTGCTCCTTGACCTGATTCACTTCTGCTCCTTTTCCGCACACTGCAGCGACATAGGACATGACAAGCTTGCTGGCCTCTGTGAAGGGAGACAGCCACGTTACTCAATTATACACTGAATCTTTGAATCACATTTGGAGAGAGGGTTCACTAGCTGCGTTTCCAAACCTCTCTATTGTTGGGTAGACACATGTTTTGGAAACGTTTTCAGCTGTGCATTTTAAACTGACATATCATCAATTCAGTTAGAATATGGCTTGCGCTTAAAGCTTATTTCTGAGCTGTTAAAAACAAAAGCTAAGTTACATGATCAACAAAAGTCTCAGGAGAATCACATTCAAAGTAATCAAGCACATGCAACTATGTTCTGTTCGTGACCCAAGCCAAAAATAACTTGGGCATCTGTACATCCTTGCCAAATGTATTTCTGAAGTTTAAAAGAACTGCTTTCCTTCAAAATAGTTTCTGAGTCAAATCAGTTTGTTCACAATTAGGTCAGGCTGATTACTCTTCAGTTCCGAACTCGAGCAGCTAATGGGGATTTACAGTCCTGGGGCAGAGTCATTTTTGCGCATTTTATAAGTAACCCTGAAAGTCAAGCTGATGAAGAACCCATCCCACAGAGCAGATAATTCTTAGCTAACATGGGGAGAGGGACACGTTTGTTTCTGTTTGTTTTATTCTTCTTGCCCATTGATGACTCTACACAGAACCACCCCCTTCAACACTTAATTCCAAGGGATAGCAAATCAGCATGTGTTCAAAGAGAAGGTGATCCAAGGCCAATGGATGTGGGCCCTGCCAGGGAAGTACAGTGAAGCCAGTGTCCCTCCCTACGGAAGGCTTCTCAGAGCCTCTCTTAGGTTCCTGCATGCTGCAGAACTCCAATGCTCTGTTTCCTTCAAGTTTATTTGCCATGGAGTCTACCCATGTGTCTAGTTCAATAATCCATGATCAACATGTGGGAAACGCTTAACTAAGAGCCAGCAGAACAAAACACGCTGCTCTGGGGAGACAGAGTATACAAATCTAGCATTGGTTCCAATCCTTATTTAGTGCCACTATCTATGGGCAGGAAGCCACTCTCAGGTATGTGATGATGCCCCTGCAAATGGATGAACTAAGGCTACCCTGGCATGTCTGCTTCTCATGGGAAGCTTTAGAGATAGATTATAGTACCATCTCCCCAGGGCAAACGATGGATAAACAAGCTGAACAGCATGTGAACATGTATGTGGACGCCTGAAAAATATAGTGTCAACTAACAGGCAGTGAGAAGCTCCAAGAATCTACACAGGTCGCAAGGCTCTGGTGTACTTCGGGGGCACTAGCATTTATGGCATAAGGAAAGAAACAAACTGGGGGAGTCTTAAGAATTATAGGTAGAGGGTGTGTACTAGAGTTAAATCTCAATCCAGGGACTAGAGTTAAATCTCGATCCGGTTTCCTTTTTGGGTAATCCAAATGGATCCATACAAACTCTCTAGTAGTCTGTGATCCTCCACTGTTGCTACCTCCCTTTAACAACCATAAAAGTGCAATGATCTTTTTATCTTTGCAAGGTCACATGAAATAGCCTTTATTCAAAAGTCCTGTGTGATTTGAATAGAAATGGCCCCATAGACTCATGTGTTTGAATGCTTGGCCCACAGGGACTGGCACAGAGCTAGGGCCTTGTTGGAGGAAGTGTGTCACTATGGGGACAGGCTTTGAGGTCTCTTATGCTCAAGCTCCGCCCAGTGTGGTACACAGTCTCCTTCTGCTGCCCCTGGATCAGGATGTAGACATCTTGGCTCCTCTAGCACCATGACTGCCTGCATGCCTTCCCACCATGTTTCCCACAGTGACTGAACTTCTAAAACTGTGAGCCTGCCCCAATCAAATGTTTTCCCTTAGACGAGTTGCTGTGGTCATGGTGTCTCTTCACAACAACGGAAACCCTAATTAAGACAGTGCCCAAACACATATCCCACTATTCTCAGGGATTTGCTGTATAAATAGTGTATTTCCCTTGAGTCTTTAGTGGCCAAATTTCCCTCCACCCTTGATCTGAATGGCACTCCTCTTTCTAGATCTGATGGATGCTGACATCCTGTCTGCTGGGTCATGGGCTCTGTACAAGGATCTCTAGAAATAGTGTCTACATCTACAGTCACTGTCACGCAACACATTTTGTGGCCCTTCCCCATTTTCTGTCTCCAGAGTACCATTCATTGCCCCACTACACACCAATACACTCATATATACTAGGGACTGTCTCCTTTTTTGAGATAAATTTCTGGTCCTTCTTCTCTTTACAAAGTTAACAACTGAATCTATTTATATCAAAATAACTCTCTTAAACAGAATATGCTTTAAATAAAATAAAAGGGTAAGTTTTCTGTTAGTTAAACTAAAATAAAACATAAAAGGCCCAGACTGCTTTGTTTATTCCAGTAATTGGAGCTTTCTTCAGTCAAGCCTCAAACTTGAGACTCAACCACAATGGCTCCTCTGGAAATCCCGTTTTGATCCAGATGAAGCTGAGGAAGAAGGGAAGGGGATGGAACAAGAGCCCACTAGTGATACTAGACCTGATGTGGCCTCTTGGAGCCTATGGATGGCCCAGAAAGAGGCAGGATTGAGTCTGGAAGCAGATCTCATGGAATGTCCATGGGTTTACATCACCTATTACAAGGCACATAAACCTACAGAACCTACTGACAGGTAAAGATGGTTTAATTCAATGGAGGGGAGGCACTTTTACTAGTTTTAAAATATACTTAAACAATCCAAATAGTTTTAAAGTATATTTCAAGGATATAACTCAAGTTTTAATGACTTATTTCTAAGTGGGTAGAAAGTATCTATGCTCACATTCTTAATTTCCTTAAGGAATTCTACTACACAACTCATTTTAATAATTCATTTCTAGAAAGAGGAATTTAAAATAAATTTTTTCCAGGAGGCCGGAGAGACGGCTCAGTGGGTAAAAATGCTTGCTGCCCAGGCCCGACAACCTTGGTTGAGATCCTTGTAGCCCATGCAGAAGTCACAAGGTAGAAGGTAAGGGGTAACCCTGGAGTTGTCCTCTGACCGCCGTATCATGCCCTCACACACAGAGACATGCACATTTTTTCCAAATAAAGCCATGCTGTCTAAAAGAGTACATTTTTTCACTGTCATAATATCTGATCTTTAACACAAGTAGTTCATGAGACAGCTGCTGCTTTTAAAAACACCAGTAAACTTAAGGACAAGCTGCCAGGCTGTGTCGTACAGACGTTTTCATGCTTCTTCAGCTGGGAATCACATGAGGCATTTAGCTTCCTGTCCTTTCAGCTCTAAAGTTTGAATAACTTTGAATCTGTATTCAAATCTTTATGTATTTATAAAAACTAATCTTCATGTAATAACCTCTATAAAGGAAACATACACTGCTGAAGATGGGGAAGATTTGGATATCATCCTACAGGGTTCAAAATCTAGTCTTTTAATTACCGACTGGTAAGTCTACAAATACAGAGTCTTAAACTTGGCAAAATGTAACCACACAGCTTAGAAGCAACAAGGACTGCACCATGTTATCTCACCCAGGCGGATTCAAATTATGTCTACATGAAACTTGAACCTGCAGTTCTATCAGCAGCTAGACAAAATATGATTTTCAAGGCCAAAATCTCTTCTCATAGAACATGGTAGGGTGTTTAAGGTTTAGCACATATTCTGCATTACCAGACAAGCAACCTGTAATAAGATACTTCTAGCTCAGGATATCTATGCCATAATTAATTCCTCCAAGGAATGAAAAGAGCTTATAGAAAACTTATTCTGGAGACTTTAAAGGACTATACGGGTAAAAATAACTAACTTGTCTGTGCTCGTTGGCACCTGGCCCTGGGTTTGAATAATGTTATTACATATGTGTCCCATAACCAAAATTAAAATGAATTCACATACAATAACTTTTTATTGAGAGAGCATTTTATAATGATGGTAGATGAATGAAAAGGGGGAAAAAACAAAAAAACAGACAAGTGATCCTGAACATGGGATTTCCTAAGGCATTAAAACCTCTGAATGTTCACTGAGGGGGCTCTGCTTGGAGTCAGTCTCAGGACTGGGCAAATGGGGCTATAAGTATAAGCAAACTTATTTTAAGCTTTTGGTCACAAAGCTTTAGTGCATCTGTGTAAGAGTTAATAGACATCTACAAGAGTTGCATTCACACATGCATGTAATAGCATACGTGTCACATAAGGTCAGACACTTAGACACACACACACACACACACACACACACACACACAGTGGGGGCAGGGGTTCTGATGTATTTATCTACCTCTCTGTCCTCTTGATTAAAACATCAAAGTTGTTCTAGAGACCCAGCTGTTACACAGGTCTGGCGTTTGAAAGACATTAAGAGTAAGAATGCCCGCCAGGTGGTGGTGGTACACATCTTTAATTCCAGCACTCGGGAGACTGAGGCAGGTGACTCTCTGAGTTCAAGACCAGCCTTCCAGGACAACCAGGGCTATATAGTGAGATCTTGTCTCAAAGAACAAACAAACAAACAAAAAAGTAAGAACACCTACACCAACGAAGCCATGTTTGTGCTCAATGAAACAACCCTTCTGCTACTTAGAAGGACATCTTCTTCAGAGTCCCCATGGCTTCCCAGCACTGCTACAGAATATCCAAACCAATCAGACAGGCACCCAGGAACTATGTCAATGAAAACAAAAGACAAGAATTTTTTGATAAGAAATATAGTCATGGGGCCAGCAAAAGAGCTTAATGAGTAAAGGTGCCTGCAGTCAAGCCGGGCAGCCAGAGCTTGATACTGCAGTCAGAGGTGACTTACATGGTGGAAGAAGACTCAATTCCTACTAGTTGTTCTCTGACATCTACAGGTGTGACATAGCACACGTGTCTCACACACACATATACACACACACACACACAAATAAGTAAGTAAATAAATAAAATGTAGAGAAAAGAAGAGAAAGAGAGATGCATACTTTAACTATGAGGAGTGTGTCTTACAACATTTTCACTGAATTAAGTCATATGCAATCTACCTTTGAGAGAGCCACAGATTCCATGGTGATCCATATAAAATACATGCGTCAAGAAGCAGCAGAAGAGAGCATGGCGCGTCTTGGCCCTGAGCCTGCTTAGCTGTTGTTCTCCAGCATGGTGTTTTGTTTGTTTGTTTTTTAAAAGGATCCTAGATGTATTGGGGGGCGGGGCTTTATAATATTTTTTTTTGTTTGCTTGTTTTTATTTATTTTATTTTTTGATACTTTATTTACATTTCCAATGTTTTCCCCTTTCCAGGTCTTCCCTTTGGAAACCCCCTATCCCATCCCCCCTCCCCCTATCTCTATGAGGGTATTCCCCCACCCACCCACCCACTCCTGTCTTCCCTCCCTGGCATTCCCCTATACTAGGGCATCTAACACTCTCAGACCCAAGGGCCTCTCCTCCCACTGATGGTCAACAAGGCCCTCTTTAGCCACATATGAGGCCAGCACCATGGACCCCTCCATATGCATTCTTTGGTTGGTGGTCCAGTCTCTGGGAGCACAGGGGAGGGGGCGGGGGTTCAGGCCAGTTGACACTGTTGCTCCCTCCCCATGGGGCTGCAAACTCCCTCAGCTCCTTCAGTCTCTTCTTCAACTCCTCCATCTTAGACCCCACGCTCAGTCCAACAGTCAGCATGGTGTTTTTAATGAATGCTTAAGTCAGAGCCCAATGGCTGCGGTTGGAGAACTATCGTATACATAAACTGGACCCAGGTCATTCAGGGTTCAAACCCAAAGATCTTGATGAGCAAGGAAGGCTCCAGAACTCTGCAAGCAGACAGCTGATGCTTTCCTAGAAACCGCTGGAACTGTAAAGCTAGCAACTGAATGTTTGCTTATGTCAGGATAGTGGTTTCAGGTGCAGAATATACCCATGTCCTGGGAGACATGCAGATTTGATGGCTGTCTCTTGTGCTGCTTCCTGAAGCTTGAAGGGTTTGCCACGAAGGATCTGAATTCACAGGAGTGAACTCCATGTTCACTGCCTAGAAATAGCTGGGCACTTTTAAAACGCATGATGAATTTTTTATTTAGCACAGCAGTGATGAATTAAACAGCACCCCCAAAGCACTCAAAGAGTTCATGCCTCTCCCTAAAAGCCCATATTATATAACCCAATAGCATAAGAGCATCTCCAGTGTTTACGACTAATAACACCATCATCTGCCAAGGGGTGTTTATGGCCCAGTTAAATTAATTACTTCATATAAAATAAGCCCACTGACACTGCATGGCAGTTCTGTCTAAACTACTAAGTATGGACTCTAAATGAAAACACTCTATGTAATGTGCATTTTAGACTCTTTGTAAATAACAATTCGATTCCATCTCATGTACCTACTAACAAAAGTTAAATAGCTGCATGTGTGCAGAACTAAAATTATTAAACTTGTGACTATGATGGTGTGCTATTTCTTTCCTCCCTCAGAGTCAAGATTAAAACCCCTTCCCAAATTCCTCATAATACAATCTCTATATTTAACTCATATCATTTCATTTTCTCATAAATAATTCCATAAAACAGAGACTTTTAAATGCACACAAATCCTGGGCTTTATTTGTTGCATTTTAGAGTCTGGTAACAACTTAACATTATAGTCAAACTGGAGGTAACTTTTCTATGACCAGTTTTGAAAATAAAGAAACACAGAGAAAGAGACAATGACCACCAAAACCTGAGTCTCTACAGGGACTGGGTGTAAGGAGATGCCATTAAGATCCTTGAGAAAGGGGCTTAGAAGTTAGCACCTTCCAAGAGTGCCGCTGAGTGGGTGTGGGCACCAGCTGCTCCGAGCACAGCACCAGCTCTCCACACCACAAGGTTGGCGATAATGGACAGCTGAATCACCACACCTCAGAAACAGGCCAGATGCTTCCAGTAACCTCGGGGCAATGTTAAAAGATGATCCAAGGACCGGTCCTGAGGAAAGTCAGCCAGCCTACTACCAGTCCATGCCAGGAGGCTTCCAAGAGGTGTAATTGGATAGTCTGTTTTGTACATGGATGCTAATGTAAACTATAAGAGTCCATATGTTTCTACATCTCCTTTGTTTTAGTAGTATCAGTCAGCAACAGCTAGTCAGCATGGTCTTTGCCTCTAAACTAAGGCTGAGAGCCCCTCCAGCTTCGGGCTGGGCAGCACCTATGTTGTGTGGTGCGAGTGACAGTCCTGCAAAGCTACACTCTGTTTCCAGAACCTGAGGAAGGAATCCATCCAGGAGAGCAGAAATACAAGAAAGAACTACAGGTGACAGTCAAGGCCATGAAGCCAGTATGGCAGCTGTAAGCAGAAAACCACACACAACGAAGGAAGAGTACCACGCAGCCAGGAGCTCTACTGATGGAATGAGGTGGTGTTTCTTCTGCTTTTTTTTCTTCTCAGAAAGTGTGAACACCAATCTTCTGAATGAAGCAGCACCATCCACCTCTGCTGTGACTTAAAGAGTCACAAGCCTACCAAGAGATAGAAGCAGGCTTCAGGAACAAGTGGCAAAGTTAATTCTGAGAAGGACGCCCTACATTGCTGGGGCTAATTAGGAGACTGCTGACTTCTTAGAAATATGCTCAAAGGAGGTGAAGAACTGGCCAGGACCGATTGAAGTGACAGCAGCCCACTTCCAAGTGACTCACTTAAGAACGAAGTGACATAGTCAGAACACCTTTTTAAAAAGGCATTCGTCACAAAGAAGATTGAATAAAGAATTCCTTCCAGGAGGAAACAGAAAGAAAGCTCTGAGAAATGAACAGGTGGACGGCTGGACATAACAGGACAGCATGAGGTACAGCGAAAGTACAGACGCCTGCTGCGAGGACTACCTCAGCACCAGATAGAGACAACAAGCAACAAAGCCAGCATGCCAAACAAAAGCATCGTATGCATTTAAAGCTAAATAAACAAATAGGCAAGAGCATCAACATTTAAATAGCTCTGTGTGGTTCACCACCACTTACATTGGCCATCCTAAAGAGACAGGATACTGTGGTGGCTTCTGGGAATTAACTTGTTTTGTGTGAAAGAATAAGAAGAGACAAGTAAAGAGTAAGTCATCCCCCATGGTAACTCTTCATGTTAAAGTTCCCATAATCTGAACAGCCAAAAAGCAAAGTCTATAAAAGAGATTGGGGCATGCGAAGGGGACAAGGGACTCCTTAGAATGGCTAGGAATAGTACTCAGGGGAAATCACAGCTGGTGGCTTGGACTAGAGGCTCCATGTGAACAAAAAGAAAGGAAGAACAACCTCAGTGTATGATGTATTTTCCAGAGACAGACTGATGGGAATAGACGTGGACATGAGCGTAAGGTACAGGAGAGGATGGTATTCGGAACACTGACAGGTAAACCTCCATGACAAGGTTATGATACAATACAGTCTAATTCACTGAAGTCAGAACAGTAAAGAGGAAAGAAAAATCAAATCTGTTCTACATATGGCTAGTTTGAGATGAATCGGAAACGTTCAGGTGCGCTTATCCCGTAGAAGTGACAAATATTAGTTCAAAGATTAAATAAGCAATGCTAGGTGGTAGGATAAATGCAGAAGATACTAGAATAATTAGAACCTGAAACTACCTAAGGAGAGATTACAGAGAGATAAATAAAGATGTCCAATGCTAAGCAAATCAATCAATTAACTTCTAGAATAGACTTTATAAATAACTAAAATAGCTAACTCTGGGCAATTTCCAGGAGAACTGGTATTTTTGCCAATTACTCAAATATAGACATGAGGCTAGCTCCTCAAATTGAACAATGAGATTCATTTCATCAGTTGACTATACGTAGACACAAAACATAATTCCTCCTTTAAAAAGACTGCAGAAACTAGGAGGGGGGGCCTACCAAAGGGGTAATCTGTACTAATGTACAGTGCTCAAAAGGAAGCACCAAGACAAAAATATTCAGGTTTAAAAACAAACAGAGGAAAGAAAAAACAAAAACAAACAAATAGAGGATAAAACTCAGAACTCTAGAACTATGCTACCTACATTCAAAATCCCAGCTCTGCTGTAACTCACTGTATACATTTAGTGTAGAGGTTTGGTACACTGTAGAATCACAAGGGGAAGAGACTGTCAATGGATTGTCTAGAGCAGGTTGGCTGGGGCTATGTCTCTGAGAGACTGTCTTATGTTAATTGAGGTAGGAAGACATGCCCACTGTGGGCATTACCATTCCCTAAGCAAAGGCTCCTGACCTATATGAGTGGAGAAGGCAAGCTGAACACAGTCATGAATTAATTAATTCATTCCTCTCTGCTCTTGACTGTGGATATAATGTAACCAGTACTCTCAAGCTCCCTGGGCTTCCAGCTATGATGGACTATAACCCGGGAATCTGAGCTAAAATAAATCCTTTCTCCCTTAAGGTAATGTTATCACAGCAACAGTAACTGTAACAGAGATATTCAGTGTCTCAAATTCTCCACAGTAAAAATGGGTAGTATGTAAATATGGTGCCAAGCACACCTCAAATGCTCAGAGTAAAATAATTACTGCTATGATCACCTAAGTATGATAGTAATTCTGAGAAAGGGCAAAACAAAGATGTGCTGGTTAGTCAAAAGTTCAATCAGAACAAGAACAACAAAAACTTGGTTTGTTTGTTTTATAAAAGATTTTACATGTAGGTTTGAAATAATCTTGCCCACCAATACTAGCTTGAGGCTGGGTATGGTGGTGAACATTGAAATCCTAGCACTTGGGAGACAGAGGTAAGTGAAGAAAAACTTACTAGTTGAACCTGTAAGTCAAATACAGTGTTAAAAGCCCTCCATCACCACAAGGGGTTTGGCTGCCCCATGTGGAGGATTTTACATGGGATGGCCTGTAACTAAAATCTCTTCCAACCCGTGACACTATGCTCATGTAACTTGGGGGTTCCTGCATTTCTGCCCCTTCAGCACCCACAGCCTACACCACACTCAAAGAATCCACGCAGTATGTTTCCAGAGGGCTCAAGAAGGAAGCGGGCCACTTACCTCACAATTCACTGTTCATTCCAGGGGGGCTGTGGGAAAGGGGTGCCCCTTGAAAAAGTTCAAGGAGTCAGCATACAGGAAAAGCCGTCCTGAAGCTGAGAAGGAAGCTTTCAAGGCTGAGCTAAGATGGACTCAGGTGACTGCACAGTTGTGGGAAAGTTTCTTTTCTTGATCAATGAGAACTCAGAAAGCATTAACATACAAGATGGAAACACTTACAGCCACATTTCTGCATACTCAGAGGAGGACCAGTTATGAAATTCTCATCTGTAAGCATTTTACAGAGAAACATGAAAATCCCACCCTACTCCAACCCTCTTTGCCCTTCTGTTTTAACAAACAAACAAACAAACAAACAAACAAACAAACAAACAAAACCAATGCCTGCTATAGTTTCATCCTTTCTGAGTTTGGGTACAGAGTATAGTACTTCCAAATCTCTCCAGAATAAAACCATTTCCTCATTCAGGACCATACCGAAATCCTTCCATTAGAAGCACAGCCTATTCTTGCAGGCACCGGAGAACATCTACACACTCTCAGTTCGTTAGGATTAAAAGACTCTAGAGCAGTGGTTCTCGGCCTATGGGTCACAAACCCTTTAGTGTTGGGGGAAAGAGGGTCAAAAGACCCTTTCACAGGAGCTGCATATCAGATATCCTGAATATCAGACATTTACATTAAAATTCCTAACACTAGCAAAATTCCAGTTATGAAGTAGTAACGAAAATAACTTCATGGTTGGGAGGAGCTGTATTAAGGGGTCGCAGCATTGGAAGGTTGAGAACCAGTGCTGGGACTTACACTGGCTGGCACCCTGATGGGGCCTTGACCCCTCACATGAGAACACCAACTGTGGGCATCACAGCCCCTGCGCAGCAGCTGTGGACACCTGGCTCCCGAGTGCCACCTGCCTTCTTTCCTGCTGTCATTGACAGCATCTGCCTGCCAGAGAGGGCAAGGTCAGTTTGCTGGTGGGCTCACCTGTCTTTCCTGCTCCACTCTCCCCAGTAATGAGAATGCACTGGTCTTTATCTTGATCACGGAGGGATCTGTATGCTTCATCCGACAAAGCAAAGCTGCAAGAAAAAATGTGGGGCATTCAGACGGTTAATACGTGCTTATTGGGTACCTCTGTGCATTCTAAGGGCCGCTGTGATTTGCTCCAAAGAACAGGTAAATCACCACATTTTATTTCTTGTCAATTTTTAAAGTATACAAATCAATATATCCTTTCTGGCCCATTTACCTTTTCCCATGAATTCTCTACTAAGCAAATAAGACTGATTTATTTAAATTTGAAATTTTATTTATCCCCCCTGCGAGTGAGTGTGTGTGTGTGTGTGTGTGTGTGTGTGTGTGTGTGTGTGTGTGTTTCTATTAAAATCTAGGTAATTCAGAGAACCAAGGAGAAAATGTCACATTGCCATGTCCACAACTGGATAATACTGAGATTTTATTGTTCAGGGCAATACTCAAGCATTTCAATATAGTGAGAAAGCATTGTCAATTTATGGAAGTCTCAATATAATAATAAACTTTTCCCAAACATTAGCAAAACACATCGAAATAGCATCTAGTTGTAACTACTATGAAGCTGAATACAGAGCTTCCCAATGCAAGATGGAACTTGAGACCCACTGGGTACTGTGGGGTTCACCACTGCCTGGTGCCAGCTTCTCATCCTACATTATGATGGCAGAACTTCCCTATCAAGGTAGAGGCCAGTCCTCCTGTTGGCCTGTCCCTCTTTGAGTTTTACCAACAAGATTAATGTCCTTCTTTCATTGAAAAAAGAAAAATCTCTGGGCAGTGTGTTAAATACTTTGGCCAAGCTCCTACTTCTCATTTTTCAACACATTATTTACTGAAAGTTGACATTATTTACCGAAAGTGTGTGAAGAACAAGCTGGGAATATAAAATGATAGCCTCTTTTGTGAGTTCTGAGTGGAAAGCAGAGAAGAAACAAACATGAATAGCTCAAGCCTTGTGATAATGTGGAGAGCGCTGCAGAGCAAGACAGCGACCCAAGAGGGTAGGAACTGGAGTCAGAGAAGAGAAATTTTAAGAGGTGGAAAATTAGTTCCAAAGAATGAATTTGCAAGGCAAAGAGCTTCTGGGTATAAACAGCGGCCAGACTACCAGGGAAGCAGGCTGACATAGGCTTTAGGAGCACTTCCACACTGCTAGAAGGCAGTCCACAGTCCTGAAAGGGACTACACTAGGTCCCAATTAGGAACAAAAGACACGCTAAGGTGTCATGCTGCAGGACTATACATGGGAGTGGAAAAGGCAGTACTGAGAGCTAGGAACAGTTCCATTTACTAGAATTTTCCACAACCCATTTATGCTTACTCATTTAAAATCTCACAAGACCGGCACAAACAAGGATGTACCTTCATCCCGCCAGCCAGCATTAAATGACAGAGACAGAACTGACCCAGCCTCTGCCTTTGGCTGGGTCACAGTGTGACAAAGGAGTCCGAGAAAGCAAGCTGGAGGCAGGGAGGCTAGGCACAGAGAAGTTCAAACACAGGCTAAGCTTCCCTATCTTATCTCCTGCTAGGCTATTATTGTGTGGTACCAGAGGTCAGCCACCCACTCTTACTCTGTAAGTCGACCTATCTGTGGCCTTGCATGTAATATGTAAACTAAGCATGCTGTTGAATGAATGTATGATTAAAGGTAAAGAGAGGCAGGCATCGTTATCCCCTTCCACAATATAAGTAAGCTCCTGCAGGGTAGAGGCTTTCTAGCCAGTTAATCCCTGTGTCATGCACACAGCTTTAATCTAGCATGTGACATGACCAGTGCAAGACGGGATGAAGGCACGCATGCACTTTCTCTGAACAAGGACAATGTGGAGTGAGTGAGCTCCATAAAACTGATAAATACCCAGAGTCTCATTCTCTGACCTCCATGCAGGAAAGGAGAGCATGCTTAGACTTTCTGCCTCGCCTGCCTCCCCTCCCACTTCTCCAGCTTCCAGATAATACTTCAGAGACGTCAGTTATAGCATCAGCTTTGGCACGAAAGGCAGGAAAGTAGATTACAGTGACTACAAAAGAAGTTTTCCAACCACGCAGGTTTACTGAACTCCTCTTGGATTGTTGAATACAGGCCTCTATTGGTGGCTCCAGGACTGGATTTAGCTTCGTATCTATAATATTATTTGAGCACCAAATAATAAAAAATTACTTCAAACAGGAAAAACAGCATTTGGCCCATGGGTGCACACACATAAAAGGTTGGTGAAATGACTAAGGGGTTTGCTGTGGGCAGGACACCTAAGCCGAACACTCACTCTTTTCTGTCTGACCAAATAGAAATGTAATTTATCCCTTGGGATCTAGGAAGAACTGTTTTCTTCCAGCATCTTCTGACATCCCTCTTCCCTGCTCTCCCTGACCACCCAAATGGTGGATGTTCAAGCCCCCTTATATAACGTGATGTTGTATTTCCAAATAACCCCTGCACAGCTCCTGGAATACTTTAAACCGTCTCTGGAGGACTGCAATGCTTTCTCCAATGCTAGCGCTACAAATAGCTGTAATCTGTAATAATGACAAAGGGAGAAGTCTGCACATGCTCAGTGCAAACGTGATTTGCTTTCTTGGTATTTTTGATCCAAGGTTGCTTGAATCCATGAATACAGAAAACCACCAGTACTAAACTGCTTAAGAACTTGATTCATCAAATGGCAGGCCTAATTTTAGCATAAGATAAAAAACTAAAAGGCGATGCTTCTTCTTTTAATACTCTAGATTCTAGTGACTGATTTCTAACTGCCATGAAAATCTACCAAAATACTTGAGCAGTGTAAAAGGCTGCCTTGCTCTAAGACACGCCCACCTCAAGTCACAATAATGCCACTGCACTTAACTCTTACAGGCACAGATTTCCACTTCTTTAAGTGACCAAAAGAATGTCCCCAACCCCTTTTCTGAATGTATTCCTCTTCCTCCCTGGTAACTCTCCTCACACTCATCGCTAAGGCCACCATTTATAAGTATAAACTGAAGCCATACGCCAGGCCTCCAAACCTCTCTATAATTAAAGAACCTAAGTAAGTCTCTAGAGAAGTTTTAGCTAAAAGTAGTCCACATGCTTCTCATTATTCTGTGACGTGTCAGCATCATTTACCACACACAGGGATGAACCATTATGATTCAACGATGATAGCACAGGGGAGGAGCATGATTTCTGCCAGACCCCAAGAAAAGCAGAGATTTCTCCACCGCTTCTCCTTGGAGTTGAGCCTTAACAATGAGGGCAACCTGGCATCCCCGAGACTTCCAGATCAGCTGCCCAGTTGCTTACGGAGCACCAAACTGCCCAGCAAGCACCAAGATTCCATCCACTGTGCATTTTCAGACAGCTCTGTCTATTACCATGTTTCAGTCTCAAAAGTTTGGTTTGGGGCTCATCTGTCATTTTCTGTGAGGGTAGAATGGTGGGTTGCATGCTGCAAAGAGCCCAGCCGGTATTTATGTTCCTCCTCTGCCTTATTTCTACTCGAGAGTGTTAATCATAGTGGTTCTGCCTGCGTGGTCATTGGGGCCATGGTAGGGCTTCCTTCTCCACACGCTCCGCTCTCCACCCTGACATTTCCTTGCTATGTTTGTTTCACCTCACGTGTAGAGCAGAAAGGAAGCCTGAGCTACTCACTCCAACATGACATCACCACTACCGAGGCACACATGCCCAAGAGTAGCCCAGGTCTTAGTGTCTCCAACTCTGCCCCAATGGTGGCTTGGAAACACACCCAGTCTGTTCCGAGCGCGCTCAGTTGGACCACTCTGTTAACTAGTGTTTAACAGAATAGGATGTGTTTCAGAAAGCTCTCCTGAACGAGGATAACTGACCCCTCCCTCCTGTTTCAAATGCTTGTCTTCTAAGGCTCTCAAACTGGCATTCCCTCCCATGTGAGCCTGAATCCCAGAGTTGTTCAACCTCCCTAGGGAATCCCCCTTCTCAAGTCAGCCCTCTTCAAATAGCTCAGACTCAACATTCTCTTCTAGAACTAAAATCCCCAGTCTCTTTCCCTTTCTAACTCTAGTTCAGCTCTGACATCTCAGTGTTTCTAAACTAAGTTACCCCCACGCCCAAAAATGTGCTTAAAAATGCCTAAGCTCCATCTGCTAAATCTAACTTCATTTTCAGCCCAATCAAGAGGCAAGGCAGCCGACAAGAAGGCTGGAAGGAAAGAGAGAAACTCAGGGGCTTTATTTTCTGAGGAAGAGTCCCTAAGTTGGCCTCCTTGTAAAATACTTTGTAAATACCTTTATATACTTAACTGTCTTGGATTGTTAATTCAGAAATGTTTACCCTTTTGGGAAATATCACCTTGTTATAAATCAGTGTTCCAACCATCCACCAGGGAGTCATTCTAGCACACCCTAAGGGACGGCTTCATCCTCACAGTGATGGTACTTTTGCCTTGGACAGTTTGACTGCACTTTGGCCTATGCCAGCACAGCCATGCTGAATTAACTTCTTCATAGAATGGAGTTATCTCTTCATAGCCACACTGATAAGCGTCCTAACAATCCAAGCTTCAGCACAAGGGAGGACAAAGATCAAAGTAAGCCTTCCTCAAAAGAAAGGAAGACAAGCAAAATGTCCAGGGCGAAGTGAAAGGGAAGGAAAGGACATAAAGGTGGGTGCAGGGTGTGGGGGCTTCAGCACAGTGCTCTCGAGCATGGCACTGTAACACTGAGTCTGCAATTCTCAGAGTTTAGGGGGGGGTCTATCACAAATCCCCCAACCACAAAATAACACAGGGTTACAGCCAGAATTTTTAAAAATTATTTTTTAAGTAAGAAATTTTTTAAATAAGTAAGAAAGAAAAACAAAAACAGACTGAACAGAGACCAATAACTGAGCAGTGGGGGTAGCTTAGCTACGTGTGCTCACCAGACAAGAGCGCGGCCCTGTAGATAGAGACTGAGGGCAAAAGGAACTCCATGGAGTCAAGAGTAACCCAAGCAAAGATTCCTGAAAGGGCCATCTTCTGTAACCAGGCAAAGTCCAAAGTGGAGGGACTGGGACATCAACCCAGCCATAAGACTTCGACCAACGGTTTGTCCTGCCTGCAGAGTATGCTGGTACTAGAGCCTAGCATAATCCTCATCAAAGAGACTAGAGAGACTTCATCAGCAACTGATGGGAGCAGATGCAGAGTACCACAGCCAAACATTAGGCAGAGTTTGGAAGTCCTGCAGAGAAGTAGGCGGAAGAGTTGGAGGAGCCAGAGGGGTCAGGGACACACTATGAGAACACAGCCCACAGATTGACAGATCCCAGGACTCATGGGAACTTGAGAGACCAGAGAGCCTGGATGGGTCTGACCTAGGTCTTCTGCATATATGTTGTGGCTGAGAAGCTTGGTGTTATTGTGGGAATCTTAACAGCGGGAACAGAATGGGGGCTTTCCCTGACGCTTCTGCCCACTTATGGGACCCTTTTCCTCCTACTGGGTTGCCTTGTCCAGCCTTGATGTGATGGTATGTGCCTGGTCTTATTGTAGCTTATTCTGTTTGGTCCATGTCCTTGGGAGGCCTGATCTTTTCTGAGGAGAGGAGGGATATGGAAGAGAAAGGATGGGGGTGGGGAAGTGGAGGAGAGGAAGGAGGGGAAACCACAGTTGGAATATAAGAGAAATGAATAATAAAAAAGAATGCAGCCCTGAATTGGATTCCGAGCACCACATAAAGCAACCATCCGTGAGACAGTCACTCTACCACCTCCTAAGGGGCAGCTTCCTCCTCACGGCGTTGGTACATTTGCTTTGGACAGTTTCACTGCACTTTGGCCTATGCCAGCAACCACTCAGGAGGTGAAGGCAACAGGATAAGTTCAAGGCCATCCTCCTGTGCATGGAGAGTTCAAGAACTGCCTGCAGCAACATGAGACCCTGTCTCAAATAAACACAGAAGGTAAACTGAGTCAACCATATGGCATGTGAGGATGGATACAAAAGAATGAGTCAAGACAAGCTGCCCACAGGAATTGTATTTAAAAGAACTGCTTTTTTGTTTTGTTTTGTTTTTTAAAAAGGAACTATACTTTGCTTTTCTAAACTCAGAGAAAGCCCCAAACTGCCACCCCACCAGAAGAGAAGCATCATACCACAGTACAACAAACACAGTGGCACTAAAGTGAATTTGTAATGATCTATATCTGTAATTTTCTAAAAGTATTTTAGTTCATTTAACTCCTAAGCGAATATACATTCATAGCCTAAACATTCTTTGAGCTGCATTTTAACTGGAAAAGTTGTGTCTCTACTGGCCACCAAATAGACAAAATATCACTGTGATGAATCAAAATGAAGACATCTGCTCTGTACTGACAAGACCAGAACACAAAATAAAAGGTTAAATGTCCAGCTTTAGGGCAGGACATGACACACAGGCTGGAGGCTTCTTCCTTTAGACCATGCTAGCATCCAGAAGACATCCTCCCATCGCCACACACTGGCCTGCCAACCTCAGCGTTCATCGTATTTCATGATATTCTTGTCACTCAAAAATAAATGTTAATCTTTACAGCCAGGTGTAATCACTAAGAGGACAAAGCACAGTACTTCACTTGTGTCATATTTCAAGGCGTGATAAAATACCCACATGACTTGACTGCATACTCTAGCAATTGAGCACTAGATCTAGTAAGCAATGTTTTCTACCTTAAAAGCTCACATGCTGGTTACAAAAAAACAATTCAACTTGACTGAGAGTATTAACTCAGAGGAAGACAGCTTTAGCATGCATGAGGCCCTGAATTCAACTGCCAGCACTAAAATTAATCAATTAGCTAATTAATTAATTAAATGGGTGTTCTTCTTTTGAGATTTTAGAAATTTTTATTACAATGCCCTTAGTACAAAAGTGCTTAGGGTCATATCCAAAATCTTTGGACCCCATTATCAAAATCATAATGGAGACTCTACAGTTTGTTGAGGCCCAACAGACTGGTCTGAGACTCACCCAATAGAATAAACACCATGAACAATTGTCCTTCTACCAGACAAATGCGGTGATGATGGGGACTGGGTGGTAGGCTGGACCAGTGATGGTTCTTTTCATAAGTGACTGCAAAAGCCAGGGCTGGAGACAGGGTATCAGGAAGCAGATGAGAGGCTTGGAGAGACTAAACCATCTCAGGAATGAGAAGGACTGGATTCAACTTTGAAAGCCATATAGAGGGAACTTAGGCCTTTGTGCCCTCAAAGCAGCATTTTAGAATTTAATGGTAAATCGGATGTGCTGCCAAGGACTACCTTCAGAAAACTTGATCTTTTCTAAAGACAATGATAATGATACTCAGAAAAGTCTGGGCACCAACATGCTACCACAGGGCAAGAGTCCTCCTCACTAATGGCATCCTTCCTGGGCTTGGAAAGAGGTCAAAAGAGACTAACTCTAGCTCCGCTTCCTTACCAGTCTTTGCTACTACAGAGAAGGTGATGAAGCACAGGTGGCCTTCTCATTCCTTGATCACTAACATGCAAGTGTAAGCAGAGGCAGGGACAAGGTCATTTACAAGGGTGGGGTCCCTGGTGCATTCACCAGGGATGAGGCACTTAGAGTGGGGGCTCTGAAGCCCTCCAGAGGCCTAAAAAACAGGAAAAAGATTCAAAGCCCCACAAGAGATGGTAACAACCATGACAATGTACTTCTAAACATCCAGAAAACAGAGAGACAGGAAAAAAGTGGCTTTGGCTGCAGAAGCGTGGAAAACTGCAAGATCTGAACCCTAAGCCATATAAGCAAGGCCAGTGACCAGGAGGAAGTGGAGGAAGTTCTGGGGGCTAGGAGGAAATTATGTTATTTCCCTTCTCCAAAAATGAGCAAAACACACATGATTCGGAGGAAAGAACAAATACACAACTGGGGCTCTTAATTCAAACCCAATTAGCTCTGGGTATTTTTAGTATCTCTTCCAATAAGGAAATTCTAACAATCGCCTTTTATTTCCCAATTCTCATTAAAATAATCACACCCACAGGAACAGCCTTTCCAGCTCAAGGTAAACACAGTTTAAACAAACTTTTGGCACAAATGTGCCAGACCTTTAAATGTATTATTTATTCACTCATTCCAAGTCAGCCCATTCACAGCCAGCTTCTATGACCCTATTACAGGCAACTGAGTTCTGGAGACTTATCCCAGAAGAATCAGTCTAAAGACCCTTCCTAATCAAACTCTGCTTTATTAATTGAAGGCCCACATCCTGTTTCCATATTCCAATATCAACTGCTCTGCACCTGCTGACTCTGCGGACCCTGTGCAGCTGCTGGGTCCAGAGAGCATAAGGGTTCAGACATCACAGTTTCACATTAGCCAGGTGGGCCACAGGAAGGCCATTCTTGGGAGACAACACTGAGCTGGGAGACCCTGCATGCTACAGAGATGCAAGGAGATCTGACCATATCGGAGATTTTGGGTGGACGAGATGGCATTTGAACTAGAACCCCAAGTACATGTGGGTTTTTGTGTTTGTTTTGAGGGAGGTGTTAAAAAGTGCTCAACAGAAAAGAAGTACAGTTGTAAAAGAAAATTAGCTTCCAGGCGTGGCTCACCTGCTAAGCCTCTGTGATCAGAACGGGCCCTGAACAATGTCTGAAATGTAGCAGGTGCTCCGTGAATGACTGGGACACCAACTAGAGCTAACAACTAGGTTTATATCAAGGTTGAAAGAAGAGGTAAGTAGCCACTTCACAAGGCCCCTTTAGTTCTGTTGCCCAAATCGTTAGAAAGATTTCTACAATGTATGTGTTTTTCTCAATCACAAAGAATAGCAACAGTGGCACATCACAAGATTTCCCAGGCAACTAGAACTAAGCTGAAGAGAAAAAAAAAAAAAACAGCCTAAGAGGTTCTCTCAACACACAAGGTTTCATATTCATCTATTCAAATTAGGATGCAAATTTGGGACAGATCATTTAAACTTCCCTGTCTTAGACTGTAACGCAATCGCTAGGCTGCCCGGTTCCTTTTCTGGACCCTCTCCCTTGAAGTCTCTGCCTTGTCTTCATCATTCATGCTAGGATCCCTCGCCTGCACCCTCTCTATATGTCTACCTCTACACCTTCAGGTATAGTGTCATCAGTTAGGAGAATTTCTTGTTTACACTTTCTCTTTCTCTACACAAGTCCCCAGAACAGCACATTAGGCAGAATAAACTGCTAAAATGGTATCTGACACATTCTTTCATCTTATTAGTAGACAGAAAATTTTATTTTAATTTTATAATTATAATAATTTTATAATAACTGTAATTATCTCAAAATGACAAAAAAAAAAAAAAAAGAGGTGAAATCAAAAGAAATGTTATTTAGGTCCTTACATGTAAGTACAACTCACATGTTCAGAAACGAGAAACTTGATGGGCTTAAAATTCTTTAAGACTAGGTATGGTAGTGCTGGCTGTAACCACGGGATTTGGGAGGATGAGGCAAGAGGATTGTAACCTCCACATCAGTTTGGGTTACACAGAGTCTCTAAGCTTAAAAGCTTAAACAAAAGAAGAGGAAACCTTTAGAGAAGTGGGCCTCTATTTTACTCTCTCAAAATAAGTCAATAAAGTAGTTTTGGGGGGATTTGGCAATTCTCACTAATACTAATGTCTATAAATTTGAAGTCAGGGGTAAACAGTCACCTAAAACCTACCTGCTCAAGGCAATCAAAATATGGTGATGTCTGTACTGCTGACATCACTAGTCATCACTAGACTAATTCTTGAAGTAGAAGGCAAAGGCTGTTAGAATCACCTTCAGGGCTAGCAGATATCATATAGTACCCTTCCCATACGCCTCAGCTGAGGATGACTTCTCTCAGCTCCTCACACGCCCTCAAAAAGTAGGGTCACTTCTTCATGCGCCCCCTCCCCCCTCCGACAAATGATCACTTTTAACCTAGTCTTTTTCCAGCCAGTATTTATCAAGTGACTGTCGCTCTGGCTCCACCCAGCTTGAGAGGAAATGTGAAGATGGCAACAAGAGTGCCAAACCCCACCCCCACCCCACCCCCACCCCCACCCCCACCTCTCAGACCCTCAGGTCCCACCCAGGGTCTCACTCTGTCATTCAGTGTCTTAAACACTGCCTGTTGCTGTTCTCCTCTGACTTCCTGCAGATAGAGGCCTTCATTGAAGGAGGACAGGAATCTCGGTGTTCTCCCACTGGGATTTGCAGAAACTGGCACTCGAAATTTCTGCTGGAAAATGTACTAATGCCTCTTCTAAGACTCCAAATCTTTATGATGACTCCTGGGCACTGCCTAGAAAAGCTGTGGTGGTGGCTCTGGCTCCTCATGGTGGCCTACATCCTTCTTGCCACTGAGAGCAGACCTGATTGGCCAAGTCCAATCAACTTAGTAGCATATCCCAGAATAGGAGCAGAGGACTCTCACCAACAGCAAGATCAGCAGCAAGAAAGAAAAGATTTAGAACAAAGCCGCCTGTCTCTGAACACCAGTGGAGGGAAAGCTTCTCTCAATCCTATCAAGAGTCATACGGAAATACACACACATCACACCCACATGCACACAGACACAAACATGCACATACTACACACATGCACGCACACGCACACATGTGCACACGCACTCTCTCTCACACACACACACACACACACACATCCTGATGTGTATACCAACACGCAACACTACTGAGATAATATCCATCTTAGTAGTAACTAACTCCAGCCTGCCTACAGAAGTGTTTCATTGCCCAACTAGTGCTCGTCTACAGAAAGCAAAGCTGCAATATACCGTAGGACCCACGGCCCTACAGAAACTAGGAGCCATTTACTCAGACAAATCTTCATCTGTTTCATAAGTTATGATAAAATGCCTCTATGATTCAGTGTGACCTGCATTTGACCTGGGCACCGTTGTGTGCACCTCTAGTTCCAGCTATTCGGAGGACTGAGGTAGGAGGATTGTTTGACCCAGGAAGGAGTTTGAAGCCAGTCTTGACTGTCATTCTAAGAACTCATCACTGAATAAATGAATGAATGAATGAATGAATGGATGGATGGCTGTCTTTTCCTAACAGCAGATTACAAGTACTCTAAGCCCTTACCTAGAATACAATCTTCGAGATCTACTACAGGTTGCCTAAATTCCAAGAAGAAAATAAACATAAACTGAAAACTATCACAGATTCCGCAGTTGGTGGAAATACAGTGATCTATGTATTCCTTTCGTCCCTTAATCAACTAGCGCTACCTGTATGCCACTGGGGTTCATCTACAGACACATCAGCTTCCCATAAGAACCCTATGTCTTGCTTCCCTTCTAGGCCCTACAGATTCAGAGGCATTTGTGTTGGTTCAACTGGGAAGCCCAGATCCATCTGAACGAGCATCTTAGATGCTTCACCATCCACAATCCTGTGCGAGTGGACCCTCCATGTTCACACTGCTCTAGAACTTCCTTACACACAGAAGCTGACTTAAACTTCTCATAGACTTGCTTTTTCCAAACTCTGTATGAAAACTTATGTATTATATTCCTATGTTATGACACTATTTTCAACAAGGACGTTAGGGAGATATTCATGATGATGTCCTGTGTGCCCTAAGTCCCCTAAGAGACGTCTCCTTTTAACCCACAAGGAAAACTTTCATTCTCTTGATCAAACAAGACATTTTAATCCCACAGGCAAAACTAACTTTATGACTGATCGAATTTCCCTTTCATATTGACCCATATTTCCACAAGGAAATGAAAAGGGTAAGCTCAATTACTACAGAGAACATTATGGTGCTAGCTTTCTTTTAGGTCTCAACTATTTTTTACATCCCCACTGCTCTGACTTTTAAAGGCTATTGAACTTATTACTTAACTACAAAATCGTAAGCTGTCTTCAGCCAACTATGAATATGAGATGATAGATTAGTCAAAACAATTGATACAGTGGGTACTACATGTCTACATGAAGATTTTCTTTCTTTGGGGTGAGGAAGAGTAAGGGAGGGTGGATAAATGGATAGACACACACATGTCTACATTCACATGCACGCACAGGCTTACCAAATAAAGAGGCTACACTTCAAAACTTTGCACATCGATAAGAATTTTGAGACCCTACTGTTCTGACTGGTATCATAGAAACCAGAAGACTCGAGGTAAGTCTACTGAGATGGACTTGCTTGTCTTCTCAAAGTGTATGTGTGGTCTAGTTATAGCCATCACCCAACCACTGGAGACCACCCACCTCTTGTACAAATCTCCAGAATTATTCTCCTTTCTTTCTTGTGTTTGTTATTGCTTGTTTGTTTTCCAGTTCCACGTTCAGGGAACTGCAGGGGGATACATCTGGAGTCAGACAGACTTCGGAAAAAAACACTTTCATGATCACAGTATCAGCCTGGCTGGGTAAGCATTCTTTTTCTTTTTTTCTTGACCAAAAAACAAAACAAAATTCTTCTGTGGTCCTTTCTAACAGTTTTACTTCTCCATCATCTGTGTTTGACTACAGCCATATTTGGAAAGGAAAATTCAATTTACGCTGTCCTTAAACACAGCTTTAAACTCCCAAGTATAGAGGAAACTGACTTTTACATATTCGCCATCCGTCTGGGAAGAGTGGGATCTAAAAACATTAACATTGCACTGGCTTCAGTCTCCAAGCTGGTTAGAACCCTGGTGCCAAAATCCCAGAAGAGGCCAGCACCTAACAGCCTAAAAATCTCAACAGAAATACTAGTTCGAAGAAAATCAATAAGGGATTTGTGCCAAAACCAAATCTACTACAGTAATATATCAAGCATTTAGTCACATCTTCAATAATAACATAAGGTTGACTCATTCTCTACATAGCAACTAACTGTGACATTGCTAAAAATCCTTTGTTTCTAATAAACCAAAGTTAGTACTATCTATTCAGAACAATAATGTGAGACAAAGAGATAAAAGAGAAACATGGAATGAGCCAATGGTTTTATTTCTGCAAGAATGTATTCAAATGAGGTCAAGGTGGAAATACAAAAACACACCGTGATTACAGTTATAAGAAAAAAAATAGAAATGTGTTAAGAGCACAATTTTACTAAAATATACCATTCTGCTCATGCTAAAATCTATGCACAAGCTTTAACACGGCTCCTATGAGCTGAATTAATAATCACTTACAGCCATACACTAATGGTGTAGGAGGCAGGAGCTGGGGTGACGCTCACCTTGTACTCTTGCTGGCACAGCCTCCTCTGCAGTTATAGTGAGCCTGCATGACTATGCACAGGCCAATGAGGAAGGCCCAAAGAAGCTCTTCTCTTCCCCTCTCTAGCAGCCTTCTAAACCAGGGGCTCCAGAGGTGACATAAGCAGGATGGAAGAGAACCTGAGGACAGCTATGTGACACATACCAGACTGGGTCAGCATCTGGAAACACACTTTTGTCGTGGCAAGCCTTAGTCATAAGCTAATTCCCTTATCACGCCTAATTCCCTTATCACGCCCATCCCTCATACTCCGTTAGATCCAAGCACACTCTAATCTTTAATTGTCACTACAACAAGAGAAATTTGTTGGCAGTCAGAACAGAATAGCTGAACATTCAAAGCAAGTATTTCCTGACTATGTTACCACATACCTAAAAGTAAGGCACATGTATTCCAAAGAATACTTTGGAGAGCTGATACAAAATATTAGAATTTCTATTAATCATGACTTAAAGGTTTGAATTCATGTTTGTATGTGTGTCTCATAAGGTATACAACACATTAGAACACTGGTACTGGGCCATGCAACAAGCATACTGGGTACATGTTAAGACCAGTGATCACAAAGCAACTAAGGAAAGGTAACATTTTATCCTTGCTTGGAGATGTTCACTCTTGTAAAAGCCCAGTACATAAAGAGAAAATACTGAGATAGATCAGACATTGTACAGCAAAGAACCGTAAGATCATGGCGCTGTGCATGGTAAGGATAGCAGTGTCAGCTTTTTGCCCCAGACAGTACACAGGGCTGCTGTGTGCTGTGTGTACACACTGTGTGGCAAGAAGCAGTGACTGGAATGATAGGTCTGAAGAGGCTAATGCTGAAAAAGACTGCACGTATAGCAAACAATTCCATTTCCAAAGCCAGACTCTTTACCTAGGCCATAGTTTAATTCTCAAAGTGATATTCATGATCAGTGTTATTTATTCGTGTGCAATCATCAAAGAAAAATGTCCCTAAGTACAGAGAATGATAAAACAATTTTCAAGTTGTAAAGATCATGGTACCTTCACTATATGCCTGCAGGACAAAGTTTGCCATTTCCCACCCTAGACACAATGCCACTTAGATGAAAGCAGTGTTCAAAGGAAGCAGTGTTCAAAGCAGTAGATACCGTTTTCTGTGGGTTTTAGGAACAATGCCCAGACACACACGCAGATTTCCACACTTCCTTCTTCCTTCTACTCAAGGTTCCAGGGAATGAGTAACCAGACGCAATGACTCTCTAATCTAACGTCACCTCAAACAGCTACATGAGCTCAGCTTACAAATTATACCTTTGGTGCCTTTATGCTTTAGCAGTGTTTTTCTTTAATAAATCTGTATGGCCTTGGGTGAGAATGTTCCATTTGAAATATCTGGTTTTATGCACTGTTCTATTTATATGAGCAAAATATGTATGCGCGAGTCCCTGCTAGCCAAGGCAGCTGTATACACCATCACTACCTAGCTAAAGGTGACAGCGGGCATACACTGTGCACATGACAGCCTCTCCTGAACCCAAAGCAGCTGGCGGTGCCTACACTTCCCCAACACGGACGCCCATCCTGGAAAGCAGATACTTTCTCCACACTGTTAAAGGAGAAATGCTTAGTAGAAAAGTTGTATTTCCTACCTTAGTCCTCCAGGGCTAAGTTTTGTAAAATTAAGCTAAGACATTTACAAGGCTTAGGATATTCTTTTTAGTCTTGAAGCTGATGACACCACCCCCACCATGCACCCAAGTGTTGGACACAAATATCCAAAGAGAAGAACTTCATACACACGGCAAACATTACCTTTGTAGAAGTCAATCCGTATATTTTGCATCAAATGTTGCTCCTCCTGAATGATATTATTATCCATCATCAATATCATAAAACATAAATGAATGAACACTTATAAGTTATTTGCAAAGTAATTCATTCACTCCTCATTCATTAAAATGTTAAATACATACACAGTGGAGCATATTCAACAAGTCTGAATTTTTTTCCAGTTGGTTCACCATTCATTCATTAAAATATTACATACAGACACATTTGAGCATATTCAACAAGCCTGAAATTATTTTTCCAGTTGGCAATTGGGTTGAAGTTGGCAATTCTTTCCAGACATAAATTGTGATTTCAAGTAACACCTATTTCCAAATCCCACTCACTCCTATTGCTTTAGAGTACCTCACAACCCTTCAGTCCTCCCAGTGACTCAAACATATGGGTATTTTGAATGTTTTAATAAAACTAAAACCAGTTCTACATGGAGCTACCTACTTAACCCAAAGAGCTTTTCCCAGCACCCTGGCTAATTGTGCCACGGCCAAAGATAGTGCTTTTCCATTTACATTCTGTACAGCTAGTTATTAAGCTACAACTGGCACCTATTCTGAGACTCCCTTAAGACTCCACTTCCCAAGTCTGTGAACACACTATTTGTGAGGGGCTCAATTCCTTCCTTACCTCTAAACACGTGCAATTGGCTCTCTGCACTCACAGGTCTCTTCATCTATGAATTCAACCAACCACCAATGGAAAAGACTTGAAAGAAGAACTACTGAACAGGGACAAAGTTCCTTGCTGTTATTCTCTAGGTCCTACAGACTAACAATGGCTTGTATCACATTCATGGTGTATTAGGTTTTGTAAGTAGCCAAGAGATGGTTTAAGATGATTTAAAGTAAGTGCAGGGTGAGGTAGGCTTATGAGTCTAGGCTGCATGTCTTGTTTTAGTCAGACCCGAGCCTTGACAGATCAAGGTATCTTGAGAGTTCTGGGGCCAAGATCCCATGGATACACCAAGAACTAATTATATGCTGTTGCATTACATTAGCAGGACAGCCAATACTGGCCTCCTGCTCCAGCTCTCCGCTTGTCTCCCATCAGCTTGTCCTCACATGCTAAGGGCTGGAGTGATGCTTTCCAGTGTGTTCCGCCGGTAGCTTCTCGTCTCACCTCACAATTTGACAGGATGCTCCTTGAAAACAAATACATGCCTTCTACGCAAAATTTCTAATAATAGGCATCCAAATGCACTCATTCATCTGTAAGTTTTGTGTTGTGTTTGCATCACACCAGGCACTGCTGTACTTGCTATGGATACTTGGATATGCAAAACAAACTTCCCCAGCTCTCTTGGAAATGGCACTCTAGCACGGAAGGCAGGCAGTAAATGAACAAGCAAATGAACACACAGTGGCATGACAGGGATGACAAACTGAAGAAAAGGAGGTTGCTGGACCATGAGAAAGGGCATGGGGACTGCTATCTGAGGTAGTACATGAAGAGGTTACTCTGATCACTGAAATGTGCCCCGAAGAGCAAGTCATTTCAGTGAGGAAGGGCAAGGGGAAGGGCACAGGGCAGGTTCCCACAGGCCAGTGCCCTGGAGAAAGGGGCTGAGAGACAAGAATTGCAGGGAGACAGCAGCCCAGCAGCCGGGAGCCATACACAGGCGTGAACACCCGTGGAAGCTGTTCTCCAGCCCTTAGCACGAGAGGACAAGAGACGGGAGACAAGGAGAGCGCTGGAGCGGGCCAGTTGGCAACATAGTGGTGTGGGAGACAGATTGAGAAGACTGAATGATAAGCTGGGCATGGGGGGGGGTGAAACAGGCAAAAAAAGGTTGGGCTGTGAGTAATCAAAGGGTGGTGCTGGCACCACCCAGAGCCAGGAAGAGGAAAGGGAGCAGAGCCATCCCAAGTCTAGGCTATAACATGCTGAAGTGTGCAATGCCTCTGAGAGCTGGGGGGACGCCAAGAGCGTCATGCAGTCCAGCTGTTTGTAGCTGAGGTTGGAGTCTGTAAGAAACACCACCGGAGCACAGCAGGCATTCGGAGCCCTGTGGCTTGTCTAAGTGGTTGTCTGAGAGGACAAGTCCCAGAGCCAAGCCCCACTGAGACAGCAAACGAAGAGAAGATTCATCCAGAGGAGCCAGAGGGTGGGAAAACAGGAGGGTAGAAGCCAGAGAGCCAGGCTTAGAATGATTGCATGAGGAAGTTTGTCACACTGCCAAAGACAATGAAAGACTGGTCACTAGATCTGACAACATGGAGGTGGCAGGTGATCTTCAGAAAACTATTTTAGTGCTGGGAGGATGGTTCAGTGGGTAGAGGATCTTACTGTCAAGTCTGATGACCTGAGTTCAAACCTCAGGACCTACCTACATAGTAGGAGGAAAGGACTTCCAAACTTGTCCTCTGGCTTCTCCATGTGTGCCATGGTGTGTGTGTGTGTGTGTGTGTGTGTGTGTGTGTGTGTGTGTGTGTGTGTGTGTGTGTGTGTACACAAATACATGGAGTAATTTTTTAAATGAAAGAATAACTACTTTCATGAAATAGAAAAAAAAATCAGTGACTTCAGTCAAAAAGAATAGAGGAAACCTAGGGACGAGTATGTGTAATTTTCTCAGGCTTATGATAAAGGAAAGCAAAGAACTGTCATGAGAGATAGGAGGTGTGACCAGAAAAGCACAGATACAGATGCTGACAGAGGTGGGGAAGGGCTCTCTCGGTCCTGCAGTACAGAGGGTAACAGAGTCCTCAAGGCTCTGAGGGGTCGACCTGACAGTGTGACAAATGGAGGTGCTGTCTAAGGAGAAGCTGGGAAGCGGTGTCAAACGCTTCAAGGGGCAGAACTTTTGGACTACTTTTAAGAAGAAGCCAGACCCTACAAAACAGTTTCCAGTTCAGGAACCCAGCTCTCAAGCACCTCAGGACAGGCTTTCTCAGGCTGCCTGTGGGGGATACATGTACATGTCTGGTCCGATGTTTGCCTCAGGTCCTGGGCACTCCGAAATTCTTCACAATTTCCTGAGTACTAAGAGTGTCTCATATTCATAAAAAGGCCCCTTTCACCCTTACCTCAGGTTATGCCAGCAGATGACTCACAGTGGGTCCCCAGTAGCTTCAGGATGGGGGTGTTCAGCAGAAAAACCCAGCCTGCCATTGACAGTGAAAACTCGGGCCCACCCCACACCTCCAAGAAGTAGGGAGTGGGAGTGGGGTGGGAGAGTGTGTCCAGAGATCAGGTCACAAAAACCTGGGCAATGAGATGGCCAGGCGCAGGGAGGGGGCTCCAGCTGGCAGGACACAGAGGAACAGGGAAGGCAGCATGCTGAGAGAGCATAGGTCCAGGCTAGCCTGGAGCCCTTCTCGAGTGCTTTGCTAGTCAGTGTTTTTGAATGCATCTTCTCTTTTTTTAATAAATCAGTAAGTGTTAAGTGTTTCCCTGAGTTCTATGAGAGGCTCTAGAAAATTCTCAAAACAGAAAGGGGCAAGGTGACATTTATGGATATAAATGTGTGGCTACTGGAAAAGAAGTATGCTCCGGAAAGACACTTACAGGTGGCATCTTAAGTGGGGAAGTCTGATGGACAGTCTGTGACCTGTAAAGTCTACGCTATTTCTAAGTAGCTGAGTGTCAGAACTGATTGGCTTGTTAAATATCCAGTTAGTATTAGAGAACCTAATGGTGCTGGGGGAAAAAAAAAATCACACACTCTGGTGTCAGAAATGCTACTTACTCCACACCTGCTGTTAGATATGGGAATTCCATAGGGGTCAACAAAAGAGACCAACTCAGCATTGCACTTTAAGTGGGACAAAAGAACAAGACAACACACTCTGTACTTCGTTAACCAACAGTCTTAGATGCAAAAATGGAATTGGGGGGGAGACAACCACTCTCTTGCTTCCTCAACAGTGAATATTCAAGAGCCAACAGGTTCCAACTTACAACAACTGAACATGAGTTTTTTTTAAAAAAAACAAAAAAACCTCCCTGGAGAACCCACACACAACAGAGGGATTCAAATGCCACCTAAAATCTCTCGAGTAGATCTGCACCCCTGTAAAGACAGAGTGAGCGTGAGTCACGGGGATCCAGCATTGGGAATAGAAGGTTCCATCTGCATATGGTACTTAGCAGGCATCCAGATAACATGCTGAATGATGGAGCCGATACTGCTCCCTATGGCTTGAGAATGCCTCTCTGACCCTGGAACTCTACTCTGCATGCATGTAACAAGCTCCCACCTTCTAAAACCATCTCCATAAGCCGTGCCATTACTGCTACACTCAAACATTGTAGCCTGATGTAGTGACATTAATGACCAAGATGCATCCTGCTTTCTGGGGCCTTTCTTTGCCTTTTCTAGTTGTTGATTTATTGGTGTGTCCTGCAGCGACTGTATATTCTTCAAGACAAACTCATGTACACATCTGCAGAACTTAGCATATACTAGGGACGATAACTCATGTTTATTGGGAGAGAGTCCAAGTCCTTCCACTCGATGACTTTGGATTCCTCACAAGCTGGAACACACCCTGAATGAACCACAGAGCAACAACAAGCCCCCTTCTTGGGCTGGCATAATGGAGCCTGCTCCCCTTCACATGAGTTTCCTCTCAACTCTTAGGCCCGAGTCTCCCAAGTGCAGACCCCAAACTCACTTTGTTCATCTCCCCAAAATGGATCAGGACCTCTGTTGGCCAGCCCCTACCCTGACAAATTCCAATTCTGTCACACAAGGCCTATCCACAGATCAAAGCACAGCTTTTTCTTTGAAAAACAATGAGGTGGGCATGGCACCCTCCCTACACATATACCATTCAGGAAGGGCTCCCTGAGAGTGTTCCACCTGCCTTGATGTCAAGAAACAAGGAGCTAACCCTTTCTGAGGCTGGGACCTTTGGACCTCTCATCTAATGAAAAGAAGCATTTTCCCAGACTGTTGTAGAACTTCCCAAGTCCCGTCAGAGACCAGCAGCACTGACAGGAAATTGTTTTGTTGGGAACCAAACTTTACCTTAGAGATTGTATCACTGTGAACACCTGGTGTATGTATGTTTAGCTTTACAAACAGCCTTTAGATAAAAGTCTTTCAAATCCCAGATGAGTATTTGACAAGAAACAATAAAATGTCTCAACAGACATCTACAATTAAGGTTAGGATTCTGAGACTTCCTGGACGTACTAGAAAGTTTCTACTGACAGACACGTTCTTACATCACTATAATTTTTATGACAAAAGAATCTGCCTGGAATCCCACTGACTTTCCCACTTTTAGCTCTAAAAAGCTTCAAAGTCTGAAAGAATAATAATTACCTGTGGTCTCCCTCTACCCAAACAACAGTCTCTGAAAGCAACTGTTTGAAAAGTAGCTCCAGGCAGGACACTGAGATGGCTCTGCAGTGCTTGCCAGCAACTCTGGTGACCAAGTTCAATTCCTGGGACCCACATGGTGAAAGGAGAGAACTGACTTCCTGTAAGTTGTTCTCTGACTGCCATGCCTTCCCCAAGTAAAATAAATAATTGTAATTTTAAAAAATAAGTAGCCCCAGGAAGGTAGCAGACACCTGGGGGTAAGGTTTGAGATTCAAAAGTGATAGTTCAAGTCGTGGAGCATTTCTAGAAACGGAGTATGCGTCAGGCCAGGAGACATGCCGGGTTGTGGACCCAGCATCAGAAGCTCTTCCAGTAGCAGCTGACTTTTGAACCATGGCCACTGCAAAACGGACACTAGAACTCTGAGGAGATTTCCAGTTGTTATAAACCAAACAAATGTCTCCAAAGATGGAAGGCAAACACCGTGTCTGCTTCTCCCTACGATGACCCACACTGTCATGCATACACGTAAAAGGATGGGTTTGGCCATTTTCAAGATGGTGTCGCTATACGAGAGGTGTTAAGTGTCTGAAAGAGAGTGAGTGAGTCAGCACTCTGATTCCATCCTGCATGTCACACATGCACGTCAGGGACACAGAGACAAAGCCTCAGCCCAGAGTCTCCCACGTAACCAGTTCACAGGGTTTCAGAGGATGTGACCCCAGAGATACACTGTAAGGCCACTACTGAAAGTCATCTTTTTCTTCTTTCACTGGAGTCTCATTCCCTTTCCCCCTCCTAGCTGGTGGTGTGCAAGATTTCAGCCTTTGAGTACATTAAGTCAAAATGCTATCTCCCCAGTGAAAATGAGAATTTTGTTCTGTTTGTTGCTTCATCCCAGTGCCTCAAAGAGGCCTGGGGCACAGCAAGTGCTCATTAAATATTTACTCAGTAAATGAATAACATTTCTAAAGTGGGTGAGTAGACAGTGTGATAGACAGGAAAGGACAAACATCTTCCTACGTATAGTGTATTAGAAGGCACGACAACAACTAAAGGTTCAACTGCTCTGAAAGTAAAATAAGATCAGCAATACAGCAAAGTTAGCAACACCCGACCCACGCCCACACTCCTCAGGAAAAGATCTCTCTCCCCAGCACTTAGCCAACCAACCATTACAAAAAATTAGGACACACCTGAGTTCATCCTAAAAGACTATCATAATCACAGCTATCCTGCTGCGCCACAGGGAAAACACTGATCATAGAAAAGGGACAGCGGCCAGTCCCTTGCAGAGGACCCTTACCCAGCTCTGTATACGCAACTTCAGCATTTCCACACTCTGAGATATGATCAGAATGTTCTTTATAACATTTACCTGGCTCCCCTGGAATGCAATAAAATGACAGGTCAACCAAGTACTCAGGACACACAGGCAACCTTGCTACGTCTTTCTGCAGGCATGCAATCCGAAAGACTCGGTTTGATGCAAACAGAGAGGTCAAAGGTCACAGAGACATGTCTGCATGACTGACATTAGCACCACCTAAACACCCCCAAATAGTGACTTCTGAATTTTTTAAGTGAGGGTAATAAAAATTTCAAAGCTTTAAGTCATTTTTTTTTTCTAAATTTTCAAATTTCTACTTACAAAATGGAAAGACAGCTTACCTCAAATAGTGCTTGCAAATCTTACTGTCATATGAACAACACAACTTTATCCCAATTCAAGAAGGATGTGTTTCCACTCTGTCCTGGACTGTGCCCCTCAGGGCGGGTTCTGGCATGATACAGTCTGCCTTAATGTGGTGAGTTCCCTCCAAGAGGCTCTTGGGCAGCATGAACAAAATGAATCGCCTAAAAATCCTCAGGGTCAAGGGCACTATAAGAACATATTGCCTTCTGATAAAAATGAAATTTTTCATCATGGTCCAAGACATCTGACTAAACACCCCTGTCTTAGTCAGGGTTTCTATTCCTGCACAAACATCATGACCAAGAAGCAAGTTGGGGAGGAAAGGATTTATTCAGCTTACACTTCCACATTGGCAGGAACTGATGCAGAGGCCATGGAGGGATGTTTCTTACTGGCTTGCTCAGCTTGCTTTCTTATAGAACCCAGGACTACCAGCCCAGGGATGGCACCACCCACAATGGGCCCTCCCACCCTTGAACACTAATTGAGAAAATGCCTTACAGCTGGATCTCATGGAGGCATTTCCTCAAGGGAGGCTCCTTTCTCTGTGATAACTCCAGCTTGTGTCAAGTTGACACACAAAACCAGCCAGTACACTCCCCCCTATCCTATGAAAAAGAACTTGTTTTCAATTATGTCAGTTATGAGCTTAAGCAAAATGGGATGAAAATTCTTTTAAATTCCTTTTGCTTTCTAGTTATTGAGCTCTTAGAGAGCTTCGGGAGCCACAGAGCAGGGTAAATTTCCTAACTTACAGAAATTCCTAATTCAAAAGAATGGCACTCTGGACTGAAAAGGCGACAGGGTGGTTAAGGGCACACTGATTTTTCTTCCAGGGAACCTGGGTTCAATTCCCAGCACCCACATGGCAGCTCATAACCACTTCTAAATCCAGTTCCAGTGCCCGCTTCTGAACTGTGTGGGCACCAGGCATGTATAAGATACACACGTATGCATGCAGACGAAAGACCCAAACACATAAAATAAAATAAATCTAAAGGAAAAAAAAAAGATAAGACCAGACACAATTAACCACAGAGAGGACAGGTAGTATGTAAGGTCCCACAGGCGATTCTAGTAACTCAGGAAGGCCACACAGGATCTAACCATGAAGTAGGGCTTAACAATCACCACAGGGCACAGGTAGGAGACACATGGTCCGATTACAACAGATCTGCCTGGTTGTTGGTGATAAACGGTGGCATCAACCACAGCAACATCTACTAACAAAAGGCCAGTGAGTCTGGTAACTAAATCCCTGTGGAGAGTCCATCCAGTGCTGGCCCAGCCCAGTGGGGGGAGCCAAGGCAGCCCAAAGCTTTCCCTCTTCTCCTGCCCCTTCTTTCCCATGAATGAAGTCTGAGATCTGAGGTGGTTCTCTGGGAGTCCGGCTACTGGGTTGTCTGAAATGTACCAAGACCTCCTTAGAATACCATTTAAAAACTATTATCAAAGAATTTTAAAATCGAATTAGGAAGGAACCACATCTCCCTGAAGCTGCCACCCAAGAACCTAGGCTCAAAAGTATAGCTTTTACAACAGGGGATGGTACTTCCCTTCAAAGGAGATGGATGTTTAAGGGACCAAACAGACCCCAAATGCAGCAGTGAAGTGTTTTCAGAAGGATTTGGGGTAAGAAATCCTATTTTATCCATTTATATATTTCTTACATAGAATGTAAATTTTGTTTGTTTGTTTGAAGACAGGCTTTCTCTGTGTAGCCCTAGCTGTCCTGGAACTCACTCTAGACCAGGCTGGCCTTGAACTGAGAGATCTACCTAACTCTGCCTCCCAAGTGCAAGGATTAAAGGTGTGTGCCACCACTGCCCAAGTGGAATGTAAATATTTTAACTGCTTGAAATTTTTTTAAAAGATAACTCTGAGATATTTTCAAACATAAGAATCAGAAGAAAACAGTGAGCTCAGATTCCCAATGCAGTTTGGGGTGAGTTCACGGATAAGTGGCCAAGCACATTCCCCCATTTTCTTTTAACTTTATGATTATATATGTGTTTATATGACGGGGGGGGGGGGGGGGGGCAGGACGAAATGCATGCCAGGGTCTGCGTGTGGAGGTCAGAGGACAATTCTGTGACATCAATTTTCTCCTTCTACCTTATATGGATTTTGGGCATTGATCTCAGACTCATGTGGTGCTAAGACATCCCACTGGCCCAAACCAAATTCTTGAAACAATTATAATTAAGGAGCATCCAAGTCCAAAGTCATTTTATCATCCTGTAACACAAAACTGTCTGAGAACGGCAGCCTAGGTTGTAGTACAAAGCCTGTTAGGTACTGTCAAAAACAAATATTCACAAGGAATAATGCAAGATTCATACACCAAACGAAGTGGGAAATGTCCCAGCCTGGAGGAGGTGGCGGTATTTAGAAAAGAGCATGTTGACAAGGTTGGCAAAGAGTCTCACATCTTATCATCCTAACTACTCTAATTCTCTGTCTACCGGCAGCAGCAGTTCTTACTGGGCCATGGAGCGTCAGGCCAAGCCCTCATGTTATGAAGCTATCTGGGTATCAACTAGGTATTTCTCCAGCAACACAAACCCTAAACTAAAAATACTTTCCACTGGCAGAGAAAACTACTTAATTTCTCAGAGTTAAAAGCTTCTTCTAGTGATTTGCTCAGGACTGTAAGAGACACCTGAGTGCAAGCTCTATGCAATGGACCTTCGCTGTCACATCCCCTCCCACATTCCAGATGCAACTGATGCCATGTAAACCACACCTGACCTGGCAGATAATCCCTGATATGTGCTAAACCCTTAGTGCTGTCGGTACTGTGTCCCACAGGCAGCAGGACCATGCTGTCCCCTCCAGAAATGGTTCAGAGGCAGGAATAAAGACAGACAGTCCAAGGCATGTCCCAGAACAGCCATCCACCACACCAAAACATTTCCAGTGGAGAGATTTAAAACTGCAAATGGAAATGTGGCTTGTGGGATAGGCAGTGGATGTAACCTGAGGCGTGGTCATAGCTCCTACGGAGTGTGTGAGGCACAGGAACACAGGCAACCCTGGAGAATTACACAGCAAGAAGCCCTGTTGAGAACAGCGTGGAACTCATTTCCAGACGAGGGGCAGGTACCAAGCCCACAAGGACTCAGCCACCAACAGATGTGACAACTTCCCTACCAGTAATAGCACCTCCTTCGAAGTATTCTTTTGGGAAGGAAGTGAGTTATAATACATGTAGACTCTTTAGGTAATGCCGGCACATAGTGTAAGTCTCAGGCTGTACCAGCTGCTCTGCTCAGTATTTTTACCATTAGAGCAAAAGTCTCAGGTCTGCAGCATAAAGCATAACCAAGAATGAGCATCGTACCCAGCACCACCTCCATTACCGAGTGAGCTGTATTGCAGAGTATAAGAACTGCCAGAAGTAAGAACAGCCGGATGCCGGAGAGAAGCTGGGCTCCCAAAGCACAGGCTTTTCCCAGTATGGTTTTTTAGTATGTCTCTGGGAGAATCTGGCAGGTACTCCAAGTACCATACTTTGAACATGACTTCAATACCTAAGACTTAAAACAGCCTGGTCTACAGAGTGAGTTCCAGGACAGCCAGGGCTACACAGAGAAACCCTGTCTCGAAAAACCAAAAAAAAAAAAAAAAAAGACTTACATTCAGGCACTAAATAAAAATGTTTTACTGCGCCGGGCAGTGGTGGTACACGCCTTTAATCCCAGCTCTTGGGAGGCAGAGGCAGGTGGATTTCTGAGTTCGAGGCCAGCCTGGTCTACAGAGTGAGTTCCAGGGCAGCTAGGGCTACACAGAGAAACCCTGTCTCGAAAAAAACAAAACCAAAACAAAACAAAAAAATGTTTTACTGCAAGGGATCTAGAGGAATGATTATAATTATAAAATGATAAAAGCAATTTCAGATTTTTATTTTTCTTAGGCATAGCGAGACTAGACCACTGGCAAAACCTACTTGATTGTGAAAATACAGAGCGCTTGGTTTTTAGTCACTATTTTCACATACTTAAATACTTATTTCCAAACAGCCCCACATGTCCCTATGAGCTGAGTCACCAAGCGAAATCAAAATACACACCTAGATAGTGAGATAGACAGATGACCGTCCACTAGACAGATATATGTGCATATGTGTGTGTGTGTATATGTATATCTATCTGTATATGTGTGTGTGTGTATATAAAAATTATAAGAGCTCATCAAAATCGATAGAGGTGATCTTTAACCACAAGAGAAAACACAGTTAAGGCGTTAGCGAAAGTTCTTCCACTTTAGTTCTGAGCTTCTTGGCTCCAGGCCACTGTCCCTGTGAGCAGATGGCTCTGTGATCTGCGGACTGCTATGTGCCACCACTGTGTGGGTTACACAGCGGCATCCCTGTCACCTAGTGACCAGCAGCACCCTCTTACCTACGAGTGCGACAATCAAGTGTCTTTAGACGTCATCAACTTCTCAGCCGCCCTAATCAGCCCTGATTGAGATACTGCTGAACGTCTGAACCACAGGATCATAGCTTAAACACTTTCAAAGGCCATTCCACTACCACAATATCCCAATGACTAAGTAATCTTTCCTCAGCCAAGACACTTTCTAAACGATTCCCGCATCAGCATTTCTGTTCACAGTGAACACTGAACACACATGTTCATTATATGCATTTCATGACGAGCTGGGGAGGTTTTTCAAACATACGTTTTTGATGAGAAGATGGCGGTGTTTTGATAAAAGCTAACAGTAATAACAGCAGCAAGCACAGCACAGTCTTGCAGAGCCCTTGACATTTCTCGACACCTTTGTATATATCGGTCCTGGGCCAGCATCCAGTACAGCTCCGGATATCTTAAACCTACGTGCAACATTTTATCACATACAAGTATCCATCACTCCTAACATCACCCCTTTGCAAACCACCACGAGTTACTTAAAGCAACTGGAAACTAAGAATTCCAGAGGAATCCACATACCCATGGAGGAGGGGCAGGAAATGTCTCTGCTCAGGCAGAACTACAGAAGCCCGAGGCGCTCAGCTCGTCACGCCATTTGGCCCAAACAGGAGCTTTCTCGTTCTTTTATCTCACCAGTGGACACAAGAACGTAAAGGGTGAACAGATTCCTTTGGAGTACATGCAAGCAGAGCATAACTAGAGTAATAAAGGTTTGTTGCTTAAGTCTCCGCAGAACCTGCCCTATAACCTTTCTTTTTTCTTTTTCAGATCTTTTTATAAGGTAATTAAAAATCTAGTAATCCAAGTCTGTACTGGTCCATCAAACATAAGGAACCTTTTGTAAGGTTACTCTAGTCATTCAGAGTAGAAAACAAAAGCCAAACACTAGTATAAATCAACACTCGAGATCTTTTTTGGCCCAAAAAGATGATGAAAATGTTAGCTGGACTCTGATTTGGTTGGTTGGTTGGTTGGTTAGATGGTTGGTTAGTTGGTTTGGTTTGGTTTTTGGAGACAGGGTTTCTCTGTGTGGCTCTGGCTGTCCTAGAACTTGCTTTTGTAGACCAGGCTGGTCTTGCCCCTGCCTCTGCCTCCTGAGTGCTGGGACAAAAACCGTGTGCCACCACCGCCTGGCCGCCGGACTCTCGTAAACAATGTGCACTCCTGTTTTATATACAAAACTCATCCGCTGCTGCTGCCCACACCGACTCTGCAGCAGAAATACTTTACACACCAGGATTTGCCTTAGTTTTTACGGCATTAACAACTATTAACTTTTACATTCTTTTCCATGATCTAAAAACCAGAAGAAGACAAAGAAAAGAAAACATTTTTCCTGTGATTTGAGGAGGCAGCTGCACACATCTGTCAATTACGCACTGGAGCAGAAGGGAAAATTAAGAGTTTGCAGCCGTACTTACATGTGAGGGCTCAGTTCATAGAAGTTTCTATTTCTGTAATCTTCCACTTTCTCCGGCGAATAAATGGGCAAGGACCGGTAGGGGTTAACAGATATAACCACACTCCCAATGTATGTCTGTAGAGAAGAGAAAAGAAATAAATAATATGCTAACAGCTACATGGACCCATTGGGCCATCTCTACGTTCAGTGTGACTCGGTGTCATCCTCCCCTCCCCCAGTCTACACATTTAAGTCACTGTGCCTCTCTGAACCCAGGCGGACCAGTGCATGTTCACTCTTCTCACAGATGGAAAGCACAAATTTGTAGATTGAAATAAGTTTCAAGATACATCCTGACATAACTTTATGACTCCAGGCAAGAGCTCACCTGTCATACTTGCCAAAATCTTGTAACTACTGGTGATTGTAAACAAACGCCACCATTTTCCAGGAGACGCTTACAGTTAGTGCGTCCCCTCACCCTTATCATTCCGCTTCAAAGCCATCGGCAACCCAACTATCCCGACCACGCCCATACCTGGAGTAAGGACTTCAGCACTGCCCCTCTACAGCCTGCTCTACAGACCACAAGCACTTCAGCACTAGATCCACAGCTCTTGGATATAAACAAACATCAGAATTTCATACTGTATCTAATACACTTTGGTAGTAGAATCTACACACACTTTCCAATGGAACATACGTGTAATGTGGAATTCACATTGAATATTAAACTTAAATGTACTTCCTGAGGGATCGATGCTGTGTTTTCACAGATGTTAATATCTCCAAGCTGCAAACTAGAATGCTCTTCCTTTATACTTCAACCTTCCATCGCTGGCATCTCCAGATAAGACTGGTATAGTCCATTTTGTGCAATGCACAATACCACAGGCAATAGCTACTTGGTAAACTCATCTTGGGAGCTCTGTTTTTCCTTAGTTTCAACATCATAAAGACAGAAAGAAGAAAAAAATGCTAACTATATACATGATAGAAATTTTGAAAAGGGGACCAGTGAGATAGCCCAGCCAGTAAAGGCGTTTGCCATTGAGACTTGAATTCTATCCTTGAGACCCACATACATCGTGGAAGAGAACCAAGTACAAGTTGTCCTCTGTCCTCCACATGTGCCCCACATGCCTCTGTGCGCGCGCGTGCACACGCACACACACACACACACACACACACACACACACACACACACACAAATAAAATGTAACTTTACAAAAAATGTTTTACAAAGGAAAAACATTGCTAAAGATGAGAGCAGAGGTGTGGCCAGCCCAGCACCCTCACTCTTCCAGTGTCACCCAACAGTTAACATTTCTAGGACAAGCTCTCCAGCACTGGCACCACTGAGACCCATGGGGATGAAAATTAAACAAAATAAAAGGCAAAGAAACAGGAGGACTGTTCTGCAATGCCTTTATATGAGCCACCACGAGTTTAATGTAAAAACCTTCCCCACCATGGGAAACAAAACAAATCGTTCTCTGTATGTTCCGCCAATATGAGCATCATCTACCAAAGGCAGTCTATGAGAACTATATGAGAACCTCCACACAGTGTATGTCCCTAAACTCTGTCGTCAGGACCCAAGTAACCTGGCCTGAAAGAATGACTACAGGTTCCCTAGTCCCATTCAGACAAGAGTTTCTTAAAGCTTTCAATGTTCCTCACACCAGAACTCTCCAGAACTCTCCAGAACAGGTGAACGGAGATATTCAAAATGGGAAACTGAATAGCATCAAGCACATTATAGTTAAATCACAGAAATGAGAATGTGGCCACCGGTCACGGCTTTAATATTTATTGAATAGATGATGAACCTTCTTCGCAGGCAAAGTACTTGCGTCTCTCTCCTTTTGTAAACTAAAAACAAAATAAGTATACAGATTTGTTGCCAACAGAGAAACCTGCTCTCAACTGAGCTGGCTCTTTCAAACCAAACTTTACAATGCTGAGCTGTGATAAAAATCTGCCACTGTGGCATTCCTGCAGGAGAACTGCTGCCTCGGTTTCAACATCAAAACCCCGCTAATGACAAGAGAATTTCTTTTTATTTGTAGCTTTCTTTGAGCATTCTGAATTAGCTGTGCTTCTGCCCCCAGCTGTGCCACTGCCATGCAGAACAGAACCCACCAAGGTTGCTCAGTAAGCATCTTAAACTGAATGACTGCTCACACAGGCTGCAGTCATCACTAGGAAGGTGGGTGATATTATTCTTCTGTTGACATGCAATACCAAATTTATTATATGCACTGGCCACTACTATGGTCCGTGTGTTGTCAGTGAACAAAGCCTTAAGCAATGTCCTTCTCTCCAGATTCCTGCCCTACTGAGGGGGCTGCCTACAAATATAGCCAGAAAAATGTCTTCCACCTGTATAAATATCTTGTAGTAATCAGGCACCTCAACGGCCAGCCCCAAGGGACCTGGTGACAATGGGACTATTAGGCACCTTCATAGTCAGCCCCAAGAGACTCAGGACAATAGGACAGTCATCACTAGCTGCCCAGGAGGCCACGACACATCCCCATTGTCTCCTCTGTGGTAAGTTCTCCTGCACATGCACCAAGGCCCTCCCCTCTTCCTGTCTTCCCTTCCTCCAACCAGAGGCAGCCCCCCCCCCCCCGTGCCCTCTTACTCTTTACTGCCCCCCCTTAATAGACCTCCCAGGTGAGACCTGTTGCACAATGTGATTTTGTCATTAGTAGTTCCATCAATACCCACTTTGAAACAAGGGGGGTGTTTCAAAGGGAAGTGCTTATTTTCCCAGCCTGTGAAGCTAGCTAGACATGGTTTGATCAAAGAGACATTAGCAAATGCGATTCAGGCAGGGATTTGAAAAGCATGTGTGGACTGGGATGTGCCCATGTCTGTACAAATATCCTGTGTTCTAGATGTGAATGAGCTTGAGCTATCAATGGAGAAGTCGTGTAGGGGGGCAATGCATCCTGCCCTACTTACTGCCTGTGCTATAGTGTTATGAATGAGTCATCCAAAACCAAGCAATAGTGAAAAGTAGGAAAAGGAGACTTATGGGAAAAACAAAGGAGTCCAGTGAGGAAGGCATGCTTGCACATAAGTGCTTGCTGCCTGTGCGCTCTCTCTCTCTCTCTCTCTCTCTCTCTCTCTCCTTCCTGGACACAAGTTTCTCCTTTAGGAATCAGGCTGCAGCCTTCTCCTCCCAGCATGAGATTCCTGGAGAAATTTCAATTTCTTGGGGACAATTGTTTTAATAGCCAAAGGGAAGCTCACATGTGTCTCTAGAGTAACCTCATCCCTGCCAGGCTGGTGACTTTCATTCCACTTCATGTCTGCCTCCTCTAGCCTTGAACTTCTAAAGTTTGCCTTCTACCAGGATTGCTGTCATTGTGTTGATGATGAGTCTCTTCCTTAAAGGCTCTATATGCAAAGACTTAAAAATCCCCATGGTAGCAGTAGGAAAAATGAACTCTCCAGTCACAGTCCTTCTTCCCTGGAGACACACAAGCCAGCCCTGGAAGCAGCTGGTTGACTGGGTGGGACTGACATTCAACTCTGGTCCTCGGCTGCCCATCAGACATACGCAGGAAACGCAGTTCATGTCTACATCACAGGAAACACAGTTCATGTCTACATCACAGGAAACGCAGTTCATGTCTACATCAACGAACACTTGGACTTAAACATTCTCACTGGCGTTCTGTTACTACGTCAGACCCATAAAAGATAGGAAGTTCACTGCCAAGGAGCCATTTCTTTGCTCATCGCTTCATCCTTCCAACCTCAGCACAAGCAGTCAGTGACGTCAACATTCCATCCACAAGGCACTGAAAAGCTCCTCTCCTGCCTGTCAGTGTGTGTGTGTGAACCTCCAACATGTAAGGTAAGTGTAGGAGAAGAAAGAAAAGGGAAAAAGTACAGAGACAGCAGGACAGGCTGCACTTTGGAGAAAAGGCACACTCAATTAACAGCTTCCCCCTTCACTTCTCTGGGCAGACAGTAAATCAAGAACGTGCAAACATTCCTAAGTCACAACCATCTCCAGCTGCATGGCTTAAGAGCGTCCAGCTCTCCAAACAGATGCCTGGCCAAGAGCACGCACAACCTGAGGGTGCTTCTTGTGACTGCAGGAAGCGGACCTGTCTTCAGGAGGACAGTCAATCTAACAGTGTTTCCTCTCCAGATTCCAGTTCAGGGCCTGGAAGAGCCCCTGCAATCAGAGCTTAGACACAAGGCTATTCTTACAGTACCAGGAGCCCTCGAAAAGCTCTCTCCTCAAAGACCATCAGTGACCTGGGGAGGCCCCGCCAGTCACAGCTTTTAAAGAGATCCCAGGTGAACTCTGACATTATAGGCTTAGGTAAACTTATCTGAGGTATCTGGGATGGAGTTCTGACTCTACTGTTATAAGGTGGTCAGTAGATAACTCCATAGTTTACATCACCGTTAACACGTGCTGTTTACTGAACGCTTACACACTTGGGCTTAGTGCTTTGATATGTAATCTCATTTAATCCTCAGACCATCAAGGGGGAATTAGTAGTAGTCCCTCTGTATACAGGAGGAAACTGGGGTAGGGAGAAGCTAAAAACGTGCCTCACTTTACACAAAACTCAAGATGTACAGGAAGATGTGGAGCCAGCTACAACACTCCAAATAGACTAAAGTATCACCAGGGAGTGTGATGGAGAGCCTCGAGTGGGGGCCACTCAGTGACTTGTGACTTCAGAACTGCTCTTGCACTGCCTGCCTGGAAACTCTACAGGAGCCCCTCCCCCTTCTCCTCCCATCTCCTCCCTCCTCCCTCCTCCCCTCCCTCTTCCCCTCCCCCTCCTCTGCCTCCTCCCTTCCCTTCTCCCCTCTCTCCTCCTCTCCCTCCTCCCCTCCCTTCTCTCCTCCCTCCTCCCCTCCCTCTTCCCCTCCCCCTCCTCTGCCTCCTCCCCTCCCTTCTCCCTCCCCCTCCCTCCTCCCCTCCCTCCTCTGCCTCCTCCCCTCTCTCCTCCCCTCCC
>CM052709.1:41984216-42042855 GCA_028551405.1 Uromys caudimaculatus | reverse complement strand
CATCTCCATCCACACCACCCCTGCTATGAACTCTTAGTTACTGGCTGGGTAGCTCTGCTGCAGAGCAGCCCTCTGGTTGAGGCCTCCTGCCTGTGGAAAAGCAAGAATTCTAACACAATAACCATCGCTGTTGAGAAAGTTGCCAAAATAAAGATTTTTCTTTCCTTTTTTTTATATTTTTAAAATGTTTATGTATCTAGTGTATATACAACTGTGTATGTGCACAACATGTGTGTTGGTGCCCTAGAAGCCAGAAGATTGTGCCAGGTCCTCTGCAATATTCTTAACCACCGAGCCTTCTCTCCAGCCCCATATATTTCCTCTTTTATAGAGTTATTTTATGTTAAAATGGCAACATATCGGGGTGTAAGACCTGAACACAACATGGCTTTAGGTAGGGTCTCATTGCTCTCTGGATATTTTCTGGGAATCTCGCAAACAAAACTATTTGTGCACAGTGAGGCTACCCTGTAGTCCTGCATCCCCCTCCATCATGGAGACTTTCAGCCATGACTGAAGCCCAGGAGGTGCCTCTCTATTCTCACTCAGCTTCCTCGGCACCCTTTTACAGACCTTCAAACTCCACTGGAGTGCGTCTGTCTGTCTGTCTGCCGAAAAGCACTGAAGCTGGAAAGCACATGTCCATACTCCCAGATGTCTTACTTTATAATTGAGAACCGCTCTTTCTCTTAATTCTGTGCTTAAAATCTGTGTTTCAATAAACTCTAACTCTCCATGTTGGTTACAGACAATTCTGCTAGTCTCTGCCCAACAGCTACCTAGCAACAGCTTGTGTCGCAGCCCGGGATCACTCGCTCCCTCATCTTCTTTTTCTCTCTTTGTTCCAACATGTTCCCAGCTGGCCTCTTCCTCTCTTTGTCCCTTCCTCCCTTTCTTTCTGGCCTTCTCTCTCCCCACTTCTCTGCCCTCATAGCTCTGTTCCCAGTCTTCCCAGGTCCTCATTCCCCCACACACACACCCATAATAAATATTCTTTATACTAGGCCTGTTGCATGGTGAGAGTCTTCAGGGCATTCCTCAGGGGGACACCTCGGCATGGGCCCAGCAAGGGACCCCTCTTGTCACAATTATACGGAGTTATAAAACCTAACACTACACATACTAGCTTATCCTGAAAATCTCTTCTGGGATGAAGAGATTTTCAGGAATCCTGGGTTTGTGTGAGTGGGGTTCTCTGAAATGAATCCCTCAGGCAGCTGCAGGAAGCAACATAGAGCTGTGCCCCAGTCCCTAGCACCACTGATTACTCAGCCTCTTCATTGTCTTAAGCAGGAATTTTAATTATTTTTTGCATGTCTGTGGAGATCCTTAAAAACTCAACACAGGTACTTCAGAGTGCTGGCAAATAATATGCACTTCAGTCGCTTTCTACTGAGCTATCAGTACACCCACATGACGTGGTCACAGATTCTTATCTTAATGGTCACAAGAACCAAGAAAGGAGTACAGTGACAAATGGTCACATTAGTCAGTAGACATGTATTCAGATGAGGAGTCAGGAACCAGCTGTCTCCCTAGAGTATACAGTCAACAACTCAAAGCCTGGAGCTCTGGATTCTATCTTCAACCTTTGTACACGGAAGGTCTCCTCTCTTGGGCAGAAGCCTCTCATTGGACCATCCAGATTATGGATGCTGACGTCTTTATACAGAAACGAACAAAAGGAAGAAAGAAAAAGACTCTTCAGGTTACAAGAAAAACATTTTGATCTTAACAGAAAAAAAAAAATCAGTCATAATAATTGTTTCAACACCAGAAAAATAAATCAGGAAGGTGTCAGTTAGCAGACAAAACAGTTACGTAGCTGAAGTGCTATTTAATCTAAAGTGGCTTCAAAACCCATTAGAGAAGATGTCGGAGCCCTCTGAGTCCAAGTCTCCACACATGTGACTTTTAACCCTGAAGCAGGAATGGTTCAAAGCCAGGATGGGCCAGGACTCAGGTAAGAGTGGCCCATCACAGGACTGCATAACCAAACTGATTTAACTGACTATCAAATAAATAAGCAACACATTTACTAAAGGCCATTTTTTAAAAGCATCATGTGAATTATAAAATTCCCTGACAGTCTATACAATGGAGGCTTTCATAATATTGCTGAGATGAGTCTTCAGAAAAAAAAAGTTACAGAGCTAATTACTCTGCTAGTACAAGCCTAAATTCCTGCCTTAGCTATGCTAAGGCAGAGAGCCAAGTCTGAGTTTAAGGCAGGCCTGGACTATGTACAGAACTGGAGTTCAAGGCTAGCCTGGGCTACCCAGAAAACAAACAAACAAACAAAAGATGGGGGAAGGCAGCAAAGCTGACTAACCGAGGCACTAAAGCAGATGAAAGGGCGCTACATAACTGTCTAAATAGCACACATGGTCTGAGGTCTGGATGGAGAACGGTCCCTATGACCTGTAGAATGTCCAAGAATGTCCAAGAAAGGCAGTGATCACAGCAGATCTACAGGAGGAAGCTGGCTTCAGAAAATCAAGAGCAAGGAATGGCATCTGCGAGGTTGGTTTTAGGGGCCGTTACCGGGTTGGTTGTCTCCTAACTTAGCTCTAAAGCATGCACTACTAGGAATTAAAACATCTGTACATCCATGTTCACAGCAGCCTTGTTCTCTATAGGCTAGACAGGGAAGTAACACAAGGGGGCAGGAAACAGGTAAATGAACTGTAGCACAACCATGCAAGGAAACACTATTCAGACTGGAGCACCTTTGGAAGACAGGGAATAGTGTGGCTTCCCTCCAGACAAGCTACCCAACCAGTAATTAAGCCTAGGATCACACCCTTAGCAGGGGAGGGCAGGGAAAGAGAGGAAGGAGGAGGAGTTTGGAGAGACAGGAGGGGAGGGGAGGAGGGAGGGGAGGAGGGAGGAATCAGTCTCTAGAGTTTCCAGGCAGGCAGTGCAAGAGCAGTTCTGAAGTCACAAGTCACTGAGTGGCACAGGGCCAGAGAGGACCACGCTTAGATGTGAGCCCACCCCCTCGGCATCTGAGCCCCCACTCGAGGCTCTCCATCACACTCCCTGGTGATACTTTAGTCTATTTGGGGTGTTGTAGAAAGCTGGCTCCACATCTTCCTGTAAACCTTGCGTTTTGTGTAAAGCGAGGCACATTTTTAGCTTCTCCCTACCCCAGTTTCCTCCTGTATACAGAGGGACTACTACTAATTCCCCCTTGAAGGTCTGAGGATTAAATGAGATTGCATATCAAAGCACCAAGCCCACAGCAAGTATTCCATAAACAGTACCTATTATGGTGGTGTAAACTCCACATGGCTTCACAGGAATCTACCGACCACTGCATAACAGCCAAGTCAGGACTCCAAGGCCCAAACCTCACCAAAATTCACCCAGTAGTCCCATAATGCCAAAGTCATGAAGACTTTTTCAAAATGGTCTTTGTATACAGGAAATGGCTGAGTTACCAGACGAACATGTGAGGTAAGTCTAGTGAAGCTAATACTAAGGTGACAGCAAAAAATAAAAATAAAAATAAAACAGTCCTTGGAATCCTCAGAAACAAGAACCATTCACTTCATCCTGAGGGATCCTTCTCCTCTTAGACCCTGGGAATTTGATCACAGGACACAAACCATTATGCACCATGGTGCTATGAAATGGGCGTCTGCAAGACTTCCCCAATTCTCTTGAAGATACTTTGTCTTTGAGGTTTTATTAGGAGAAACAGTATGATCTACCAAATTTTTAACTGTTCTTTACACCATTCAAAACTGCAACATGATGTAAGCCAAAATTATAAATGTGAGGTCAAGAACAGATTTCAATACCTTTCTGGTACAACCAAAATGTGATTGAATGTATGTATCTGACAGCTCTACTCTCAGAAACATATTTGTGATATATATGTGTATATGTGTGTGTGTGTGTGTGTATAATGTAATATATATGTGTTGTTTTTATGCATGAGGTACTACACACACACACATACACACACACCACATCACTAATAAGCCCTCTTTTTACAAATGAATTAACTGGAGGCACAGGCTGAAAACAAGTACCCGAGGTCTCACAGTAGTGGTAGCCTCACACTGACTTCCTTGATGCTACGACAGCTGTGAATCGGTGCACACACACACCTGGTACACACACAGCCCCATCTGCACCTATCACAATGCTACAGGAAAATCAGGACACTGTATGTGCCCAGTCCACCGCCCATGCTTGCTTCTTCTAAACTGTTCTTCCTTCCACTCACAGCAGCCAGTCAGCTTCAAAGACTCCTCAAAGTCTGCTTCCTCGACGCCCTCCTGACCCCTCACAACACTGCACACCACATCCTGCTTGTTGTTTTTATTTTTCCAGTATTTCTCAGTTCACTATTTTATCGAGTGCCTTAAGTCACCGGCCTCAGATGAGATGTTCACAAATAAATTAAGAGGCCTGCAGACTGTGACTACAGATGTCATCCAGGCCTGCTGGTCTAGCCTACCATCACATCATAATCTTTCATTCCTGGGCTGTCAGTCATTTCAGACTATAAATTAAAGAACTATATATGAGTCCCATGCCACATTTAAATACCAGCTAAAAATATCAGCTCAGGCTGTCTTTAATTTAGAACAGGACAACACCCCACTGCCGTATCATCACCAAGACAGATTCTGAAGGAGGCGGGATCTTCCAAATATATACTATTCTCCAGACCCAGTAAAGTCCGTCGCTAGGGTTCATGTGGCCCTGGGTGATTAGGTTCCCTTCTTGCCACGAGTCCTGACAACAGTAATATGTGACTAACTGGAAACAGGAACACTGAAAATAAATCTGCACAATGAAGACAAAAACAAGAGCGAAGTAGGGAAGACAGAGGCTGGGAAGAAGAGAAAGAGGCTTACTTGGCTGGGGTGTGTCCCCAAATCTGCATGCTGGAAACTTGACCTCAAATGTGGTCAGGTTGGGAGAACCTTTAAGGGTGGGGCACCACCCTCAGAAGAGATTCATGTGGTTCACACTGGATGCAACTTCCTCAAGAGGGTTATAGGGAGTACAACCCAGCCCCAGAGGCCTGTGCCTTCTGTCTCACCAAGTGACCACTGGCGTTTGCGTACAGACCTTTCCTTTTCTGCTTCTCCACCATGCTGTGAGACAGGTAGAAACCCTCACCACGACAATAACGCCATGCTGTCTGAACCACCAGCCACCAGAAACATTTGTCAAATACATCTTAGTCAAAAAAAAAAAAAAAACAAAAAAAAAACCTAAAACAAAACAACAAATAAAAACATACAGCATTCAGTTACAGCAGAAGAAAATGGAGATCTAATTTTAAAAAATAACGAATTCTAAATCATTAAAGAAAAGTCATTCGGGCCAGGCAGTGGTGACGCACACCTTTAATCCCAGCACTTGGGAGGCAGAGGCAGATGGATTTCTGAGTTCGAGGCCAGGCTGGTCTACAGAGTGAGTTCCAGGACAGCCAGGGCTACACAGAGAAACCCTGTCTCGAAAAAACAAACAAACAAACAAACAAAAAAGAAAAGTCATTCTTGGCTTCCCAGCTCCAAATACAGTCTCCCACCTACACTATAATCCACTCCTACTGTGTGTCAGTCATCTGCGCAGGAACTCAGTGAGATAATTATCAAAATACCCATTTCATGGATGAAAGAGCTCAGTCTCGGACAATGGTACCAATGGCGTGAGTGTCTAAGAATTAAAATTGTCATTAAACTTCATCTGCTCTGTAGATAAAGGAGATTCATGTGTAACTGAACTGGCCCCATGTGCGCTGAGCCAATTGCCTTCTTCTTCTACCCTGTGTTCGTAAAGGTGACCATGAGGAGCTACCAATCACTTGCAGTCCACATAATATGACGACCAACACTCTCTCCGCGAGATGTTCCATGCTTGGTTTTGTTTTGTTTGGGGTGAGGAGTAACATGGTTATCTTCTTGGTTGATGTCTCTCTGCTTTGACTTAGAAGGACCACGGCATGATAACCTGTGACTTGAGAACCCGATGTACCTAGCCCATGTCTGATAAGTTCATGTCACTGTACCACTGAGTGCTCTGTCAATACATGGCAAGAACACTGATTATCAAACCCACTACTCAGCTAGGTCACTTGGAAACTCCCTTATTTCAAACCCTATGCAAATTTCTATTTTATATACAACTACTTAGGAACCGAAACAGGCTTCCATATTAGTGAGGTCATTTGATATTCATGTAAGGTCAACAGAACTATCATGTGCACATGACCTCTAGCATCGGATTTCCTGGAATATAAATCCCAGCTCCATTTTATACCCACAGTGCGAGCATGGAACAGACACTGATCCTGCCTGAGAATGTTTTGCCATATGTAAAATGAAAATGTTACAGCACACAAGACTCTCTAAGAACTAAATGAACTAAAACATAAAGTATTCATAGTGTTCACAGACTTTTCCAGGTCTCACAGACAAAAGTGGCAGAGCCAGACCTCAGGTCAGGCCTCTGCTCCATCAGACTGTTTCCAACAGAGGTCTTTTCTGATGTCCTTATGTCCTCCAAACCTAACTACAGGTGTAGCTTCAACCAGAATACTTGAGCTAAATGATCATAAATATGTATAATATTATACAAATATTGCAAGAACAATATAGAACCTGCAACCTGAAATAACTAAGACTGGCAGATAACAGACAACTAACTGTGCATCAGCAAGATTAAAGATTTTCCAGTTACCATGGTTTTATGAAAGTGTGGAAACACTGATATCAAAATTGACCGTATTCCTAAAGCATGCAAGAGATGGACTGTCCTCAAATTGGACACGACATTCCTCTACACCCCACGATTGAAGTTCCTGGCTCTATCTAGGCTTCAATATTGTGTTGGCATTCGAATTCCCAAGTGCACACACAATTTGCTCTCCACCTTTCCCAGAAGCCAGCCACCCACACACACTGCGATCTAGGCATTTCACAAGAGCAGGGCTGGGTGGGCTCTCCCCCTCCCTTGGTGTAGGCAGAAGTAGAAATGGCATTGAAGATGATCCATGTCCCACACAAAACTCGATGGGTCTGGGATGTCTGAGGAAAGAGATCCTCTTCTTTCCAACTCTAGAACCAAAAAAGCAACCTTCTTTAAATGAGCATCTGGAAGATTCTGAAACAGTGCAGTAATCAGTATTACTTCTGGAGATCTGATACAAAAAAACCACATTTCCATGTTACATGTGCCTAAGCTGCCCAGATGTTTTTCAAAAGAAAAAAATGTAAAGACTTCTAACAAGAAATTGTGAAATTATAAAAACCAGGAGGACAGTTAGCTAGTAAGAATAACATTAAGCTAGACTTTGAGTGTCAACTCTGAGCTCTGCTAACAAATGAAAGGTCCAAATTTCAGATTCTCATTCAGTACAGGGTAGAAATTCCCTGAGCTAAGTCACTCACATAGTGAGCACTGCTGATGTACACAAACAATAAGAAGATGAGAAACTCAAGTTGTTTTGTAACAAAAGGAGACATGTCATTTGTGGGAACAATCCTGAGCAGTAGAAAGAAGGCCCACGTGTCCGTCCCGGGCACTGCGGCTCTGGGTAGGATGGAACATGCGGGGAAGTGGCTGTGTGTCTTCCCACACAGTCCGGGCAGGTGGGAGCTGTCGGAAGCAGCCAGGACACAACCCATGGGTGGGGGAGGGGGCCATTCACAGGGAACGAGTGACAGCCATCTCCATGGGTTCTCTACCAGGGGACGGCAGACGCCCACTGGGTGCCCCTAATGGGCTAGCCGGGCTCCTGCCCAGGCCCGGTGAGTGGCTTGAGCGCCGGGCTAGCTGCTTCGGCTTCGGTGAATGGGTACCGTCAAAGGCCGGATCCCTCGCTTCCTACGGCGGATCAAGATGAATAGACAGTCCATAATTCTAAGATGTTTATTGACATCATGATGAGTGGCGTGGATAGCATGAACTACCTTGTGTAACATGTGTTAGACCCACATATCATGAACTACCCTGTGTAACATGTGTTGGATCCACATGGCGTGAACTACCCTGTGTATAAATGAGAAGTGTACAAATGTGAACCAGTCTAATGTTCAAAGCTAACCAACTATCCAGTACTTTATAGTTGAGTGTTACAGAAGTATCTGGTCCCATTCCATCCCTACCTCCAGAATTTTTAAAAATTAAGGCAATTTGTAGGAGATTTTCCAGGCTGTCACTTTTGCAAGTGCAATTAGTTTAACATAGATCTTGAAACTAGGCTATTTCAGACCTCTATATGTAGACGATCCCCAACCTGACAATTCAGACAGAAACAAACTAAATTTACTACTAGGCACCACAAATACTCCTGCCAGCAGACAGGCTCCTTGCTTCCTTGCTTTCCATATCTGTCTTCCCTGTTCTTACCTAAATTGCAACTCTCCTGTTCGTGGTCAGGACCTGGACAGAACCGCAGTCCTGACTGTCACCCTAAAAACAGAACAGCCGACCTCAGGTCTGCCTCTTCCTCCATCAACAAAGCCCACATGAGACCTGCCCAGGCTGCAAGCTTGCCTGAGGGTGGGGGTGGAGAGGCCGGAAGGGCTGACAAAGAGCAGAAAGAACTTAAAACAGCAGAGCTTGGGAATGTCACAACTAGTATTTCCCAGCCACTGACCCCACACTGATCCTCTGAGACTAAAAGGCATGGCCTGCAGCTGGTCCCAGCTTGAACTACACTCTGCCAAGAGCAAGGAATAACAGCAAACAGCCTCTGACCCCACCAGGCCAATTGTTCGCCTCCCACCACTTGATCTTCCCCTATCTCCCACCAAACAAGCCCAAAGTCCCAGCTTGGAATGACAGCAGAACCAGTCGAAAACACTGGTGCTCCTGGGGCCTCAGTCATGAACCAGCACGTTACTATTTAAACACTGTGTCAACCCTGTTCAGAAGATAGTCTTGGGGATGCATTTTACTCAGAAGGTTGCAAGGAGTTACATCAAAATAAACTCACTTGTTATGGAACGATAAAGTTTTACACTATTTTGGATGCAAGGTGCTGGTGAAACCTCGCTGTATCATTAGACTTAATTCTGCTCCAGATCCTCTGAAAAATCGATTTACCCTTTTCTGGCATCAGAAGTTCACAGGAAAAAAACAAGTCTGGGAAGCATGCCTTTGGGTGCACAGGCAGCCTAATACTCGTGGCAAACCTCTCCGGTGGACACATTTTCTATACGGCAGCAACATCAACATGGCCACTCCGTTACATCAGCACTTCTCAGCATCCATCTGTCTTTCACTCTCCTTAGTTGTTGACCTGTATTTGCCTGGGTACCATCCCTCTCACACTCCAGAGACAGCTGGCTGAAGACCCAGAGACTCTCAGGGTCTGGGACTATGCTGGAGCAAATCCCATCCAGAGCACAGTACCTCTCACAACAGCTCTGTCAGAACAGACACTCCCCCCTGTCTTTTTTGGGGGGAAGGGAGGCTAAAGGGGAGATGAACAGCAGGATGGAAAACAGAGTTCCCCAATCTATGGCTGGATCACACAGGAAATTGCTCACACTGTGATCACACAAGAGCTTTCAAGTCTAGGCCAACTTTCTGGTCTCTGTCCACATCGTCAGTACAAAGTTAACGTGCTTACAGGATGGCTCATCCCAGGTGGTTGCGTGAGGAACAGAGTAAAGCTGTATGTGGATACAACAGATTTCAACAGCATCGTCTATTCTGAGAGAGAATTGGGAAACACACACACACACACACACACACAGAGTAGTATGATGCTGCTGCAGCAGACATTTTTAGCTTAGGCTAAAGCTCCCGGCCAAACAATTTTACAGTAAACCATAAAGAAAAGAAAAGCAAGAATATTATCAAAATAAGAGCCAGAAATAGGTTTGCTACAGTAGGGTGCATGGTGTTTGAGACGGGGAACCATGATAACCATATCTACCATGCAGTTCTACATTTTTTATTGCGAAAGCAATATATGCTTAACTTACAAAATAGAGATGGAACAGTAATTCTCCCGTGTCCACAGTACTCCCACACTGTACTCAGTTAACAAGCCTTACACTATGTCGGCATCAATGCAGCATAGTCAGGCACACTCATAAATGTACTCCCACCTTGGGGAGCAGGATCATGCTATCTGCATTACTCTAGAACCTGTTTTTACACTGGAAATAGAGACACCATTGTCATCTAACATGACGTGTTTAAAGGCATAGAAGGAAAAGCACACAGCTCACAGAAGAGTAGCCATCAAGTATCATGGAAAACAACTGATGTCAATATCTACAAGCTAAAGTCAATTTTCTACTTCTGTCATATAGCCAGAAAGGGCATTCCAGAAATAGTTCAGAAAATAAAATTATGTAGAGCTGAAACCCAGACATTTTGTCTGCTAGATCCACTTTGTTATGAGGGAGACTGTTTTACTTGTAGTGGCCACAACAAATCAGGTATTCAAATGCACAGAATGCCCTGCTCTCCAATTTTCAATTCATCTAAAAGTGAATTGTGCTGCTTAGAGCCAAAAAGAAAAATGATCGGCACCATTAGTTAGGATATAATTGATTCCTCCTGTCTGAGTCCTAGAGACCCATGTTTAAAGGCCATCTTTCATTCGATATCAGACCATCTTTCATTTGATATCAGACCATACTTTCAATTAAAGCTGCAGAATTGCCAGGCTTTCCCACCTGAAGGCAATCCTGCCTCACCAGGAGGGGAGGTGATGCCAAGCCAAACAAGGTCACCCCGCCGCTCCACAGGAGCACTCAGCGCCTTTCCATTTGGAGTGCCACCTTAAGGAAACTCTGAACTGTTACTATTCCCAGTTTAGCATTCAGTTATCAAAGAGATATCCTAAAAGCAGGAGTCACAAGTGTCCCTTTCCTGTGAAACTTCCAGATGACAACTTATTTCGCAAAAAAATTAATTAGTGAGAGCTGCCCTGAGTTCTGTGGTTTAAGTGCTTCTGTGGTTTGGAGGGGAAGCCTCTGGGAGGTGAACAGGTCGTTGTGCTGAATCCACAGAATGTGGTTAGTGCTCTGGGCCCTACTGGGCTTCCCCTTTCCTCCTGGGAGGGCACAGCAGCATCTGTATCCATCGGCCAGGAGGTAGGCAAGCCCTCCTCTCAGAACCTGCTAGTCCTTTCCTCCTGGGCTTTCTAGATTACAAGAAATAAACTTGTATCACCTACACGGTACTATTTATTACAGAGGTCCTAAGGGACTAAAAGAGTTGACTTACATAGAACTGAAAACTTTATGTGACCCAAAAAAACAGTAATAATAAAGCTTATAATTTTTCATATAAATTTTAGCTTGTTCTACAAAAGCCAAAGTTTTGCTAGTTCTCACATTTAGGTCTCTCCTTCTACTTATTTCTAGTTCCTCCCCACACTGATAAAGAAAAATGCTGCCCGTACCAATAATGCAACTCATTCCGATGCACAGAAGCACACTTTTTAAAGAAGGAAAGAGCTCAGAAGCAAGGCAAAAATCTATTCACACTACCTCTGTCCAACTGATTCTGTTTGCTTCTCAGCCCCTCGCGTTGAAAATCAATACCCCATTTCATTGGTTGAATTCACACCACACCTTTATGTCTACACATGCAAGGGCTAAAGATAAATCTATTTTTTAGCTCATGTTTTAAATATATTTGGAGAGCTTAACACAGTAACCCTGTGACGTCCCTTCTCAGGAACCTTGAAAACATGCGTTTGTCTACTAGTGGATGTGCTCACATTCTGTCCTTCCATGCATGCCATTATGCTAACAGCAAACAGTAGATACTGGTCTCCAGGAAACATACGCTAACCTAGCAATCTTCTGCAGTCCCTCTGTGAACAAGAATCAGGAAGGATCCAGTCTTTTCTGATAGCTCACTGCCCTGTTTTGGTGAATAGCTTCTTTTTTTTTTCCTAAGATTTATTTTATGTACATGAGTACACCATTGCTATCATCAGGCACACCAGAAGAGGGCATCAGATTCCATTACAGATGGTTGTGAGCCACCTTGTGGTTGCTGGGAATTGAACTCAGGACCTCTGGAAGAGCAGTCAGTGTTCTTAACCACTGAGCCATCTCTCCAGCCCCTGGTGAATAGCTTCTGAGTGATCAGCGTTCCAATCCTCTAAAGGCATCCACGACGCCAATGGATCACAACACTTTGTCTGAACTGATGTCCTCAGAGGGAGGAACACCACACTTTTGTTAGCGTGACCTCAACCCACGTGCAATACCTTGCATACAGCTGGTGTTTTAACTCATTGGGAAATACTCACTGGACTCATCAGTGCAGTGCCTACACCAATCTAGTAAACACTCAAAACTGTCTGACCGCTTAGGAACAAAGAGCAAAGAAACAAGTGTGAGACAGGAAAGCCCCAGGCACTCACATATATCTCATTGTGATCAAAGCGCTTCTTCAGGTTGTCAATGAACGTCTCCTCGCTGAGAGGCTCTAACAGAACCATATCTCCAACGCCGATCATATTGTCCAGAAGTGAGGATTTCACCTCCATTTTGGCCATGGTTTCAAGCTAGAAGAGAGAAGAAGGAGTCAGTTCTACGAGCAAAACTCTTTCAGAAGAGTTGTTTGTAAGACTGGAGAAATGACCTCCACCGGCCCAGCAATCCAAATAGCTGAAGTCGCCATGATGCCAACCTGCTGCCAAAACAAACGCATTCCCCCTCCATCCTCCCAGGCAAAGTCCATCTACAGAAAATGCCAACTGGAAACCAAAGTCACGGTTGCCCTGTGCCATCTCTATCACCAACCAAAACTGCCACACTCCAGCAGAATCTCTTTCCAAAACCACCTTTGCCGCCAGCCCTTGAAGAGCGATGTCAGACTGGATCTTATATGAACCAGCTTCCTCTAAGATGACAAGCCTCAGCTTTCCAAGATTAATTTACAGTGCATTTCCCCAAGAAACTGCATTTTTAAATGATGCCAGTAACACTTAGGGCTCACCATACCAGAGAACTGTACGAATATAATGAACTTAATGAACAATAATGAACTTAATCCTCACAGTAACTCTACTAGAGATGTGGCTAACTCCATGTTAATATGAGCTATCCTGGGCTGCTAAGATGGCTGAGTGGGTAAAGGACTGGCCACCAAACCTGCTGACCTGAGTTCAATCTCCAGAACCCAAAAGATGGAAGGAGAGAACCATCTCCTGTAATTTCTCATCTGACTCCTATAAACATATACCACGACAGGCACATACCCCCAAAAGAATACTGATCTTAAACTTGTATGAGGAAATTGAGCCAGTAAGATGCCTCAGTGAATAAAGGCATTTGCCACCAGGTCTGACAATCTGAGTTCAATTCCCAGGACCTAAGGAGAGAGGTACTCAGCAGCTGTCATCTGATCTACACGCTCACCATGTCACCCAGACACACGCAAAAGTAAATAAATGTTTGTTTTTTTTCAAATGAGAAGAAAACTTGACGCTCAACTTGTTGTGAATACTTACAAATGCTTTGTATGTGGTGTTAAAGAATCCCATAGTGTGCCTGGCCTAGTGGCACATGCCTTTGAATCCAGCACTCAGGAGGCAGAGGCAGGCTTAGCTCTGTGAGTTTGAGACCAGTGTGGTCTACATAGTGAGTTTCAGCAGAGCCAGAGCTACATAGTAAAACCCTGTCTCAAAAACAAACAAAAAGAATCCCATTATTATTTGGATACTGTAAATATAAGAAGTTACTGGAAGCTAACTTACCAAGAGCACAACCCACTGGTAAACAGAGGCTGCCTAGCCAATGCAACCTGCCAAGAGTAATCATTGTATTCTCAATTTTCATCTTGACCAGCCAACCTAATAGCAAAAGAAAAGTTTAACCCACAATTACTAGATCCAAATGCTACCTTTCCTCTGGCTCAGTGGGAAAGGTTACCCATTTAGAAACAAAGGCGCCCTGTAACAGTGGCATTCTACACCTTGTGTGTAGGATGCTACCCACAGCCCACAGAGGAATGCTAAACCAACAGAGCTCCCAACCTCTGTGCTGTCAAGAGGACCAAAGTTCCTTCAAATATCTTAACCGAGGAAAGGTATGGCGTGTCTCTCGGGTAATGCACGTTTCGTCAGCTTTTCCATTACCAGAAACACTATCCCATTCCAAAAAAGTGTCTCCAGGGCAGAAGTCAAGCTTAAATTGACAGCAAGGCACCAATACACACAATATTTGTGAATATTATAATAATTATCATAAGCAAGCCCCTGGCACTAAGTGCAAAGTCCACTTGATTCTTTCCACATGGAGTGTCTGCTTCATACTAGACCACAGGAAGGTCTGCTTGCTTAAATCTTAGCAATTTACATAAATTCTCATCTTCTGGTGTAAATAGCCAACAAGTCCCTTAAAGGCAAGAGAAAACCCATCTCCTTAAAGTCATAAAGAGAAACAGGAAGACCTAGTAACTAAGTAATTCATTGTTATTAATTACTATTAGCATATGTGTGTGTGTGTGTGTGTGTGTGTGTGTATCCCCACACACATCTGTTATTTCTGACTGTTTTTAAAAACAATGCAAAAAACAACAACAAACAAACAAAAAAGTCTTGAAATGCCAAAAAATGGACTATGAAAGAACCGAGACTTTCTCCAATACATTTGAAGCAAGTAAGTATTTAAGACTCAAGAGAAAAGATCTTTTTAATTTTATTTATTTATGTACTAATATATGATTTAGTTTCAGGGCAACTACACCTAGAATAACTAGTCTCAGGCACCACTAAAACCCAACAACCATGGAACAAGGAATGGCTCCGCACTGAGGAAGGTCAGGCTTCATTTCAGAACCGAGCAGGGGCAGGTGGGAGGTGCTTGCCAGGAGACATCCACTGAAGGACTGGGAGCACCCAACTCTGTCACAATAAATTAACATTTAAATCAAATTTCAAGTTCTCAGACTCATAGAGTGCCAAAACCACTCTGGGTCTGTAAATGCATTACACCCAATTTGGCAGGTAAGGGAAGAGGCTTCAGGATTAAGGGAGAAGTGAGCCTGAAAAGGGTTGCAAAAATAACCACCTCAAAGCAGCAACTTAAAGGAGCGAAGTGGCTGAATGGGAACCCTGCCCTGGGTGAATTTCTAAATATAGTCTATTTATAAAAGCAGCTGGAAAGACAACACCTGCTAGGTGCAGGTAATGGTAATTAAGCAGCCAGCCTGTGGCAGTAACTAAGCCTGCTTCACCTTCTCTACAACCACAAGTTTCAAGGAAGTTTACAGCTTTGACATTCTATCCTAACTTTATAATTGTACGCAGGTACAAATCAATTTGGAAAACTGATAAAAACTGAAAATATAATATACCAATAAAACAAACCAAACTGAAAAGTCAATATAAAATTCATTTTGTTCCAAGACAACTTTGTCTTTTTAGCATCGAGGATTTGGGGGCATGACGTCATGATGGCTCCCATCATTAAAGGTAAAACGAGGAAACAGGAAATGTGGTAGGATTCCTTCTGTACCTTCCTACAAATGAACTGCGTCCACATTCTGCCTTAAGTATATTAGAGCCATTACCTCTACCAAAGTGAGTTCACTTTGAGATCTTAATAAAAGTATCTGGCATATTTGCTCTACCAAGAAAAAAATGATTTTTTTCCTTCCCTGACAGAGTTATGATTAGCCATGAAAACAAATTTCAGAAGCATTTGCTAACACAATGCTTCCTTAAAACATCAAAAGAAGCTCCACGGGTTTATAAAGGAAAATGGTGATATATGTAGAGCACTGTGTGATACACAAATAGGTGTGTGAATATCAGACAAAAAGGGATGTGGTGTGCGTGCACGCGTGCACACACGCATGTAGTTCCCATACCCAAAAGCTCTCAAAGGAGTCTATACGGCTGTACCCTCAACTCCAGGTATTAGCACATACATATCCCATAAACATTAAATCAACCAACACAACACTAACCAACCATCTCCTAGTCGCTATATCTGACTCAAGGCTGACTCTGATGCTGGCCTGAGTATCCCCATCACAGTTCTGTCTACCTCTGATGGACAGACTTGCAGACTGGACACTTGGGATGGCTCAGCCACCCCTGCTCACACCACACAGGCTAGTCCCAGGGAGAAACCACACACGGAGGAGGCAAGGCAGGAAAATTACTGAAAATTATTAGTGAAGGAATTCTAGTGACATCATAAATCTCTAGATCAAATTGCACTTAAGGTCCATGACACCTCATTCCTCAAGGTTTCCGTGATGTGAGCTCCCTTAGCTCTCTTAACTATTTGCACCAGAAGGCGTCTTAGGCTGAACCAAAGAAACTGGGGTCAGAAAGTGGAACGTCAGAAGTAAAGGCTCGACACAGAACTGCACATGTAAGACCAACAAGATTTGACAGCTATTACTGGAACCACCGACGGATCCATGCCCTTGGGACTTGGACCTCATACCTGGAACATTAGAGGATTTGAATACAGGAAATTCAGAATACCAGAGTCATGTGTTCATGAAAATGGCCTGTCTGAAAGGCCAACAAAGGAAGAATTTTCTCAGAAGGGTCACTGTGCCTGCTGCAGCCCAGCCAAAGCCTGCTTGGCTTCCAGTGCCTGAAAAAGGGATAAGCCCTCCCACTGCAGAGACAGAATCCAGGAGTTACCACCACACTCTGTTTCTTCCAGTTCTTAATAACCCTCAACCAACCATCAACCAAGACTGACAGCTCTCTGCAGGGAAGGAAGGAAGGCCAAGAGGCAAATACTCAGGTTAGTTTCCTGAGGCGTGGTGGTATTTTCAGTGTGCACTACTAGTCCATGGAAACAAGTCAACCTTTAAAATAGTTCCATCCTTAAGGAATGATAGTGCAAAATTCTGATAGTGATATATGATTGCTTGACCCTTACCAACAACCAGCTGCTTAAGTATGGAGGCCTCACAAAGTCTCGTCCCTAATGCTTCCCTCAGAGGAGGCCATGTAAGTCAAATAACAGAAGAGACCGTCTCAGAGAACAGTGGGTCACATTTTTAACCACACAGTGAACAGATACATAATTTTGTCTGGAGCATTTTGTTTTCATACATGTAGGTATGATGTAAAAGGTGTATGTATGTGAAGTCAGGCATTTCAAGGTTAGGGCAGGTCAATGTATAGACTGACTACATAGTAAGACCCCATCTCAAACAACAAACAAATCTGATCCAAAATAAATGAAGTGTCTGTGTGAGGTCAGCTGATCTCCATAGGAGACGCGGATCTTGCAAGCACCGTTGGCCATTCGGTGCTACTCCTACTTGTCCCTGGTCTGCCATTTAGGAGTTCCCAGTTACAATGACTTTTGTAGGAAGTTAATACCAGTTTCTGGCAGATCTACATTCTCCCAACCCCAGCATAAGCAGGAGATGGGAGCACAGCTTGTGCACAATCCACCCAACCCTCCTGGGAGTGCGGACAGCAGATGGTGAGGGCTAGGACAATACTCATCACTACACACAGCAACATGAAGACCGTGGGGCTGCTTCAGCAGCACAGCTCCTGCTGCTCAGCTCTGCCCTCTCCTTGCTTCCTGCCCAGTGCATCCTTGTTAATCTTGTGACCTCTCTGCAATTCTCAATCTATCATTCAAACCAAATCTGTAGCTAACATAAAACTGAGTGTTCCAAATGCACAGAACCAAGCTGCTCATAGATTTTACTATTTTATGAAATCTAACCTTCCTCCCTACCTTGAGGCCATCTATAAAACACAATGACTGGGGGACCTTCTGAGGGCACATGGGGCAAGGCCCCTTAGCCACAGGGTAATTGAGCCAGCAACCAGCCACTAACTAACCAGTGCCAGATAACCCCATGCCTATGTGAGCTTCACTGTCCATGTAAACAAGGCAGCTGCTCTCTCCCTTATCTGTTCTCAAGTACTTCTAAAATGACTACTGCTTACTTCAATGTTACCAGCTGGTTTACTGGAAACCTATATAGCACAAAACATGGTTAAAAATATTAAAAGCATCATTTCACACTGTCTTCAAAATCAAAAAGAGAATGCAGGATAAAATATCCTAAAGCATCTTAGGACCACTGTAACCTAACAGTGCAACCAACTGGTCTACCCCATCGCTTGCCTTACATTACAAGCTACCTACCACGTGACTCACCATAAGTATGAATATTGCAGATACAGAGACAGCCATCCCTCTGGCTGACAGCCACATACATAGATGGGAACAAAAGAACATAGGAAGTACATGAGCTCCCTCCCCCCATTCGCTATCAAAACAATAATATGGAAAGCTATTCCAAATTAATAATCAATAGTTAATAGTTAACAAGAAATGGAGGATACACAGAAATAAAAGATATCTTACTGCCCCCACAATGAATTGAAGTTCTCAGAGTACCACAGGCCAGCAACAATGAATACTTTAAGCGGAAACACTTCTGCATTTGAAAGAGCATGAACAAATTAGAGCTGACATCTCAATGAGTAACAAGAATATTAAGTCATAGTATTTTAAATCTGAAACAGCCTCTACAGCAAAGCCCAAAACAACTCATGCATAGGAAAATACTGAAAAGCTATCTTCTGCTTGCTAACTGAAAGAGAAGGACATTTAAAACATCATAGCATCTTTAGAATTGTCTTGTAACAACTGTATTAATGCCATTGTAGCATCTTTAGAAGCATGTCCCAGCTGCAGTAGCTACAGGAGGGCTTCCCAACAGTACTGTTGTCTTTAACTGACTCTGGTTCCACTCATTAACCTCCAGGAACAGTGGCCCTGTTTGTTGGCCATGCCTTTTATACAAAATCAGCTCTTCAACGTAAGAATCATGTCTTATTCCTTGGTATTTCCCCAAAGTCTATGGCCCTACCCCATGTACATGGCAGCCATTCAATTAAATACAAACAGCAGACACAGATGCAAACAACTATTAACACCTGAGTCACATGGCAATGGGCATTCTCAGAGCTGCCCTGTGTAAATCTGGTCACAGTTAGGAGGAAGAAGAACAATAAGCTTTGAGCCACTTGAGGATTTCTCCAAAAATCACAATACCAACAATAGGACAGGAAATAAAATCAAGCGTGTAACTCCAAATGAAGCCATTAATGCTTTTGAGAATGACATGCAAAACACATTTAAGTTAGAAAACTGGGCCAATACAACAAAATGTCATGGACAATATAACTCTCATCAAATCCCCAAAACAAACAAAGTCAAGAGAGAGACCACATGCTCTACCTTGAGGTTCAAGACCCTAACAGGAGCCAAGCACTGAGAACTGGAATTTCCTTCCTCAACCTTTTAAAATAGCACCAAAAATCATCTGGGGGTGGGGATGAGGGTGGGGGTGGATTAAATGTCCATTTTATTCGGCTCTAGCAACATGTACAGAGCTAATCCTGATGAGATACTGGCTCTGTATGACGGTTGGGGACACAGGAACAATCACAGCACCTCTCTCCCCTTCCCCGACACCACTCCCAGAAGACAGAGTTTAGCAGGAGCAGCAACAGAACACCCCCTTTAGCGTTTTTTATTACAGTTATTCAGTGTGCATGTGAGCACACATGTAGAGGACAACTGTGGGAATCTGCTCTCTCATTTGACCACATGGGTCAGGAATGGAACTCAGGTCATCAGAATCAGTGGCAAATGCTTCTACTCACTGAGCAACCTTCCAACCTAAACAGTCCACTTTTGACATTTCAAATGATCTCTAATGACAAAGAGAAGTGTTTGCCCACTATAGAAAAAAAATAATGCAGATGAGCAAGAAATAAAAAAAAACTCAAATCAAGCCGCTTACTTTGGCCTAAATTCTTAATTTACTAGAAATCTTATGAAAAGCTAAACTCATAAATTTCATTTATGTATATTTTACTTCAAAAAGAAACAGATTTCTTGGCAGAGAACCCACGTCCTCACAACTCTTTTGCCTTCCTCCTTAATCTCCTCTCTTGAAGTCCCTCCACTCTAGGACAAGTCCCACACAACGCATAGCATGCCAAGGCTTCCAATGGTCTCCCACAGAAGCATCTTCAACCAGGCCACCACTAACTGAGCAATGCACACTGACCCGAACAATGTCAGCTTCCACAGGCCTGGGACCAGGACATACAAACCACAGACAAGAGGCTGCAAGCACTGAAGTAGAAATTTGTGGAGATGCTGAGAACAGGTTTCATTTAGGGGAGCCTTGCAGAGACCACCCTTCTGAAGGAAAGAATGACGCCTGAAGACAGAGCACGTGGGGCAGAAAGAAAAGCTTCAGATGCCAAGATAGTTCCAGCTCTGAGCCTCAGGAGGTTCGGCTGGGCTTCTTGACTTAAACACGGCCTGGCCTGATTTAACCCTGTGTGAGGAGTCATTGATCCTAGGTAGCACGCTCCAAGCAAACCAGCCGTTGTGGACTGAACACTTGTATTTTCCCACCTGAAGCTCTATCTCCCGGTTCTACAGTACTGGAGGTGTGGCCTTTGAAAGGAAGCAGCTTTAGAAGCCACTAGGAAGAACATAGGGAGATTTTGTCTTTATAAAAGACATTAAATGTGAGGAGACACCAATGTTTCTGCAAGCCAGCAAGAGGAGACTCTGCAGAAACCAAATTTTGAACTTCCCAGCTTCCAGAGCTATAAGAAATAAATGTCCATTGCTTAAGCCAACTCTGTCTACAGTGTATGTCACACATCTCAGGCACTGGCACACACACTCACTCGGTATTATTGGTATGTCCCTGCTCCTCCCCTGAGAAAGGCAGGCTGGCACTCTCGATGCAGACAGGTCCTGGCACATGTAGTTCTCTAAGGAGCTGGGTTTAGTGGACCACACAACCACAGGGGTGATTTCTGTTGTTCGATGCATGTGAGAAAGAGGGCTGACATACATTTGTAACAAGCTTCAGACTATGCTAATTTTCACTCCTACCAAGATGCTTGCTAAGAGAAATTTATATGTGTAGTGTTTATCTCCTGTCTTTATGTCACAAATTATAGTTAGCTGACTTTCCAGTCTTTTATTTCGTTGGTAAAATCAATACATGGGAGGGAGGCCCACGCCAGCCTTTCTCTAAGGCCTTCTGCTAAACTCTGGATTGCTGCTCAGAGGGCTTTCATTAGAATTCTAGGCTAGGCAATAGGCAGTGAAGATCAAATAGCTATGAACAAGGGCTGAGAGTAAACAGATAACTACTCATGTGAACCTATATGCTAACAGCCCTGTGTGAGAGCATGACTGTGACACTATGGTTATCTCAGGGTTAACACCCCAGAGGGTGTCTCTGCAAAACCAGAAATGGACAGAATCACCAGGGACCAAGGTCAAGGTTGGTTTCCACCTGAGTATGCAAACCGGCTTGATCAACAAGAGCTGCCTAGGAGCCAATGTCCACTCACTCCCAGGCAGGCCGTGGGGACAGGAAAACAGCACCTAGACCTTGAAGTTCATAGAGAGGTGGAGGCTTGGGAGGCAGGGAGGCTGTTTCCATCTGTGGAAAGCAAATATGATTAACATATCATCTAGACTAATTAGAAGGATTCTTGAGGTGCCGGAAGAGTGAAGGTTTTAGATTACTAACCACTGTATCTCCTGATGAAGAGAGTAACTCCCGCTCATAAAGATCAGGGAGTCAGGCATCACACCCCAGGCAAAACCTCCCGACTGAAAAACACTGGGCACACAGCTTTTGATCTGAGTCCTAAATTGCCTAGCTTTTCATAGCAACCCAGAAGTAAGACATCTGTCTCACCGTGCATTACCCAAGTCATGCAGAAGTAGTTTACCTGGCACATGACCTATAGATCATGTAACGCAATGTCATCTACAAAGGTCATGCTCAGGAACAGGAACATGATGTTACCAAAAAGAAACTGTGAAAAAAATGAAGACTTAAATGAGCTTACAGTTTTGTGTTGGGCCATATTCATAGCTATCCTGGGCCACAGCTGGCCCACAGGCTGGGGGTTACCTGGTACAAGGAAGGACCCCAGATTCATACCGGTACAGCTAGTACATCCATCTCAGGCAATCATAGAGTCAGACTGCAACCCAAGGGAATTCACCTCTGCAATTCCAATTTCTGATCTCCAAACTCAGGGTGAGAGCAAGGTGTGCACAGACTGGCAGAGAAGAAACGCAGCAGAAACGGCTTTCTTCTTTTGACCTTAAGAACACACATGCTCTTCTACCTGTCTTTCCTCAAGAACATCCAGGTACCTAATCTAGTTACCTCATTTGCAAAAGACCTCCGCTCTCCTGGAGTCCTACCTTTAATCTTGGTTAGTCTGCCAACAAACAGGTTCTAGAATCACCTAGAGATGAACTTCTGGAAGTGTCAGAGGGGGAGTTTCTGGTTTGGTTTTATCATATGGAAAAACACATCCTACATGTGTTTGGCACCATTCAAGAGTTAGGGTTCAAGACTTAGCTGAGCACCAGCATCCCTCACTCTTTGCTTCCTGATTGTGGGTGAAGTGTGTCCAGCTCCCTCACCATGTCATGACTTCTCTGTGACAGACTGCACACCTGAACTGAGAGCCAACATAAATGCTTCCTTTTTAAGCGGCCCTTTGGACTTAAACTTTGTGACAGCAGCAAAGTAACCAATACACATTCTCCAGGAAGCACAGCCGGCACGGTCCCTACTGTCACTTTCCAGAGTTAGGTCCACTAAGTCAGGAACATCAGGAAGGGACATCTCACCAAGGCTCACCAAAAGGCCACATCCTGCCTCCCTCCTCTGCTTCCCCACACCCCACAGAAGCATCCCTCACCTTCCACAAGCCCAGGAGATGCAGAACACCAGTGTTAAGAGGGAACCTGTAATCATGCTACACAGCTCACAGGGAGCAACATTACAAGAATCAATGAGCTAACGTCTGAAGGGCTACGATCCCTGTGGGACAAGGTAGCCAAACACCATAAACCGCTGTTCCATCCAGAAACACAAACTCAGCTGTACGAGGGAATGTGCTAATTATAACCCTTAGACTTCTCAATCCATTACCTCAAGGCGGATAAAAAGACTCCAAGGAGTCCAATGTTTAGATTGTCGAACACTGGAACCCCAGTGTGAATGTAAAACTACTCAGATATAACTGGCAAGTTGACAGCTCTCATTGACCCTGGCGGATCCACAGGTGCCAAGAGCACCAAGAAATGATTAAACTGAGTCCAGCCATCAGGGAACCCAACTACCCTTCCACAAGAACCTACTTACTAATCAGAAGGTTCCAAGCTCGCTTTGTTCCACGGGATAAAAATCCCACCACAGCCCTCTAATGCCCTGCAGGCCCTCTCCCTCCACACCGCCTGTCCATTCAAAGCCTGGAGCACGGAAGCGAGAACAGTGATCTACCACTAAGCTACACCCCAGACTTCTGCCCCTTTACAACTTTATCAGATCATTCAAACCCAGAAGATCCAAGCTACGGATCCAGCTCAGTGTGCCCCTGATACCTCAGGCACAATGCCACTTCTCCAAGCCTCAGTTTCCCCACAAAAGTACATAACACAGCCTCCCCAAGTTTGCTCCTATAGTCTCCTGTCCTCTTTCCATCATTGCTGACATGATTAATTTTGGGGAATTCTAAAGAATGTTCTAAAAAAAAAAAAAAACTCAAAAACTCAGCAAATGCCAGTCCACAAAAATCTCAATACCATTTTCTCTGAAGCAAAGGAAAGCAGCTGTCTGTTTCGGACTCATCATGAAAAACACGTATTAAAAGTCTAACTATAGACACCACAGAAAGATATGCATAAAATAAACAGGATGGTCCAGCAGGCAGCTCCCCAGGCATACACGGATTCTGTGTGTTTACAGCTATCCACACGATCATCAGCTACCCTTAAAATCCATCTGGTTATGAAAGAACTTAGTTATGAGATCAACATTACAAACTAGTAAGTCTACATATTAGCAAAAGTACTCTCCTTGAACGTGCAGCTTCAGTAATGGTTCTATAGCTGTAGCTAAGAAAGTCCTTCGAAAAGAGATTCAGAAACTCCCTGGGCAGTGAGCTACTAAAATAAAGTCTAATAAACTATGTAAACAAAGGGAGAGATGTTTATACATTTACATTAGGATCTCATGAATGTTTATTAGTTGAAAAGCGATCAAACAAAAATAGCTAAGATATTCCCCCAAAAGACCCCGATAATATAAATTCGGAAGGCAAAGCTACTTTGTAATTTGAAAAGAATTAAAAAAAAAAAAATAGCTAACTTGCTATAGTGTGTTGATTCACGCAAAGTTGATTAAAATCAACCACCACATTAGAATTTGGAAGCATTTTCTGTATCAATTTCTGGATCTTTTTTTCTTGTAATGTTAGAAGTGTCACTATATTTAATAATCAAAGCTACCACGATTCTTACCGACTGCACTCTTTATGAAGAACTGAGAGACAGCCAGCCTTTACAGCATGCCATGATAAGTTTTAAATGGTGCCAAACATGTTTCCTAAAACCTGTGTTTGCAGCACGTCCGCTTACAAATGTTAACTAAATTTGAATGACAGTTCCGGTTAAACTTCCAACCGACCCAAGGCAAAGGCAGGACTTCCCCTGAATGTCACCATTCATACAAAAAAGGGCCACATGTACACCTTTCTCCTTGAACAAAGCATTCCTATTACTTTATGCAAAAACCCACCTTAATCAGCTTGCTTATGCAAAGAGCCATCCAACCTATGTCCCTAGGAGACACAGAACAAACTGCACCATCAAATCTAGATGGGGGAAAAAAGTTCACTTCCTTTATAGGTACTTGGTCAAAAAGCATTTTCGAAATACATGAGATTGTGAACCATGAAATTAAAAGGCTAAAACCTTAAATTTTACAGTTCTACCCTTTACATGTTTCATAACACGTGTAGAGAGACGCTGAGAAAAATCAGTCATTTTGAGCTAAGGTAAGTATCAGGTCCCCGTTAGAAACCAAGCTGCTTACCAGTTTTTCTCCTCCATTGCTTTTTCCACAGACTTCACCAGCATTTTAGCACTAGGTTCATACAAAAGAGAGAGACAAACACTCGTTGTGACAGCAAGAACACACTAAGTACAACAAACAGTTTGCACACAGATAAGAAGAGGAAAGTAGGTCAGCACCAGGCTGGCAGAGACCGCCAGAACATGCACCCACGGCCAACCTGCATGATTAACTGCAGTGGACTGTCTTGAGGTGGACTGTCTGCTGTTGAGCACCGCTGCTCTAACCCAGCACCTAGCCTACTCAGAGCACAACAGAAGAGCAAGATCCACCACTTCCCAGGCATTTGCAATCAAACTGGGACAATTACAATCAACAGTGTGCACACCACACAGCTCTTCACCTCAAGATGAGGAATATGGGGATTAGATTTACATTGCAATTGCAATTAGCAGCAGAGCAGTTGGCACGGCACAGGCAGATCAGAGAAAGACAGCTTGGGGCAAAACTTGACTGGATGACCTGGATGACAAAAGATGTGACCCCAGAGAAGGACCCTTTAAAGCGCTAAGCGTAATGGACATTTAGCAAAGAGCCACTACATAAAATGGCAACAGGGGACAGCTACTATGTACAGCCTTTGTGGGCAATGCAGCAGAAAATAATGGGATCCCGAGGCTAGGCTGGGAGTCTACCTAAAGAACTTACACCTGTCAGAGTGCTGGGAGTAGGGGAGAGCTGAGAGGACTATGACAGAGCCTCATCTACTGTGTCCACACTGCAGTGTTACTAATGACAAACCATCACGATGGTCTCAGTCTGAGGAAATGCTACATACAGGTGATGGAGAGCTACCTAAGCACCTCTGAACAGTTACAGAAGCTGGTTAGTCATCCTTCTGTTACTGTAACAAAATGCCTGAGGCAATCAACTTAAAAGAAGAAAAGGTTTATTTGGGCTGGTAGTTTCAGAGGATTTGGTCCATGTTCACTTAGCCCTTTGGCTTTAGGATTAGGGGCGTGCATCATGGTAGATGTTTATGTTCACCTCATGGTAGCCAAATACTTCTCCCAAGAATGCCTCAGGCTGGCAAACAAGGGGTTAATATATGGGCTTTGGGAAGACATTTCAGATTTAAACAACAGCCTAGACAGCAAAAAGAATGTTTAACTCATCATCTGGGTTAGTTGTGACAAATACTAACTAACAGCAAGGGCTGCTTGGTGTAGCAGTTCAGATTACACACTACATAAAAGCAGGCAAGTCAAGGGGGAAACAGGCTCTAAGGAGGGGGTGTGGGGGGGAGGCATAGCACACTGTAGCAGCAGGGACTCCAGCTGGGGCTCCAACCTAGCAGTTTAGGAATAAGAACTGGAGTGAGTCAAACGAGATGAAATAAAAAATGCACAGAAGAAATTAGACAATTAAAATCTGGGAAACTTACCAATGAGAGGGAGCAAGCTTAGCCAAACCAGAAGGCCTTCCTCTCTTCCTCCCTGGTCTACCTCCTGACCACCACCCCACCCCCATGAGACAGTGTCTCCTGTGGTTCCACTTGGTCTGCAACTCACTACGTAGCCCAGGCTGACCTCAACCTCCCAAGTACTGGGATTATAGGTTGTGCCACCATGCCTGGCACATGTACTACTGTCTTCTAAAGCTATGGGCTAGACAATTAAAGAACAGAGTGTCAGCATGCTATCCAGCTAAAAGTAGAACTGGTCTTCAAAACTATATCCGGATGTATCTACTCAGTTCCAAGTGTATAGTCACAAGTGCTCAAGTCACTGAGGCACAAAAATAACACTTCAAATCCATAGCAGAGCATTAAGTCAGGAGCACAAGGTCACATGTCATGCCATAGCTATGTTCTTAAAGATTCAAAGAATCAACACACACATACACTGCTATTGGAAAATAAATTTGAGTTTCATACTTCAAAATTTTACATCTTTATAACTTCCAGCAGAGATAAACATTGCCCTCAAAGAGAATTTCACTCTAGCAAAGACTATAAAGGACCTCAGAAAAATGTGGACATCCCTGGTCTAAGCAGCCAAATGGTAAATCCACTTATGACTGCTCCACACTTACAGATCTGATACTCAGTGTCTTGAAAGTAACATGGTCTTCAGCTATATAGTAGAGCATGAGCCCATCCTGTGTGAGTGCCCCAGGTTCAATTCCTTATACTGGGAGGTCAGGGCAGAGGAGGACTCAATTCAGATGACATAAGGCCAGGTGGATTTTTAAAAAACTAAGACCTTTCATGTAGAAATAACATGAATGTATTTCAACAGACTACTGTAGTTCAATAAACTCATTGTTATGATTTGAATATGGTGTGCTCCAATCAAAATTCATGTTAAGTCTTAATTGCCCAATGTATTGATGTTGAGAAGCGGTGGGCTGTTGGGAGTTGATGAGGTGATTAAAAGAGATCAGGGCTTCTGCAGAGACTGGCTTAGCCTGTAAAGGGTGGGTTACTCCACAGCAGGACCACTCATCTGGTTCTTCTCTCTTCCATGCGGGCCTAAATGCTTTCCATTTCCTGTCATATATCCAGCACATGCTGATGTGTGCTTGTGGATCTCCAGAATGATGAGCTGACATGAAACTTTTGGATAAATTACCCAGCCTCAGTTATTCTGTTACAGTACTGAGAAGCAGTCTAAGACTCACATACAAAGGAATCCCAGATTTCTAGGTGAACACATACACATTAAAACCCAAAGCAACTAAATGCTTATGGTCTACACCTGCATCAACCCTGATTCCTTTGTTAATATGCATGTCTGTGTGTCCAGCTCAGCATCAAACAGGATCTTAATATCTACATAGCTTTAATCCTCCATGCCATGTATGTGAATGTGTTTTTATGTGTGTCTATGTATGTATATCCGTATGTATGACTGTGTTCATGTGTCTGTGTATGTGTCTGAATGTCTGTCAGTGTGACTGTGTACATGTGTCTGTATGTGGGTTTGTATATGTGTCTCTGTGTGTGTCTGTGTACATGCGTCTATGTGTGTCTGTGTGTCTGTGTATATGTCTGAATGTGTGTATGTGTCTGTGTTCATGTGTCTGTGTATGTGTCTAAATGTGTGTGTGTCTGTGTACATGTGTCTGTATGTGTGTCTCTGTGTGTGTCTATATGTGTCTCTGTATGTGTCGAGTATGTCTATATATGTATGTCTGTGTGTGTCTATGTGTATTATATACATATGTGCGCGCGCACACACACACACACACACACACACACACACACACATATATATATATATATATATATATATATATATATATATATAGAGAGAGAGAGAGAGAGAGAGAGAGAATGTATATCAGTTATAGCACACCCACTGAAATAATTCTGCCCCCAGACTCTACTGGGATTGCAACCCACTCAGTCTAATTTTAACTAAAGTGGGCTCCTGAAAAGAAAAGGAACTCAAAACCAAACTCTGGAGGAAAAAAATTAATTTGTGAAACATATTTGAGTAAACTCAAATGTACATTTTCACTGAACCTTGACCTAAAGTGATATTCCCACTGAGATTTTCCTTTAAGCCACAAACTGAGGGACACAGTAAGAAAAGTCAGAAGCTTAGGATCCCATGATTGCTCCATGCTACATCAAATACAATTTGCCACAGTTCAGCTGATGTAAATTTTACAGCTGGGACACTGAGCACTTTGCCACGTTCCTAGAAAATTGTCTCTGTCTCTCTGTACAAGCCTTGAAACCATCTCAGTTTGTCACTGTGTCTCTGTGGCCCACCATTACCCCACTCCTTATGACTATTCCTACTAACCTTACTTGTCTTAGTAACACCTCCTTCCTCTACTCACAAAACAATGTTCTCCAGAGTCCTGTCCTCCACCTTTTCTTCTCATTCCAAGCTCTAGTCAGGTATCCAAGGCTTAATCCTAAACACATCTACAGCTTGAAGCACACGCTCTAGAAAGAAAAACTTACCAGACACAAGCCGGGGCTAAAACAACAGTTAAGGTGGAATAGATCCCACAGGAGGCAAAGGTGAACCAGGTAGCCACAGGCCACAGACTGTGTGCAACAGGAACCTAGTGAGGAGCTACTCTCCAGGAGCGTTGGATACAAAACAGGTCACCCCAGGGACCACAGAACAGTACAACTTGCCTCCAACACCCTCTCTACACCTGGGTTTTGCTTTCTAATTGCCAAGACAGGCCCAGCATCAAGGCCGGATCCACGATGTCACTGGGTCTCCTTAAGGCTCAGGAATGCCCAGCTGGAACTTACCGCCACAGAATCAGAGTACCAAACATCAACCTGCAAGGTCACGCCAACTCCACGTGGCTCTACAACACCCACAAAGCATCACTGACAGACATCCCTGTACCTGCTGCCCTGCTCAAACAGATTTAAAGAAGCGCTGTGACGAAGGCTTTTGAAAAGCAATACATCCTAGTTACGATCACACTATCGACCTGGATCCTGTGGTAGTTGCAGTAGACTTCCTAAGACAGAGAACTAATGTAAATAATTTGTTACATTCAACTGCCGCATGAAACAGGCCGTACTTCTTTTTATTTAAATGCTCACCTCAAGTAAGCAATTCTCCCGGGGTTCCAGGAAATGCTGCTTCCCCAGGTACCCTTGTGGCCTGACGGGATTACTTTCAAACTACTTAACTATCAATTCCTGTAGAAAACCTCTCAGGAAAGACCACTTCTCCATGCACAATTACAGAAAGAGAGAAAGCTTGATGAAGTCTCTACTAGAGAAATGAAAAGCAATGAGGTTTGAGGAAACACCAGATTGGCATGGTTTCCTTGTGAAAATACACTGGGTAACTTTCCAGAATTCTAGTCTACTAGTATGGAAAAGTTCAAATTTTCTGATACATGCACAATGGTGGCAATGCAGATGATCCCCAAGTAAATAGGCAAAGAGAAAACCTCAAGTCCAGCCTGCCAATGACCGCCCCTTTCAGAATCCAACCCTGCAAGGAAGGCTCTAGGTGTTTTTGGAATCTTAGGCTTAATTAATTTGCAACTTCTCTTGCTGATTCTAGGTGTGCCTAAATAAAAGGCCACTTGATTTAGAAGGTGACAAGTCTTTTCCTAGAGAGAAAATCAAATTTACTCCTTGAGCGTGCACATCAGACCTGCAGGAGAGCAAACGAAAGAGAAAGGTGGGGTGAAGAGGAGAGGCATCCAAGGGGAGGCAGAACAGAAGGGAGCAAGAGGATGACTGGGAGCCCTTCAGGGAACACAGAGACAAAGAGGGAAAGCGACCCCAGACGCAACTCTCAAAGAGGGGCTCCCAATGCACACAACCCATCCATCTGCTAACACCAGGGGCCTTCTGCTGAAGTGGTCTGAACACAGTTGAACACACCATTGCATTTCTGCAACTCTTAAATACACCAGGAAAGTGCTCCACCGGTGAAAGCTGCCAGCACCAGGCTGTCAATCAACCCTTTTGCTCTCCTTCACCTCACCACTCAGCATCACAGCATCATCTGGGCAAAGCTAGCTTGGCCTCTCCTTCTTCCAGTAGTTGTATTATAATCAGTGGTCAGGGGATAGCCAGTAAGAGGGGCAACAACACAAGCATTGCTGCTCTGCTGTCTTAGCAAGTCCTTAGCAAGCAACATTTCTTCCTGTGCCATTTTTCTTCTTACATACCTGTCCAAAAGTATGTCATAGTCTCTGTTAGTCATAAATTATACATGTGGCTTGGATTCACACAGATCTGAATATCTCTGGGAGGAGTGGCCTTAGGAATCCATTCTCAAAAAGACTGAACAATAGGAACTAACAGAGCTCTGGCTTCAGGCTGGCACTATACGTGTGTGCATACACGTCCCTCACACAATGCCTACTACAGCCCAGAGAAGAGACTGTTATTACTTACATTTTGCAGGTGAGGAAACAGGTAGACACAGTCGCAACAGTAAAGCACAGACACAGGCTAGCAACACTAAACACAAAAGCCAACGTTCAAAGCCAATGTTTATTTGAGCCCTGCACCTGCGCACCACACTGCTTCTCACTTATAACAACTAAAGCTTACATGGAGTTGCCCCAAGCACAAAGCCTTGACCAAACAGAGCTGCACTGCCAGGTGAACAGGGTGCAAAGACCTTGGGGGAATCCAGATCACTCTCTCCCCTCCACCCACCCTGCTCTTGGGAGCAGACCTGACCTCTAAGCAAAGACAGCTACTTCTCTGGATGCTCAGGGGCCCACAGAAGCAGTAGTCGGTGGCAAGGGCAGCAGTTCATCTAATGATGGAGGTTAGTTCCCAAAACCCATCAGAAGCTGCAATACCCTGAACTGTAACTGCATTTACTCTGCCCTGCCTCATAGCACAGCAATGCAGAACACTGCAGGCTACTGCAGGTTTTAGTTCTCTAGCCTGCTGCCCATGTTTGCTGAGGGGAGTTGTGGCTCCCATCCTGCCCTGCATCTGGACAGAGCAACAAGATATATACTGTTAGGAAAAATCAAACTCCAAAGTACAGTTCCCGCTGAATGCATATTGCTTTCACACCATCATAAATTCAAACAGTCCACGAGGTAAGGCCATAGGCGCTGTCTGAACTAAAAGCATTGGGGTGGCAGAGAACCTGGAAGCTGGATGTTTATTCTACCACAGACACAGTCCTCTCCCTGTTCAGGCAGCTTTGTTTGGAAGAGAAGGGCATACTGACCAGAAACAAGCTGGCTTAACTTAGGTGAGTAGTTCCACAACTTCTCAAGTAATAACTTGACTTAAGTCCATGATGACTGGCACTCCCCTCGACCCAGCGTGCACCCCACTACCCCACATCAGGGTTCAGCAGTCTCCCGTGGTTTTTTTTTTTATTTACTTTTCACTCTAACATATGTGTGTCTCTGAGTACACTAGAGGAGGAGGGCGGACGAGGAGGAAAGACATGTAGTGATCTGTATCCCTCTCTACAACCAATCTCTCCCATGTGGGCTCTGGAGCTTGCTCTTCCATGAAAGTGCAACCTCACCTTCTCCATTCATGATTCTGACCCTGTAAGGTACAGATCACATAGGCATCCAAGTATGTACTGACTAAATCAATGAATGTGTTCAAATAACTAAAAGTCACCTTTCCTTACTTCTAAAAGTATACTGTTTTTAAATTAAAATGAATTGTGACAGTCCCAATACATGTTCAAGTTACTTCCTGCCCCCATTGAAAGCCATCTGACTTCTGGTACCCATAGCAAGTACAGATGAGAAGACATTTAAATCAACCAAGAGCTATCTAATGAACAAATATAAAGTCAATTCCTTCTCGATACACCAGAAACAGCAATTGCAAAGGCACTAAACACTGACCGCAAGAGCCATAAACACCCTAGAAAATCTAACAAAAGATGAGAAAGACTTTCACACATAAAGTACAGATTAAATTTCACTAGGAGGTTGTAAAACACCTAAGTAAACAAAGAGGTTTATCGGGTGTGTGGCCATGAAACTGTAAAGCTGTCCGTTCTCCTGAATTTCTATTAAGATGCATGCAATTCCGGTAACACGAAACTGGTCGTGGACCACGGTGGGCATGGGGCGCTCACAGCGACGTTGAAGAACACACCCACAAGTGATCACAAATGCGCGACTGCACGTGGCACAGCGACTGACACGCTATGGAGAATGCTGTGAATCCCGGTAACTGCACTGCGATGATGCTTAGCGTTATTTTTACCATATTATTGCTTCAAATATATTCTCTTCTGTTAAGTTCAACCAGGGAGCACTGTAAACTCAAAAGAACAAGAACACCATGAATCTGGGGGGAAACTGGTAAAGAAAATGGAGAAAGAACTGGATACTCTTAAATGTGCTTGGTGGATGGGGCACTTGCAAGAAACAAGCAGTTTTGGTTTTTGGGGGATTTTTTCTTTTTAAAAAAGAGCTGGGTGTGGTAGCTGGGTGTGGTCACACAAACCTTTAATCCCAAAGGCAGGTAGCAGATAGATCTCTGTGAGTTCAAGGCTAGCCAGGGCTACAAGAATGTGTGTGTGTGTTTGTGTGAGTGTGTGTGTGTGTGCGCGTGCGCGCGCACATGTGCTGAAGGAAGGAAGGAAGGAAGGAAGGAAGGAAGGAAGGAAGGAAGGAAGGAAGGAAGGAAGGAAAGGGCTTTATGGAGTTAAAAGGGTGAAGACATATTCTTGCAGAGTCAGAGAGCCATGGATTTGAAACCATCCAATGAAGTGACAACAGCAGAGTTATGCAAAAACAGATTCCTCAAGAGGGTATCGGAGGCATCAGATGGGACATGTGACAGCCACAGCTCCTTCTCAGGACTTCACTGCACACATCCACAAAGGCCAGGGGGTCATCCCGAAAGGAAACTTACTTCAAAGGAAGCAATTCAAACGAAGCAGTAGCAACATTGGCCAAGGAACCCTTTTTATGTAATTTATGAGCGTCATTTTTCCCAGTCTACTGCTCTTTTTGTGGAACAAGCTATTTTGGGCAAATGCTTTTAAAAGTCTAAACCAGAATAAAGGCTTCAGGGTTCGAACAGAGAGTGTAAGCTGAATTCAGCAATGACCTAGGTGGATAAAGGGTCGCAGAAAACGGAGAAGTGGGTGATAAGGATGCTTTTCAGTAAAAACAGCCAAGCCAAGCCCAGATTTAAATGGGTCTGGGGGGCAGTGAGCCATCTCCCCAGAAAGAAAACCACCAAGGGCTCCCAGCACTATGTGCCTGGCCCTGTCTCGGGTACAGCCAGGATCCTTTCAACTGCATCTTTGCAGAACTTCGGAATTCAAAATCAAAATATCAACTCACAAGTTCTATCTTTAAGGAAAGTAAAAAACATATAGCTTATAAGATAAAAATAAACAAGTCAAGATTAACTTCACTAGGTCTGAAAGGTTTTTAAGAAACTGCCCTAATATGGATGTTCAAGACCCCCTTGGATTCTCGTAAAACCTGCACGGAAAGTCACTCTGTACTTCCTTCCCCAAATGTCACAGAACACGAAAGGAGGAAGCCCTGAGTCCCAACCCTTCATGGCAGTTCTCATGATTCTATGAACACTTCTCCGCAACCTAGAGATTTCAGGCAAATGAGCACTTTTTCCTATGTGGCTCACTGTGTCACGTGCTCACTCATAACTATGGTTCCCCTACTTCAAATGTAAGTGGATTACATGAGGAGTGAAAAATACAGCTAGCAGTGCAAACTGGCACAAACCCAGTGTTATGAAAATTAAGCTGTTCCTCAAGGCAGCTGGGCTCTGGCTCTAAAATGAATGAACACTGGCAATTCTTTTTGAAGCACTTTCAAGGGGGGGGGGGGAATGGTCAGCTAGGAAGCAAGCATGTTTCCTATCTGAACACAGCAAATAACTCTGCAGGGAAGAATAGGACAGAATTTAAAGAAAAAAAGAGGAGGGGAGGGGGTAGATTATACACTGGGAACTGTGAGTAGGGCGATAGGAACCTTGCAGTCTGAGGGTAGGGGTGTGCATGTGTGTGCTAGAGTGAGTGTGTGTGTGTGTGTGTGGTTGTTTTTAGGTCTCAGTACTTGAAAATTCTTCATAAAAACAGGGAAGGAGCATAATATGTCCATGACACATGTACACAAGACCAATAACTAATCATTTCTTCCATTTTTTTTCCATTTACCTTTCTAAAAGCTATTTTAAAATACTGAATTCTAAACTGGGAAGTGGTGGCACATGATTTTAATCCCAGCACTCCAGAGGCAAAGGCAGGCAGATCTCTGATTTTAATGCCAGCCTGGTCTACAGAGTGAGTTCCAGGACATTCAGGGCTACACAGGAAGATCGTGTCACAAACAAACAAACAAACAAACAACAAAATAAAATACAAAAGAATGCTGAATTCTTAGGCTGGGTAAGCCCAGAACTCAAGACATTGTCAAAAGAATCTCAAGTTCAAGGCCAGCCTGGACTAAACAGTGGGTGAGACCTTGTCTCATTTAAGACAGGGGTAGGGGATACCGAGGTGATTTTGGCTTGCTGCTCCCTTCCACTCCCTGCCCCCCACAACCCCCAGTGCTACAGATTAAACTCAGAGGGGATCTAATACTAGGCAAGGACTCTACCTATAGCACAGTTCCAAATATTTTTATTACTTCATGGGAACTCTGTGATACATACATGCATCCAGCATGAAGGACAAAATATAATCGCCCAAATTCTCTTTTGAAATAAGTTTAAAAACATTTATTAAAACCCTAAATTTTGTTTTCATGTTAATGGCAAAATTTAGTCATCTCCAAAATCTCAGGTCACCTAATGCCCTGGAAAACCCAGCTTTGGTGTCCTCTTAGGCTTGTCTGTGCTAGAAGGAAAGACAGATGCCTGACGTGTCTGTCAGGTGCAATGCTACTGCATATCCAATAAGCTAAGGAAGAATGCCAAGTGTCTCTTCTCTGTAGACTCCCATTTCTAAAACTGCTTGGAAGACTAGAAATTCTACTAACCCCTTCTCCCTGAGACTGTTCAAAGTCGCTCAGGCCAATTTCTGCAGGGGCACACACCCACACCATTTCACACGTATTACCCTGTACTCACTCTGACTATAGCATACTGCTCCTCCCACCTACACTGATGACCAGAGGCCACCTGAGCTCCCTCCTAGACAGTGCTCAACTCCCACAGAAAGAGATGTGGGGCTGTGGGCTTTGGGGAACTGACAAGAAAGATCACCAGCCAGAGCCTGGCTTCTCAGAACCAAGTCTCCTGGCGATAAGAATCAGGACTTGGGGAGCAAAGCACAAGATTCAGAAATGTTGGATAAAGTGAAAGTGAACCATTTTCCCAGCTATGGGCCAGCCAGGACACACGCAGGAGGCCTGACTCTAGATGACCAAGTAAACAAGCAAGGAAGGAGGAATCTCTCTCCAAAGTGGGTGCTCCCTCAAAATCCTCAAAACTCAATCCTTGAAAGTAGCCCAAGGCCAGTGAGATAGTTCAGCTGGTAAAAGTGCTTGACTCAGAAGCACTATGACCTAAGTTTGATCTCTGGAACCCATGTAATGGTGAAAGGAAGCACAACCTGTGCCACACAATGTATGTGTGCACTAACAATAGCAATTAATCGTGTACTTACTGAAAATATCATGAATGGTCCCTAGCATAACCTGAACTAGGAAGGTGATGGTTAGCATCAACTTGACAGAATCTAGAATTACCAAGAAGACGGGCCCCTGGGTATGTCTGTGGGGATTACCTTGATTGTGCTGAGGTAAAAAGACCCAGAGAGTGGGTCACTCTCTGGCTGTGATCCTGGAGGGCATCAGTGGGAAATGTGAGACCAGCAGCAGCAGCAGGCATTCACTGACCTCTGACCCTTGACTGTGGGAAAACCACATCCAGCTGCCTGGAGATCCTGTGGTCCCTGATGTCCCAGCTAAGACTGAAAGTACCTTGAAGTGTGAGCCAAAATGAACAATTTCTTCAAGTTCCTTTGTCAAGGTATTTTAACACAACAACAAGAACAGAGACTAAGACAGAAATATCCTTCCTTTATGGACATTTCTGGTTCAGCGCAGCCTTTAAAACACAAATATACCTGAGGTAGTGGAAAACTGGCAATCTCAGTGAACTCAGGACAAAAGGATGCTGGAGCTAAGACCTGACAGGCACCCATGTGTTGCTCACTCCTCCTCACACAGATTCCAGGGTTTGGACCTCAGGGTCCTGAGCCTGAATCATCTCTTAAGTTGCCGGAAACAAAGCCAAGGATGGAGCGGGCACCTGTGCCGCACTTCCTTACCGTCTTCCCACTTGTTTATTTTCAGCTCCTGTCAGGGCAGCAGGTGTTGCCTTGGCCTTGATCGCCACAGCTGTCACAGTCATTTTCTTCATCTCGACAACATCCACTCTCTGGGCAAATCCGTCTGCCCTGCTACGCTGTCCTTGGAGGCACAGTGCATTTCCTTTATTTTTTTTGAAAGGTGTCAAATTCAGGGCCTTACTCACATCAACTGGATGCCTAACAGAATATGAACTGATGAAGAAAGTACCCAAAACTATCGCAGGCGACCAAACCTGTAAGGAGTCTGCTGACCACCTTTCTCCCCATCCCCCAAGCATTGCTTCAGTACTGGTCTGTAGGAAGATGCTCACAGACAAGAATTCACACATACTGCCTGTCTTGAAGAATTAATGATGTGAAGAGACCAAAGTCACTGGTATGCCACTGACCCTGGAGACCCGAGAGTATCCTGGGCTGAAATACTTAGACAAGTAAAGGCACAATTTACAGCCTCTAGATTCTTATCATAGGAAATAATATGCATGCATATTACTGGGCCAAGGTTTGGTCCTCCTGCCCAGTACCACTCTGTGTTCCAGCCCAAGGATACAGGTCACCTCTGTTCCCCTTTTATATTGGTGTCTAAACTAGTTTACTTCCCAGTAGGGAAGGACTAAGTACACAAGTCCTGCGGAATGTGTGTTCCCACAGAGCTCAGTAATGTGATGATCTCAGAGGATCCAGTGAACGAAGACCCTTGACACTTCTCTACGGAAGAATGTCTTCTGCAAAGGGCTCCTGCCAGCATGGGAAGTGTGTGCTGGGAAAATCGTCAGCCTGTGGCTGCCTGTGTTTCCAACTCAGATGTCCCACTTCCTCTCTGCACCACATTCCTCCTGGGTCTCAGCTAAGGAGGAGCAAAGTGCAGTGTTCTCAGAGGCCTTAAGAGAAAAAGAGTCAAAATGGATGTCAAGAAATAGGAAATATATAAAGTCAACTTCTATTCTACCAGTTTGAAATGTTCTTTTAAAAAGAACTTAATTTTTTTTTTTTTTTTCGAGACAGGGTTTCTCTGTGTAGCCCTGGCTGTCCTGGAACTCACTCTGTAGACCAGGCTGGCCTCGAACTCAGAAATCCGCCTGCCTCTGCCTTCCAAGAACTTAATTTTAAATGCTGGCCCCCTAAATAAAGTTGTTTCATTGAAGCTTATGTGAGCTGGGTGTGATGGCATATGCCTATAAACCCACTAGTCAAGGGGTGTAAGGATGGCAAATTCCAGCCAGCCTCGAAAAATACCAAGAAAGGGAGCTGGAGATGCAGTTCCCTGGGGAGAGTGCTTGCCCAGCATGCAGGAAACCTGAGCTCAGTCTCCAACGCTGAAAACCAAGTGAAGCAGTGGGAAGCAGGAAAACAGATGTTCAGAGTCATTCTCAACTACATAGTGAGTTCTGGGCCAGCCTGGTCTACATAAGACCCTGGTGGGGTTTTTTTTTAAAGTATGCTTATAAACTTTTCAAATGTTGCCATTTTAAAGTAGCGATGCCACTAATCTGACCTTCCAAAACTATTCTGCAGTGCCTTTACGGTGGATCAGGCACATGAAAGTAATTTGGAATCTGCAAAAGCTAATCAAGTAAATAGTCAAATTATGATTATTCATAAGGTTTGGCTTATTTGTTTGTTTGCTTGTTGTTTGAGACACAGTCTCTGGACTGGAGAGACCACTCAGCGGTTAAGAGCACTGACTGCTCTTCCAGAGGTCCTGAGTTCAATTCTCAGCAACCACATGGTGGCTCACAACCATCTGTAATGAGATCCGATGCCCTTTTCTGGTGTGTCTGAAGACAGCGACAGTGTACTCACATACATGAAATAAATAAATTAGTTTTGTTTTTTAAGAGAGAGAGAGAGAGGGAGGGAGAGAGAGAGAGAACGCTCTGGAACTCAGTAGTCCAGACTGGTCTCAAAGTTACTGTCTGCCTCTGCCTTCAGATAACTGGGATTAATGATATATAGCACCATACCCAGCAATTATACAGTGTTTAGTTAGATACTGACTTTAGAATTGAGCACTCAGACTTCAGTTCTGTCCCTTATTGGATACTGCACAACTATAAAAGAAGCGGCAAAGCACTAAGCAAGGACATTGTCTCACACCTATAATCTCAGCACACCAGAGGCTAAAGCAGGAGGATTACCTTGAGTTAATAGCCAGCCCAGGATATATAGTGATTTCTAAGACAGTCTGAGTCACAAAGTAAGACCTGTCTCAAAACAAAAACCAAAAATACATTTTAACTGGGCATGGTGGGTTGTGCCTACTAAGCTAGCCCTGGCAGTGGGAGAAGAGGCAGAATGATCAAGAGTTCAAGAGCAATCTCAAGCTACATAGTGAATTCTAGGTAAGCCTGGGCTAATTGAGACCTTTGGCCAACTTTTTTTATTAAAGATTAATATAGTGATAATGCCTATAAAATTCTACACATAATAAACCCACTAAATGGTAACTATAATTAGTGTTGGCCTATTTAGTTAAAATGTAAATGTCTAGCTATTGAAAACAGTGGATCAGAGGAGGGAGGCAAACCTCACCCAAAGCAGGTCAAGCGGTACAATCATGGATATACAATAGATGCCAAGGACATCACAGCTCTCCTCTTAGATAAATGTCCATCTCACTGGAAGCCCACGGTCTTCCCCAGTGAGACTGGTCCATCCCTGTTGCTCTGCATGGCTGTGTAGGAAAAGTCAGTCTTAAAGGCCAGGCTTGACAAAGTGATGACTCACCCCAGAGGGGGTGCAGCACATCGCTGGGCTTATCACACAAGCCCGAATCCACTGGGACAGCCAGAGGCCAGAAGCCAGCTATTTAAGGAGTCTCCCATTCATGATTCCTGAAGCAGCGATGCCCTAACTAGCGCTTTACATTTTGTTAATGTATAGACCAAAGAGCACTTGGGAGGACTCCAACTGAACTCACTTAAGAAAACAACTCACACGAATGAAAAGTCTAGAACGGTAGGCTAACAATAAAAGAGAGGGCCTTGCACACTTCCATGGCCAGGCAGTGTGACCGTTGTAATGGCAAACAACTTAACACTTGGACACTGTCCCACTCCAACCTCACATCATGATGGCTTCTAAGGACATGTTCCACTCCTTTACAGCCTGGCTCGGAAGCATGACCACATCCCCTGAAAACCAGTCAAGCCCTCAGCAGGAGTTTGCACAGCTCTTTTCCATTACCACTTAGTGGGCACGAAACATTTTTCCCCCAGAGTAAGCTCCCAATTCGCCTTCTAAGGTTGAAAGGCTTTCAGCTTTGGTTCCTCTTGACAGCAAATGGCCAAAGTGGTGGTTTCATGGTGGCCCCTCAGCTTGTCCAAAAGGAAGCCCTGGTCCCGGCCAGAAGGCTGTAAGTCGTCCCCACAGTAATTCTAACCTGCACTGGACTTTGGGTCACTTCCATCGAGTCCCACAGGCTATCAATGCCTGGAAATGTCAGCCTCCCCCCAGTTTTGCTTGGAATACCTTGTTCACAAACACCCACAGCTTGACCCTCAAGGCTTGCTCCCACTCCCAAGATCAGATCGTCCTTCTGGAACTCTAGATTCCAATCCAGGACTGGGTCACCTTAACAAACACCTGACATACTACACTCAGTTTTACTCCTAAAAACAGACAGCGAGAAATATTCACTCTCAGGCAGTGTTCTTTCTCTTACTCCAGTAGGCCCACAGGAAAGCCCAGAACACTTGAAGCCATGGCTCCAGTATCAAAACCCAAACCCACAATGAGTGTTGGGTGGGTTTCTTTTTCTTCTGGAACCAATGAAAAAGAATCCTCAACTCAGTGCTACATCATCTTACTCATTTATGTAGCAATCCGATTTCCTAGTCCTTCCCAGGCCCCAAACGATCCTGGAAAATCATCCTAACTATACTGTATGTTAATGGGGGAAACTATTTTGTCAAAAATGGCTCTATACACACCTAGCTGGGTGTGGTAGTGCACACCTTTTGTCCCAGCACTCAGGGGGCAAAAGCAGGCGGAATCTCTGTATTTCAGGTCAGGGAATAAACCATGTCTCAAAAAAAGTTTTTTTGGTTTTTGGTTTGGTTTTGGTTTTTTGTCAGCCTATCCGAGCCACAGTGATATCCACAGATACACATGCACACATATATTTGATTTCATTGCGAAAAATATTTCAAAAACAAAACAAAATAAAAACAAAACAAACAAACAAAATCCTCTTTGTCCATTATAAATAACAAGATCTGCTTTCAGCAAACTCCCATAGCCAGAGCCTAGAACTTCAAGGAAGTACAGAACTTGCTGCACCAATTAGTGCTAGGCGGTAGTATGAACAAAGCACCGCAAATAAACTCCACAGGCCTTCAGACAGAAGGTTGTGTTTGTAATTAACTCCAACGCACTCTCATCACCCCCTCCCCAGCGCTCCACCCTGCCCAGCGCCCTCCAGGGCTCCCGTTCCCAATCTGGTTTCCATTCGAGCCCCGCCCCCTTCCCCTTGCCTCTCTGGGACTGTGAATCAATCCCATCCCGGGCAGGAAACGGGACCCGGGGCAGCCCCCTCCGCTGTGGCGGAACAAAGGAGCGGAGCGCAGCTGCACTCGCAGGGCTATCCCTCGGGTCCCGGCGCCCCTCCGGGTGCGCCGCGGCCGGGACACACCGCACCTGAACCCCACTCCCCAGGACGCCCCATTGTTCCACCTCCGCTTCCACCTCCGCTTCTCCTTCCCACAGGAAGCCATAAGCTTGTCCTTCCACAGAACCCGGGGCCAGGAAACTCCAGTGGGCCAGAGGGATGGAAGGGAGAGTGGGCCCGCGGGAAGCAGGGTTCCCCAGTACCTATAGGTACGAAGCCAATATCACAAAGTGAGAGAACAACTTAGTTTGCAAGCCCCCTCCCCCTCCCACTGCCCCTGAAGCCACACGGGGCCGCGAGCACCCTCGACGACCTCGAGCGCGCTTGGGTTCACGGTGGAGCGCTACCGCGCCCCACAGGAGCGCCCCGGGAGCTGATGATCCGGGATTGCAGGCTGCGGCTGAGCCTGGGGCCGCGCGCACAAAGGCACGGGCGGGAAGGGAGCCGGCACGAGGGAGCGCAGCGTACCTCGCTCGGCAACCGCTCTGCCGCTCCGCCTCCGCGCACTGCTCGCTGGCCGCCGCCTGGGGAACGCGGGTCCGACCCGATGCGGGGCTCGTGCCACAGTTGCTGCCGGGGATTCCGCGCCGCTCAGCCGACCGTGCGTCCAGAGCACCCACACCGCGTCCGCCGACTGGGCTCCGAGTGCGCTGGCTTGAGGCGCGGCGGCGGCGCGGCCACTCCCCTCTCCCGGCGGGGGCGGCGACCTCGCCGCCCGGACGCGCCCCTCGCTCCGCGGCCGCCCTTCACCCAGGCGCAGGCCGCACAGCGCCCCCCGGTGAGCACCGGGAGGGCGGGGACACCCAGGGAAGCGCGCTGGCCGTTCACCTTGGTCACTGCATGATCCGCGAACTGCAGGCCAGAGATGCAGAGCCCGAACAGCTACAAGAGCCTGGGCCCGAACCCCAGCAAAGAGAACATTCCTTCTCCACATTGCCTCCTCTCCTAGGTCAAAGTTTGGGTGCCCCAAAATATCACAAAATGTCAATTTAATGAAAGAAAAATGGACTGCCATGAGAGGCTTCTATTGTCTCTGTCACTGACATACATATTGAATATATCGTTAGGTACTGAGCAATGATTGGCAGTCACTTGGCCATGGTAGAGGGTCTAAAGACTCAGGTCTCCCAGTGTCACTCCAGCTGTCCTCATCACACTGGGATTCAGGACAAGCCACATGCCCCTGGGTCTGGCTTGTTCCTGGAAGAGGTAAGGGTGTTCATCAGACTTACTCATGGGGTGAGGTGAGGATTACATGGCTGGGGTGTTAAAAGCACGGCAGATACAGTAATTATTACTCATAAATCTAACGACTTTATCCTATAATGAAATAAATTGCCATAAATGGGGCCAGGTTTAAGTGCACTGACCTATATCTGGATACTGTCACTGAAAAGAGGTGAACCAAAGATTTCAAACCTTATATAGTCACTCTGTGCCACCAGCAGAAGAACCACAGGCCCTGTGATTTCTCAGAGGCCACCAAGACCCTCTACTGCAAACTGATCTGCTTGAAATTCTAGCATCATTGATGTAACCCGCACCAGTCAGGTCTTCAGTCAGCATGATAATGTTTTAAGCTAACATATTTTGAGTACTGGGTACAATTTCATTTAATCTTCACAAAAACAAAAAACAAAAAACAAAACAAAAAAAAACCTGTGAGGTAAGTTACTTTCTTATTTTTGCTTTAGAGACCAGGACAAACAAACAAAGTCTGAGAAATCTTCCTTCCAACTTATATACAGCTGTGGAGAACCTCCACAAATTCTTTGATACACCTTTCATTGAGGAGTACCATTTGACTGCCTTCCTCTGGAATACAGGCTGGACTGAATTCTAACAAATGGGGTACTGTTGGTGATGTGACCAGCCCCACCCCACCCCACCCCACCCCACCCCACCCCACTCCACCCCTCCCTCTGTCTCTGTCTCTCTCTCTCTCTCTCTCTCTCTCTCTCTCTCTATCTCTATCTCTCTCTCTCTCTCTCTCTCAGTGGGGGCCTGCCTGTCCTGTCTCTATGTCTTTCTTTTAGAGTCCAGCTACCCTGCTGTGAGGGAGCACACAGACAGCCAGGTATGGCTTTCCAGGCTGAGAGTACCAGCGTCAGCTGCCCCAGCCATGTGGATGTGTGAGTCTTAAAGATGACTTAGCCACAGTCACCTTATACTACATGAAGTAAAACCTAGAGTGAAACCCTAGCTAAGTCAAATCAGTCTCCAGAAACATGAAATCTAATGGAGAGTTTGTCATTGGTGAGGTTTTTAATAAAACAATCCACCAGCCTTGGCCTAGTGGCAGCATGATTATCTCCACCACAGTTCACTAAACAAGCTATCCCAGACCTTGAGAACCTAGTACAGTGAAAACACAGCTCTCAACTTCCAAAGAAACAGCATACAGACCTACTACATGGCAGCATGTTTTAATATGTGCCAGATCTTTGGTTCCATCTGCTTATAGCAACTGGGCAGAAACAGAACCTCCGAACCATCCTAGCCAATCAACCTTTTTAAAAATAGCAGAAATACCAATGACAGGCTCATAAACTATAAGTCAGTGGCTCTCGGGGTAGAGACAGGGGTCTATCATAGACTGGCTTCAAACTTACTGTAGCCTATGATGACTGAACACAGCTCTTTTCCCTGTGGTCACCTCTTGAGTGCTTGGGACTGCATGCAGACCCACTAATCAACCCGGTCTCATGCAGCGTTGAAAAATAAGTTCAGGGCTTTACACATGCTCGGCAGGCAGTCTGCCAGCTCAGCTGCATTCCCAGACCTAGAACTTTTGATTGACAGGTTTCAGCGAAGCGTCTGGGACAAGGCAATGCTCAGTGGGGCTATTTGGATCACTAAGAGGAAGTCTTGAGGATGCCTGCGCAAGGAAGGATGGGAACCTAGCGAGGCTAAAATAGTTCTGTCTTTAGATCTCCCATAGCAAGGAAAGCTGAGGCTTTCTTCCTGCTTTTAAGTAGTTAAAAAAAAAAAAAGTACTAGGAACCGTTGGCTCCATCTAATAAATACGGAGAAAATTAACCAAGAAACTACTAGAAAACCTCGTGAAGATCAGCCCCAGAGCATGTCACAATTATTTTTGAAAACACCATTAACCTAGTTTTCATAAACCTCAAGCTTTCTGAAAATAGACTATAACATAAGGGTTTGAAATCACTTTATCTTCCTGACTGTACTTTTTAAAAGCAAGCAATCAAGAGATTTTAAGAAAAGATTAAAGTTGTTCTAACAGTTGTCAAAAGTTGATAAATCCACCAACTACAAAGACTTTTTTTTTTTTTCCCAAACTTTCTCTTTGGTCTTTTTGGAGGACATAGAGTGTATAAAGAAAGACCATTAGTGAGAGTTCAAGGTGGAAACATAAATTATCAAGTTCCAGGAGCAAAGGCATCTACGGATCCAACGGTCCAGTGCGCAGGCTCCCACTAACAGTGGAGTCTTGCCAAGCTGTGGAGAGCAGAGAAATCAAAGTGTTCAAACAGAGAAGCACTTCATTTCTCTAGGATTTCTTCTCTTTAAAAACATTTTTAGGAGCAAGCAAGATGGTTCAGGGGGTAAAGCACTCTGGCAGGTCTGTCAGCGTAAACTCAATCCCTGAAACCTATCTAACTAAAGTAAAGGAGAGAAAGGACTCCACAAAGTGGTCCCCAGCCTCCCCAAGTGACACTGGGCACTCCAGTGCCTCCCCCAACAATAACAGTAATGAGTAAATAAAGTTTTTTAAAATAGCATAAAATGTTTTTTGAGGAGTTCAGCATTGGTACAAAAGAACAATGGTAGAACCGTAAAACCTGCTCCTGCCTTATTTTGGTATTAGCAAGCACAAGAGTGGGTTAGATGTCATAATTTCAGATGTCTTCAGTGTCCCTGGATGAGCTGGCTTTGAATTTGAACCAGAAGACCCACATTCTCTGCTTCTGCTGGTTAGTTTTTTGACACAAGCTAGAGGCACTTGGGCAAAGGAACCTCAACTGAAAAGAAAAAAGAAAAAAGTCTCCACCAGATTGGCCAGTAGGCAAGGCTGTGGGGCGGTTTCTTGACTCATGATTAATGTGAGAGAGTTCAGCTCACTGTGCACAGGGCCGTCCTAGGCTAGTGGTACCAGGAACTACATACAACATAGCAAGCTGGGCAATCCGGAGAGATCAAGCCAGTAAGCAGCACTCCTCCATGGCCTCTGCATCAGTTTCTGCCTCTAGGTTCCTGCCCTGTCTTCTTTCCATGATGGACTGTGATGCGGAAGCTGAATAAACCCTGTCCTCCCAAGTTGCATTTGGTCATGGTGTTTTATCACAGTTGATAGAAATTGTAACTAAGACATTGCCTTGGTGTTTTATAATTGGCAGGAAACGTCTGGCTTTGCCACAGTCTCTCTCCTCATCTGCCCACCTAAATGCTTATGTTATTTATTTCAAGCTTGTGTGAAGCTGAGCACGTGTGAAGCCCTGGGCTCATTCTCAACACTGTATGAAACGGGTGATTGGTGTGTCTGCATGCAGTTCACTCAGGAGGTGAACACAGGGAAAGCAGAAGTGTTGAGTCATCCTAGACTACACGGTGAGTTGGAAGCCAGTCTATGATACACAGACTCGTGTCTCAGAAGTTTCCTGCCCCTATTCTTCAAGCTTATTCAAAGCAATTTGTTTGAGACCAAACTCATACTCCTCTTTTCCTGAACACAGTGCTAAGGTGAATCTTGCTGTCTGCATAAAAACGTCTTGATCCTGCATTTGCTCCAAGTTATGAACTCTTGTATTCATTTGAAGGTTGACTTCTCTGAGTAATATCAGCCTGCACATTAGACCAGTCAGTCACTCTGAAAACACCAAATCCATGGAAATCAAACTTTTTACACCCAAGAAACTTTCTGTCTTAGTTAGGAGGAAAGACCATGACCAAAAAGCAAGTTGGGGAGGAAAGGGTTTAATTGGCTTACATTTCCATATTGCTATTAATCATCAAGGAAGTCAGGACAGAACTCGAGCAGGGCAGGAACTTGGACGCAGGGGCTGATACAGAGGCCATGAAGAGTACTGCTTACCAGTTTATTCCTCATAGTTTATTCAGCCTGATTTCTTATAGAATCCAGACCACCAGCCCAGGGATGGCACCACCACCATGGGCTGGGCTCTTCTGCAACATCACTAATTAAGAAAATACCCTACAGCCAGATCTTATGGAAGCATTTTCTCAGTTGAGGTTTCCTTCTTTCAGGTAACTCTAGTTTGTGTATCATGTTGACATAAGACTAGCCAAAACAATTTCCTACTCGAAAAAAGAACTATATTACAGAGAATCTTCTGTCCTGGAGAACAGCCTGAGGCTTTACCTGCATGCCATCTCATGCCAGCCTTCACAAGAGAGGACCACCGTTCATGTCCTAATTTAGAAATGGTGAAGCCAACGCAGGATAAGCTAGCTCAGGTTGCACAGTTTGTTAGTCAGGTTTCTCTAGAGTCGCAGAACTTATGGATAGTCTCTCTATATTAAGGGAATTTATTGTTATGACTTACAATCTGTAGTCCAACTAACCCAACAATGGGCAGCTGTGGATGGGAAGTCCAAGAATTTAGTAGTTGCTCAGTTCCACCAGGCTAGTTGTTTCAGCTGGTTTTCTGTATGAGCTGGAATCCTGAAGAAGCAGGTTCCAACAGATGTGCTGGCAAGTAAATGCAAGCAGGCAAGAAGAGTGAATCTTCCTTCTTTCAATGTCCTTATTGTAGACCTCCAGCAGAAGGTGTGTCCCAGATTAAAGGTGTGTACCACCATGCCTGGATCTGGGACTTGCTTCTCCCAGGCTGACCTTGAACTCCGAGATGTCCTTGCCTTAGTCTCCTGGGATTAAAGGCATGTACTACCTTCCCTGGGCCTAAGCTTTTCATGGCCACTATGCCTCAAGATCTCCATGCCAAGATCCAGGTCAGATATTTGTGATTCCAGCCTCAAGATCTGGATCATAGGTGAGCCCTCCAATTCTGTATTGGAGTTTATTCCAGATATAGTCAAGTTGACAACCAGGAATAAACAGTACCCACAGCAACATCCAGAGCGTGCGCTCAGCCTCTGGCTTGAGTTCAGCCTCTTCCCTCCTGTATTGCTTCCTCTCCTCCATGGGCTTCTTATCTGTGAGCCATTTTTCTCTTTTGTCTCCTGAAATTATGATGTTGTTTTCATATTCCTCCACATACCTGAAGCACTAATTCAGTGGTTCTTAAATATCTTCGTGGAAAGAAAAGCTTTACATAGTTAGAGAGCATTTGATATGTGCTTACTGCTTATGGCACTCTTTGAAGTCAGATTAGGTAGTTTGGGGTTTGTTGTTGTTGTTGTTGTTTTGTTTGTTTGTTTTTAATCCTTCTAAGGAATTTTCAGCCTCTGAGACTCAGCAGTAAACATACAACTCTTAGCTATAAATTAAAAAAAAAAACACTGTAGATACATGGCAATAAGAAACAGAAAATTCACTAACACTTTTGGTGATTTAAAAGAGAGAAATTCAAAAATACCCCTTTAACTTGTAGGCTCTAGGTTGCTTAATGTCTGCTTAGACTCTCATAAATGTCGACTTTCATGGCTGGATAATAGGCCAGCATATTAGACCTGTCAGTTTGAAACACTAGGTCCATGCAATAAGAACATTCTCATACCCTGGAAAAATTCCCCCCCCCCCCCAAAAAAGAAAGAAAGAAAGAAAGAAAGAAAGAAAGAAAGAAAGAAAGGAAGAAAGAAAGAAAGAAAGAAAGAAAACAAAAGCAATGATTCTTTAGAAAACACACATATAGCAATGTAATTGAGAACCAGCACGGGGTCACAGAACACAAAGTGTACTTTTTTTTCTCCAGAAATGGATTTGTCTGACCCAGATTACTCTGAGTTTCAAATAAATTATAAACCCCTTGCCAGAAATTTAAATCTTTCTCTCCTGACGTTTTATGATTTAGCATTTTGTCATTTCAACTAGTACAAAAAAATGTATTTTTTTATTTCCTCTCAGTGGCAAGTTAGCGATATCATGGCAAAGTCTCTCGGTGGGACTGAATCAGCCTGGAAAGTGGTTAGATTAGATTGTCCCAATCTTTTTAAGCAGTCATGGTCATTTTTTCCAGTAGTAACGGGGGAGCTTGTCAGACCACTGCTGAGGAGATGTAAGGAGGGCTGCAAGAACCGGAGAAGAGCGCTCGGGCATGGGTTTAAGCCAAAAGGAAGTCTTTAGTAGCCACCTGTTGCCTAGACTGGGGGTTTGGGGTTCCAGTGTAGCGCTTAGCCTTTCTCACAGTTTTTTTTTTTGTTTGTTTGTTTGTTTGTTTTTTCGAGACAGGGTTTCTCTGTGTAGCCCTGGCTGTCCTGGAACTCACTCTCTAGACCAGGTTGGCCTAGAACTCCGAAATCCACCTGCCTCTGCCTCCCAAGTGCTGGGATTAAAGCCGTGCGCCACCTCCGCCCGGCTCTCATGGTGAGCTTTTAAGCACGAAAATCATGTTCTGAGTTGACATACTTCAGTTAACAGCCAGAAGCAGAATTACAGAAGCCAAAAAAGCAAGGTTAATGTATTTTGAGACTTCCTCAGAACTAAATGGACTTTGAAGGATTAGACCTTTTAGTTTTGGCAGGTAGTGCTGCCTACGAGCTAAGTTTGCAGCCTGAATGGAACTTCTTTTATAGAGTCAGTTGTACTAAGGTCTGGGGCCGTGTTAAAATGGCTAAGTGAAAAACAGTGCCTATCTATATCAAATGAAAACCGACTTAGTCAATATATAAAGCTGTATTTTATGTCATCTCCAGTCCCTAATTCTAAATGCATTTGCATATGATGCCTTCACTCAGTCCACTTATCACCGTAGAAGAAAGAGAAAGACACTTGTGAGTTTCAAAAATACCTTAAGCCTAGACAAACCTAGTGACAAAGACAGCCAAAGTATCCCAGAAATAGGAAGGGGGCGTGGTTACTAGCAAGCTCGTTCATTGGCTGAGGGTTAACAGCGAGCCAGCTCATCAGTCCAGCTGCCTTCTCTTATCTTGACCCCTGAGCAGATAAGATCCTTAGGATGAGGTTTGTGCCTGTTTAGTTTACTCTTAATCCTGTGCCTGTGAGTATACCAGAAACTCAATCCGTACTTTTTAAGGAAGAATCGATCTCACAGGTTATCATTATTTTAAGCAAAATGGACAGCCTTTAATTTCAGCCTTAAGATTTTCACAAACTTCAGAGCATTTTTTTAGTCCCATAGAATGAAGTAAATCAAAAGCAAGAATTGCTGATGGATTCACAGTAGTGATCATTTAAGTATCAAATAAAGTGTGTGTGGGGGGAGGGGTTTTAAAGGAAGTTTCAGCAAAGCAAACATACCTTATGCCATAGAAGAACTAGACCATGTGAACCAGAGCACTGACCAGAAAGCTGACTCCTTAAAACAAGCATGGATTTTACTGAATAGACACATAACCTCCTTTCCCACAAGTCACATGCTAAAACATATTCTCCAGAAATCCATTCAGGTCAGTAGAGATAAGAGAGCAGAGAACTCTGCCCTAGATTCTCAAGGACCTTCTTGACAGGCTCAACTTCTACATCGATGAGCGTGAGCCATACAGAGATTCACAGATCTTAAGTTCAGACCTGAGATAATACTTAGTATGTTGCTCATGGGCTGAAGCCCTTCCCACTCCAGAATATTTAGATGTCTTCAAAAGATTTTGCTTTCTTTAAGTGTTCTCATTACTCTGACCTGCCTACTCCCTGGGGTAGTTCAAGATCCACCATGTTTGTAAAAGTCTACTATTTTGTTAAATTGGAAATCATATTTTATAACTTTACAGCTTTCTTTTTGAGTCCTTATCAGACAAATGCAACAGTCACCATGCAGACTTCCCTAACAGGAAAGACACTTAGTTTATTTTCTTAGGGTCTAAAATGCTCTTGGTCTTACCCTGTCTCTTTGATTAGTGGTGTGGTGCTCTAAATTACAAGCCTAGATCCCGAGGATTCCATGTATTCTGGTCACTATTGCCTCAGGACAAGAGTGTAGAGTAGATGACCTTTGCCCTACATCAAGAAGCACAGCTAGTGTTCGAACTCCCGGAGGATTGGTTCCAGGAATTCCAGTACCCCAGAGATACCAGAATTTCCTTATGTAAAAGTGACATAGAACTAAACATCAACTATGCATGTCTCCCTGTGCATTTTCCATCTCCAGACAATTTACAATACGTAATTCATTACCCACATAATGCAAATGAGCACTATACTATATTCTGTAGCAAATAACACTAAGGAAGAATCTGCACACATCCAGAACAAATACAGTTTTTTCCTACATATTGTCCTGCCCTAACCATTTTAATCAAAAGATGGAAGAACCTGCGGATATTGCTGCCCAGCTGTATGTGTTTGGTCCTGTCCAAAGGTTGGAAGGATGAGGATAAACTCCTGGGACCACAGGAGTGAAGGTCCCACTTCAAACTTTGGCTACAAGTCCCTTTCCTTTGTATTATTCTAGTTCCCACAAAGTGGAAGCCCAGATTTTTCTCCCAGCCTTCTCTGGGCTTCTTACCATGCACACAAACCCTTATATGCTATCTTAAACACTTTACATTAGACACATACACTTTGGAACAACAGGATTTCAACTATGAGTGGGGAGGGTTTAGATGGTTATGGTTATGGTCCTCCCTCAAAACATTTAAATAGCAAAGTTTATATACTCGAAAATGAATGACTAAAAAGATTTCTGGTCTCAAAATCTTTGGACTTTAACCTATCATCTTTTAAATGACACCCCTACAAACACACACACACACACACACACACACACACACACATACACAAACACACACACATACACACAAACACTCATACACACACATACACACATGCACACACACACGCAAACATACACAAACACACACAGGCATACACACACGCACACACACAAACACACACATACACACACACGCACACACACGCACACACACACAAGACCTGGACTTTGAGATTTCAAGCTTTATTTAATGCTTTTTCATGCAAATAGTCTTCTAAATTTTAATAAAATGAAACATGCATTCATTTTATGATATAAGATACTAGAGTTGTCTAAATATACATCCTAGACATGGCCTTTACCGCTGTTTTCTGAATTGACCTTTTCTAAAATGTTGCCTGCTGAAAATTCCAGTTCTTCCTGAGCTTTGTCTTCAGAATGCAGTCTAATGAGCTCATGCTAGTGAGGGCTTACACTAAGGACCTGGGCAGAGCTGTTACCTGAGTGCAAGGCCTGGGCTTCTGAACTACACATGTTTCCAGAATCGCTTTTAGAAGTGTGTGCAGTTCGTTCTGTTTCCTGAAACCCTGTGCTCACTTGCAGCCAGCAAAGGGAGGGAGACAGGAGTGGGATGCTGAGTGGGAGCTTTGTGAGCTACCTTCAAGGAGTATTACCAGGTAAGCTCTAATTTACTAAGGGTTAGTATCCAGGGCCCTTGGGTTAGTCTGACAGACATACTCCAGAGCAAAAGAGCTAATCAGGAGAGATTTTAAATATAACAATAGAGATGGGGAGGTATGTATCTCTCAAATATGGCCCATCACTTACATATGAAGACTATATACAGTATATATATGGACTTCATACTTCTGTTCCCAAGACAAGTAAGTTGAGACTCTACCCACCTGTCGGCTGGGGATTAGGGGCTTTGGAAGGTCATTGGGTTTAGATGAGGTCATGAGAATGGAACTTTAGTGGTGAGATTAATGCACTTATAAGAGAGGAAAACTTAACTATGTCAGAATACAGTGAGCAAGCCTATGAGCTGGGCATGTCCCTTATTAGACACTACCAATGTTTCCTAGAGTTCAGAACCACAACAACTAAGTGTTAGCTGCTGAAGTCCCCTGTCTTCAGTGTTTCCATTTCCATGGCCCAAACTAATGGCTACGGAGTCTTTCCAAGCTGTCCTTTCTCTTATGTTATTATTGTGTGTAGTGTGCATGCACGTGCAGGTGCTACATGTATGGAGACTAAAGGAAAACTCTGCAGTCAGTCCTTTCCTTCCACTTTCATGTGGGTTCCAGGAGATGAATTCAGGTCACTTCCCTCTAAACAAGGGATTTGCCTCCTGAGCCATTTCACTGATCTCTTTGAGCAGCTTCTTTCTAATCTTATTGTGACAGTGAAGATAACTTCTACTCGGTTTCCATCTGATAGATTATCTACTATTTCTTGCTTTGAAATCAAAAGGCTATACCCCTCACCCCAGTCCCTGTTAGGTGCTGGTTGTATTGGTGAAATCTCTATCTGTAACTTCAATGAGTGGTAGGGCCTGTCAATACCTTGGAGAGTAGATATATTCTATTATACTATCATTATTTTTTGGGGGAAACTTTGCTTTTAAAATATAACTAAAGTTCAAAACAAAACAAGTCTTCTGGGTGAGTAGAAGCACCCAGAAGTTTGAGCTGTGGTCCTCCCGGAGAAAGGGCTTCATCTCATGTTAATTTTGAACAAAGTTGAGTTCTTATGTTCGCTGAAAAAGGAGCCTAGGTCTTAAAAACTCTCTCTCCTTCCAGTCAAGTGCTTACAAGTTTGGTTTCTGATTTCTGTCTACATCCTCATCTCCTTTCCGTCAGTCCTTTGTGCCTATGACGTCATTAAAATGAGTTTCCCAGTGTCCTCCCGGATCTCTCAGTTCCCACATCTTTGAGGCAGCTTGGGTCCAGGCATCATTTCACCCACTTGCTATGTACCAGTGCCTCTCTGCTTCACTGCTACCCACTTACACCCTGCTATTTCTCTCTTACCATCTTCACTGCTTTCTCTCAGTATCATTTGGCATTTATCCTTTGAAGGGTCCTTCATGATTCTTTAAATGCCAGTGCTCCCTTAGAGTCTTTGCTCCATTCTTCTATTTCACCAACTATGGCTGACTTCCAAATTTGTATTTCTTAGCTGAGGTTCCCAGGGTTCGAGCATTTTCTGTGCTTCTCTCCTAAACTCAGCACCATCTACAGGAACTCACAGGTACCTAAGACACACAAGGGAAGGGAAACCATCTTTTTGTTTCTGCCCAATCACAGCCTGAAGCTTTCCTTCCTCCTCCTGGTGACGGGCCACAGCATCATCGACCCAGTCATCAAAGCTGAAGCAAATGTCATTCCTGCCCTCTGCGAGTTGTCTTTGGAACCTCATCTCTCTGGGAGTTCCATTGCCGGTCTACCTTCCAGCTGCCCCAGATGCCAGCTCACTTCTCTATATGCTCATTGTTGCATTTTAAAGTCTCCCATTTCTAGCCATAAGCACATGCGCTATGTGCCTTTCTTCAGCTCAGGCCTCATCAGTCCCTGCTGAGGGATTTTACTCTGGATTATTCCAGCTCTCTGATCACTGGAGACTCTCTACCCTTGCCTTTCCATATACTGTTTCCACTGCGTGGGATGCTGTTGCTGCCCTTGTCCTATGGCCAGTCCTTTCATTCTGGAAAACATTACTTCCTGACACTCCCACTTTCCAAGACAAAAACAAAAACAAAAACGGAGTGCTTCTTCTTCTGTGTTCCAATAGTACCCTGTGCTTCTATCTCAGAGTGTTCGTCATGCCACAATAAATTGCCTGTTCACTCTGTCCTACCAAGGTTCAAGGATTATTGGGGGTGAGGGGTAGGAGTAGCATAGAGGCAGCGGATGACTCCAAGGAAACTGTGTCTTCTGAACACAGCAGGGCCACCGCACATATGCTCTCATACAAGTTGTGACAGCATGCACAAGGCCTGTGGAAATCCAAACCATACAAAATCTAAGCATTGAAAGAGGGATTGGGCAGGAAGCCCCACCCCTAGCTGAGGAGCTATTGGCCGATGGTAGCCATTGCAGGAAGGATAGTCAATTTTCTCTGAGTGTAGCCCCGGGTAAGTCTTCTGTACCCAAATGGAGAGCTATACATCCAAGAAAATTTAGGCTGCACATATTGGTCTTAATGGATTTAAAAATTAAAAGGACACAGAGTTGAGGGCAGTATGGAATAGGGGTGTGTATGAGAATAGTTGGGGAGCATGAACTATAATCAAAACAAATTCATGAAATTCTTTTTTTTTTTTTTTTTTATTTTGGTTTTTCGAGACAGGGTTTCTCTGTGTAGCCCTGGCTGTCCTGGAACTCACTCTGTAGACCAGGCTGGCCTCGAACACAGAAATCCACCTGCCTCTGCCTCCCAAGTGCTGGGATTAAAGGCGTGTGCCACTTTAATCCCCCCCCTCCCCCCCCCCCCGCACTGGGAGGCAGAGGCCAGCCTGGTCTAGAGAGTGAGTTCCAGGATGGCCAGGGTATACAGAGAAACTGTGTCTTGCAAAACAAACAAACAAAACTGGCTGTAGCAAGTGTGTGGAGCATTTCCTAATTAGTGAGTGATGTGAGAGGGCCCGGCCCACTGTGAATGGAGCCACCCCTGGAATGACACTCCTGGCTTCTGTAAGAAAGCAGGCTGAGCAAGACACGAGGAACAAGCCAGTAGCACCCAGCCATGTCTTCTGCATCAGCTCCTGCTCCAGCCTCCTGCTTAACCTTCCTTTAGTGATGAACTGTTCCCTGGAAGTGTAAATAAAAAGTGTAAAAGGAAAGAAGTCCTTTCCTCCCCAGGTTGCTTTTGGTCATGGTGTTTCATCACAGCAATAGAGAGAGCTGACTAAGACAGTAAGTCATTAATAATACTTGCTCCATGCGTGGGCAAATGAGCAAGTGCATGTCAAATGTCTTCAGTATCTTCCCTCAAACTTCCTACATAGCTTTTATCACTCAGTTTGAAAGATCACATCTTGTTATAGAAAGCCCCAAGAATATTTTTTATGCAATATCTTATTTCCAAAAGCAAACATACAACAAATATCTAGAGTGTTTAAAATAAACCTTGCTCTTTTAATTTTTTTAAAAATAATCTTTGAATTCATTTGATACTCCCCATACTTCTATTACGCATTCTCACACCTTGACATTAGAAAATTCTTTTTGCAGGAAGAGCTGTGCTCAGCTGATTACAATCTGTTCATCACGAATGCCCCACTCACGTGCCACAATAGCTTTTCTCTTCACTCAGAGCCAATACATAGATTTTCCTAGGCTTCTTGCCCAAGTCAATCCATAAGCACTTTTAATCTATGAACTTTCAAGCTCAAAAAGATGTATTGGGTCACTAAATACTTATGTCTTGCTTACACAGGATTGAGAGCTCACACAGGCTCAGGATCAATTATATTTCATCTTTCCAGTACTTATTCACAGATGAACACTTCTCAGAATAATGAACACGAGTCCAGTTTCTGACAAGCCATGGCAAAGGCCAAATGAATGAGCAATATTAGTCACCCTGGACCCACATGCTCTAGCGAGCGTGTGTGTGTGTGTGTGTGTGTGTGTGTGTGTGTGTGTGTGTGTGTGTGAGAGAGAGAGAGAGAGAGAGAGAGAGAATAGGTAATGTGGCTATGACTCATTACAGTATCCACGTTATGCTCAGAGTGGAAGTCTGAGGCCATGGACCTTTTATCACAGGAAAGTAACACACACATTCGTGTGACAACACCACCTCATAAATCTCTGCCCTCGCGCCAGAATCTCATGTGGGACCACTAAGAAAGAAGAATCTCTCAAAGGAAACTGCTGCTTCCTCAACAGGAACATTGAGTGTCACAGCAGAACAATCCTTTTACTGCAAGCAAAGAGTGAGACTAGCTGCCGTAGGATGCTCAAAATAGCTGACAAACAAACAGGGCCAGATTTTGTGTTTTGAAGTTAAATTTATCACTTACAAGGTCATGGATGGGCAGAAAGTTCCTGATAAAACTACGTGGCTACATGCATAGGAATCACCTGAGGCGCATTGTGGAATTCTTCGTCTAAGGTGGACAAGCCTGCCGAGCCTTATGTGGAGGATGTGTCTGGGGGAGAGAGAGAGAGAGAGAGAGAGAGAGAGATTGTGTGAGCGTGTACCTAGTGGACTTGCACAGATGAGTACTCTTGCTCACTCAGAATCATGGCTTATGTGCATATGCCTCTGATGAGAGGATTCTGGATTATTTTTAAAGGCTTGAGCACAAAGTGCTAAAAATTACTGCTGAAGCAAGCAATTGTCAGATTCACAAACAAAGATGTGTTGCTAGCAGGTGAGGGTCAAGAATGCTAAAGCTATGACAACCAAGACCACATTATACGAGTTCAGATGTGACTTGTTCCCTGATGGGAATGAGAGCAGAAGACCCTCACAAGTTGACAGTTCAGTGGAAGGCACTCGTAACAATGAGACCAGGGCAGAGATGCCTTCTCTTCATGCTTGGGAGCATACAGCAACAGAAGTGCCAGGTACCGGAAGCAGCACTCTGTAAGACATCATACTGTTTCCACTTCAAACCCCGAATTGACCACTGACATTAAGCTTGATCAGCTATTTCTGTATGATTTACCACATGTATTAAAACAAAAATAAACATAGAGTAAGGCAATAATGGGCAACATTTCACTCCTGAAAACCCCTAACTTGAGATATTTATTATTACCATTATTTTAGTCTGGACCCCCTACTTCATTTCGGATCCAATTAGGAAAAAAGATACACTACAGGTGTTTCAGAGGGAGTACCAGAGGATGTGTGATAAAGGACCAGAACTAGGAACTTAAGCAACTTGGTGGTATAACTGGCAACATTCAGAAGCCATGAACTCCTCGGGGCTGAAGTTAAGATGGTGAGTGTCACCTATCTGTGAGTATTGGGTTGGTTTGGCTTGTTGTTGTTGTTGTTTGTTTGTTTGTTTAATAGCATGTGTATATGTGTGTACCTGAGTGTATGCACATATGTGTACAGTACCTGGGGAAAGCCAGAAGAAGGTGTTAGATCCCCTGTAACTGGAGGAAGAGGCAGCTGTTAGCTGCCTAACGTGGATCCTGGGAACTAAATCCAGCTCCTCTGGAAGAAGCAAGTGCTCTTCACTGCTCAGTCATCTCTCCAGAGCACTGGTTGTTTTGTGTTGTCATTTTGTTTGAGACAGGCTCTTTCTGTGTATCCTTGATTAGCTTTTGTACTTGTTATGAAGTACTAGGCTAGCCTAGAACTTAATGACAATCCTCCTGCCTCAGTTTCCCAAATACCTGTGCCACCATACCTACAAAGATGTTAAGAGAGCCTAGAAACCAGAAACATAGTGCAAAAACTCTTGGCAAATGTTGAGATGAAAAAGGTGCTGCTTGAGAGCAGTTGGAGTCAGAAATGCCCTCATAGAAAAGAAGAAGGGAAAACTCCCAGCCTTCCCCCAACTAACATTCTCCTATGCCTCGCCCTGGCTTGTCCTATGAAAAGCCAGAAGACATGGAGAGGGAAAGCTCCAGTACTCTGTGGAGTTAGGGAACAGAGCCCTGGAAAGGCCAAGCAACCAGGCAAAAGCCTGGCAGATTCCCTTGTAGGTACAGAGTTGGAATGAGTCCGAAGGCGCAAGCCAAGGCTTTGGAGGTCTTTGTCGATGTGCAGTGGAAAGGGGGTGAACTGAAGAAGACAGTGAAGGACAGGGCAGTGGCAAGGACTGGAGGAGAAGAAAGAGAAGACATGGCTCCACGTCATCTAGAACAGTGGCTCTCTGTGCTGGGCTGGGCTAGAAAGACCACAGAACAGACAACACAACTCAGAAACCCACGGAGAACTAGTCTGTGCTTTGATGCACTGAAGTTTGTTTATATCTAATAAGTGATTGACTGAACTTAATGTAAATTTAGAATCTCTCCTGTCAAAATGAGATTGAAATCTCTTTTTTAAAAAAAAACTTGCAGAAGGATTTGAGAAAGTCAAACCCACTGTAGACCACTCCATTGTGTCGTGCTCAAAGAGAAAGAGAAGATCAGGAACAGAATGGCAGGGGTGGGGGGTGGGGATGAAGGTGGGAGAAGAGCGCCAGGGATTTGATCCGTAATGTGTGTTCAGAGCTGTTTCACATTTAGGAGCTACTTTTGGATTGGGAATAAATAAGGAAGTTCCCTGAGAAATAGATCATTGCTGAAAAGGGAGCCCAGTCTAGAGATGAGGAGAACAAGTCCGACAGCCCTTTCACCGGGCTGCTCTTGTGCTGTTCATTTGTATTTGAAAGAGGAACACTCCTCCATTGCTGGTGGGACTGCAAGCTGGTACAACCACTCTGAAAATCAGTGTGGCGGACCCTCAGAAAAATGGACATAATACTACCTGAGGACCCAGCTATACCTCTCCTGGGCATATACCCAGAAGATGCTCCAATACGTAATAAAGTCTCATGCTCCACTATGTTCATAGCAGCCATATTTATAATAGCCAGAAGCTGGAAACAA
>CM052709.1:41957579-41983716 GCA_028551405.1 Uromys caudimaculatus | reverse complement strand
GGGGGCTTCCAAAGAGGAGACCCAGAAAAGGGGAAACATTGGAAATGTAAATAAAGTATCAAAAAAAAAAAAAAAAAAAAAAAAAAGAAAGGAGCATAGCTCTTTCCTCCAAGTACTTGGATTGGCTCTCCATCCATCTAGGTCTCTTTCAAAGGCTACTTACTCTGCACTAACCAGAACCTCTGTCCTGTGATCTCTGCAGCGCCAGCTACTGCATACTGGAGTAGTAATTGGGACTTTGCCAGCCTCGGTTGGGTTATTGTTTGCCTCACAGGGCTCATCTCCATAAGAAAGAAGACAGAGTGTTAGGGGGTGCAGTCTGGAAAGACGCTCTAATGCTACTATGTGGACTGGACTTGGGTTCCCAGCACTTACACGAAGGCTCACAACTGTCTCTAACTTCAGTTCCACGGGATCCAACACCCTCTTCTAGATTCCTTGGGCGCACACAATACACTAACACATATACAATATTTTAATAAAAAAAGAGAAGAAGACAAAAAGTCAGTTTGGCACTAAAGTGTTTTATAAAATTATTTTGTCATTATTACAATGAAGACTTCATGAAGAAATATTCCTAGCTCTTTTTTTTTTTTTTGAGTCACCCAAAGAGAATATTGCTATGAGAAGGTTTCTATTTAATATTCAGTCTCAGCCACTGAGTTATTAATAGAAACTAGTTAAAGCAACAGTTTCTAAGTTGTGCTGATGGATGCCCTGAAAACAACCAGCGAAGCTTTAATCTTCCTATCTGAATTTTCTTACAACAGAATATCTGTTGTGCCTTGCCACTGGGTCACTTGTTCTTGGGAAAGGCAGCCTGCCTGTCAGAGTGCTTTAAAACATGCCATTTCAGAAATATAACTTTTTAGTGATTCTTTCTGTAGCTTACAGGACCCATGTTTCTGAGCAGAGCCCATGGGGTGCTATTCCTGCTTCAAGCTGTTTATGATCAGTAGCTAAATAACCAAACTTCACTCTTCACCAGCTCTTCCCTAATGCCAGACATTTTTGAAAGGTTATCATTATAATATCAGCATTACCAAGAGCCCACAGTAAGCCACACAAAGGAATGACTTCATTGATCCTTCTAAAAAGAAGCATCCCAACTGACAGGAAACTTAACCAAGCATGACCATTTTAGAGAAACAGAAGTTAAGGTTCAGAGATATTAAACTACTTTCTCAAGAATTACTAGCTATTAAACAGTGAATCTGGGATTCAAAGACTACCTCTCGGTCCGTACCCAGCACTGAGCATGCAACACTGGATTTAATGTTCTGTCACTGTCTTGAAATGGTTAACACTGCCTACGTAGAAGTTCTACATTGTTATTTTGCAATGGATTTCTCAAATCCTATAGCCAGCCTTGACTATACTGCATTTCTTTCTTTTTTTCTTTCTCTTTTTTCTTTTTTTCTTTTTTTTTTTTTTCTTTTTTTTTTGATTTTTCGAGACAGGGTTTCTCTGTGTATCCCTAGCTGTCCTGGAACTCACTCTGTAGACCAGGCTGGCCTCGAACTCAGAAATCCACCTGCCTCTGCCTCCCGAGTGCTGGGATTAAAGGCATGCGCCACCACTGCCCGGCTATACTGCATTTCTTGACACCCTGGGTAGATACCGCACGTGAGGGCAGGGTTTAAACAGTGTCCACACGTTCTGCAACAGTTCTTTCAAAAGACAAAGCTGCTTTCCACCCACACTTGACTCAGTCATGCTTTCTAATGAATGGGATCTGGCAGAAGGAAGGGTGTGTCTTTAAGAGTACTATAAAGAGCATTTTAGCCTGTGCCTCATCACTGAGTCACTTGCTCTAGGGAAAGGCAGATAGCATATCATGAGGATGCTAAGTCAACACGTGGAAAAGTCCACAGGGTGAGGGAGTAAGGCCTTGGAAAGCCCAACCAATTCCTTTTCAAAAGAAACTCTACTTTGTTCCAGACCAGGGGCTAAACACCAATTCCAGGAAGAAAATCAGAGTCCTCCTGAGCAAGTATCCTATGGCAACCCATCCCCCTTAGCAACAGCCAGTGAGGCTACAATAGCAGGGTCAAGATACATATAGATAACTTAAGACATCCTGCAGAGAATAAGTTACTTTGCCATCATGTTTGTTATTCTGTTTGTTGGATGGCTTTGTTCTTATCTTCAGTTCCTATGGATTATATCAGAAATACAGTTTTTCAAATATTAACTTGCTGAGCCATATGGATGTATGCCTCAAGTTTGCTGTATCCACAATAAAAACACTGAACCCCTAGACTCAGGGCTTTCACTCTGACCCACTGCAATGGTGAGAGTTTGAGAGACCTTACTCATAATAAAGACCCTTATGTATTTTACATTGGAATTGGCTCCTTGGTGGTCTTTGGGTACATGCAACTTGGGCTTAACAGCCTCCTACAGCAGTCATTTAAATCAGCTATTTCGGGCTGGAGAGATGGCTCAGTGGTTAAGAGCACTGACTGCTCTTCCAGAGGTCCTGAGTTCAATTCCCAGCAACCACATGGTGGTTCACAACCATTGTAATGGGATCCGATGCCCTCTTCTGGTGTGTCTGAAGACAGCAACGGTGTACTCACATAATAAAATAAATAAATAAATTGTAAATAAATAAATAAATAAATAAATAAATAAATAAATAAATCAGCTATCTCAAGCTTTGATCTTGAAAACCTTAACTGTGTCTGACTCCGCACCCAGCACTTGCCTTCTGAGAGACTTCCCCAGAGGGAACAATCTAGACTCACTACTTAATTACTGATACTCAGAAACTATGTAGTCAGTTTGTTGTTTTGAGCTAGGATAATTTGTTTTATGTAGCAATGGATAATTCATATATTATATAACTCTGGAATCTAAGACATGTAAGAATATTCATTTAGAAGGCATGAATATTCAGCAGTGTTTGGTACAACCTTAGAATTGATTTGATTATGCCCTTTCAGACCCTGTAGGCATTTTGTCCATGAGACACTGTAGGAATGTTCTTTGTGAGCACCAGAGGGCTACTCTCCACTCATTCCTTGTGCCAAGGCCTTCTTTTAATTTGGGCCAAGGCCTTTGACATCGTGTCTGATTCTTAATTCAAAGACTGCCAGACATACTTCTCCCACAAGAGCTGCCTCCGTTCTAATTGACCAGTCTGTTGCTCCTGTGACCAGGAGTCACGCCATACCTATGCAACATGGCCTAGAGGTACAGTTCAAGATTTTATAGCCATGTTTATACTGCCTGCACAACATGGAATGAGGCCAGCTGTGGTTACACCTGATGATGGTTCTTTAATTCTGCTGTAGTCACCATCTCTGCATAGGACTGATTAGAGGAGCTGCGGGAGAGAAGCCATCTAGCTCCCAGACTAGCTCCATGCCATGTCCTTGTTCTGTAGGACCCTGTCTCAGTTGTGAGTGAGAAGGGGAATGGCTTGTACAATACCAGTGGACACACTTGAAAAGTGAGTTCCTCGCTGTCTGTGCAGTAACATCAGGGCATCAGGGTCCTAAGTGTAAGTTCCAATCCAGCAAGCTAGACGTTTAAAATCTGATGTGTGATGGCCACAGTGTCTGGGTCTGGGACTTCCTCTCACACGTGTACCATTCAGAGGGCAGATATGAAACAGGAGCAATAATAATAGAGAGAGTGATCTGCCACTTCCTCCTGTACAGCAGGGAAGCTTCATTCACCAAAATAAAGTTACCACTGCTCTGTAAGTGACAACCGTATAGAAGCCAGCACTGTGTCAATACAGAAAACCAGGCGGCCACAGCTCCCTGTCACAGAGGCACTGATGAAGTGGAAATTGTCTAGTGTTAGAGAATAACGTGAACAAGACTTACACCACCATGACCCACTTTTAACTCAACTTTATAAAGCAAAACTGGCAACGGGTTGGTAACAAAAGGAGAGAGCACATTGGTGGGAGAAAGCAGAACTCCGTGGTCATCGCTGCACTACAGAATCCACCCTAAACTCTTTGATCTCAAGGCAAACTCTTCACTTTAGATGAGCTCACAGCAGATGTAGCCAAGTACAGGGTAAAGCCAGGTCTGCCCCAGTGAGCATTTTTCAGCAGAATGAATAGGAAATGTATTTACTATCCTAATAAACCTTTACTCCAGATCAATGGTCCCCCTCTGGTTCTGTTTTTAAAAACTGAGTTTGTCGGATGAGGAAGGCTAAGCCAATCAGCTTGCTGAGTTAAGTTAGAGCTCAAGGGGAGTCCCCAGAGAAGGCTCCTTCCTGCCTCTCATGTCAAATCTATCATAACTTGGTGCCTCCTGAAGCAGAGTCACAAAGAGGCTATGTGAGGACATTGACTGGCCTCTGATTTGGTTTTACACTTTCTCTTTGTGTTGTCTTTGTAAGGTCTGATGTTTATGATGTTTGGGCCTGTCTTCCCAAATACAGATCCTAACACATGATTTCAGAGTTCACAGAAAGACGGGAGAAGCGAGAAATGGACACATGTAATGGAACTAAATGAGGCTTGATTTTGGAATGTTGCCGGTGGTTCTAAACACAGCCTATATGATCTCAAACAACGAGAACCATTCTGCAACTTGCATTATTAATGAGCACCTACTAAGCACATGGAACTAAGGCAATGCATGACACTCTAAGTACATTATTACACTTCTATCTCATCCACACATACTTTTCTCCTTCTAAAGATGAAGACAGAAACAATCTTGTCCTCAACTTCAGAAAGTTCCACAAAGAGAATATTTTTCAAAGTATCTTTTTTTCCCTGTGGAAAGGTTCTCTAATCAGACACTGCCTATCTTTATGATTAAATTGTTTTTAAAAGTTTACCTCATAGCTCATATGCAAATTCTTATTGGTAGATCAGAGAATAATCAATTGCATTAGATGAAGAAGTTTTCTGGCATGATGCATTTAGATACCATTACGGGAATCTTGGTGGGAAATGAGAGAAATTTTATAATTCAAGGATATGGACCTTCCCTTCACGCCCTGTTTTCCTTATAATTAACTTATTTCCTCACAGAAGAACACTTTTCCTCAAGCTAATAAAGAATATATTAATAATAAAGAGCCTCTGCTCTTTCTGTTTTGGAAGGAAACTCTACAAAGCTCCTGGGATAAATTCAGGGAGCGCCGTGCAGTTCTTTGAAAGCTAGAGCTTGTATCTTTAGAATGTTTGTGAAAGGAGCACAGCACGATGACCTCTGGAGTGACTTCTTGTCTGCCACACAGCTGCAGTCATTATAGTGAAAGAAGTAAGCATAAAATGTTTGAAAATATTGTTCTGAGGTATCGTCCTTGGGGCACCCTCAGCACAAGGCCCAGCCAGCTCTTCCTAGCCGAGGAGAACTCCTCTGGGACTCAGAAAGTGTTTCCCATCCCGATGCGGGTCTTTTAGGACATTTGGGAAAGGGGGAGGGAAATGAAACTATTTTCCCAAGTCAAAGACTTCTTATTAGTAGGAACAAGTGCAGAGTCTGGAAGTAAAATAATTGAATGACCTTTCTTATTTTTTAAAACATGTCTTTTCAAAAACACATTTCCTGCATGTGGGAGACATGGGCAAATAGTTGGTAAGTGACATTAAGGTTGCACTGTGGATCACCTGGGATGAAATATTCTCTTTTGGAGCCAGTTCATTTTTTATTCAGAGTGTCTTCCAGCCTCAATTTTATTGACCTTAAAGGTGGCCTCAATTTTTTTCAAAAGTGTGATATGACTTCTATTTTTAATGTATTACAAATCTACTTCAATATCGATAATTATGGTTGTGACTCTCAGCAGAGGGTATTCATTGGCTCCTTTGGATAGGGCTCTGCAAGGAAAAGATCCTCCCAGCCCCTGGTTTGGAGCTCTCAGCAGGGGCAAAATCACTAACGAAGCAAGAATTTCTCTTGTTTATTTTTCTAGAAGAGAAAAGAAAGACTTGGAAAAGAATTCTATACTAAAAAGAAAGAAAAATACATGGTTGTCTGTTTTCTTCACTTCCTGTCCAGGCAGTTAAACAGAAGGATGAGGGTCTAAGAATTCACTCTGGAACCCAAAAAAGCCTCACAAATCCCAGACTCACAGCACCCTCTCCGGGCCTCCCTTATCTCTTAAAGAGGACACAGGGTCTACTTCATGAAGTAGTTTAAATAACATGTAAACCACCGGAACAAAAACGGACACACAAAAGCTGCTCATTAAATGTTGGTAGCTTTGGGTGAAGGTAGAAAGAGCTTTGTAATGTTGGTTGGAAGAGTTGAAGGTTTGGATGTCATGATGTAGCTCTGTGATGCAGAGCTGGCCTGGCGCATGTGATCCTGTCTTCAGTGCCCAGCATGGTCATGGCTTACAGTTAGAGCTTTCACCAGATCACTCAGGGACAATAAAGGACTTGTGAGAGAAAGACACTTGGTCTGGTGCTTTCCACAGCTGGTTTCTCTTCCAGCAAGCGCATACAGACTGCTAGTCTGCCATGGGCTGGGAGAACTAGAGAAGCTGTTAGAACAAAGGTCATGACCCAGGCAATCACAGTCCATAGAGGGAGATATGAGCAATTTCAATGAAGCATGGCACCTCTGTAACAACAATAACTGTACCCATTATTTATTGATTGCCTTTGGGGTGGGTTGGCATTTTGCGAATATTGTCCTATTTGGCTTTGAACAGATTCTCTGAAATAGCTTTACAACTGACAGCAAGAGTTCAAAGAGCCTAAATAATTTGAATGTGAGCTGCTAAGACCCCAAATGAAAGCACAGCCCTACATTTACTCCTTAAAATACACAATAGGTATTATATAGAGATATATAGATTATAGATAGAGATAGGCAAATTCTCATTATGTAACCCCGACTGGCCTAGAACTCACTAGTAGTGCAGGCTAGTCTCAAATTCATAGAAATCTCAGTCTCTGCCACCTGACCTGACTGCTGGAATAATATGTTACATTTACTAGCATAATGAATTATATAGAGAAGACTCTGCCTAAAGGAACATAGAGGAGGCAATATTTAAATTAAACAGTGATCAGCTTTGCGTGAATAGGCCATAGATTAGACTAATTTCCCTTTCTTCTCACCTCAAAAAACAAAAACAAACAAACAAAAACAAAAGAAAGAAAGAAAGAAAGAAAGAGAAGAAAGAAACAAAAGATTTTTTTAATATCTGAAATTAATTTATAATTTTTTGATCAACATCATACTGTTTAGTCACAGGACATATGTGATCACTGAAATTCTCAAACCATGCCTCCTTCTTGTTATAAGAAAATGCTCGTGCACACACGCACGCACACATGCACGCTCACCATATATCAGAGATTTCTTTTCTTTTTAGTTCTTTTATAATTTCATACATGCGCACGCTGAATTTTAGACATGTCTACCTCCATTACCTTCTCTCATTTCTCCTTGTTCTCTCATTGAAACCTTCTTTTTTCTCAACAAACACTTCTCCTATTTGGACATTGTTCATGTATGTGAGTTTAATTGGGGTTGCTTGCGTGAGTGTAGACGAGAGGTTATTTGCTGCAGTTGACAGAGAAAAGAAATAGAAATTGTATGAGGTGGTGTGACTTGTTGGTGGAAAGAAAGTGGTAAATCACGCCAAGCCAACCCTAAGTGTCAGCAGTCACTCAGGGAGCAATGGGGCCTCAGGAGCCCTTCTGTATCATGGATTCCTTAAAATAACAAGTTCCAAAAGATTATGATACATTTTCACAAGGCTTAAAGTAGACTCATACACCAAAATGTCAATATGGATTATTTCTAGTTTTACTTGTTTTGAGTTTCTGAGTGCAATTTGTTTGCTTCTATATATTTTGTATGTTTTCTGAACTCAACCTTTATCACTCCTACAATCAGATTATAAATATTATATATTTTATATTATACATTATATCATATATTATAAACTTAATATATATTATATGTTACATGCTATATATTTATTATATATAATATTAATATTATATATTATACATTGTACATTATACATTATATCATTTTAGTGGTTCAAATATGTTTGGCTCAGGGAGTGGCACTATTTGGAGGTGTGGCCTTGGAGTAGGTGTGTCACTGTGGGCGTGGGCTTTAAGACCCTCCTCCTAGCTGTCTGGAAGCCAGTCTTCCACTACCAGCCTTCAGATGTAGAACTCTTAGCTTCTTCTGCACCAGGCCTGCCTGGATGCTGCTATACCCCCACCCTGATGATAATGGACCCAACCTCTGAACCTCTGAACCTGTAAACCAGCCCCCATTAAATATTGTCCTTTATAAGACTTGTCTTGGTCATGGTGTCTGTTCACCACAGTAAAACCCTAAGACAATCATTTTTATTTACATATCATTTATATATATATATATTTATATATATTATATATATCATTTATATATTCTATTTATATATCATTTATATATCATATTTAATGATATATAATATAAAATTATATACACACATTTAAAATGAGAAGGCAATGTCTGCCACATGGGGTCTTAAAGTCAATGTATGTTCAATGCACTCTGCTACAACATATCTCTGTTTCTAGTAAAAAGTCCCTTGATGGACTATATCCCAAGGAAAATATGTAAGTGTGACCTTGTCTATGATAGTGTGAAGATTTGATAAAGAACGAACTCCATAGGTTCATATTCATGAATGTTCGGTCACCAGAGAGTTTGAAAGGATTTTCAAACAGTTTGAAAGGATTATAAGCATCATGAGGCATGCCCTTAGGAGCAGATGTGGCCTTGTGAGAGGAAGTGTGTCACTGGAGGTGGTGAGCTTTGAGGCTCCAAAAGCCCATGCCAGGCCCAGTCTCTCTCCTTTTTCCTCTTCTGCTTTCTGCCTATGGATCAGGATGTAGCTTTTAGCTCCTCCTCCAGCACATGTCTGCCTGCATGCACGGGCACATGTCTGCCTGCACCCTGCCGTGCTCCTAACCACGATGACGATGGACTGAACCTCTCAAACTGTAAGCCAGACTTCACTTAAATGCTTTTCTTTATAAAAGTTGCCTTGGTCATGGTGTCCCTTCCCAGCCACAAAACAGTGACTAAGACAGACAGGTACTGGACAAACATTTTTCATCACTTAATGTGAATAATGAATAGCTGGGGAAACTTTGTGTGTTTCAAATGGCATCAGAGCTGAACGCCTGGATGCTCTGACCATGCCATGCTTCCTCTCACAAAGGGAGACCTCCTGTGAACAGTGGGCACCGGCCATTACTGCAGGCAAAGATAACTACTACACATGCATGGAATACAAATCTCCATCCATAATCTCAAATGTGCAAAAGAGGTTTGATTTCTCAGCAACAAAATGGTACAATAATACAAAAAAATCTACTCTGAATATCAGATTTAAGTTTCTGAGTGGCAGAAACAATTCTGGGACTCACTTTTTTTAAAAAAAGATTTTCTTTCTTTATTTTATTATATATGAGTACACTGTTGCTGTCTTCAGACACACCAGAAGAGGGCATCAGATCCCATTACAGATGGTTGTGAGCCACCATGTGGTTGCTGGGAATTGAACTCAGGATCTCTGGAAGAGCAATCAGTGCTCTAAACCGCTGAGCCATCTCTCCAGCCTTGGGATTCATTTTCTATGAGCTCAAAATTTGAAAAGAAAACAATGGGGAGTAAGGGGAAATAGATTTATTGCCTCTTCTGGTCTTTGGAGGTCCAGCAACCCAAAGGGCTGATTGGATAAACACTGGTCACATATAATGGGCTTCGGAAGGGCTCTTGCCTGTCCCTGCTATCAAAGAGTCTTCTGAGGTCCCTGCATGTCCCTGGGGTGAGGCTGGGGCTGTGCAGAGCACTTCAGAAAATCTGTGCTGTTTATGGGTACACAGGGACCATTCTCCCACCCACGTCAAGCTGGATAGGGCACTCTGGGATGCAGCCTCAGTCCTCCTGAGTCAGAACAGATTCCGTAGGCAGACTCTATAGCTACTTCAAGCATCTGGAAGCTTTCTCAGGCTCTACCGGTAATTAGGGGCAGTCACCCTAATCACCCAAGGTTTCTGTTGTCCTCATTGGAAACAAACTGGCAGCTGGTGTTCTTGATTTCCCCTCTAACGGTCAGCAGAACCTATCTCACTTGATCTATCAGCTGGCCCTTTGCAGTGGGAATCTTGTTCCTGCGTCATTGTGTTTGCTGAAACCATTAACTTTGCTTGAGAACACTTTATTCCCTGTAGGTTTGATACAGTCGAACTCAACTTAGAAAGACATGTGCTTATTCTTTGGGTTCGTAGATGCTCACAGTCTGGCTTCAAAATGAAGACGGGCTAAAAGATTATGAGAAAACACAAGAATGAAATTCTTTGGCTACCAACTGTTTTCATGAACAGTCATGCTGCTAAAGGAAGCTGTGGGCTGGTATGGACCGAAGCAGGTCCTAGAGGAATGGGTCTGAGAAAATGACATACTTCACTCAATCTGGCAATAGTGGTCAGGAAAGCACAGTCCCCCACTGCACCTGAAGGACTGGATGCAGCTAGTTTGCACAAGAGTCAGGCACAAGAAGCAGTCAGCTGAAATGTATGTTTCTGTAACCTGGAAATGGTACCACTTCTCCAGGCTTGACTCTAAGTTCCTGGGCAAGAAACCTCCTTAAACTTTGTATTCTTCATCAGTGCCACCTACCCCCTGGAATAAAAATGTAAAATGTGACACATTTTGTACCAGTTAATATAAATATTAATATTATTATTCTGGTACATCAAATCAATTAATAATGGTAAGGGTCCCCTTTCTAACTGGTGGCAGCTGCCTGAAGATGGCAACAGCTTTTGAACTCCAAAAAGCTGCAGCCCTGGATGAAGAACCCTGGGTGCTTATGCAACCCGTCCTTGGAACTGCAACCTGCTGTCATTTGACAACCCATAGCCACAGTTGGATGGGCCCAAGCAGAGAGGGGGGCTTTTCCTGCCTAGCTGAAAATGTGCTTAAGGTTCCAGACAGAACAAGCCACTTTTTTGGTTTTTTGTTTTGTTCTGTTTTGTTTTTCGAGACAGGGTTTCTCTGTGTAGCCCTGGCTGTCCTGGAACTCACTCTGTAGGCCAGGCGGCCTTGAACTCAGAAATGTGCCTGCCTCTGCTCAGCTCCTGATATGATTTTAATGCACTCAAGTGCTTCTTCCCATATCCACCCTCAATTCACCCCAATAAAATAGGTGGCAGCACCCTCTGTTCCCAGAACAGTCATTTAAGAGCTTGTGTTACACCACTGGTACCTGACAGATGGTGTGGTGGGTGGGTGCACCCAAGGGCCGGAATCTTCTTTTCCCTCAAAATGGAGCCAAAAGCTACTTGTAAAATGGATTTTCCAAGACCAAGACACAGCTTGGGAAACTTCCGTTGCGTACAATGTGGAGTAACTAAGAGTAAGGCACAGCTTGGACTCAACTGTTTCTCTTGAACTGAAAATTCACGTAGAAATGAACGCATGAGCCTATCTCCCAAACTGTTACTTGTACAAGATTCTGTCTTGGGAGATGACAACCCTGTCAACCCATGACTTCTCCTTCAGACATCTAGTCTACCAAGTCTGTCCAGTGGACAGGTCTACCGTGCCTCTCACATCATCCATTTTCTGCCTCTGTGGTTGATGAGCCTTCATTCGGGGGCTGAAGTAATACAAGGCTCCCAAGCAGCGTGTCCAGCCCTATCTCACTTCGTCCATCCAGCCTCTTCATTTTGATTCTCATGGTGCTTCTTAAACTTCTTAGTGGGAAAATGTAACCATCTGGGCAGGAAGGAAATCATTTTAAAGAAATACGTGCCCCTCTCCCTCAACTATCAGACTATTGAAACAATAGACCCCAAGAAAACAGAAATATCGCCAGGAATCTCATGCTGGGAGAAGGAAGGGCTTGCGACATAGGGGCAGCCAGAAGAGGAACTTGTCTCCTGGAAAATTTACACCTTGTCAGCTGGCCTTGCCAGAGAGCCTGACCCTACACATTGGTGTTGAGTGGGACCTCACGTTGACTGGACTGCTTAGCTGTGTAGAGCTCACTCCTTCTACTCAAGCCTTTCCCACCTGTTAGGACACTAAAGAAGATATACTTGGGCAGGGAGGTCACTGGATCTCTTTGTCGCCTTTCAAAATGTTGCCACATTGAATAGGTTTCCTTTCTGCTTCTTACTAATTTTTTTTTTTAATTGCTCTTCTGGGGCTGGAGAGATGGCTTAGTGGTTAAGAGCACTGACTGCTCTTCCGAAGGTCCTGAGTTCAAATCCCAGCAACCACATGGTGGCTCACAACTATCCATAATGAGATCTGACACCCTCTTCTGGTGTGTCTGAAGACAGCTACAGTGTACTTACCTATAATAATAAATAAATCTTAAAAAAAAAAAATTGTTCTTCTTAGCCAGGTGTGGTGGTGCATACTTTTAATCCCAGCACTCAGGAGGCAGAGGCAGGTGGGTCTCTGTGAGTTTGAAGACAACCTGATCTACATACTAAGTTCCAGGATAGCCAGGACTGTTATACAGAGAAACTCTGTCTGGAAAAAAACAAAACAAAACAAAACAAAAATCAAACAAATTGCTCTTCTTCAAGCAACATTGCATGATGCGCCTGTTTAAAAGCCTCTGAAGTGCCCGTCTATCCAGCAAGTGGTCCCTTGAGCCTCTGTCCCTGGACTTTGCTCACATATTTGAACTTGGCTGCTCTCTTGCCTATGCAAATACCCTTTCTTTCACCTGCAATTAGAAGCCTTCCTGCCCAGGGCAGCTCCCTTGTTGTAACCCCAGCCTAGAAGCCTTCCCTGACCTCAGATCCAGGCACACCCATCTGATTTGCCTTCCTTTGCAACGTTTTAAAATTATTTACATTTTAAACTTTTTACTTTTCTCTCATTTTTTTCCTCCCTAGGTCTTCAGCTTGGAACCAATTAGCTTGCTGTAGATGCAAAACCAATATCTCTTGCTCTTATGTAGTAAATGCCCATTTTACAAAAAGAAGCTGAGTTACTGTCCTCAATAGTATATCCTGAGCCAAGAGAAATTGCAGTTGTATTTGATAGTCAGCTACAGAAGTTGCATTAATATTACTTCATGCAAAGAAGAATGAAGTGGGTCTAATGACTGTCCCTCATGGGTGAGGACCCTAAGGCATAGAAAGGTTAAGTGACCTCCCTGAGGTCCTACAACTAGTAAGCAATAGGGCTGCGATCAGAAGAAAACTACACTTAAACCTGGATTTGAAGCTGACCCTGCATCCACCCTCTACAGTGTAGTCTACACCATGCTGACTGCTGTGTACCCGGACATATTCTCACTATTAGCATAACAGGCAGAGTTCACCTGAGGGTCTCTTGCTCCTCAGCGTGCCTCAATCAAAGTCCTCAGCCTAGGAATTTGAAGGCCGTCCTGCACTTGAGTCTTCAGCATCTCTGAGAACATAATCCCAAGGGTTCCCACCCACACCCTTCATCCGGAGGGATGAGTGCCCCCTAGTGGACAGTTTTTGTTTCTCTTTACTCTCTTAGTTTTAATACCCACAACTCCACATCCATGAGGATTTTAAGAGTTACTTGAATATACTGTTATACAGTGATACTCTTATCACAGTGCCAGAATCCTGAAGGATTATCCACCTTTTTAAAATCATTTTATAGGTTTGATTTCTATTGAGTAAACTATGAAGATTGTTTAGAAACAAGTAGAATTTTGTCTTTCTTACTGAATGCTTTTCTCATTTTTCATAGAAAGGGAAAATGTATATGCAAACAGACTTATGTTCCAATATTTGGAATTTCTGTCTGTACAATGGGGATAATAACATTTATGTCATGTGGGGCAAAGTGACTTAAATAAATTAGTGCATGTAAGGTGCTAGGACAGCTCCTGACATACGACAGATATCTTCATTATCCCAGAGAAAAAGAAAATACGTTTCTACGGGATTAAGAGAAAATAAACATAGTAATTTCTGGAATTCCTGGGGATCATTCCCTTTGAAAAGAGGCTGCTTTGAGAGAGAAGGTTAAACATTAGAACTAGACATCAAGCCATAGACTGAAGTTCCCATTTATTCTAGAAACCTTTTCCAGTTATCTGATGAAGCAGGCTGGAAGACAAGGAGAGACAGGAGTCCCACCCACTAATAACTTCCTGAACCACGCTCTCCCTGCCAGGTAACGTTCATGAAGCTCCTCCTTTTCTGATACCTGACTACCAAGCCATGATAAGACGCTTTTTGTTGTTTATAAGTAAACAGGACCCTTCCAGGCACACGTTGGTTTGAAGGACTGTAGATGGCCTCACATAGGGAACCCCAGATAGAAAAATGCCAAATGTTCCCTTTTGCTTTAAGGTTTTTAGTTTCAAAATGCAGTGTTGTGACATGTTGTAGAGTAGCAGCCAAATGATCCTTAGGAAGAAGGAAAAATTCAAAGCTTCTGTTTTCTGGGTTGAAAGGCCTTCACAGGTAATCCCAGGGCTCGGGAGATGAGGCAGCGAGATGTCTATGAGCTTGAGCTTTGGCTATTTAGTGAGACTGTATCCGTGGATAACTTAAGAGGGGTGAACGGGGGGGGGGGGGGGTGACAATAGGGGAGGAGGGAGGGGAGCACCATGAATGTAAAAGCTCAGTCTCCCTCCCTGCTATTCACACTTTAAGGCCTTGAGTACTGGGAAGTTCCTCTGGTATTGTGTTTCTGGTAGCCTGTTTTAGGCATCATGGTTTTAACCACACAAATGAGTGCACAAAGCCAGGGTGACTTTTATAAGAAAAACACTGCCTGAGTTTCTAAAAGTATCTCTCTGGACCAAGCATCCAACAACTAGGCTAGAAGGCTTTAATTATACCCATGTTAACTTCTAGTACCAATAATAGGTCATAGCTCATAAATGGATTTCTGTTATGATTTAAACATTTAAATAGGTGGGATTTTTTAAAAAATGCTTTTGTCAGCTAGCTTTTCTAGCCACTTCCTGACTTCTCTTGCCCCCTTTCAGCCACCAGTCACCAAGAGATACAAATATAGTCTTCAAGACATGATCTTTCACTAAGTAATCTAGGCTGACCTTCAACTCAGTGCAATTGTCCTGCCCTAGTCTTCCAAAGGTGATGTAAGCCATTATGCCTGACTAACTGTTTTTAAAATAGAAATAGAAATGAGCTTGTTCTGGTCAGAAAATTTCCTGGTTTGCTCAGGGAGAAAAACTCCACAAATACCACTCTATCTTCTGTGGCAATAACTGCTACTCAAATAGGGATGCAGAAGAAAAGTGTTTCAACCCACTGAAGTAGCCTCTAAACTGTGAGTGCTTCCTGTCCTGTTAGGATTCAGTTACAGGTCCTTGTTGATCTCTTCAAATAGTGGATTTGAGGACTTTACCTGTGAAACCTCTCTGAATTACAGAATCCTGCCCCACACTTAGCTCTCTGTGCATGTTTGTTAAGTTTCCACCGGGAGGATGGGACAACAGACATTCTCATTCAGCATGAGCCAAGACCTCCTTTCAACTATTTGGGAGACAAATGGAATCTTCTCTTCACCATGATACATGAAGCTCTGCTACGAACTGTTGGGATCCTCCTGTGTTGCCCGGCCCATTGGGAAAACAGTCTGGCAGTAACAAGATACCTAGCACAGCATTTCTATATAATGGACTAAATGAATGCTACTCTAATTGAATTGGATAGGCTATGGGCCCATAGCCAAGTACTGGCACACAGCGGCACTGAGATCTATTGGAATGTCACCACCAGTGAACACTGCTAACTTATCTAAGGATTTATCTCCCAGTGACTGGGTTTTCTAGTCTGCCACTTTGGTGAATAACCAGTTTTTACTAGAGGAATTGTGAGGAACACGGGAAGATATTGACTCTCTAATTAATAGAGCAGTCATTACATTCCACTGGCATTTTCATAGGTGGTCATTATATATTTATATTTTTAAGTTCCTGCTGCATGGCTGCTTTCTGATCTAGCAAGTCCAACCATTTTGCAAGGCTAATTGCTGTGGCACAAATGGCTTTCTGGATGGAAGTTGCTTCTTCCAAACCATTTTATTTTACTCAAATTTCCCAGTCAGAGTTGGCATGAAGATTTGGGGAGTACCCAGGCCATATTCCTTCCAGTGCGTGACTTTTTAAAGCCAACCACAAATTACAAGTTAATTACTTTAGTCTCAATAAAATTGGCCAATCCAACCCCTTATTTTAAAGTTAAAAACTCCCTTAGTGTAGACAGCCTTAAATTAACTAGTTTGTAAACATCAACCACATCGTTGGGGCTTCCCAAGAAAAATACTCTGAAAATAATAGTGATATTGTATAGATTATTTGCCAAAAAGACCACGAGATTTGCGTTTGGAAACAAAGATAGGTGTGGTGAAATTCAAAAGGCAAATTCAACATATTATGGCTTAGAAAGAAAGGCTTATCTTAGCATTAAACAGCCAAGATCTGCATATTATCTATCTGCTATGTAGTAAGATTGTAAGGTACCACACCTTAAAAGACACTCCAGAGTAGACAACATCACTTTCTTTACTCATCTTTAGTCATGAAACACACTTCTCAGGAAGAAAGCCCATGGCTTTAATTTTCCTTGTTCCCCCAAATCCAGGGAACCATGACTACAACTACCAAAATACAAAGTAAGATTTTAATATTTTTAATATTAGAAATGTTTATACAGTGCCAATTTCTAAAGATCTGATTTCATAAAATACATTTCTTTTCAATAGTCCCTTAGTTTCAGCAATTCTACCTTGAAATGGCTTTACTTTATCCTTTTCTCTTCTGACTTCTCTAATCTAGGTTCTCATTGTCGTCTGAGACTATGACAACTATCAGCAGGTGTGTATAGACCTTTCTGTTAGGAATCAGAATCTAAAGCCCAAACCCAAAGGCAAACAGTATACTGATAAGGACTTTTTGTTGCTACAACAAAGTACCTAAAGTTGATACTTTAGTAAAACCACTGTTAGTAAAAACCACTGAATATATCTGGCAATAGTGTGAAAGTAAAACTACAACTGAGGTTTAGGGACTCGGGTGTTGTGGGAAATATTAAAAACTGGACCAGCATGGTTCCCACACTACTGCCGGCAACTCTCTGCTCTGGCGGTCTGGCTGGCCATGCACTGATGGGCACAGGCTAGCCTGTTTCTACATCATGGAGACTCTGACTCAGTGCTCCAAAATCTCTCCACCCAGCTCACTAGGTTCCCACTGGCGGGTCACTTCCACACTAGTCCCATGCTTCAAAGACCCCATGGCCTTTGTGGTGCACTTCAGGCAAACCCACACTTTGCTGCTGTACTTTTCTCTCTGGAACCCAGTCAAGTCACCATGAGAAGAAAAACACCACACAAACTTAGCCCAGAAATAATGGTAACTCAATCTCTGGGCACAACAACTAAAACCTAAACTTGTAAGCCTTATTAAATCTAATTCCTCTGGTGGTGGATCCTTGGGGATCCGCCATGATACCGGGAAACTCTAGCAGCTACATCTTACCCTTACACTGCCCCCATTCCAAAAGGACCTAACTCTCTCCTCCGTCTTCTCTTCTTCCATCCAACCTGGAAGTTCTGCCTACCCCTCCAAGTCATTGGTCCGTTTATTCATTAGGGGATTGGTTCACAAGAAGTCACCTGAGTATGCGACTTACTCTTTGTCTGTAGCCCCTCCTAGGAGAGTAGAATTAGCATCAAAATATAAACAGCACTAGGCCCATTCACAACACTTCCCCCTTTCTGTTCTAAAAACAAAAACAAAAACAAAAACAAAAAACCCTTTCTCTCAAATATAAATAAAGCACAGCTATTACCATTTTGTAATTTATAAAGTATAAGATAGACCTAACACCAGTCCATCATTTATGTCATAAAGATAGAACAATGTCATCTGTCCTAACTAAAAGACTTATAATTCTATACCTGACTTATGTCCTGGCTTTAGATTGTATGCCATCTGAAAACCATCCTCTCAAATCTGTTCTCTCAAAGTAAATAGCTTGGGCTGGCTATGAGACTATAAGTAGTTTTTCCACCCCACCAGAAATCTGAGAATGGCCAACATAAACTGAAAATATATAGGAAGCCTAACACAGCTTCCAGAACTGAGACAAATTGTAGAGACAACTGCCTACCTATACAGCCCCAGTAGGTGAGGAAGCTAGAGCATCTGTCTTCAGCCTTCTGGACCAGGATCACCTGACAGACCTTTGTAATGCAGAATTTTGAAGGGCTGATTACCCTGTCTTGGCAGAGATTATCAGTTGACTATTCCACACATTGTGTCCTTTTTCTGGACAGTATTTGTCTGTAGATGAAGTGAAGCAATTCTTGCCTAGTGGCTGTCTCCCCACAACTGGAGCAACTCCATTGATGCTCAATTTCTTCTTTGAATCCAAGAAAGGGAATGCTGTCAGAAGTAGACTTGTGTCAACAACAAGTGAATAAATAACATTAAATGTCACATTCTGTGGATTTCTGATGTTTTTGCAAACCAACTATCTATGTAAAGTAATCTGGACTATTCTCCATTAAGTACTCTCAGCTATTTCTAATTAAAATATCTGAAAACTATCAATAAACTCAGAGTCATAAATTTGCTATTTGGCTCTTAACAGGCTTAATCATTTCAGATCAGTTTATAATAACAGTTATAGAATGACTGGGTCTAAGCCCTATACTTTAAAATTTTTTGTATCAATAGAAGAAATTAATACCAATAAAACCCTTGATTTTGCATAAAAATACATTCTGTACCATTTGAGAAATTATGGCTTCAACTTAGTAACAATTATAAAGATATCTACTAATTGAGATTATGGTTATACAATCATTTCTAGCTATTTCCTCCCTGTTCCAATTATGACCATTTCTAAATTTCCTAGAAAGACAACTTATAATAACCACTTCTAGCCCCAAAGCCCAGGGAACTGGGACGACGACTCTTCATAACTTCTTCAAGCTGAATATGGGCATTGAGATAGTTTTGAAGGGAGGGAATGGTAGGGAAAATAGGGAGTTGGTTGGCCTTAAGAAGACCACACCAATGATTGATTTAGTCTCTGATGCCTGTGTCCTGACTGGATCCAGCTGAAAGTCTAAGACATCAGGAGTTCAAGCAAGTCAGTTCAGCATGTCTGATGATGAGATTCACCAAGGCTGTATATTCTGTAATATACAACTTTCAAAACAATATTTTAGTATCATCAAGATAACTGTTTGTTTGTTTAAATCTCTGGAATCTAGTTCTCTGGGGGTCTACCTCTATCAAATCTGATCCATATTACTCTGGAAGGTATATAGACACTAAACACCTCTTCTAAAAATGCAAAGACAGAACCTTTCTCCCAAATCAGCATCCTTGAGCCAGTAATCAGAAAAGCCTTTATTTAGACCTCTCTCCCAGAGGAATAGTATAACCACAAAGCTCAAAATCACACCCATTTTGAAAATTAAAACAATCCAAAACAAATGAAGTAAACTAAAATACTGTATGCATCTATTATTAGGCCTTATCTATTTTTCCAAGCAGGAATATAACCCAAGATTCCAGTGGAGCCTACATTAGACAGAATGTGAGTACCCTGTAAGGCATATCAGAGTACCATCTATCTGTTCTGCTCTCTGCCTAGAGTAGGCATCTTGTTATACCATCTATCTGTTCAGCTCTCTGCCTGGAGCCACAGACATTTATAACTAATACTGATCATAGCAAGTAATTATTATCACTGCCTCTCTACTTGAAGTCAGTGACTAATTTTCCCTATCCTAGTTCTGAACTGCGGGCAAAATTCCCCATGTGATTCGGAAAAATCTGTACATAAATCTTTCCTAAAAGCAAATAATCCCAATTTTATAAATTCACAGTTCAATCCAACTCTGCCCTAAGAAGTAGGCAACTTCATTCTCCTGACTCAGAGCAGCCTGCAATCACGCACAGTAGGGGACCACACAGCCTGCTTTGTTTCAATTCCTACCACTTGAGTCCACATGACACATCTTAGCACTCACTTAAAAAATAAAATAAAACTCTAAGTCTCAGGCTTAAATTTCTAGTGGATTCTTGCCCAACACGTTGGTTTGCTACTTGTTGCAGGAAATATTAAAAAAAGAACCTGCACATTCCCACGCTTGTGCTGGCAACTCTATGCCCTGGCAGCCTGGCCAGCCATGCACTGCCAGACACCGACTGACCACATGGCTCCAGCCGGGTGATCTCAACTCGGAGGTCTCCCTGGGCATGAGCTCCGGAGTTCCCTTGGCGGATTGCTGCCACACCAGCTCCACTCAACAACTGTCTACCTTGCAGTCAGCCACTACAATACCCAGCAACCTGGTTTGCTTGCCTCAGAAGCCACTAGTTCCTTCTCAGCCATAATCCCCCTGTGGTCAGCGGTCCCACCTTCCAGTACCCCACCTTGTGGGAAGAAGTCTATATTTCTTAGCAGATCATCAGAAGTGCAGACTTGGTCCAATGAGATGGCTTCCAAGCCTGTCCACCTGAGTTTGATCCTCAGAACTCACATGGTGGAAGGGCAGAAGTGACTCCTCAAGTCCTCTAATCTCTACATACATGCTGTGGCATGTGTCACAGCACCACATGCAAACAAAATAAACAAATATGCAACAATTTTTCTTTAATTAAAAAAAGCGTAGACTTTAATTTATTTTTTCTACCAATTTCTTCTCATAGCTCTCCTCCCACACAAACCATAATTTTCTGGTTTCCATGCTGTTGTACGTGATCATGGTTTGGATATGAAATATACCCTCAAAATGCATGTGCAATATTCAGAGGTTGTAATTTAGGGAACAAATTGGATCACGAGGACTCTGGCCTAATCAATAGGTGAATCCATTGATAAATTCCTATGTCCTGGAATCATCGGGAAGTGAAAAGTAGGAGATGAGCCGTTGTGGAAGAAGTATGTCAGAGGGTGCATCTTGCTCACAGTCCTTTTGTCTCTGTATTTATCTTCCATCCACGAGCTGAGTAGCTTTGCTCCCTCCCTCCAATGATGCATGGCCTCACTTAGGTCCAGAGCAACCTAATCAACTGCCTGCAGACCAAAACCTCAGCTACCCTAAGCTGAAGACAAATACTTCCTACTTAATTGGTTCCCTCAGGTGTCTGCCACAGCTTTGTGACGTCTTCCCGCTGAGCTCTCTGGTCTCCTCCACTTGATAAACTCCTACTCAATCCTAGAAGGCTCAACCCACACATCTCTTTCTCTCTGATACCCTGTACTTCTCACAGGCAGAATTTCCCTTTTAATTTCCAGTTTCCTATCTGCTACACACACACACACACACACACACACACACACACACATTACATTGAGTGCTCATTTTTGCTTACTAATCTTTTATCTAAAGGAGTGCCTCCAAATCAAAGCTTTCTCAGTGTTGGGCCTCCAGCATCTCAGGCAGTGCATGATATGGAGAAGGTGAGACTCTGCAAACCCAGGAGAAATTGACTTCAACAAGCATAGCCTTTTTCTGTTCAAACTGCTTGCTGGCCGCCACCTCACTCAGATGCCCAAGGAATGCAGCAGGTTGAATTTCAGTTCTATAGCCAAAGCCAAACAGGCAGATGCATTACAGAGAGGAGTGGCTAGAGAGACAAAAGCCCCTGGGCAGGGCTCTTAGAGAGGAATTGAGAAACTATTATTTGAATTTACTCCTAGGCAGACACCCCTGCGAAACTAATGGGGCCTGCTATCCATTGCTTACAGAAGGTTCCAGGTCCTCAGCAACCAAGAGAGACTGAGGAAGTGACAGGAGGCAAGCAGTTATGGTCACTGGAAAGGAGAGAGAACACGAAGCCTTACGACTAATTCAGTGCACACCCGCACTCCACACACTTCAATGGAGAAGTTGGCATGAGCTGCAGACAGTGACCTTTACGGCCCTCATTTGGAGAACAGTGTGGTGCCTGCATGACTAGACTTAGTAGCTGAAGTGAAAGCAACAGACTTAGGGCCAGCCATGTGGAGGCCCATTCATTTTTCTCCATTATTTATGCAATGATTTACTAAGCACTAGATTTACAGCCATAGGGCTAGGTGCTCCGTGCTAAGTGCTTGAGATTATTAAGGTGTAGTCTTTGTTTTTAATAAACTCACATCTACTAGAGTTTTTTCCTTTTCACTAATTATTTTACTTACTTTACACCCCAATCTCAACCCCCCTCCTCCCAGTGCCCTCTCACAGTCCCTTCCCTTCTCCACTGAGAAGGGGGAGGCCTCTTCTGGTTATCACCCTATCCTGGCACATCAAGTCACTGCAGGTCTAGGCGCATTCTCTCCTACTGAGGCCAGCCAAAGTATCTCAGCAGAATGGGATCCATAGGCAGGAAACAGATTCAGGGACAGCCCCTGCACCAGTTGTTGGCGGACCCACATCAAGACCGAGCTGCACATCTGCTACATATGTGCAGAGAGCCTAACGCCAGCCCATGTTTGTTCTTTGGTTGGTGGTTCAGTCTTTGGGAGTCCCCAAGGACTCTGACTTTCAACACAAGGTTAGTTTACTCTGTTAGTCTTCTTGTGACATCCTTATCCCCTTTGGGTCCCTTGATCCTTCCACAAGATTGCTGGGTGGAGCTTTCAGAGGACAGTTATGCTAGACTCCTGTCTGCAAGAATAGCAAAGTATTATTAATAATGTCAGAGATTCATTCTTGCCCATGGAGTGGGTCTCAAGCTGGGCCAGTCGTTGGTTGGCCATTCCCTCTGTCTCTGCTGCATCTTTGTCCCTGCAGGACACATTTTGGGTTGAAGGTTTTATGGGTGGGCTGCTGTCCTTATCCCTCCACTGGGAGTCCTGTCTGGCTACAGGAAGTGGCCACTTCAGGATCCATATCCCCCACTGCAGGGAGTCTCAGCAAAAGCCACCCCCATAGACTCCCTGAGGCCTCTCCCAACTCCATCCCAGAAATGTATTTTATAACAAATGGGAGAAATAGCCCACAATAGAGAAAATGTCATATACCAGACCCACAGTTGTGAAATGTAGCAAAAATTATGCATTGCTGAGCAATTTGGGTTTTCAATATTGCATGAAATCAAAGAGAATATGCATGTAGAAAATTCAATTTATTTGAAAAGGGCCTCTGGAGTATGGGATTGGATTAGTCATTCAGGCCCATGATAATATTTTAATTGCTTAGTACAGTGTACTGGCTGGTTTTATGTGTCAACTTGACACAAGCTGGAGTTATCACAGAGAAAGGAGCTTCAGTTGAGAAAATGCCTCTATGAGCTACAGGTGTAAGGCATTTTCTCAATTAGTGATCAAGGCCCGGAGGGCCCCTTGTGGATGGTACCATCCCTGGGCTGGTAGTCTTGGGTTCTATAAAAGAGCAGGCTGAGCAAGCCTGGGGAAGCAAACCAGTAAGAAACATCCCTCCATGGCCTCTGCATCAGCTCCTGCTTCCTGCCCTGCTTCAGTTCCAGTCCTGATTTCCTTTAGTGATAAACAGCAATGTGGAAGTGTAAGCTGAATAAACCCTTTCCTCCCCAACTTTCTTCTTGGTCATGATGTTTGTGCAGGAATAGAGACCCTGACTAAGACATACATAGACATACCAAAATATGATTTGCATTTTTAATTGGATAATTGTTTTTAATAATATAATTAAATTTGTGCTTCTGAAAAAAAAAATGACACAGTAACTGGTATTGGACTTGGGTTCTGACTGCCATGAAAATGGAATATAGAACCGGGTGAAGGACAGCCACAGCACAAGTCAGGCAGGTGCCCCTCTGATGAGCATGCATGTGGTGGAGAGATGGGAGAGTAATAGAAGTTCAGGTGCTGTGGAGAGAGGCAGAGCTGGGGAGCTGGGGATGAGGTTCCCGGGGGCTGAGGAACAGGCAGATGTGAGTGGCCTGTGGCCATATAATGTCCTATTACCACCAGAAGCTGTGGGGATGCTTGTGGTCTGGGCCTGCCCTGAAGCCATGCTGCCCACCCCAATGGCCACAGCACTTGGGAAAGCTGGTCACGCCCCTCACCTCTGCCACAAGACAGTGCCTTTGGTAGTCCTGGTAGGGGAGAGCTGTAGGAAGGTAATCACAGGATCGACATGATTCCGGGCAACTGCAGGATGGCAGAGAGGAGTCTCAGTGACGGCTCAGTATTGATGTTGTGGCAGAAGCCAGGAGTCTTGAACCAGAACAACGACTCATTACAGTGAACATTTGCAAGCAAAGCTGTATGGACAAAAGGATGTCCTTCAGGACACACTACAGCTTCCAGTGCCACTCTGACAAACTAATATGTGATGGCAAGGCGGGAAAGGAGGAGAAAGGAAGTGGTATACCCATGCAGAACTCAAGCAGAGACAGCTGGGACAGCTGTGATGGGTGTAAGAGAACGCTGGCCAGAGGGGTCCACAAGATTTCCCTTTTTAATTTACTTTTTAGGTTACAAGGGTGGAGGGTGACATGGAAGGACTGGAAAATAAATGGGATTAGGGTACATGACGTGGAATTCCCAAAGAATCACTAAAAATAAATAAAATGGAATATAACGTAGGAAAAAAGGAAAGAAAGAAAACACATTTCAGAAGCTGCCATAGGAAGTGCAGGAGAGTAACGCCTGAGGAAAAGCAATCAGATAACATGGTTGTCATGGTCACTCTGGACAGCTGAAGGGAATTATAATTATAATGAAAATAATCTTATAGAGGGAGTCTGAGGCTACTTCATACATGTTAAATGCCAGCTAAGCCTGGTGTGGGTGACTGACACCTGTAATCCCAGCCCTCAGGAGGCTGAAGCAGGAGGATCACCTTGAATATAGGACCTGCCTGGGCTACAGTGTGAGACTCTGCACAGGTGCTTTAGTCCTAGGTATCCAAAGTCTGAAGCTCAACACTGGCTGCCCTGGGTGTGAGTGAAAATTCCATTCTTTCACACAGCCTTTTATTTTAGCACACAGCTTTCAATATCTCATCCTTACGGAATGAGGAAGGGGGATTTCAGATATTTTGGTAAATGGGAGAAGCTTTAATTTTTGTTTCAATGAAGCAGACAACTTGATTGATTAAAATGTTTGGCCTCTCTCATCACCTGGAAAGTCCCATAGGAAACAAAGGATTATATGTCATCGAGATTTTTAAAAATGTGTTTATCCAAGGACTCACATTACAGCAAATGTAGCTATGACTACACATGACTAACAATGCCATGTTGTATCACAGAATACATACACAGCACCTTTACAAGTCCTTTTGTTTATGTTTTTAATCTACAAGAATTTTGTGATGATTAAGAAGCTGACATGGGATCACGTGACCCGATGGCTCCTGAGTGCAGAGGATGGAACTAAAACTACCCAGCTGTCTTGGGGACTCCTTGTTCTTTTGATCTCTCTTCTTGGTATCAGTGTTATGTACTCTTCACCCCCTTCATGTCTTTTTTAAAAAAATTCTTTATTTACATTTCAAATGTTTTCACCTTTCCAGGTCTCCCCTTTGGAAACCCCCTATCCCCTCACCCCTCCCCCTGCCTCTATGAGGGTATTCCCCCCACCCACCCACCCACTCCCGTCTTCCCTCCCTGGCATTCTCCTATACTGGGGCATCTAACACCTTCAGACCCAAGGGCCTCTCCCCCCACTGATGGTCAACAAGTTCCTCCTTAGCGACAGATGTGGCCAGCACAATGGGCCCCTCCATATGCATTCTTTGGTTGGTGGTCCAGTCTCTGGGAGCACCAGAGGGCCTGACCAGTTGACACTGTTGCTCCCTCCCCATGGGGCTGCAAACTTCCTCAGTTCCTTCAGTCCCTTCTTTAACTCCTCCATATGGGACCCCATGCTCAGTCCAACAGTTGCTGTGAATTGAATCATGGGTGTTCTGAACTTTTGAGCTAATAACCGCTTATCAGTGAATATATACCGTGTTTGTTCTTTTGTGACTGAGTTACCTCACTCAGCATGATATTTTCAAGTTCCATCCATTTGCCTGAGAATTTCATGAAGTCATTGTTTTTTGTTTTTTGTTTTTTCTTTTTTTTTTTTTTTTCAAGACAGGGTTTCTCTGTGTAGCCCCGGCTGTCCTGGAACTCACCCTGTAGACCAGGCTGGCCTCGAACTCAGAAATCCGCCTGTCTCTGCCTCCCAAGTGCTGGGATTAAAGGCGTGTGCCACCACTGCCCG
>CM052709.1:41917079-41957079 GCA_028551405.1 Uromys caudimaculatus | reverse complement strand
TTTGTATCCCTTTGACCTCCTTTTGTTGTCTAATTGCTCTAGCTAGAACTTCAAGTACTATATTGAATAGATAGGGAGAGAGTGGACAGCCTTGTCTAGTTCCTGATTTTAGTGGGAATGCTTCAAGTTTCTCCCCATTTAGTTTGATGTTGGCTACTGGTTTGCTGTATATTGCTTTTACTATGTTTAGGTATGGGCCTTGAATTCCAGATGATTGCAATACTTTTATCATGATGGAATATTGAATTTGTCAAATACTTTGTCATCATCTAATGAAATGACCATGTGTCTTTTTTTTCTTTGAGTTTGTTTATGTAGTGGATTACATTGATGGATTTCTGGGTATTGAACCATCCCTGCATCCCTGGGATGAAGCCTACTGGACCGTGATTAATGATCCTTTTGATGTGTTCTTGGATTTGGCTTGTAAGAATTTTATTGAGTATATTTGCATCGATATTCATAAAGGAAATTGGTCTGAAGTTTTCTTTCTTTGTTGGCTCTTTGTGCGTTTTTGTTATCAGTGTAACTGTGGCCTCATTGAATGAATTAGGTAGTTTTCCTTCTGTTTCTATTTTGTGGAATAGTTTGAAGAGTATTGTATTAAGTCTTCTTTGAAGGTCTGATAAAATTCTGCACTAAACCTATCTGGTCCTGGGCTTTTTTTGATTGCGAGACTTTTAATGATTGCTTTTATTTCTTTAGGGGTTATGAGACTGTTTAGATGGTTTATCTGATTCTGACTTAACTTTGGTATTTGGTTTCTGTCTAGAAAGTTGTCCATTTCCGCCTTTAATCCCAGCACTTGGGAGCCAGAGGCAGGTGGATCTCTGAGTTCGAGGCCAGCCTGGTCTACAGAGTGAGTTCCAGGACAGCCAGGGCTACACAGAGAAACCCTGTCTTGAAAAACCAAAAAAAAAAAAAAAAAAAAAAAAAGAAAAAGAAAAAAAAGAAAAGAAAATTGTCCATTTCATCCAGATTTTCCAATTTTGTTGAGTATAGGCTTTTGTAGTAGGATCTGATGATTTTTTTAGTTTCCTCAGATTCTGTTGTTATATCTCCCTTTTCATTTCTGATTTTGTTAATTTGGATGCTCTCTTTGTGCCCTCTGGTTAGTCTGGCTAAGGGTTTATCTATCTTGTTGATTTTCTCAAAGAACCAGCTCCTGGTTTTGTTTTTTCTTTGTATAGTTCTTTTTGTTTCTACTTGGTTGATTTCAGTCCTGAGTTTGATTATTTCTTGCCTTGTACTCCTCTAGGGTGTATTAGCTTCTTTTTGTTCTAGAGCTTTCAGGTGTGCTGTTAAGTTGCTAGTATGCTATCTCCAGTTTCTTTTTGGAGGCACTCATAGCTATGAGTTTTCCTCCTACACTGCTTTCAGTGTGTCCCATAACTTTGGGTATGTTGTACTTTCATTTTCATTAAATTCTAGGAAGTCTTTAATTTCTTTCATTATTTCTTCCTTGACCAAGTTATCATTGAGTAGAGCGTTGTTTAGCTTCCATGTGTATGTGGGCTTTCTGTTGTTTTTGTTGCCATTGAAGACCAGCCTTAATCTGCAGTGAGCTGATAGGAGGCATGGGATTATTTCAGTCTTCTTATATCTATTGAGATTTGTTTTGTGACCAATTATATAATCAGTTTTGGAGAAGGTACCATGAGGTGCTGAGAAGAAGGTATATTCTTTTGATTTAGGATGAAATGTTCTATAGATATCTGTTAAGTCCATTTGGTCCATAACTTCTGTTAGTTTCACTGTGTCTCTGTTTAGTTTGTGTTTCCAAGATCTGTCCATTGATGATAATGGGGTATTGAAGTCTCCCACTATTATTGTGTGAGGTGCGATGTGTGCTTTGAGCTTTAGTAAAGTTTCTTTTATGAATGTGGGTACCATTGCATTTGGAGCATAGATGTTCCAAATTGAGAGTTCTTCTTGGTAGATTTTTCCTTTGATGGGTATGAAGTGTCCTTCCTTATCTTTTTTGATGACTTTTGGGTGAAAGTCAATTTTATCTGATATTAGAATGGCTACTCCAGCATCTCATAGGCTCTATTCATGATACCAAGCCTCATCTCCTTTGCATGACCCCTTCAGTCCTGGGCTGTCAATTGCACCTGAGGCTGCACCTTCACCAATGGCCTTCCACGGCCTCTCACAATGCCCAGGCCTCAGCTGCTCTTCACGACTCCTTCATGCCTTCAAAACCAGTACCACCTGGGTGACTCTTACACATTACCATGTCCAGCCACAGCACAAGGTACAACCCTGGCTATCTCTGGAACACAGCCTATGTGCTCTCAGAAAACACTTCTCAGAAGATTTCACCTCAATGATGCTAGTCTCTTCTTAATCACCGCTAATATCTCAGTTCCAGCTAACCAGCATCAATAGTCCCAGCAATGCAACGGTTTTGCTTTAGTAGTTCTGGTATCTTGTTAATCACAGCTGATTTCTTCAGCCACAGCTAACCAAAACCACAGAATATTAAATCAAACTAGCAATGGTCCTGATAAGAGTCTTTAATCTTCCCTCTGAAATTTCACAAGCCAGGCCTCCATCTTCTGCACTGTTCTCAACATTATCTTCCAAGCTCCTACACAACATCCCACAAAGCTCTTAACACCGAATGGATCTTCTAGCCCAAAGTTCCAAAGTCCTTCCACAGTCTTCCCCAAAACATGGTCAGGCTGTCACAGGAATACCCCACTCCTGGTACCAACTTGTCTTTGTCAGTGTTTCTATTCCTGCACAAACATCATGACCAAGAAACAAGTTGAGGAGGAAAGGGTTTATTTGGCTTACACTTCCAATTGTTGTTCATCACGAAAGGAAGTCAGGACTGGAACTCAAACTGGTCAAGGAGCAGGAGCTCATGCTCCTGGCTTGCTCAGCCTGCTTTCTTATAGAACCCAAGACTACCAGCCCACAGATGATACCACCCACAAGAGACCCTCTGCCCTTTATCACTAATTGAGAAAATGCCTTACACCTGTATTTCATAGAGCCATTTTCTCAATTGAAGCTCCTTTCTCTGTGATAACTCCAGCTTGTGTCAAGTTGACACACAAAACTAGCCAGAACAGGTATTTTGCTACAGAGATAGAAAATGGACTAACACATTGATGATGGTTCAGGTTCTGTGTTCAAGGCTCCTGTGACTCACATACCATCTTGCCAGAATGAGGCCAAGGTCCTGAGGACACAGAGGTTTCTACATTGTTCAGGATAATGGCTGGGAGCTGCTTGGTCATGACTGCTTACATCCTTGATGGCGCACAAGTGACCATGCTAACACGGGTCTTTTTTACTCCTGTCAGCACCAGCAGATTCCCTTCTCGTGAACCAGGCATAGTTTTGAGAGCCACAGCTGAAAAGAGAAGCAAGGACCTTGGCCAGGGAACAAAAAAGGAGGCAGTGGCTAAAGGCTTGGAAAATAAAGCCTCTGAGGCAAATTTTAAGGAATTGGATTTTTTCCTGGAAAAGTGGGGCAGGGCAAGTGGATGACTGAATTGCCATCTTCAAGTGGCCAAGGAGTAGTTATGAGGGGAGTGATACCCAGCTGCTCTCAATCCCAAACCCAGTTGAGGGAACATGTTCATCCTGTGACAGGAAGAGCACAGATGGGTGGAGAGCTCTCGACGAATGGAGGCTGAGAGCAGCCTTCATCACCTCCAGTCACCACTCGCATCAAACATGCTTGTCTTTAGGAAGCTATAGAAGTCTCTCAGGTGAGCCCCTCAATTCCTTCCTAGCTTTAATTCTTAATGTCTTCTTCTGCTATATTCTCCTTTCTTTCTGTAGGCGTATCAGAAAAAAGTTCTTCCCGAATAAGAAAACATGGCATGACCCACTTAAAATTCTCTTTAACTGTGTCTTTCATTGATGTAACCCAGTAGGCAAAAGTGTGTGTGCTCTCCCTAAGCACACAGTCCGAACACAGCTATAGAAGCATGGAGGATTACTTTCCCCAGATAACTCTCATGAGTCAATAATAATAATGCAGTTTGTTTAAAAACTTTAAGAAGACAATTTAGAATACTTAGTTCTACACTTATTTTGATTTATAAAAGACAATTCTAGAATTTAGAGTCTATGTTATGCATTCTTTCATGTTTTTACTTAGTTTTAAAGGAAGTAGTGATTTTTTTTTTTTTTTTTAATGTGCCTTCCTATGGTGAACTCTGGAAGTCAGTGAACAGGAGACAGGAAAGTTTCTCAGGATGTCTCAACCCTGGAGCACATTTGGTTCACTATAGACTCTGGTTGATAAGTAGTTATGAGGCATTTAGTACTTCAAAATAACAATAGCCACTCTCTGTTATGAGCCATAGGTATGCCAAGTACTATTCACAGTAATCTTCATAATGACCCTGTGAGGTAGGTATCGATGTCCTCATCTGACAGGCCAGAACACAGGGAGATGAGTCATTTTCAAGATCACATAACTAGGAAATGATGGCATCCAGGTTCAGTTCCAGGTCTCCTGGACTCCTGAGTTGTTTTTAGATACTTGTTCCTAGATGGTGGATTCACTTAGTTCTATGAGTCCCCAGCATAGGAGTGTACAATCTAAGGTATTATTTGGTCAAGGTTCTGATGTCATTATTTTGTTTACTAAGTCCAAAGGTAAATAAAAGATCATGTTTGATGGTGACATCATAGTTAATAAGCCCGGATTCCAGTCTGCATCTGAAACTTCGTTTTACCTTATTCATGCTATAATTTGCTGACCTATTTTGCCCCGAAACTCTAAATGTTTACTGCTATGACTTAATTCTTACCAGTAAGCTAGACCTTTCCCAAGTCTCTTAAAGGCAATGCTGACTCTAAGGGATCCTAATGGAGTGGCCCAAGGATCCTCTGCCATAGCACCATGCACATTTGCTGAAAACATACATCTTGTGACATTATTGATATTATTGAGTCAAAACCATCTTTATTACAAGTTTTTACTCTTCAAAAATTTCATACATGTGTACAATGAAATATGATCACATCTATCCTTATTTCCTCCCTCCGACTTCCCCTGCATTCCCCAACATGGCTCCCTTTCAATTCTCTCTCTCTCTCTCTCTCTCTCTCTCTCTCTCTCTCTCTCTCTCTCTGTTCCCCCACCCGTGTGTGTGTGTGTGTGTGTGTGTGTGTGTGTGTGTGTGTGATAATCCACAAAGTCAAGTGAGTGCTGCATAGGTATAAGGCCATTCACTGGAACACAGAAAACCTCTCAGTGGCTACACCATCAAAGAAGATTTATTCTTCTTTCTCCTGCAGCTATCAACAGCCAAGAGCTCATCAGTAAGGAGTGAGGTCTCCCCATCTATGCTGACGCTCTGGCTGGCTTGATCGTGTGCAGGTCTTGTGCATGCCACCGTAGCTGCTGTAGTTCATGATGGCAGCAGCAGTGCCATATCTGGATCCATACAGCATTTCTTGGCACTCCTTCCACCCCCTGGCTCTTACATTCTTTCTATCCCCTTGCATAATGTTCTCTGAGCCTTGACATCTGGAGGAGGTCAATAAAGATGCTTATTTAGGGATAAACACTCAAGTCTCTAATTATCACCCCCTTTACCAGTCATGTACCTCTGCATTGACTGCTGTCCACTGTAGAAAGAAATGTCTCTAAGATTGACGGCAGCTCAGGTCTCCGTATAAACTTAAGTGTCTAGAAGACAATTTGACATAACCATTTAGTGAAACAACACCATAGGTCATTCCCTATGACCTCCCCAGCCAAGAGCTTTTGACCAAGTTTACAGTACCAGGCATGAATTGCCTCCTGTGGAGCAAGCCTCAGTTTAAGGCAGAAAGCAGTTAGTTCTGCCATAAGAATTGTGCCATTATTGCACAAGTGGGCACATCTTCCCTGACAGGTCAGCATTACAGCATTTGGGTCCTATACTGAGTAAGACTAGGGATGCCTTTTCCTCCCATGCAGCCTGCACAACCACTTCCAGCATGAAGAAACCTAGCTAGTAATGAGGAAGTTTCCCAATCAGCTTGAGACCGATTTCTTTATGTCTTATAACTAAACTGTGTGGGTGTGGTATCATCATCAGTAAGGCTTACCATATAGTTATTTTAGGTAACCAAGGGCAACGCCAACAGCCAGTGTTGTTTTGGAGACCTGAGTCAGAATCTCTAGAGATACATACATCCTTGGATAGGATGATGGTTAATATTAGTGGATGTCTGATAGGATCTGGGATCGCCTGAGAGACAACTCTCTGGACATGTCTAGGAGGGAGTTTCTATGTTGGGTTGATTGTGATGGGACAGCTCACCCTAAGCATGTGTGACACCACTCCTTAGTGTAGGTTCCTGACTGGCCAAAACTTAGAAAAGCTGAACAAGAACATTCATTTCTCTCTGCTTCCTGACTGCAGATGCTTTGTGACAGAGTATCCCAGTCCTGCCGCCATGTTGGGCTATGCTCTTAAACTATGTGCCCTTCCCTTAAGTTACTTTTGTCAGGCATTTAGTCAAAGCAACAAGAGGGGTGACTAACACAGTATCATTCTCACATACATGTAGACCTGCTTACTACAACCATTGGGAACCTTACTTATGAGCTCTAACGAATTCGAGTCTGATTTGTCTCTAGAGTGGTCTGCACACCAGATTTTGCAAAGTTCAACAGCTAATTCAAATATGTATTCTATCAAAGAGCAGAATTTATTGTTATAGAACAAGAGTATATCTCAGTCTTGGGTATTGGAGTCACCTATGGGATTGTGGATGCCCAGGGTGTGGGCCTTCAGTCAGTCAGTCTCAGATCCAGTAGTTCCTAGGTTGGACTTGCAGAGGAGCTTGCTAGTGAAGTTCCCAGGCAATGCCTGTAGCTGTTTAGCAGACAGACTTTAAGAGTCGTTGGCTCAGTCCTGAATGCACCCACTGCTGGGCATCTATCTACTGAGGGAAGATCTAAGAGGGTGTCAGCAGCATCTTCACCTTCCATTCCAACGTAAATGCTTTTGATGTGTTACACCACTGTAGACTGATTATAAACAGATTTGCTAACATATTTTAAAGAGGAGATTTAGCTTGAGATTGAGGGAGTGAAATCAGCATTTACTTGGAATAAATAGTTGTGCTTCCTAAACAATTTTCTCCACTTAAAGTGGGAAGGAATCCAATCAGTGGAGCTCTCTAAATATGTAGGTCATCTCCAGTGACATGTGTGCCTGCAGTAACAAGCCATGGAAAAGAAAATAGTTTTGTAGAAGCACACAGAGGAATCTTGGCCTTTTCATTTGGGTCACTATGGTACGGAACTGATGCTTTAGGGACTAGGGGCCATTAGCAAGAAGCAGGTCACTGCAATTGGCCTTAGAGGCTGTGCCAAGCACCACCGCAGGCGTACCATGCAGACTTTGATGGGTTTATATTTATACTCTCTGGAATCATGATTCATGATAGGTTTGTGAGAAGACTAAATATTATTCTGGAGTTATAGAGACCTCGGCAATCTCTTCCCCAGGCAGCAAGACCTAGAAAGGCTTACAACCCATGCCCACAGGTCATGAGTTCACTGCTCTGTTCTTACAGCATGCTCTTTTTGCAGGCACTGCCTCTGGATGATCCACTAGGGAAGGGGTGGGGAGGGTTCAGAGTGTCTGTTCACTGAACACACAGAGGTATGAGAAATGCATTTGGGTGAATCATGATATCTGTCCTGAGGGGCAGAAGACTCATTGGAAGGAGGCCTTTGAGTGGAGACCATGCATGCCCAGCTCCTGAATATCCACTTGGAACCTCAGGGCCTTCTCAGAAGGATGACTGAGAGACAGAGCTTACTCCTTAGCTGTGCTCCTTCATGCTTCCTTTCTGAGAAGTCCTCCATTTCTTCTGATATCCCTTAAGCCCACCTTAGAACAAACCTATAGGACTTATATCTGGGAACTTTTTTCTAACTTAATTACCCTTATCTGAGTTCAGACTGGGCTCGGTCCCTTTTTGGCCCTGGAAAGGTGGTCATTATTAAATACTGTGTGAGGACAATTAGGACTTTTTCCACTTCCAGTCTTTCCGCCAGCAGTCACTCCTACTAGAACCTGCATAAGCAGCATCCATTAAGAAGCACCTTCTAAGCCTGGGGAGCTAAGCTAGAATGTGGGCAAGTCATGCCACTGTGACTCCTTCAAGCAGGTAAGTCATCCATTTTTATGCTGGGATTTTTTGTTCCAGGTATTTCATCTTAAACCCATGATTTCAGATTTTACCAAATGTTTGTGTCCCCAGAATTTGTATCTTGAAACTCTACATCCCAGTATGGCTGCATTTTGAGACACGTGACATAAGAATGGGGCCCCGGCCCACTATGATTAGTGTCCTTATAAAAGAAGACCGGATACAGCTTGCTTTCACCAATTACCATTTCAGGCATGTGTTACATAATAATTTCTTATCATTAGTCCACAAGCCAAGAAGAAAGCCTTCACCAGAAACTAAATCAGCTAGAACCTTGACCACATACCACAGGGTTCAGAAATGTGAGAAAAATAAATGTTTGTTGGTTAAGCCACCCAGTCTGTGGAATTTTGTTACAGCAGCTGTAGCAGATTAATAAATCCACATTTTTAGTTGTTCCTATCCATAGTGCAGGCTTCATCAGGTTAGAGCTCCTCGTTGTTCTTCCTATGGTGGCCCTGCTTCCTCATTGGAGCGTTATAAACACCTGAGGGGAAAGCCTTAGTCTAGAGGACTTCCATACACCTCACACCGGCACATCCCCCCCTACACTGATTCAGACAGAACACACAAGTGATGGGTAGCTGTAGAGGGTACAGAAGAAAATGTCTGTGATGTCCTGTTTGTCCTTCACCTAGTCGTACTGACAAAGCATCTGCTGAGAAAACTAAAGCTTCAGGTAGTGTGGCGTGGAATGGCAAGGATCCAGAGCAAAAACAGAGTAAACAACGGTTAGCTTGTTGCTGTGAATGACTTTGCCTCATTGTCATAGCCCCGGGCATCTGTAATGCTTGGCCTGGGATTGCCAGACTTCCATTCTAGTGGACAGCTTGAGATCAGGAATTAGCTCTGCAGGGAACCTTCTCATTAGGAGGTTAGAAGTCACATGGCTGTGTTCCTGATTTGGGACTATGATAATACAGCCAATCCCTAACACCAGACCAGGCAGTTGTGCACACAATGAGGACAGCTGTATCTGCGCATAGCCACTCACAGCTCTGCAGGGGTGAAGTATCACATCCACCTTTCCTATTTGTTAAAGCCACATATGTAGGGCACATCTAGACCTGAGGGTTAAAACCCAGCCTGTCACTCATCAGAAGACTATCTATGCCACCATGAGTTATCCAACAGCTAAGCCACTCATGAAGGATGGAGTGTAGGACCCAGATCTATATGAGACACATGCTTAACTAATGCAAATGTTGCTTCTGGTTGTAAGCCAGGAATAGGAAACCAAAGAAAAGTGCTTGTAACAGACCTCGCCAAATGCAAATAGACTAAACAGACACACAGACTGCTGTCTAATTTTCATGTAGACACATGAAGCTTGAACAATTTGTTTGGATCCTTAATTCCAGTTACATTCATTCTATCACTGAGTTTCAGGCTGGGAAATTTACACACTAGACCTTCTAGAAATAAGTTTTCATATTACTTTGCATGGTTTCTGAAGAATAAACAAAACTGTTTTGTTTGGTGTAGTTCTTAAATATGTCTCTTTAAATATATTAATTTTTATTATTCAGATCACAGTGACATGGTAACCTCTGTTTACTCTGCTCTTGCTCCTGGATCCTTGATGTTCCCAGATACAATACCTGAAATTTTAGCAGAAGATAGATGCTTTCTCAGTAGCTACTAAGTTAACAGACAAACAGGACATCACAAACATTTTCCTTCTAAGTCTTCAACATTGGAAGGAATATATTTAGAGAGATTTACTTAAGACATAATCCAAACAAAATATTTCGTTTATTCTTCAGAAACCATGCAAAGTAATATGACAGAGGTGTAGCAAGAAAAGCAAAGCAAAGCAAATGAAACTATAGGCTTCCTTCCATGGAAGCACACATAAAGCATAACATTCTAGCGACTTCAGCGTATGAAAGAGCCCTACAACTCTTTAGTAGGTGCTTAAGATACCAGTACGCCAAAGGAGCATAGAGTCACCTGAAGCAGTAGTGATGGCCTAGATCCATTTTTTTTTTTTTTTTTTAAAGAGCAGATTAGAACTGGGCTCTGTGGGTAAGGCACTTGCCATGCAAGCACAAGGACCTGAGATCGAGTCTCTGGAAGCCATATAAAGCTGTGTCTGTAATCTTAGAGTGTCCTTAGGAGGATAGCAAGCAGGAGCAGGAGACTCTCTGGAAGCTCAAGGGCCAGCTAACGTGGCTCGCTCACACAGTAGCTGCAAACAACACTGTGAGGCGAGGCTTGACCCCAGAGCTTGTCCTGGGACATCTACATCCACCCACCTCCACAGCCATATGTATCTGTGAACGTGTGCAGGTCACAGCTTGTACACACAAAAGATACAAGATAAGGAAGAACAGATTATCTTAGCTTTAATAGCAATCATAGAAACATTTTGATTAAAATTACCTTAGTCATTCAAATTTCTTTTCCAGTGAGCAAGCCAAGGAAAACCATTTACTGGAAACTTTATACAAGGAAGCATCGTTTTCTTGCACTGTAGAATAAGTGACTTCTCCCTGCACACGACCGTGCTGACTTGACCGTTGCTTTGAATGTGTGAGAATTATTTTGCTAGAATAGTTTTATACTCAAATATTGCAATAATCTCATTTTGGGCTGCAAGCATTTGTTTTCCATAAGATCAAATAAAATAAAAACATAAAACAAGAGAGGATAGAAAAATCTAAAATAATATACTTGAACCTTGGAGATAAGAAATGAAAGATGCAATATTTTTCTTCATTTTTATTTCCTGAGTTTTTCTTTTTTCTTTCTTTCTTCTTTCTTTCATTTAAATCATGCAAAATTCTCACCTGAGCAAGATACTGCACAGACTGGGAGAGAGCCAGCATATCCTGGCAAGAATCAGGGGCAGGCCTCCAGGCAACTTGATCTTTAAGCCAAACTCAGATGAATGGGAGAGCTATTACAAGTGGGGAATCTACTGAGAACTCGCTGGCTGTATGCCAGGCTCCAAACAGAGCTGCTGATAGCAGCAAAATAAACAGCAGAGCAAATGTTTCAAGAACAATGCCATTTGAATAAGCCCCTTAGTGCTATTCTTTATAGACGTTACCAGGAGCTCTTCACTCTAACACTCTGCTTCCAGGAGCTGTTCCAGCTTTTTACTCTCTGTAATCTTTCAATTTCTGGAATTTTCAGAATTATTTGAGTCCCATCAGTCATATATTGTCTCATAAAGTTACCATGAAGACAAGGACGGTACTCCTTATTCATGGCTTATGTAACAGCACTGATTGCCTATGTTGAGGCCTAGCGAATAGTAGGCTATGTTGTGTCAACAGACCACTGAGAGGATGAAAAAAGAATGATCTAGAAAACAAAATTCGAAAGAAGACAAGACTCGCCGCATAATAGGGAAGGGATATTAAACCACGATCACCGTCAATTGTCCCCTTCAGCCTCTAAAATCAGGAAAGGCCAGGTTATGTTTGGAAGAAAAGGAGAGAAAATTCAAAGTGGAAAAGAAAAACAGTAAGAAAATTAGAGCTAGGCTGTGAGAAGTTTGGCCAAATTGACTAATACTCAAAGACTTTCCGCCCACATCCCTCCATTCTCAAATATACACAGATGTCCAAATGGAGCAGACATTGTTTCCCAAAAAGGGTTAACTACATAGGTTGTATAAATTGCACAATAATGTACACATCTCTGACCCCAAGTGTGACAGTGTCCCTCAAAAATCAGCCTCCTTATGTGTCAGGGTAAGGCCCAGGGCCTGAACTGGAGGATGGTTTGCATTTTATGCTGTCTTTTCCCTCAGCCCGTGGAGCTTTCTGGCTGTTGAGTGCCAGTCTGTCTAGATGCTGGATAAGAACAGGAAGAGGAGGGAAAGTGACCTGCTTTTCTAGAAAGTTGATCATTACCTGAGGTAAACCACAGGCTTGTCACTCATTTTCCTACCTAGGAACATAAAGCTCATAAAAATACAGCCACAAAAATAGAGAGGGGTAGAAGAATAACCTGTGACCCACAGCCCTACGGCGATTGGTGTTTTCTTCCCCTCCGTCCTCCCCCACTGAAAGAGATGCAGCCCTGTGATCGCTACTCAAGCAGTGACTTGGGTAACTTTGAAACTCCAATGAGTCATCACTAAATAAGAGAAAGACAGCAAGGACAACTCACTGCTGCAGGAAAGTGGATGAGTCACTCAGCCATGCCTCAGGGATGTAAAATGACAAGGGTATTCTGGAGTACATTTTGATGATTGCTTGGGGAAAGTGGTGTCCTTATGCCACTAAGCAGCATTAAAGTTCTGTTTGTGACTCTGTTAACCACCCACCTATCCAAGGACCCTTGGATACTTTGGGTTCTGAGTACAGGAGTTTGTACAAAGACATTTTCTCTTTCTGAGATAATCACCTCAGGAGGACAATGGGTACCCTATGACAGAATCGTTAATCTCTTAAGACAGCCAGTAGCCTACGTGTGATAACGCGCATGCAGTGAGTGTGCAGCACTCAGTGTGCAGTATGGCCGGAGTGCATGGTGAGCGCCACTGAATGTGCAAGAAAATGAATAGAAGCACAACTGGGGAAATCAGGATAGAATCAGTGACTGTACCAATGTCAATATTCTGGTTATGCTATCAAATTATGTTTAGCAAACATTATCATTGGAGTAAACTGAGTTGTGAATAAAAAGGGTCTCTTTGCCTCATTTCTTTTAAGTGCACAGAACTACAATCATGTTAATTTAAGGTGTGTGTGTGTGTGTGTGTGTGTGTGTGTGTGTGTGTGTGTGTTTGTAGAATGATGGAATAACAATGAGTAAACAACGCTTGTTGGCAAAGTAAGGTAATTTTTTAAAAACAATAACTCACCATTCTAGGTATCTGTATTTTATCTGTGTTTATTTTCAATTTTACACTTGTTTACTACTGAGCCCCATCCATATCATGTTTCCAAAGATCCTTGGTTTTATTTTTTAATGATTAAAATTTTGTCATACAAATATTATTGAGTTGAAAAAATGCTGGAAAAAAACCCCACTAAATTCAGACTTACTCCCACCACCCAATGGTAATTTGAACAATGTGCTATATAACAAGTATACTATAATGGGTTGGGAGATAGCTCAGGTGTTAAAGTGCTTTTCAAACAAGCCTGAGGACCTTTGGTTTGGGTCCCCATCACCCCTGTGAAAAAGCAAACGGTGGCAGCATGTACCCCAGTACTGGGGAGGCAAAACCAGGACAGTCCCTGGAGCTTACCAGCTTACCAGCCTAGCTGAACAAGCAAGCCCTCAGTTCAGTAAGAGACTCCATCTCAAATAAAGTAAAGGGGCTGACGAGATGGCTTAGCTGGTAAAAACACTTGCTATGTAAGCTGGGGACCTGAGTTCAATCCCCAGAACCCACGGAAAGGTGGAAGGAGAGAACCAACTCCACAGAACTGTCCACTGACCCCCACATGTGTGTTATGATTCCTGCATATATGTGAGTCTGCGTTTTACCTCACCGTTGGTGTATGTGAAGGCCACTGGGGCAGATGGAACACAGAGGCACTAGGCTACATTCCATCCTTGCCTGGTCTCTCAGAGCACTGACACTGCTCAGGGGAGGCAGAAAGGCAGCCTAAGATGGGAGCCCCAGCCCAGTGAGAAACAGCACAGGCTGGGGCCAAGGAGTAGTTCCCAAACTCCTGGGCACCCAGGTGCTGCTAGAAACCAGGAGGAGTTGGGAACAGGACCTGAAGGCCAGTGAGGGGGTTGGGGTGGGGATCCCGCATAGCCCAGGGGTGTCAGGTGCATGAAGGGGCTGTCTGCAGGAGACATATGCAGTGCAGCTCAGTGAGGAAGGTTTCCACCCATGACGGTTCTTAATGAGACAGTCCTTGCTTGTCTCAACTGTTTATTCATGGTGGGAATGGATGCATACAGCTTCTTCAGCATAGACCAGAAGTTAAATACCTTTTCCAGGAGGGAATGTCAGGAAGGGAAGCTTATTGGCTAAACCCTCATTAGCATGGAGGCTCTATGCTACCTGACCAGTTGCTGTGGTCTTCTTAGTGGGGTGTTGTGTGCCGTACTCTCTCCCTTTGGGGGAAGCGCAGGCGCGGGCGGGTCCCCTGGCTCTGGTGTTGGGTCTATGCGCCCTAGGCTTCAAGGCTCACCACAGCGGCCCTCCTCGTCGAGGCGTACCGTCCACAGGGCCTGACGCCGTGGGGCTGAGAGGCCGGGGTTGAGCACCCCTGGCCCCGATGCAGGGGCATCTGCCGACTTGGTGCCCAAGCCACGGCTGCCACGTGCAGCCAAAGCTGCGGCCTCTGCTTGGCCGCAGTGTAGGGAGGGGGCACAGATAGAGACCAGCCTCGAGCATTCTCGCCCCGTGCCAAGGCTTGACCGTTGCACACTTCCCACGGTGCCCGGTGCCCACTGCTGTTAAGCTGTAGAGCCGGTCTCCTCGAGAACCCAAGAGTCACAGCTCCCTTAGACAAAAGTTCTCTGATGCCAAAATAGTTTTTAATCTTTATTCGTTCTGGATGGCGGGCAGCACTCCCAGGGCAGGCAGGTGAAGAAGGAGGAGGAGAGAGAGAGCTACTCGGGTCAAGGTGCTCCATTTATAGTTCTGAGAGGAGGAGATGGGGCTTGGTAGTTGATACTTCCCATTGGCCAGCTTGGAGGCCCTATTTGTTGCCTCATTTGCCTTGCCCAGGACTCAGGGTTGCTTTCTACACAAGTTTCACACGCCAGGCCTCTCTCTATACAGGGGTCGTGATAGCTATGGGGAATCTCCCGGGAGCATTGGCCAGAAGCATGAATTCTGGTCCCTGGTGTAGGTTCCACTGTTCATGGAATTTTTCACCAGGTCTCCCAGGGCTTCTAGCCTATGCTCAATGGGGCGTTAGACTGCCTGACATAAACCACTGCCCCACAGTTGTGGTCTTGTGCTCCAGGACAGGAACCAGGTTGGGAGCAGATTCAAATGCCTACCATTCTCAATTATGAGACTTGCCAGGGCTTCTTAATCTGCTCAACCTTACCAGTTTTCTATCTGTTGACATGATTCCACTTGCCCCACACACATACAGCCTCATACTATGCACACATACACTGATAATTAATTTAAAAAGTAAGGCGAAGAGTAATTGAAGAAGACATCTTACGTCCACTTCTGGCCAGCACATGTACCTAGGCCTCTCACATTAATTGCTAATTAAGAAAATATGTCAAGGCTTGCCTACAGGCTGATCTTGTAGAGGTATTTTCTCAGAGGTATGTTTCTCCCTTTTTACATAACTAGTTTGACCAAGACACCACACCACAAATGTACACACACACACACACACACACACACACACACACACACTTTTATAGACAGGAATGGAGCTCATTCAACAAGAAACTAGCATGGCTTGCAGTACAGCACAATAAAACACTGAATCATGAAGTATTTTAAAAGTTACTCCCCATTTCAAAGTCTTAGATAAAAGCAAAAATAAAGCAAACCAAAATGAATATTCAGCGAAAAGTCCCAATCTATTTTTTTTCAGCATGCACATACATACATGCTGATTTTATCATTTTGCACTTTGAATGATTTAAATGAATTTATTTGAGGAAAGGGTTGATTGCAGGAGGTTTCTTCATTTGTTGATGTCTCTGAACTTCTTTCTGCTTTTCATTCTTTTACTGTTTTTATTTTCTTTCTGCAACATATTTTCACGTATTGTTGGGAACTTCACACTATGCCCCTGATCACGATAGTTTCCAGTTCCTCCTGTGTTCACCCTCACAGCCCTGTGCTGCCTCCCCAGTACACTCATTCCTACGTGTGTTGTCCATGTTCTCATTGGAGCATGGTAGAACTCCCAGTGGCCAGCTCCTTAAAGATAACTGAGGTCCTCCCCCACCCCCACCAGAAGCCATCAACTGTGAAGAACTACACTTGAGCATCCTTATCAGAGTTTTAAAAGACTCTCTTCTATGGCTTCCTGTCTTTACTATTTCTTTTTGGTGGGGCTGCAGGGAAGTTGTCACAGAAGCCTTCACTTTCTACTGTCATACCACCCTGAACATGCCTGATCTTGTAAGTGTCTTGTAATTTTAGACACAGAAAAGCATGGCTGCTGCTCTTACCCAGACAGATCCCCAGTACCAAATAAACTGGTTACAGTGGTACAACCCTGTGCTTTTAGCACTTGGGAGGTGGAGACAGAAGATCAGAAGTTCAAGGTGACCTTCATCTACTAAGCAAGTTGGAGACCAACTTGGGATACGTGAGGCCCTATCAAAAACAAAAAAGACTGCTCCTTTTGGATTTCTGTGGGCCTTGCTAAACCTCCTGGGTCTAAGAAGTATGTGTCCTCCAAAAGTTCTAATACACAATGAGACAAGGAAGGTGACTTTTGGATTGTGTATATCTCAATCCTCAGCCTCATGAAGTCACAGGAGGGCTACAGCCTTCTCCGCTTCAAAGGGATAACACAGACAATGTCACATGCACATGAAGAAGTGGCTTTTCCTTCTGTTCTAGGAGAGTAGCATCTGGTAGGCCCAGAAACTGGCTCACATTAGTTCAAATGCTTTACTTGCACAACTCATGTGAAAATCTCACCTTCTGTGAATTGTGTTTATCTGCATTTTCTGTTTACTTATTAGTATATCATCTGTGGTGGAAGTAGACTAAGAGCACAGAGGTGCTTTCTCCCTACAGTCCCTGCTGTCTTCTCACTCTGGTTTCCTCTACCACGAAGTCAGAAATGACATTCTCCCTTTGGCAGAAGATACCCTGAGCCAGCTTCAGGGCACATGGTGACTGGGAAATTTGAAGCCAGCTTATCAGTTTTATTAAGATTAACAGGGGTGGTGGTGGTGGGGTGGGGCAGATACTCAAACAATTAGGTTGCCATGCTAATTTAAATCATGATAGGAAACAGATTTTAGCAATCCAGAAGTAAATACACACACACACACACACACACACACACACACACACACACACAAATACACACACACACACACACACACACACACACACACACATATGTTTTTTTTTCCTCAGATGGAAAGTAAAACAAAAAGTTTCATAGGATATTGTTTGGGACATAAGAAGAAAAATGGTTGGGACTTCTTTTGAGATGGCTTAGTGGACAAAAGTGCTTGCTGGTAAGCCTGAAGACATGAGTTTGGTCACTAAGTTCTACATAGTGGAAAGACAGAGGCAAGCCCCCCTCAAATTGTCCTCTGGTCTCCACACCTGCACTATGGCATGCACCACCCCCATCTCCAGCAAAATAAACAAGTATACTGAATCCTACGACAACTTTGGTAGCTATAGACATTGGGTGATGGAAGACAGAGTTCAGACATATATCTTTTAGCACCTTGTATCTTGTAGTTAAGGTGTCAGGAGAGCAAGAGTCTCCAAATGATGCTTCAGGTCATGTCTCTATCAAGAGAAAGCAACTCTGGAGATGTTTTCAAGAGACACTATGCTACTCTCCTAGGTGCACATTAATCTTTATGACAGTCATAAGTATCTTCTTGAAAACTATGTTAGAGGAACACTGAATCCAAGGCTTCACTTCACACATGACTGCAAAAGACACTGGAAGGAACCCCAAATTACTCCTTCATCAATGCTTCATGTGATAGAAGGAAAAGAGGCAGGCGCCCCATCCAACACACTGGCTTTTGTTGACTGAGTTTCCTTCTCTCCTCATGCCTGATTTCATCTCTAAAGAGTAGGCTCTGCCTCTGCAAATGTACCAAGAATTCATCCTGCTTCCCAAATGATAAGAGTTCAAAATTACATAATGTTTCTCTTTCGAGATGGCTTCTAGACACTACCTCACTAAACTAATACCTTCAAGAGACCAGCAAATACAAGAGTTGAATGCTGAGCCCCTCCCCCTGCCTTATCTGCTGTGGAGTGAAACCTGGAATGGAGTCAGGCAGCTACCCGCCCCAGCAGTGTTTATTTGACTTGTGAGTGTCTCTTAAGGCTTCTAAAGAGCATGCTCTCGGATGAAAACCGTGGAGAGGAATCAAATGATTTACACAGAAGCTTCTAGTTCTCTAGGCCTATAAAGGTCTGAGGTTGGTGAAGGTTCTAAGTAAGACAGGTAGGGACCCACCTTTGCATCTTTAACATTTAGACCTAACTTTCTTTTTTTTTTTATTTTTGAGACTTTATTTACATTTCCAATGTCTCCTCTTTGGAAACCCCCTATCCCTTCCCCCTCCCCATCTCTATGGGGGAATTCCACCTCCCACCCACCCTCCCACCCATTCCCATATTCCCACCTTGACATTCCCCTTTACTGGGGCCTCTGACACCCTCAGGCCCAAGGGCCTCTCCTCGCTCCCTAATGGCCAACAAGGCCACCCTCTGCCACATATGTGGTCCGAACCATGGGTCCATAGATGTGTATTCTTTGGTTGGTGTAGACCTAACTTTTCACATCAAGCATTGTTTTCTTCTAGGAGTCCAAACCACTAGAATCTGTACAAGGACTGCCCTTTTGGTGTCTGGAATTCTCCCCAAGCAAAAACAGTCCCAACAGTTCATCCCAACACTACAGTCGATCCTGGCTTCTGCTAGCATCCTTGCTACAGTTGAGAAACATCAACAGATACCAGTAAACAAGGAAGGAGACCACCACAGGCACATGCTGCCCAGGCAGGATCTCAGAAGTGCAGTGGTGGCTCCATAGGGTTGATGCAACTCAGATTGGGGGGCGTGGGCATATGAGAACTCTGACCAGTAGATGAGAAGAGAACGTCTGGACAGGATTGCTTCCACTGCTACTCACCCAATGGACTTCCCCAAGAAGTCACTCTTTTCATGTGGCTTCTTTGTAGATGTCTTTGCAAGGCTGATTGACAGCTGTGCTTGTAATAGGTTGGATTGGCTGCTGCGTTTGTCATGGGTTCTAGCCAGGTAGGTACTTGTTCTTCCTCATTCTCTGTCTTATTTCTTTTATTCGCTCTGGAATCCTACCCTGTAAATAATAGTTTTCATATAAATGTATGTAGTAAATTAATATGGTGTCTGTATCTCTTTATCCTAGCGAGTTCCCAATAACGACACAGAGACTAAGATTTATTTCCAAGCTTCCCCTCAAATGGGCAGTCAAATGATCTAATTTAACCCCTAAACTAATCGGACATCCCAGCCAACATCTCCACAACGCTTTCAGTTCTAGCCTTTCATTCACCTATGAACTCTCTGAACTGTTTCCTCCTTCCTCCTCTGGCAGATCTCCATCCCACTTCCTCCCTCCCCTTTTCCCCTAGCTGGCATAAACTCCACCCTATTCTCTCTTCTGCCAAGCCATTGGGCGATCAACATTTATTGACAAGGCAAAGAAGAAATGTAAAGAGTTGTTTACACAAACTTGAGACAGGAGATTCTTGACATAAGTATTTCAATGCCATATCCAGATGGAAACAAGATATGAGGTCAGAGAAATAAGCATTTGAATAACACATGGATAACCTTTACACAGTGCACAAAGCATTATGTCTACACTACCCTATAATAAAAACTAGCACATTAAAATTTTCACCTCAATTTCTGTTCTCTATAAAACCTGGGCTAGGACATTGTAATAGGATCCACAGAACACAGGCCTTCAGAGAGAAGCTTGGGGCTCCACTGACTGTGGTAAACCAGCCAGCCTGTCACCTCTGGTCTGAAATGACAATATAACAGCTAAATACCTATTGGGCTTGATTGGCATGTTGTGTAGGCAGAAGCCAAGATACTGTCATCTGAAATGTCTATTGCTAAACATGATCAGTACAGGGAACAGGATGGCAAAAAAGGTTTAGTGTGGAAATTGTTTTTGATGACACTGGACTGTTTGCAAAATGAGAAAAAAAAAGGAACTTAAGGAAGCTAACTGCCTTCTTAAAAGACCTTGCAAAAGCCCGGTGTTCTCCATGAGAACCTTTGAAATCTCCCTATTTCCTGGAGCTGCGAGCAATGAGAAACAAAATCAAGCCCAGGACTGCATGCTTTAAGGTAGTAAGCCTACAAGGAGGAAGGATACCCAGGCTCCAGTATCTTCCATGTCAAAGTGAGGGCTGATAGAGACAATGGGTACCTGGAATGGGGACAGTTGGTGGCTAATCTTGATATCTTAAATATGCAGTTTTCCCTGACCCTCCCTGGAGACTAAACAAAGGCTTCACTTAGAGTGGTGGTTCTCAATCTTCCTAATGCAGCAACCCTTTAAAATACAGTTCCTATGCTACATCATAACTATAATTTTGCTATGGTTATGAATCAGAATGTAAATATCTGTGATTTTCAATGGTCTTAGGTAACCCCAAAGGAATCGTAACCCACAGGTTGGGAACCACTGACTTAGAGGCTGTACGATAAGAAGTCATGTTCTTATCTAGGTTTGACTGCCACTGCAACTCATGGCCTTCAGGCTGGTAGTCAGGGCAGAGTCTCAGAAGGATATGATTTATGATGATAGCAAATATATAATGACATTGCTGGGAGATCCATAGACAGCCAAGGAAAATGCTGAGTTCTCTTTTTCCTTTAACACACACACACACACACACACACACACACACACACACACACACTCCATCCAGTTTCGAATGCAAACCGGAGGAAGGCAGGCATCTACAAGTCCACCCTGCAGAGAGCGCTACTCTGTCTCCTATGACTATGACTCGCCTACTTTGATGTTTTTAGAGTTATCTGTGGATCAGAGTGCTGTGTAGAATATATAAGACCACAGGATCTGGAGCAAAGCCACATCTTTTGTGGCATAAACCAAGTCCCCATTTGGCAAAACAGCATGATACTGGTTACAGATGATCCATCCCTCCATGGGATGCCAAGTGACTAAAACCAGAGCTGTTGATTATTGATTATGAGTACTATCAGGTCTGCCAAGTAACAGGGCTACTTGGATATGACAGCAATTCTCTACATGACGAGTAGAATACAATCAAGGTCAGATGGCAATAAATTGATACCTGAGCAAACTTCATAGACAGGTACCCTAGGTTCGTATGCCTCTATTGTAGTATCTTTCTTTCTATCCATTCCAATGAATCAAGAATTTAACAAAACCATGTGACAGAAGGAGAAAGGATTAGGGCCTGCTTGGCACAAACACAGGTATGGTGTACTGCTGCTAGCCAGAAATGGGCCTGGGCTGTGTTAAAAGCCCACTGAAGACTGCAGGGGCAGCAGCTGAGGGAATCTGTTGGGCAGAATTCACAAGGACTCATGTGGTTACCATTTCATATTGAACAAGTGGCCAGAGGAAAGGGTAAATACTCATCACTCAGAATAGAAAGATGGCATGTGATGTTGTCATTGCACAAACATCATAGAGTCTACTTACAAAGACTAAGATGGATACAGCATAGCTAGGAGAGATAATTTTTGAATATATTTGATCTATTTTTAACCAGACTATTATGCATCATGTGGCTGTGCCTCAGAAAATAATCTGATGTTAGTCAATATTCAGATCATTCAAATTGTTACTTTTGTGTAAAAATACATTTACAGAAACATCCAGAGTAATATTTGTGTAGATATATAAATACAAACCCAGTTGAGGTGACACATCAGATGACGGTATGAAATGCCACAGGGATTTCTAGTATAAGTATATACACAGAAGTATGGAAGTACTCATAATGCACACAGATCTTTGTCTCATAATAACACACAGAAGAAGACAATAGTAATAATGTCATATAAATATATCAAAAATAGGAGACAATGGACCAACAAGATGGCTTTGTGGGTAAAAGTGCATGTCACACAAGCTTGATGACCTGAGTTTGATCCTCAGAACCCCTGTAAAGACAGAAGAGAACTCATTTCACAAAGCTATCCTTCACACACGCCATGATATGCGCACACACACACACACACACACACACACACACACACGGAGAGAGGGAGAGAGAGAGAGAGAGAGAGAGAGAGAGAGAGAGAGAGAGAGAGAGAGAGAACCTTTTAAAAGTCAAGGAGACAGCACAATCTATCCTTTGGATGTCAGATCCTCACTGTAACAACCTAATGTGCAAGGGGACCGAGAAGACATGTGGCAAAGATGGAAAGCAAGTGGGAGTCAAACAGCATGGGTGGGCTCCAACTTTCAAGGCTCCCCTGGCTGTTGCTACTATGAATCCTCACCCTTCCAGGGCCAGAGACTGATGCTAAGCCTCTAAGAAGACCAGTCTGGAAAAGACTTGCTAGTCACCTGCTGGCAAGTCATCACATCAGATCCCTTACACCTCAGAGAGAGCAGAGACCTGCAGTGACACGAAGAGGTGCCTTTCTTCCAGTGCCACCAGCTGGAGACTCACAGACTGCCTGGTGGACTATTGCATACATAATACTTCCTCAGCAGAAAGGACCCATTTTATAGTGGAAAAATGCAAGAATATGTAGGACATAGAGTTGCCAAATTTTAAAATATATTTCTGACACTATAAAGTGCAGGCTTAGATTTTTCAAAACCTACTTTAATAAGGGCTCTTAAACTCTTTAACCTCCCTTCTGTCCTGCCACCCACCAGAGGGAGTGGAAAAGAAAGCTTATTAGGACACATGGGAAGTGGACCTGTTTAGAGATAGGTCTTTGGGGTGATTCTAATGTTTTTTGTCAGAATACTAGCAGTTCAGTCTATTAGCAAACCACCACACATGAATCAGCAGCTGCAGTTCAGTCCACTCGGCAGACACCACACACAAATCAGCAGTGGTAGCTCGATCCGGAATAAACTGAGAAGCTCTACCAGATTGGCTCGAGTCCTTGGAAGCAGTAAGAAGTCGCTGGACTATCGTGAGAAGTGCGAGTTGCTCTCTGCAAAGTTACAACAAGCAAAGATGAGCCACATGGAGCAAGGCCAACCAGTGCCAGAGCACTGTCAGCAGAGACTAGCAAAGCAGTGCAAGGCAAACCAAAGCCAAGCCTTGTCCCACGGTCTCTGGTCATATTTATAGTCTCTCTAAACACCACACATCCTTTCACGTGTCTGTTCCAGTAAAACATCCTCTCACCTGTGTCTGCTTCAGCAAAACATTCCTTCACGTGTCAGCTTGAGGGTTTAGCAAGACCTCCTTTCACCTGTCTGCCCTAGTAAAACATCAGTATGATCCGAGTCTCCAAAAACAAAACAACAACAGCAACAAAAACCCCAGAAATTTCCACTTCAAATCCCCCTTTCTTTTTAAGTAATGTCCTTTTCTCTAACATTAACAATCTACACATAATAGAAATAATTATAAGAAACATAAAACTAAAACTTTACATCACATTTTAAACAAATGGTTTATAGACAAGATCGTCAAAAGATAGGCTATCAAAACAACCATAAATTTCTATCAATACTCAAGCAAACATCTGGAGCGAGCTAAAAGGCCTATCAGGTGGGTGATGCACTGTCCTTCCTGGGTGTAATGGCATAAAAAGGGGAGATATTAGATGGATAAACAATAGATGATAGATGATAGACAAATTGATAAGAAAGATAAATCGATATGACTTAGCTGCATTTCTGTTGCTGCAATAAAATACTGTGACAAGAACACGTTTTTAGGTAAGAAATGGTTTATTTTATCTCAAAATTCTAAGTTGCAATCCTTGTACTAGGGACATCAAGAAAACAGGGACTTAAAACAGCTAGTCACATGGCACAGTAGTCAAGAGCAGAGAAAGATGAGTGCACTGCTTGCTTGCTTGCTTGCTTGTGCCTCGCTTGATTTTGTCACTAGTACACAGCCCAGGACCCTTTGTATAGGAAATGGTGCAACCCACAGAGGACTGGGTTTTCCCATATTCAATAACTTAGTTAAGTGGACCTACGATTCGCATGTCCAGAGGCCAACCCAATACAATATCCCTCAGTGAGCTTCTCTCCTCAGGTGATTCTAGAGTGTGTCAATGACGAAGTTATCACAAATAGATAATAATAGAAAATAAAATAATAAGTGACAGGCAATTAGATGACAGATAGATGCTGACTCTTAAGAAAGCTTGAGAATCTGAGCTGTCCGATCCCACAAATTTAGTCTCTGGTGCTAGTTTTCAGAGTGGAAAAATATTGCACACTTTGTTCATGCTAAACAAAACTGCTGTGTGTGTGTGTGTGTGTGTGTGTGTGTGTGTGTGTCTCGTCTGTGCATGTGATGTGACATGGTATAGTATACACATGTAACAGTGGTTCAGGGTAAAGAGAAAAATATTCTACTCTATGTAGTAAAAAATATTAAAAACCCAGGCAAGGGGTTTCTTTCTCACCTTAGACCATTCATGTTCCCAGATAAGAGAGACACATGCAGCTTTTATATTTTTAAATATGCCTTATGCAGCACAATAGCTGAGTAACTGCCTGCCCTCCGTGCTGTTAGAATCTCCTTCCCACTGATAACCCCAAGTCATCACTCACTACTTACTGTGTTCCATCTGGGATGCTTTCAACTCCAACCAGGCAGCCCTCTGGACCACATTCTCTTGGACCCTGGCCCTCGGTGGCTTCTACTCCTCTCTCCTCCTGGTTCTCTCTTCTGCAAGCCCACAAAACTTCAACCCTACCTATGTCTCTTCTGCCCAGCTATTGGCTATCAGCATCTTTATTCACCAATCAGAATTAACTTGGGGGAAGGGTCCCAGGGGCTACATGCCAACTCCAGATCTTGGGGGCCTGCACATTACAATTGACAGTAAAAGACAAAACCTTTACAACTCTAGGTTTTATTGATATTCATATATATCATATATTAATATATATGAATATCAATTAAACATGATATCCTGATATGAAATTCATATATGGCACATATATGTGTGATGGTTTGTTTATGCTTGGCCCAGGAAGTGGCACTATTAGTAGATGTGACCTTGTTGGAGCAGGTGTGTCATTGTGAGCATGGTCTTTAAGACCCTCATCCTAGCTGCCTGGAAGCCAGTCTTTTGTCTGCTTTTGTTTTTTGTTTGTTTGTTTGTTTGTTTTTTGGTTTTTTTTTTTTTTCGAGACAGGGTTTCTCTGTATAGCTCTAGCTGTCCTGGAACTCACTCTGTAGACCAGGCTGGCCTCGAACTCAGAAATCCACCTGCCTCTGCCTCCCAAGTGCTGGGATTAAAGGCGTGCGCCACCACTGCCCGGCTTTTTTGTCTGCCTTTGAATGAAGATGTAGAACTCTCAGTTCCTCTAGCACCATGTCTGCCTTGATGATAATGGACTAAACCTTGGAACCTGTAAGACAGTCCCAATTAAATGTTGTCCTTATAAGAGTTACCTTGGTCATGGTGTCTGTTCACAGCAGTAAAACCCTAACTAAGACAATATGAGTACATATGATACATATGATATGCTATAAATATGTATATATGATAGCTCTGTGCTCCATGTGTAATTGATGAAAAATCCCTTGAGGGCTGAGGGTGGCTACACAGAGGTGTATGTCTAGAATCTAGGGCATTCCCCGAGGCTTCTTTAAGCTTCTGTGCTCATTGATAGATCAACAGAGAACTGCATGAAAGTGACTTGGTACGACTAAGGCAACTAAAGACAGAAGCCCCTCAGCGATGGAGAGCTGAGTCACTGCCCCAGGTAAGCAATAAAACTGAGCAAACTTGGGCAAGAATGAGAAAAATCAAGTTGGATGATATGAGATGATTGCTACCCTTAGGGTATGTGCGACTGGCAGACACAGTAACTGGACCTGCTGTCTCCTTTTAGGGGGTTACCATGGAGAATGCTCTAACTGGCTGGACTCGCTCCTCTTTGGGGAGGAAGGCCTACAAGAGCTGGACACCTGGTCCAAGTGGCCAGGGGAATGTTTGCAACATGCCTTGCCTCCCTCTTTTTTTCTATATTATTTATTTTTTGAAACCATAATATAATTACATCATTTCCTCCTTTCCTCCCTCTAAACCTTCCCATATAGTGTTTCTTGTTTTCTTTTAGATTTATGGCTTCTTTTATAAATGGTTGTTACATGCGTGTGTGTCAATGTTACTTGTTTATATGCTTTCAGGGCTGATCATTTGGTATTAGATATCCAGTTAATGTGATTCCCCCCTGGGAATACTGTTTCTTGCACTCTCTGCATTCCTTAGTTGCCTGTGGTTCTGTGTAGGATTGAGGCTTCATGGTCAGTCTTCCACCCCAGTGCATGTTAGCGTGGCTATTGTTTTTTGCTCAGCTCACCTTTAGGCAGTCATGATAAGACTTCATGGGTATAACCTCCCTCTTCTTCATGCTGCCCATGAAAGGAGAGCACCATTAGCAGAAAGGTGAAAGAGTCATGGTGTCAGAACCACGCCCACCTTCAGACTCTGTCCTGGGGACTCTGTCACCAAGAAGACAGCAGACGTGTTCCTGGGAATACTATGTGTAAAGTACAGGAAAAGAACTCTCTAATACAAGGGTATGGGGTGATTCAAGACCTGTGCCTGTCGTTAAATGCTCGCCCTGGAGCTGAACCTGCTGGAGCCATGTCTTGATTCCAACATCAGGTCTAGGAACAAGAGCTATGAGTGCTGCCCCAGAGTATAAACTAGCCAAGAATCTTAAGTGCTCTGCTGGAGCATCTAAGCTGCGCTGAGGCGGCTCATCAAGTTCCTCCAAAAACCGCATGAAAAACTGCAGCATCACCAAGAAAGGAACAGACCTCCTGCTTGGAACTGCAGTGCTGACTGAAGGGCAGGAGAGGAAATACTTTTACTTTTGCACACTTTGCTCATGCTAAACAAAACTGGAGTGCAGTGTGAGTGTGTGTGTGTGTGTGTGTGTGTGTGTGTGTGTGTGTGTCCTCACCTATGGAGTGATATGGCATGAACATGTTTGTTCACATGTAACGGTGATCCAGAGTAAATGGAAGAAGAAATGTTATTGTTCCTCTCAAAAGAACAAAGACAGACTCCAGGAAGAATATAGATTCACATGAGCTTGCTGAGGCGTGACCCAAAGAAGAGGAAAGGGGCTCACACTCTGCTCCTTATAGAAACCTCTAAGTTCCTAAGCCACCAGATCGAGACTCAGATGGCCATAGGAAGGATGGTCTGTGGAGTAAGACAGTAAAAAGAATGACCTAGGACCAGAGAAGCATTCAGTCTGTGGCAAGCTAGGATCCAGTAAACTAACCTGGGTGCTTATGAGGGCATGCATTTGCATGTTCTATACCCCCACATTTTTGTATTCTAAGCACATATGTTTGTGAAGAGCTATAGGAAGACTCAACAAATATTTGAGTGACAAGTTGTTACTTTGAAAAAGTGTGGAGAAATGGCTATAAGCATTCAGAAGCCAGCTTTAGCAGGCTAGTTTCTAGTAAAATTCTTTTTTCCATTAATTCCATACATGCATTTAAAAGTACATATGCATAAAATAGAGAGGGGAAGGACTGAGAGAGGAGACAAGAGAAGAGAGGGGGAGAGGAGGGAAGGAGGGAGGGAAAGAGAAAGAGGTGGAGGGAGGGAGGAAAGGAGGGAGAGAGAGAGAGAAAGAGGAGGAGGGGGTGGGAAGGAGGGAGAGAAAGAGACGTGAAGGGAGGGAGGGAGGGAGGGAAGGAAAGAGAGAGAGAGAGAAAGAGAGAGAGAGAGAGAGAGAGGTGTCAGGTGGCCTGGGAAAGGGAAAGAGGCGCAGCTGTTGTGTGAAAGCTCTCTGTGGGCAGGATACTTACTGCCTTTGTGGGAGCAGAAGGAATTCAGAATTTGTTTTATTTTTATTTTTGTTGTTGTTGTTTAGACCTTCATCTGGTTGAAGTGCACCTACAGAATGGAAATAATCTGCTTTTTTCAGAATCTGACTTGAATGTTACCTGCTTAAAAAATGCCCCAACAGAAACATTTAGAATGATATTTGGCTAAATATTGTAAACAGTACATGAGCATGTTTACCTGGATTTCAGTTTGTCTGCACTGAGACACTGAGTGCATTTGCTGAATGTGAGAGGAAGAACATGAAAACTTTGACTAGAGCTGGGCGGTGGTAGCCAGGCTGTGGTGGCGCATGCCTTTAATCCCAGCACTCGGGAGGCAGAGGCAGGCAGATTTCTGAGTTCGAGGCCAGCCTGGTCTACAGAATGAGTTCCAGGACAGCCAGAGCTACACAGAGAAACCCTGTCTCGAAAAAAAACAAAAATAAAAAAAAAAGAATTTAAAAAAAAAAAGAAAACTTTGACTAGATTAGTGAGGAGCACATTTAGACTGTGTAAATGGATTTGTTCTCTGTGCAGTCTCCACCCAGCACTTGGTCCTACGTGTCAGATCAGCTAACATCCTCAAGTCTGTGCTGTTGTGTTAGAAGGTGACAGTTTGCCTGACTTTTCTAGGACTTTTGGGATGTTGATGCTAAAGCTTCCCTGTTCACAGGACCCCTCCCGTCTCAGGAAAACCAGGGTAAAATTATTGTAACCTCCATGCTAAACTGCTGCCTGCTTCCCCCCAGGAAGCTGAGGATAAGATTATATTTGAGCAGATGGAAATGGCCTTCCAAAGTTGTTTACCCTCTCTGCCAGGAACACTAAAATAAGCAAAAAACCAGAAACAGAGTGTCATCTTGAATGACTTCATTATTTTTGAGGGCTAGTCAGAGACTTCACCAAGAACTCTCCTGGTGATCTCCCACCCAACCTCAGATTTGCTTCTGTGGCCTCTGGCAGAAGCCAGGGCCTCTCTAAGGGCTTGATGATCTTGCCCTAGTCACATAAGTCATAAGTCACCAGGTCTGTGATTGGCTCTGGCCTCATGTAGGTCATAGGAGCACCCATGACAACGGGGAGGAGTCTTCTGGATGTTTAGAAGAGTCCTATCCAGCCATAATATTCCACCTGTCACAGAGCTGTCCCCCGCAAATGGCCTTTGTTTGCTTCCTGGACCCATTCATTCAAGTGGTATGTAGAGGTACTTGGCGTATTCTAAACTTAGTTTGTGGGTATACATAATTCCAAGCCAAGGTACCTTGGCAAAATGTCTGAGGGGAACATGGGCTGGAGCTGATGTCTTGAGGACCCTCCCCCTCCTGCTGACCCACACAGCTCCCTTTCATTTGTTACCAAATTGTTCAAAAAGAGTGTTTGTTCTACTGAAAAACGTGTTAAATAAAACATAGGGTAAAGAGTATGCAGAATGCTCATCTCTGTGGACATGATTATGGACACTTTAAACTTGAGTGTTAAAATGAACCATGTAAACATCGTTGCCTTTTGCTGTCATTTTCAAACACAGAACTCTAGCTTCCCACTTCCTTTAAATTTAAGGAATGAGAGCTTTCATAGCTAAATTCAAGGGCTGTCATTTTCCAGCTGTGTGACTGTAACAAGTGAGCAGAGCCTGTTGAAGCCGCTGTTCTCTTCTGGTCTCTGGGGGGGAGCACAGGAGACACGTCTATAGAGTGTAGATTCCTGCCAGGAGGACGGTTGACAACACAGCCTCTTCTGTGTCACTGTCCACTCTGCTCTCCTTCCTGCCACCCTCCTACGCCTACTTTGCTCTGGTTTTGGGAACCTCTCATGCTCTGCTAATGTCACTCCCAGAATAAAGACTCCGAGGAACTTCTGAAGGTTCCTATGGGTCTAGGGAGGAATGGCAGAGGATGCAGGAAATGACACACTGCCATTCTGCCTCCATGAGCCTTCTCTGCTTTGGATCTGAAGTTCCCTTTTCTTTTATACCTTCCGCCAGCTCTATCTTTGTTTACTTTCTATTGCTGTGATAAAGCATCACGACCAAAAGTAACTTGGAAAATAAAGGCTTTATTTCACCTTACATTTTATACAGTCCATCATGCAGGGAAGTCAGGGCAGGGGTCTGGGGGCAGGAACTGCAGCACAGACGACAGAGGAGTGCTGCTTACTCACTTGCTCCCAGAGGTTTGCTCAGTCTGCTTTCTTATAACCCCTAGGACCACCTGCCAAGCACTGGCATTGCCTGTAGTGAGCTGGGCTCTCCCACACCAGTCAGTAATCAAGACAAGGTCCCAGAGTTGCCAAAAGGCAAATCTGATGCTGACAGTTCCTCAACTGAGATTCCAAGACATATCTAGGTTTGTGTCAAGTTGACAAAACCCAACTTACACACCCTTGTGTGTGTGTGTGTGTGTGTGTGTGTGTGTGTGTACTCATGTGTGAAAGCCAGAGGTTAACCTCAGATGGGTCTCTCACTGACCTTGGTGCTCACCAGTGTGATCAGCGAGCCCTGGGATCCTCCTGTGTCCACCTATCTATCCCCAGTGCTAGGATTACAGGCATGTGCCACCACACCTTGCTTCTGCATGGACAAGAGGAATCTGAGCCCAGGTCCCTGGGGTTGCACAGCAAACACATTATCTGCTGGCCATTGCCCCAGCCCTGGATCTGCTCCAGCTGTGGTCTTCTTGCCCTTTGTGTTTATTTATTTTTAAATTAGTATACAAAATTCTTGGTCCTGTCTTAGCATTTTCATGTATGATCTGCTTTTTTGAATCCCCTGCCCCTTCTCTGGATATGTCTTGTGCCGTCCTACCTTTAGTAGTTTATTTCTATTCCACATCATACACTCTTTTTATCATCTGACTAAACAACCCAAAGGTTCAGCTCAGATGCTGGCTCCTCAGGAAGCTTCCCCTTTCTCTTCCCATCCAGATTCAAGATCCCCCTCGGTGCTCTACACAGAACGCACCTGAAGACCATGAGTGTGTGCTTAAATATTTTACTTTCTATAGGACGACTGTAGCAAACATGCTTCAGTGAGTTGTTAGAGGGTCCTGCTACTGGAGTCAGGGTGGCTGGCCATGTTTTATACATTGCAACCCTGCTCCCCAGTCCGCCCACTCTCTTCAGCTGAGAGTAACTGGAACTGCCTGAGAACCTGGCTAGAACCCCTGGCCTGCCACCTTATCTGTAGCTTCAGCACCACTGGTGCGCTGGTGTTGGCCTGGAACACAGTAAGGCAGGATCTCCATCCTCAAAGGTCTGACTCAGGAAGTAGCTATGAGCCCAGAGTTTGTTTTAAGCTCCTGAGATGATTCTGAGAACAGCCAAGGCAAGTGACTCTAAAATAGCATGGAAAGAAGAACTGGTTTCTTTAGATTCTCTTTATTGGAGAATATGAAACAAAATTTGTAATCAATAGTGGAATGGAGCACAGGAGAATTTTATGAGACCGAATAAAGGATATGCAAAGTCAAAAGCACTGTCTGGATCTACCAGGAAGCCAAGGAACGTGCTTCATGATGGAGGGGGTCATTAGAGAAAAGAATAAAAGTCACATGTAGAGAGAAGCTCACACCGTGAGGCAGAGAGAATACACAGAGATGGAGCCTCCCGGGGGGGGGGGGGGGGGAGTAGAACAGAGATGGGGAGGGGGAGGAACCAGGTACACAGGAAGATAGGAGAGATAGAGCTCTCCCGAAATGATCACCGCCCGCTTTGTCCCCCAAACTAGAAATCTCTGGGACTTCTCACTCCTCACCCACACACCCTTATCAGTTCCACCCCTGCGATATCTTTAGGATGTGGCTTTCTTCTCCCCTTCTCAGTGGGTGCCTTAATCAAGGCTTCTGGCAACACTGAAATGATGAAAATGTGGCTCACGGCTGCTGTCTCCTGTATGGTCTCCTTCAGCCTGTCCCAGTCCAGGTGGTCATTGAACTCCTCCTTTGGATTGCAAAGGATGGGTCTTTTCTATCTGCAGGCCTGCTTTCATCTGCCATTTCTGGCCAGCCTCCAGCAGATCTGATTTTTCCTGCCGGTGTGTCTGGCCTTTGTTCCTGGGAATTCCTAGCCTTTTCTTCTGTTTGGCAGACTCTCACTAAAGCCTTCAAAATCCCTCTCAAAAACTATCTCAGGGCAGGTGAGATGGTTCCGTAGATAAAGATACTGTGGTCCAAGCCTGGTCATCTGGATTTAATGTCCAGAACCACATAAGGGGAAAGGAGAAAATAACTCCACAAAGTTGTCCTCTGACATCTACTTGGGTTCTGTGGCAGGTAGATAGTCTCCCAACACATCACAGGCACACACATGTACGCAAACACAGCTCTACCACCACCACCACTGATGATAATTTAATAATAATAAGAAGAAGAGAAATAATAATACCTGTCTCAGTGCTGTCTTTTCCATCAATTCCCAGTGGCTCAGAGAGACTCCTACAGAGGACAGTCCCGTGCTGTGAAGGAGAGCCAATGGGGAGACAAAAGAACAATTCCTTTCCTTTCCATTCCATATTTATTCTCCCCCAAAAGCCTCAATTAAAACCAACACTGAGATGGCTCAGTGTAAGGAAGCCTGCCCCTCAGGGGATCTGACCCACATGACAAGCAGAGAACTGACTTCTGTAAGTCGTCCTCTGATTCCACGTGCAGACTGAACCTTAGTGTTCTGTCAGCCGAACAACACAGTTTCACAAAAATTAAAGACAAAAAAAAAATACAAAAAAACAAAAAAACTCCCCCAAACCCTTAAGTTTAAAATGAGGGAAAAGAGTAGTATAAAATGGCTTATTTTCCCTGACCAGAGCCTGTCAGTCTCCAAGAATGTTTTGGAAAAAAAAAAATCAGTATCCTATGGATGTTGAAACCCACTTTTGATGCACAAAAAGCACACACACACACACACACACACACACACACACACACACACACACACACACAGAGCTGACGATTTGCATAGTTCATCCCTCAGCAAAGTGATGAAGAGAGAAAGAGAGGAATCCCAGCAACCTGGATGGAGGTACTGAGCTTGGAACCTCTTGTGGTTGAGCAGGATGTGAGGGCCTGTTAAATGCTAGCTCTAGGACTCATGAACCTGGGTGCTTCTGTTGGCTGAAAAATGATTTAAAGTCTTGAATTACATGGTAAGTATTTTCGTTTTGGCTGTGATTTCCACTTGATGGTATCACATAGAAGTGGGTGGGGTGGATTGCTGCCAGTCCAAGGGAGAAAGGCTAGACTGGGCACAGCACTACGTAGGATTCAAAATCGACCGCATGACAACTTTTTCAAGTCCCCATTCTTGTAAGCCAGCACTCGGTCTCCCCCTAGGTGAGATTTCAGAGATGCATCTAGTGTCTGCCATCTGGAGTGGAGTGTGCATGTCATCTAGAAACTGTGTAAGTGTGCACTTGGAATTCATTGCTGAAATGAACACGGAGAGCATTCTGGGGAAGGGAGGTCAGCTTCACTTGATAAGAATAGAAGGTCATTGCAGCTGGGAATGTGCTGACAGCCACTCTGCCCAAAGCCTCTCCCTCTTAAGAGGATTCCAGGGGAAGAAAAGGCTCCCTGTGCAGCCAGAACACCGAGAACTCCTTCAGAGTCTTTTGCTTTGATGGTGTCCAGAATTCCAGCGACCCTAAAGCCATGGATCTGCCCATTCTTGCTGCAGGCCAGCCTTTCTCCAGCTAGCTTGCATGGCTCCAGTGTCACTAGTCACAGAGCTTCGTAGTCACCAGACATCCTCAAAGCCGTTTCCTACCAAACCTGTGGTGATAATTTCAGTGTTTCCACACCATTTTCTTTTACACTGAAGGTCTTGGACCAGCTCACTGCTTCCCCCCTCTCTGACTGGAAAATGAAGCACCGATCTTGTTGACACTTCAAACAGGCCAGAGCCAATTTTTGATGCTTGTGCTACTATTATTTTCAAAAAAGTGTGTGTGTGTGTGTGTGTGTGTGTGTGTGTGTGCCTCTGACTTTGTTCCTCAGGAGCCATCCACTTGTTTTTTTGTTTGTTTTGAGACAGGTCTCCCCTTGGTCTTCAGTAGACTTGGCTGGTTGTCCAACAAGGCATCCCATTGTCGCTGGCTTTCTACTGCTGAGATTACACACACATGCTACCCTGCCCTGCCTTTTATGTAGGTGCTCACGCCTATGAGGTAGGCATTTTACAAAGTGAGCTGACCTCCCAGCCCCATAACTCATTTTTGAAAGAGGTGTGGGAAGAACAGCCCATCAGGGAGGAGATAGGGGAGGAGAGCCCTATCATGATGGAACACATCTCCTCCATTTGGAAAGGAAATGTTTCAGCCTCGCTCAGGAGTTGTGAAATGCTTCAGATCTGTGGAAGGATGACAAGGGATCATACAGATTTAAGGGAACATGAGAAAATGTGAAAAGTCACAGAATCAAACTCGACTTAGTAAGACCATAGTTTAGGGTTTTCACCTGCAGGGATGCAGCCAGAAACAAGTGCTAGGGATGAGCCTAGCTCCTGGAACTTCTTTGCTTTGGTGTTATAGAACTGTCATTTACAAATTCATATTTCTGACTACTTCTAAACGTGTGTGTGCCAACTCATCAAACTGAACCACATTAAATCCCAGTTTTGCCTTTTCACTGCTGTTTGACCTTGACTAACTTACTTGAACTATAAATGGGGATAATAAGTATCTTGTGAGGATTATTTTAAGATGAAATATCGCCAGATCACTCCACTCCGTTCACCGCAATGAAGCGTCTGATGCTGCCTACTCCCCAGCGCCATGCTGAAATCACGCTGCTCACCTGCCCACCCCTCCTTTCTCTTCACATCCAGGAGACATTCTCCAGGTTGTAGTCAGAAACTCAAGCACCAACCAGTCTCCTGAAAATAACTTAATTACCTTGTACTGAGGTTTGCATGTGCGAGCCTGATTCGTCTGTTCTAGAAATTGGAATAAAAATGAAAGGAAGGTGCATGTCTTATACAAATTAGTGTCTTACTTGGTTTTACCCTACTATGGTCATTTTTCGCTGTTGAATAGTGTAAAATGAGCCAAATGAAGAGATGAGTCAATGAACCACACACTGTTTCATCTCGTAGGCAACAGTCCAGACCTGTAAGGAAAATGTCTCATAACTGCTTAGCTTAGATGTTTACATCAAATTTGTAAGTGAAATACAAGAATTCTGTTGAAATGTAGAATCTTGCTGGAGATATCCAGATGAAGTTTCTTTAATGAACTATTTTGCAAAGCAGCATGCATAATAACAGCAAGCCACAGGAAGTGATATGGAAACATGCATTCCAGAATAAGTTTCCAGGCTTGTAAGGAAAGTAAAAATAAAAGTGAACACTGGGAAGGCTGAAATAATTTTCTCCCCGTATGCTCTGTTCTGTTTATTTCTGACCATGAAAAAAAAGCAAAGATGCTTATAAAATGTAACATTTTTGTTGTTGTTGATAAAAGTAGGGCACTGGGTTAGCAACAACATACAGAAACTGTGTGGAGCAGCAAGTAAGTAGTACTTTAGGAAATCTGATATCCCAACAGTCAAAACTCAAGTCCAAGACAGCACAAAAGAGTCCAAGTTCTAATTGATATGGTTGATTTTAAACATTATACATTTTTACTAATTAAAAAAAAATCATGGCTTATTCTAAATCTTCAAAGTAGTAGAAAAAGGCCACCAGGACTTAGATATGTGATAGCTGCTGTTCTTCAATACATTTTATATAACGTTAGCAGTGCTGATATCATGGTCAAGATGCTTTCTAATACCACTGTCGTCATTGGGGAGATAGTTAATCAACCAACTAACATTTTTACTTTCTTTATCCCTGGGTATAATTGCAGTTAAATATGTAAGTAAGATATTCAATATTGGGAACAAATGACGTCCTAAGTGGCTGTGTGTTGTTGATATGGACACAGCCATTTCAAAAACCAAATTCTCAGACCCATACGAGTGGCAAAGCCTTCTCCAGGTTAGGGTCAAAGGGATGGCAAAGCCTTCCTCTGGTCTGAGTGCAATTTATGTGCAGAAAATGTCTACCTGGCTTTCTCCATGGATATTTATGGCTTGAAGAGTGCTCCCTGACAGAGACCACTCCTACTGAGATTAGCTAAGCCTATCACCTTGTTCAGCGGTATACCATAAACCCTGCCTCCTTGTTTGTAGGTAAGAGTGCTGTATGCAATAATCCCCAACCCCCACCCCCTCTGTTAAACTGTACATAACAAACATGCCAACTGTCCGAGATGCTGCAGTTTCTTCATCAGAGAGTCCGGACCACCCAAACCCAGCTTTTCTGTGTCCCTATATCTCTATGTCTGTCCTTCATCCATCGACACTCTAGTTAGATAATCCCTTAAATCATACGGAGTGAGGTAATTTAGGCTTGGAAAGAAGATTTAACTAGTAAAGTGCTTGCTGAGTGGGGTGTGGCAGTACACACTTGTAATCCCAACCCCAGGGAAGCAGAAAGATGACTACCCCTGGAGCCTCACAGCTAAGCAGTCTTGATGAACCCAGGAGCTCTAGGTATATAGAAAGACTGTCTCACAAAATAATGGAGAGCAATGGAGGAAGATAGTACTGACACTGACCTCTGGCCTCCAAACTCACTTGACTATGTACACACATGAAATAAATAAAAATAAAAAAAGACATTTGGTAAGTATTAGTAAATAAATGAATTACTGAGCTGGGCAGAAGTCTCATGCCTTTAATCCCAATACTTGGGAGGCAGAGGTGGGTAGATCTCTGAGTTCAAGGCCAGCCTGGTCTACAGAGCGAGTCCCAGGACAGCCAGAGCTACACAGAGAAACCCTGTCTTGAGAAACTAATAAATAAATAAATACATACATACATACAATATATACATGCATACACACATACACACATGCATGCATGCATACATACATGCACACATACATGCATACACTCACATACATGAATATAAATTACTGGAAGGAGAATGAAACAGTATAATCAAAAGTAATCAATGGCAGTTACTTGTCTCAAAGGAACTAAACAATCTCTACAGACCCATGCTTGGGAATTCATTTCAAGCTTTTAAAATTATGGCTTCCTTTATTTTGTATGTGTGTGTTTACGCAGGAGGACACGCGAATGCCATGATGTACATGTGCAAGTAAAGGACAGCTTGCAGGAATTGGTTCTCTCCTCCTGTCACATGGGCCCTAGGGATAAAACCCGGTTGTCAGGCTTGGCTGCAGGCATCTTTACCTCATCATCTTCCCTCTAACACAGAAATCCTAACTGCTAACAGCAGGAGATAGCATAGTATCTGAGATGAACTAAATTGTCTTAGGTTTGGCCCCTGTTCCAGGTACAGCCTTAGCTCTTCTCCACTTCAGTGTGACCATGATCCCTAGGACTTATCTGAACACCCCCCCCCCCCCGCCGTGCACTTATGGCCCTATCTCTAACCCACAGATATCTGTAGATCTTGTCAGTAGATTAAAATATTAGATTGGCCTGGGAGGGGTGTAGCTCATGTAAAATCAGTATCCTGTTTATTTGTTATTTATTCACTATCAAGACTTCCTCTCCAGCTATAAAAGTTGAACTTACAGGTCTTTTTTTTTCCTCTACTAAACCTTTCCCCCATTTTTAACAACTCTGTTATGTTGGCTCTTTCCCCAGTGTCCTGGCATGTTCCCAGTTCTCTAGGAGATGCTAAACAGCTGTTACCCTGAAGAAAAGCAGCAAATGCTCTGTAAAGTAAGTCCTACCCCTACATGGTTGACTGTGACTGCTTTGTAAGCAATCTGCTTTCTTTTTAGAGCTTTCTCGATATCTCTCAACTTACTTCTCAATCACAAAGAAAGAGTCAAGACTGGGTGCCCTGATTGGTCGTCCAAACGCATGAGTCCAAAGTGTAGATCATTTTTAAAAAGTATGTTGCACAACTGAGTCCTGGGTATTCTTGACAAAGAAACTTAAGATGAATTGAGACTATGGCAACCACTCCAGAAAGTTCTAGTCTCACATCCCAGACCTCATAAGACCCACCCTGAAAAATTTGAATTAACTACAATCAGAATGTAAGAAGGACATATATCTCGGAAGGAAAGCTGTTCACTTGCTAGAAAGCCCACTGTCTAGAGGTGAGAAACTCAGGGTTTCAGCTGTGCTGTTGAGTAAATTCTGCCAGCTGAGTAAATAAGGCTGGAACAATAGGGACTCTGAGCCAGGGTTTACACAATACAGCTGTAGCAGAGGTGATTGTGCCTCTCTTTTTCCCAGGTTGGCTTTGTCTCCTGGTGTTCTCAGGGGTAATCTGACCTTGACTTTAGTTCAGGCACCATTTATGAGAGGTAATTGCCTGCCACTAGACAACATTTCTGCCATTGGCTATATCTAAGGCAAAAAGCAGCACTGTTGGAAGTTCCCATTTAAGGCATTAAGTGGGGCATGAGTTAGAGCCAACTAAAACAGTTCAGTGCTCTGTCAGGATTGAGCGGGAAGACAACGGAGTCACTGTATGTCTCTCTTGGCTCTTGGCCCAAAGCACAGTGTTAAAGTCCCAATCTGGAGAGCCTGACCTTTGCAGAAAGATCAATTGTCTGGATGATTTAATCGGGTTTCCCCTGTTAATCTCTGTATGTAACCCATTGTTATAGCTATTAAGTAGCTTCCGGTGGAAATTTCTGGAAACAGTATAGAAGTGGTCCAAAATCTAAACACAGGGAACTCAGCCTGCCCTTATGATGTCAGTTTCTGTTTTAGTTTAAATATTTTTAGTAGAAAGCCAAGTTATGTCAGACTTCTGGTTTACAATGGAGCAGTATTGAATTTGGGCACGAGGACAATGTACTTACAGTAGAGTTACCACTGTGCAGTTGGTTATGTCAAAATCTCACATTACAGCTCATTACGTGGATGTTTCTGACAGGGCTAGACAGGACAAGCTTCTTTACCCTGAGGGGATCAGCAGGCCAAGAGCCATCTCTTAGGGAGCCTGAACGGATAACTCTTCGGTATTTTACTAGGGATTTCACAAGCCCTTCTTTGGTTAATCTCTCTTTTACACAATGGCAGCACTTGGAATTCCCTATTCTATGCATTGATAAGGAAGTGAGGGGGGGGGGGGATCCTGTTTGTGTCCTAAGTGAATTGGAGTGTTGGAGTTCTATGCTATGTTAGAACTTGCTCTAAAAAAGTTCTGTGTAAGTAACCAACCGACCAACATCACTAGCTCTAGGCTTCCTAAACAGAGAACTTTAAAAACAGCAACTTGTTTGTAAGATACAGCCAGAGAGCCCTTGTCTCAGAAAGGAGACTTTGCTCTGTGACTCCAGCATCTTTATTTAGATGGTCTTTAAAGGTAGGAATTTGCTATTGTGGATGCTAAGAAGAGATAGAGAGACAGGTGGCCTGAGCCACGCTTTGGCATCACCACCCTTTGTAGATTTGAGATTCCTCATCACCTAAGGCTTAGTGGAGTTTTGTTTTACCTTTTGTTGTTTTTGTTTTTTAATCTAAATTAATGGAATACCTATACTGTTCTGAGTAAGAGTCATACCAGATGCATTCTTCAGGTGTCCAGGCTCAATAATGCCAAGAGTTAATTAAACTCTCAGTCATTTGCCATGGCTATTGTCTCTCCCTCCTACATCCACTCTGATGTATGTATGTATGTAGGTATGTATGTATGTATGTATGTATGTATGTATGTATGTATACCAACACAATGCCTTTCGTCATACAGCAAGTTGGTAGGGTCCAGCTTGGAATCTCTATAAAATCTGAAATACCACAAGAAAAAACATTACATGATCACAAGTTAGAAGCAGCCAAAGAATAATACTCATGTTGTTCAAATGTGAAATGAACTTACGGGTAAATGCACAATGAAGCCTCAGCCCTGTTTGCTTTCTATGTGAAAGTAGCACCCCCTGGTGCATGGACAGAGTCTTTTTCTTCAGAACTGGCCAAGGAAAAGGGACTTTGACAGCTTGACCACTATCCACATAAGGATATGCTAGAGCACCCATCCTTAAAATTGTGCTTTTCTTACAAAGAACTCAAGAAGTTAGACTCTAAAAAAACCAAATAACCCCATCAAAAAATGGGGAACAGAGCTAAACAGAGAATTCTCAACTGAGGAAATTCGCAGGGCTGAGAAGCACCTAAAGAAATGCTCAACATCCCTAGTC
>CM052709.1:41815976-41916979 GCA_028551405.1 Uromys caudimaculatus | reverse complement strand
TGATAAGTGGATATTAGCCCAAAAGTTCAGAATGCCCAAGTTTCACTTAACAGTAACCGCTGGACTGAGAGTAAGGTCCCAGATGGAGGAGTTGGAGAAAGGTCTGAAGGAACTGAGGGAATTTGCAGCCCCATGGAGGAAGCAAGAGCGTCAATGGGCCTGACACCCCCCCCAGTCGTCCTGGAGTTTGGACCACCAACCAAAGAATACATATCTATGGACCCGTGGTTCAGACTGTATATATGGCAGAGGATGACCTTGATGGCCATCCGGGGGAGAGGAGAGGCCCTTGGGCCTGAGGGTGTTAGAGGCCCCAGTAAACGGGACTGTCAAGGTGGGAATATGGGGATGGGTGGGCAGGTGGGTGGGAGAAGGAATTCCCTCACAGAGGTGGGGGAGGAGGAAGGGATAGGGGGTTTCCAAAGAGGAGACCCAGAAAAGGGGAAACATTGGAAATGTAAATAAAGTATCAAAAATAAAAAATAAAAATAAAAAAAATTGTGCTTTTCTATTAAACCTCCTTCTTTCACTGTGTATACGACTACTCCTCAGCAATGATCTTACACGAAACCAAGACTTTGCAGCTCCCACAAGATCAGTGAGGATATAATCTATGACAGTTGATCATGGATGATCTGATTTCATGCAATCGAATACTTCTGGGAAAATAAGACATGTTATTGAGTTTTCTTAGTTTCTAAGACTGAATCCATTATTTTTAAACATTGTGGAGCCACTTCTGTGGAAATATCCAATTTAGTTTGGTTTCTCTGAGTTCCAGACTATATAGCTATTATTGTCCATTTCAATATAAAGGAGACAGAACACTGTACTTTCTTTCTAATGTGTTTTCCATAATCCTGATGTTAGTTCCTTTGGGTAATTTTGGTGTGTAGTAAGGAATTTGGAGTGGGTGATGCTCATATCAAGTCTTTTGGGGAAGGGTTTGGTACAGTCGTTGCCCTCTGCATGGCAATATGCAAGCTTGACGTTTTGTATTAAAGTCAGTCACACCATCAGGTGGGTCTATGTTGGGTTGCCTCATTTGTCATGAAAAGACCAAACTGATTAGACCAAAGAGATGGTTCAGTTCCCATCATCCCAAATGCTTAATGTCCAGCTGTCTTTCTAAAAGAGGCAATGTTTGGCCTAGTTCTTTCTTTTTTCCTTCTTCACATTCTCTCTCCTCTTGGAAGATCTCCAGTAGACACCTGAGGTAGTGTACAAGTGATTATTGCTGCTTTAGCACAGGAAAGGGAAATTAGCATCCACACCAGCAGATTATGTTACTTGGCTAGGGTTATATATAGGTTATGTAGGTTACAGGTTATATAGGACTGTGCTATATCAACAGCAGGGCAGGGGTTAGGTATTTCAATTTATGTTAACAAATTATAGTTCATGCAGTTTCCCCAATGCCCAGATTGTTGCTGCCTGTGGGAACGTGCTCCATGGGCCCCACCATTGGTTGTCCCTCCAGGCCTTTCAGTTTCCAGCTATTGATTTCTTTGGTCAGAGAACAGGGAGCTAGTGCTGCACATAAGTATTTATCAAAACACTCTGCCCCTTCATGCCTCATCTCCTTTGTTCTCTGTACCTGTAAGACCAAAGTTCCTCTGTCCCTTCCTTGCCTTCTTTTCCACACTAACCCAGTACAGAAATGTCCACACCCAGTGAGCATGCCTCTCGCCATAGTGATAGCCCCAAAGAATATAGTCAATTAAGGAGGTAATCTCTTTGGATTGCTTAGGTGGAAGATACTGAGGTTTCTTTCAAAACCACCTATGTCTCTATGAGACATCTTAGCATTAGAAATCACCCTTATCCAATTAGATATGGCTCTATAACAACAAGGCTCCCATCTTGGGATTTGCTGTTTATATATCAGTCCCATTCATCGCCTCAACAGGTTTCTCTTGCCCAAGGAGCAAATTGAATAACTTAGAAATCCCAGAACTAGCTAAATTTATTTACAGTGATGCTCCCATAACATCTTGCATTCAGGCTCTTTTCCTCATGGTGAAGAATGATTCCCCTTTGATGGATTTTTTTTTTTCTTAGACAAAGTCTCAAGGAGCCCAAGTTGGCCTCAAACAACTAGCTGAGGATCATCTTGATCTCCAAGACCTGAGACCTTGCCCCCAAGAGCTGGGATTAAAGGCGTGTACCACCATTCCATATCTGGCTAAGGGTGCCAGTTTCAGTCTTGCATCAGTGCCTTCCTTAGAAAGGCTGAACCTAGCACTTTCCTCCTGGCCCAAACAGAGTTGTGCTTAAGCACTGCACATCGACTGCGCCATGAGCTCCAATATTTTTTGTTGTCAGTAAATGCCTGGTATTTTTCCTCTGCAGTTCCTTTTAGCAATTCTTTTGAACTGTAGGGTACTTATTCTGTTTTATTTGTCTTGATTTTGAGACAGGGTCTCTATATAGTCCTGTCTGTCCTGAAACTCACTATGTAGACCAGGCTGGCCTTCAACTCAAAGCTCTGCCTGTTTCTATCTTCCAAGTTCTGGGGGATTAAAAACCTGTGCCACCTCATGCCACTATGCTGGGCTGGACGTTTATTCTTAACACCATCATTCACTGAGCATGTGTTAACTTCTGAGACTGTAGATGTCCTATAACAACAGACATCAGTCAGTTTTCTTCTCCTTCCTCCTCTTCCTCCTCCTCCTCTTCTCCTTCATTGTTGTTGTTGCTGCTGTTGTTGTTGTTGTTGTTGTTGTTGTTGTTGTTGAGACAGAGTTTCTCTGTGCAGCCTTGAACTTGCTCTGTAGTCCAAGCTCGCTTTGAATCCAGAGATCAACCTGACTCTGCCTCTTCACTGCTGGGATTAAAGGCTTGCATTACCACCACCCAGCTCAGTTTTCTCTTCCTATCATGTGGAATTTGGGGAATGAACTCAGGCCATCAGTCTTGGCTGAAAGCACTTGCTGAGCCATCTGACCAGCTCCTTGCAGATATTTGAAAAGAAACAGTATAATTTTATACCTATAATATCTTAGGTAAGAAAGGTAAATCATTTGAAAGATATACGCTATCAAAGTTCACAAGAGATAGATGATAGATAGATAGATAGATAGATAGATAGATAGATAGATAGATAGATAGATAGATAGATGATAGATAGATAATAGTGTCAGCCTAGTGGGGTTTACTCCAGAAATGCATGACTAGTTTTGACATAGAGGTCATGATGGCAGAGAGATGGGACAGCTGAGAGGTCACATCTTGATCCACAATTACAAGGGAGAGAGAAAGGCACCAGGAATCACAATCTTTTAGATCCTCAAGACGCAGTGACACACCTCCAACAAAGGTACACCTACTAATCCTTTCAAAACAGTTCTACCAACCAGGGACCAGGAATTCAAACATATAAGGGTCACTCTCATTCAAGCCAAAACAGTCATATCAATAGACAATGATAATCTCACACATTTATTCATGATAAGAATTCTCAAAAATATTTACAGAAGTAGCTTTGCTGTCCCAGTTAAGTATATATCCAAAACTTGCAGTTAACATTATAGTTACTAGTGAAAGACAGGGTACTGTTTCCGAGAGTGGGAATAGTGCAAATCTTATTTTCTTACCAATCCTATCACTATTGTTTAAGAAATCTTACCAACTGCAATAAGACAAAAATTAGTAAAAGGAACACATATTAGAACAGAGAAAATAATCTTTATTAACATAAAATATGACTGTGCATGCAGACATTCCCAAAGAATTTAAAAAATGACTCCTGGAATGTGAGAGTTTAGCTACATCACAGAATATAATCTCAGTGCACAAAAGTTCATTTACAATGAACAATTAGAATTTAGAATTTTAATGGCGCCATTTTTTCTCACAAGAGAAATACTTTGACATAAATCTATCTAAATATGTATAGGATTTTACATTGAGGAAAGAAGACTTAAATATATTAAAGAACATACCAAGTGCATATGTGTATACGTGTGTTCCTGTGAGTGGGTGCATGGGCACATTTTTGCGTATGAGTTTGGGAGTCAGAGGACAGTCTGGGTGCCATTCCTCAGGTGCGCCCCACCTTGTATTTGAGACAGGCTCTGTCGCTGGCCTGATCTGTGCAATACCGGGCAGACTATCTGGCCAGCGAACTCCCTGGGGTCCCTGTTTCTGCCTTCCGTCTCACAGAGCATACTTTAAAATGGTTTCTCTTTCATTTTTTTAAAACCATGGTCACTAGAGAAGAATTGGCAACAGGGACACAGCGCAATGGGGATCATTTGTCATTAACCATTCAATCTCCCCCCCCCCGAACCTTTTCAATGGTCTCTCTTTCATTTATGAGTCTCAGACTGTATTTTATTTTTCTCTTTCCTTTATTGCACCTATGTAAAATTTAGAGTGGAATCTGGTAGATGCCTTTCTCCTACTTATGCTAGTTAATTGAAGTATTTTCGTGTGTGTGTGTGTGTGTGTGTGTGTGTGTGTGTGTGTGTGTAGTGTATATAATGCATGTGTATTTTGTATGTGTGAGAGCAGGCTCACAGATGCCATCTGATACATATGTGGCCCATGCATGTGGAGGTCAAAGGACAATCTTGCGTGTTACTGCTCTTACTTTGTTTGAGGCAGGGTCTTTCCTTGCTTACTGCCATGTACAGCAGACTAGCTGGCCTATAGCTTTTATAGATTCTCTTTCGTCCACCTTTGTCTCTTCTTAAAACCACTGGAATTCCAGATGTGCATTTATGTGTCCTGCATGGGATCCCATCTCAGGTTGTGATGCTTGCACAGGAGATGCTGTACCCAATGAGTTATGTCCCCAATGCCCAAGATATATTCTTAAATGAAGCTAGCTTCCTTGCTAAGGCATTTCAGAGGGAGGAGGAGGAAAACTGCCTCAGATTGGAATATTATGTAACGACCCTAATGACTTTGCATGGCTATTTTTAAACTTATAAAATGTAAGATATTCTTATAAATTTTAATGGCAATAGCAGTCATGTAGGAATGAAGAACCTGGACAAGGCATGTCACTAGAAAGCCTTCTTCAAGAATGGAACTGTTGCTCTCTATCAGCTCTTCCCTCTGTTTACTGGACAGTTAATAAACACCTGACGTATTCCAGGCACAGAACACTGAGACACAAAGACAAACCATATTAGTCCTGATTCTCTAAACATCCAGCTCAGCATCGGACCCACATATGAATACATGCATGACATATAAGGAGACTGAGGTGTGCTTAACTGGCCAGACAAACAAGTTTTGGGGAAGAGTCTTGTCTGCTCTTTCAAGTTGTGTTTCAGCACTGACAGCCTGACAGCTTTCTGTGAACAGCACACATGATGGTGTGGCACCAAACAACCTGCCGAGTATTTTGAAATTCTTTTTGCAGTGTGTCTGTCGTCATAGTATGTTGTATTGCAGGAAATATTAAAAAAAGGGTACAGCAAGTTCCCGCACTACACCCAGCTACTCTCTACCCAGTGGGCTTACCACCTCTAGCTAGCCCCAGTCGGCAGTCTTCCCATCTCAGGTTCTCCTGCCTCAGTGCTGCCAGTACCTTCTCAGTCATAAACCCCCTGTGGTCGGGCAGTCCCACATTCTAGTAACCCACTAAAACAAAACTCTAGAAGCTTATAATTAATGAGTCAGATTTATATATCAATAAATTCTCAATGCACAAGATGCCCAAACAATAAATCCAGGGCCAATTGATAATGATACAAGCTGCCCACCTAGGTTAGACAAGTTACCCCAATTATTCTATCCCTATATGATATTATTTGATATTATATTTACCCGTGGCCATTAAACTCACGCAGAATCTGAGTCATCCTGTTGGTTCTCCATCTTGCTTCCTTTTCCTCCACCTGTCTCCTCCATTTCCCTCTCTACAACTCTTCACGCCGGCTCCCTTTTCCCTGTCCAATCACAGGCTTCTTCTTGTATTAATATTTAAAGTGATTGGACAGGGAAAATTCTGCTATGTGTTGGACATTTTTAAATGCATGCATATGCTTAAGAGTGCTGGTGAGTTGAGCCCTTTTTGTTGTTGTTGTCGTTATTGTTAACTTGACACAAGCTAGAATCATTTCTTGATTAATGATTGATGTGGAAAGGCCCAGCTCACTGTGGGTGGTGCCATCTCTGGGCAAGTGGTCCTGAGTTGTATAAGAAAGCAAGCTGAGCAAGCCATAGGAAGCAAGCCAGAAAGCTACACTCCTCTATGGCTTCTTATTCATTCCTGCCTCTAGGTTCCTGCCCTGAGTTCCTTTCATGAAGGGCTGTGATGCAGAACTGTGAACTGAAATAAAGCCTTTTCTCCCCAAGTTGCTTTTGGCCATGGTGTTTGATCACCACAATAGAAACTCTTACTAAGATGGGTAAAGTCTATTTCCAATTGATGGATGATTGTGAGTGTTTGAGAACTGGGCACAGCAGAGTAGGGTTATAAGGATTAGGTAGACAATGCAGATGAAGCACCATCTCTGATAGAGTTCCAGCCAATGGTATTGTCATTGTAAAGAACCTGGTGGTGGTTTGCACATTTCAATGCTCGGACACGTCAGTAGAGGGAGCACATTCATAGGGAACTGGGCTTGAGAAACCTTAGCTATTAAACCCTTTTTACAAGACTGTCTCACTCTGATGAAGCCATAGTGACTGAATACAGTGACCTGGGAAGATCAGCATCAGACTGTCTTGTCCCAGAAATGTTCACAGTACCGTTACCTGGTACTGGCGCACACTACCAAGGAATATGGTTTTGTGTATGTGTATCTCTGTTTGTCTATCATTCAATTCCAACTCAAGAAATGTCACAGAGGAAGCTTGGAGAATGGAGATAAGGTTCTACCAAAGATGAGAACCAATAAGTGCTTATATTGTTTATACAAGAAATGTCAGGAGATGGCGCTGACTTGCTTCTCTTTCTGGCACCTTCACCCACTCTCTTTTCTGCTTTTTGGCCTCCAAAATAAATACAATAGACAATAGTCCTTGGTAGAATAGAAAAGTGCAGTCAGATGAATGGTTGTGGAATCCACTCAAGCAAGAGGGATGCTTCCTGCTGCCATAGACCTCTCCTTGACTTCTACTCACCACCTATAAAATAAGGGAAAAGAGAAAGGGGGAGGAGCAACCTTTGACCTCCAAAGCTCCTTAGAACTTGACAAATTACTGTTGCCAACAACTAGTATTTCCTCCTCTATCTAGTTGCCTACATCATATCTCTGACTTTGCAGCCATTTTATATGAAATCTGTATTCCCATTTCTACAGAAGGAATTTGGCACTCAGACAGTTCAGGTAGGTTACATTACCAGATCTAGGCACAGCAGAGACTGAATCTATCTTCCAAAAAGGCCAATAGAGCATCCAGCATAAGCTTTATAGTCCAGGATTGGGGAATGTCTTTGGGGAAGAGAGAGGGAGTCTGTGGGGGCTTTTGAGTTTGAGATTCTTCACAGGAAATTCATTTTAGAACTTAGTTTGCTTGTTTTCCTTGGATATTTTTCTTTGTTTAGCTCTAAGATGGGCCAGAGTAATGAAGGGACTTGTGTCGTTAGACTTGATTCAGAAACAGAGGCAGAGTGGCATTGGTGCACTTTCTGGGCTGCCTACATAAAATAGGCCAGAGGACGAAGGCAGATCCCTCTTTCAATCAATCGATCAAGAAAAAAGGTATTTTTTTTTAAACAGAGACTCTCAGGAATATCCCTCGAGTTAAGTGACTGTAGTGGATAGAGGATGTTCCATATGGTGGGTACTCTCTGTCATCTGCAGATCTCCACATGTGGCCCCCAATATATCTTGAGGGGCTTTGAGAGATTAAACTATTTTAATAATGTTTTGTTTTTCAGTAGGTTGATATTTGCACTTGCTATCAAAGAAATGCTGAGCATTTAACACATAACAAAGGATGCAGTGCCAAATGATATTAAGTTTTACTAAGTCTCAGACCTTTAAGGTACACGTTCTTAGTAGTATGTATGATGAAATAGGACATTACATTTGAAGGCATACCTGGACCTCTCAAGGAAAAGCACCTTTTCAGTTGTCTGACTGAACAAAGTGAGCCTGTCACTACAGGGAAGCTGGCAAAACATAAAACAGGGAAACTCATATTCCCCATCATGAGCTCCACAGCTTCCCAGCAGGTAAGAGGTCCATAGAGATATTACCAGATGTCGATTTCTTCCATTGTAGACGAACTGTACCAGTACTCAGAGTGTATGCATAATACTTCGCACAAATGATTTCCAAATGACTACAAAATCACACGTGGATAAGATTTCCACTCAAAATGCAAGTTACAAAGGGCTGGGGTAACCCAGTGGCAGAGTTTCTGCGTAGCATGCCCAAGGCCCTGGGTTTGGTCCCTAACCCCACAGGGAAAAGCCACACAAAGCAAAAGACAGTCAGACCAATGGGTTTGCTGAAACAATATATATAAAGAGTTTGATATGGTCTCAGGTTCTACAATGCCGTTGGTTCCTAAGAAACTACCACTTACTAAGTGTGTGGTTTCAAACAAATAACTTTGTTAGTCAAAAGGCTATTATAATAACTCTTTCCATTTCTACTGCATAGTGATGACAGTCTGGGTTTTCTTCAAATATCTCAAGCCAAATGATATTTTATAACATATTAAATGTTGGAGTAGATATGAGGATCCAATTGTATTCTTAAAACATATATTAGAGAGACTTAAAAAATGTAACTCTAGTCAGAAGAGGTGGTGCAGGCCCTGTAATCCCAACACTTGGGAGATGGAGGCAGGAAGATCAGGAGTTTAAGGTCATATTATATACTGAGTTTGAGGCTAGCCTGGGCTACTTGAGACCCTATCTCAAAACAAACCCTAAAGCCACTCTTCTCACTGTACTTTTATGCTGGAAGATGTTTTTGTTGTTCATAAAACATGTTCACTTTAAAATATAATGGGCATATTACTGGAAGCATGAATAGCTTATCTCAGATTTGAATTTTAATAGAGTGCAGAGTTGCAAAGCTGTAATACACAAACATGGGGGTTCTCAACAATTTCTAAAAAGCATTAGGTATCTCAAGATCTGTTTGAGAACTAAAAGTGTCTCAAGGAGAAAGAGAGCGCACCCCTGTTTCTGTACAGCAGCCACTCAACAGTTAAATATAGTGATAAAGACACAAAAACCAATGTGCTTAACACTCTAAGGCAGGAAGTAAAAGTGTCAAGTAGTGTCTCCACCTTTGCTGTCCAGGATGGCAACCACTAGCTACCAGGAACCTTTAGACACTGGAGAGAAATACAGTGTCAACTGAGATCTGTAAGCACCACTTACACTTGAGAATCTATCTAGGTGTTCAATATGAGGGAATACAAAATATCTTAGGTAATAATTTAAATTTTTACATTGATTATATCCAGAGATACTAATATTTTGTAGATGTTAGTATTTTGTCTAAGCTCCACCCCACAGTTACCTGGGAACAGCCAGATTCCCTGACTCACTATAAAAGGGGCTGCTTGCCCCTCCTCTCTCTCTTGCTCTTGCCTTCCAGCTCTGCTCTGTCCTCTAGTCCCTCCCCCCCCTCCACTCCCATCCCCCCTCTCTTTCCACATGCTCATGGCTGGCCTCTACTCCTCTACTCTCTCTTTTTCTGCCTTTCTCTGTCTCTACTACCCTCTCAACTCCCCTTCCCATGCCCCGAATAAACTCTATTCTATACTATACCATCATGTGTGGCTGGTCCCTCAGAGGAAGGGACACCTCAGCATGGGCCCACGGAGGCACCCCTACCTGCATACCTGACTACACAGCCACCAAACATATTTCTTCTCTCTTTATCCTTTTATAAACACAACATTTGGGGGAAGGGAATGGTGAGAGAGGGGGAAGGGATGAGAGGACAGAGTGAGAACAGGAAGCCAAGAGAGCAAGAGAGAGTGGAGGGGGGGAAGCAGCCCCTTTTATAGTGAAATCAGGCATACCTGGCTGTTGCCAGGTAACTGTGGGGTGGAGCTTAGACAAAATGCTAACAGTAGATATTAGGTTATTTGTGCTATTGATGCTAATTTCACCCATTCTTTCCACTTTAAATGTGGCTGGGTCTAGGGAAATGGCTCAGTGGTTAAAGCGCTTACATCCGGGTAAGATGTCTTGAATTTGGATCTTCATGACTCATGTAAAGCCAGCTGTGATGGTGCTGCGGCAAGATGGGAGGCAGGAGAGTCCCCAGAAGCTTTCAGACAGCCCAGGCTGGCTAACTCAGTGTCAACAGGAGACCCCATCTCAAACAGGGTTGGAGGCAAGGGCGACACTGGACATTGTTCTCTGATCTCCACCTGTGGCATGCCAACACTCACGCATGCTCTGCACACATGCCCATATCCACAAACATTGAGAGAGAGGGCGCGGGGAGGGGGGAGAGAGAGAGTCAGAGATTAAGAACATGACAAGGATCAGAAAATCCAAGGAGTGTGTTCTGTTTCTCCCAGTTTGGTCAAGATGAGTAAAAGAAGTTCAAAGTAAAAAACTGTGGGTTTGGGACATTGTTGACATCTATACAAAGGCTAGGATTTCACTGTGGGGGGCATCTGGTGAGAAGATGCAGTGAGGGGAACATCAGGAGTGAGTAACAGCTGTGTCCAGACTTGTCTGAGTCACAGCCTCAGCTCCTGGGAGGGAGAAAAATTTCCTGAGTAGGTTGGGGCTGAGCTAACCTGAACTTTGGATGCCATGTAGGCATGTAAACAATTCATAGAAGACAACTGGAGTTCTCCAGAAGTTTATGGGTTACCCAAAGTAGGACTTTCTTTGTGTGGGAACCTAGCAACTTACACTGTCTAGAAGGTTCCCTGTGGCTAAGCAGTCAGGACAGGACTTCCTGAGCTGTAAATGTATATTGATAAAGTTGACCACAATGCTGCTTGACTCTTGGTAGGGTGTGAATGACATAGTTGTCACCTGGGAGAGAGGAAAGCAGGTGGCACACCCGTGTAATGACCGGTCATTATGAGTATGATACAGGCTTTTGCCTAGGTATACTACCCTAGACACATGTGTATCCAGACTGGCCATTGCTCTCCTCCAGTCTGATTTATTTTGCTGAACTCTTGTAGGATTTTTTTCCTGTTCAAGGCATCAATATGTAAGGGAATTGCTGAAAGTCCGGTGATCCCTGAGTGAAGACTGCCTATCTTAGTCCACTGGCTATGTCTCTGAGTAACTTTGCTCACCTGCCTGGTCCTCAATGTCTCCAGAAAGTAAGATTTAGAACCAAAAGGAACCAAGGCTCCACCCAGCTCTGTGATTCTAGAACAGGCCCATGTCATAAAGTGGGGAGCACACATACTCTAGGTACCAGGACAAGGCTACTTATAGTAAGAGGAAGCTGGCCAGAGAGGGCAGACACGGGGAAATTCCACAGGAGTTGACCCAAACCTGAGTGAGTCTGTTCTCCCACGAGAGAGCAGACCCTGTTGGAGGATGTGTCTGTCGATCCTGGTTCCCTAGCCCTCCCTTTCCAGGACCGGTTCACCAGAAAGAGTGGAGTTGTGTCTGAGGAAAACAGGAATCCCAGTCTTTCAGTGTGTACCCCTTACTTTGCACTCTGAGGCCATCTGCATTTGTAAGAGTGGCTACTAGAGTGGTGCTCTGCAAAGGGGGCTTCAGCCTGACTTTGTAAAGGGTTTCTAGAATAGAGCGAGTAGGAACTGACTAAAGTCCCAGGGACTCACACACTGACACAGGAAAGCCTCAAGTGGGTGGAGAAATGCAAATCCCCTATTGGCATGGCGTCAGCGGCTGTGGACCCTGAAGGCTGATTCTGACTTTGGACTTGAGCAGTGCCACTACCTGGACGGAGAGAGAGCCAGGTAAGCCAGGAAGCCCGCATCTGGGTGTGGCCTCTCCACCAGAGGAAACACCCAGGCAGGATGCCTGGGGCTTCTTTCTACAATTGGTATTGTGTTGCTTCATTTTAACACGACTGGGGAGAAAGGGGTGCCTATAAAAAGAAGGGTCCTACTCCTTACACTCAAATCACTCAGAAAACAAAACAAAACAAAAAACAGTCTTCCAAAGACTTAAATGGAGATCTGGCTTCAGATCTTCACTGAAGGAGGGAGAAGTCAGGCATCACCCTGAAGCTGAGCGATGGGTTGGGGACTGTGCTGCTGTGGAGGTGTGTCAGCTAAGGGCTGGAAGACAGCCCTAATTTTCTTTAGCCAGCGAAGAGCTGTGATGTCTGACCCGAGATTGGCATATCTGGGTTTCAGAGAAACAACACGCAGCTAAGGTAGCTGGTGATTGTGGCTTTGAGAAGTGTGAGTGACGGCCTTTTTCAAAGAGGCAAAGTGTGATTCGCCCCTTTGCAAAGAGGTCAAAGAGTCAACTGCAAGGCTGGCTCCGGGGAGATGGACCTTAATGCCTGAAATCCGGAAGGGAGCAGGTAGGCATCCAGGTTTTAGAGGGAAAGCTCTTGTCCTGAGGCAGGACAATGAGCCACTAGAGAGTGAAACAAAGACACCCCGCTGGAGGTCTGAGCACTAAACACAAACAAAGCAACGACAACACCTCCAAAACAAAACAAACAAAAACCAACCCCCCAAACCTTCTTTACTTAATTTCTTAAGGTTTTACAAAAGTAATTTTAAAAGGAATTTATAAATCCACTCTCATCCACTACCCTCCGAGTCTCCTTTTCTCCCTAGGGTATTCATTCCCTCTCAGTTTTATGTGCCGGTTTGTTTGTTTGTTTTGGAGCCACCGGGTTCATGTAGTGCTGCCTGCAAGTGCATGGGTGATGACTAGAATTGGAGCATAGTAGATTCAGGGACGCAGACGCTGAAGAAAACTCACTCTCCCTCCCTCTAACCATCAATTGCCGGTAGCTCCTCAGCCAAGGGTGGGTCTTCCTGAGCTCCCAGTGAGGTCTGAAGATTTTCCTCTTCAGAGCATGCCAGGAAGAAGAGGCTCCTTCTGCACCTTGCTTCAGCCTTGGTTTGCTGAGGTGCTTGCTATCCTGTCGCCTATTCAGGGGCCCATCAGGAGGCCCAAATAAGCTTCCTTAAGTAAACAATATTTACTGAGCACTCACAACATACCTGCAGTGGCCAGTCGTGTGTGCTCTTGAACATAAAGTCAAATACAAGCTCAAGATAGCTTCTCTCCCTAACTACATTTTCATGAGTGAAACACAACTTCTATTATTTTATTGATTGATTGATTTTATATTTACTTATTGGTATAGTTTATAACATTTAGTGGAAGCTCAAGGGAAAGGTATTTTAAAATGTTCCCACTGAAACCTGAAGACTCAGTTTGTTCTGTAAGCAAAGGAAAATGTCATACCTCCAAGATCTATTGAAATACTGTGGTGAAAGTTTTTCCCTTCACTTAGTATTACTAATCAAGAATTCTGCATTCCAAAAGAGCAAAGACAATAATTTAGTAACTCCAGGGAAATTAAGTCCTAAAGATTTTTTCTATGCTAAAAAGTACATTTGCAGCTTCCATGCTGGTCAGAGTGGGAGTGTATAGGTTATACTAGAGGAGCACACTGGTCTCTGTGTGTTTGTTATAAAAATGGGATAGTTTATTCTACTTTAATTAATTTGAGGGCTCAATCACGGTCAGACACAAGGTGACTTTGTATCTAAAAAAGCTTTGCCCAACCATAGATCACTAGAGAACAATAAAAATGTATGTTGGTTTAGAAATATCTTGCACTGATATGACTGGAACACGTTGAGTGCAGGCATGCAGTTCGTCAGGAAGCTGCCACAGAACTGAACTCTAGTCAGGTGCAGAAAGCTCACTGTCGAGTCTCAACAAATACGAAATAAAGAAAAACAGGTTTGAGCATTTTCATGAAAAAGCAGCTCTGGAGAAGAAATGAATGAATAGGCCTCGGAAGGTACAGTCAGTGTGTGTGTGTGTGTGTGTGTGTGTGTGTGTGTGTGTGTGTGTACTTATTTACATTCAGCCTGCTCAAGGAGAGAGGGATAGTGAAGCATTTTGCTGACAATACGGATTCTGTACTAACCCCTGAGTTGGGTAGGGTAGGACATGGGGCGTTTAGGGAGGAGGGTGGGACTTCCTGAAACAGCAGCCTAGGAGGTCATGGTAGGGCAAGGAAGGATGTGGTCGGGGCAGAGGAAGAAAGCTGTCCTGCACAAGGGATTACTTTTAAGAAAACACCAAGAGGAATCACTGGATGCTGAGTTTTAAATGCATTTTCTCCTTCCTTTGTTGAGATATTATAAAAGTTGATTTCCCCCCTCCAATTAACTAATAGCTAACAGCTGATTGAGGTCTCAGTCAAGAAGAAACCCAGTCTCATGGCTCCCAGTGAGTAATATTTTAAAGCTCTTACTTTACCCTTTTTTTGTAGCATGTCTCAGTGGAATCAAGTCCAACAGTTAGAAATCAAGTTTTTGGAGCAAGTAGATCAGTTTTATGATGACAACTTTCCTATGGAAATCCGGCATCTTCTGGCCCAGTGGATTGAGACTCAAGACTGGTAGGCTCAAACGCATTCCCTAGAAGATGGTGGACAGATGCTTTGTGTCCTTTTTGTGTCCTAGTCATGTATTCTATGGTCTGTTTTTGACTCAGTAGATGCATTCTTTTAGGTATGTGTGTGTGTGTGTATATATATATATATATATATATATATAATGTATTCAAGGTTTTGGAAATTCATCTCAAAGGCAAGGAACCATTTTCCATTCTGGTTTTGTCCACTATAAAGGAAAACTTAATGGTTTTAATGCATTGTCTGTAAGTACCTCCCACTCCAATTGTCTTAGTTGCTGTTCTATTGCTATGAAGAGACACCGTGACCAAAACAGCCCTTTTAGGAGTTTAACTGGGGCTGGCTTGCAGTTTCAGAGGCTTAGTCCATTGTCACCATGGCAAGGAACATGGAGGCACACAGGGCGCTAGAGCAGTAAATGGGAGCTCTATCATGGTCTGCAGGTACACACACATACATACACACACATACACACACACACATACACACACACACAAATACACACACATACACACACACATACACACACATACACACACACACATACACATACATACACACACACACACACACACACACACACACACACACACACACACACAGAGGCTGGGCTTGGCTTAGGCCTGGCCCATCCCCAAAGATACACATCCTTCAATAAGGTCACACCTTCTCTGACAAGTAGATATTGCTACTCCATAGTGAATAAGCATGTATGAGCAAATGGGGGGCATTTTTATTCAAACCTCCACACCAATGTTTTAGGCAAGTCCCAGAGAAACAAACAATTCCATTATTATAGACTCAAGGCCAGTACATATTCTTTTTAGGAATCCTTTTCCACCTTCAGTGGGAAATATTCTCTCCTCAACACACAATGTCCCCCACCCCCATTTTATTTTCAACAAGCTCCTTCCCTGTTGCTGACTGCCTCTACCTTTTTACAGTTAGATCAAGATGAGGCAAAAGGCATGCTCAATGTCTCCATATCAAGCCATTGGACATGAGAAATAATGCAAAACAGTTTCTATATGAATGTGAAGCCATCCTGTTAATAAACGTTTTACAAAGCTCTATTCACCCCATTTAATTAAATTCCCCCTTTCCTTCAATCATCTTTCCTACTGTGTAAGAATATAAACCCCAGGATTCTGGCCACTTTGGACTGCACAGTTCGGTAGCATTGGCTGATCTGCGTGTTCTGCTGTTCTCATCCCACCCATCTGTACAACATGGTCAGCTCAGTCAGAAATTCTGGCTGATTAAACAGTAACCATGGCCCTCAAACCTCAGTTCTAATCTGTTCTTCTTCTTCTTTTTTCTTTTTTTATAAATTTGAGTAAAAGAAGCACTTTATATGAAGGAATTGTATATATTTTATTTTGTGGCTTACTTACTCATGTACTAGAATTTTATTCAAATTTGAAGCTGAATAGTATTTCACTGTATGGATACACTTACTACCCATGGTCAGATCCATTTACTTACTGGCAGATATTTGAGTCTTTCTACCTTTACCTTTAAACCACTGCCAATAAAGTCACTATGAGGGAACAGACACCAATACCTGGTCTTATCCATGATGTCTGCATATAGACCCAACTACAGAGCTGTTGGCTCATGTAATTGCATGCAGTATAAGTTACTGCTAAACTTTCACAGGGGCTGTGTCATCCATCAGCAATACATAAAGGCTTCAGTTTCTTACTATTCTTGCCAAGGTTTATTTTCTGATTTTTGTTTTGATTTTTTTTTTTAATAATGGCCATCCCAATGAGGATGGAGTACTATTTTATTGTAGTTTTAATTTATAATGTACTAATGATGCTGAACAGCTTTTCATGTATTCAATGTAACTTTTATAACATCTAAATGCTTATCATTGTAGAATAAATCTGACATTTAAAATGTTTACGGTAAAGAAGTAAATAATGTATCAACTGTTTCTTATTAAGTAGTAATACCTGGACATTTTATTTATTTTAGGGAAGTAGCTGCTAACAATGAAGCTATGGCAACAATTCTGCTTCAAAATTTATTAATACAATTGGATGAGCAGTTGGGTCGAGTTTCCAAAGAGAAAAACTTACTATTGATTCACAATCTAAAGAGAATTAGAAAAGTTCTTCAGGTAAGAATACGTTCTACTTTTAAAAGAATGGATGTGCAAGTCTTAAATTTGGGAGAAAATTTGAATGTGTACCCTTAAATGACTTTCAAAACAGGTAACGTTTTTGTTTCTTCATTTAATTTTTTTCTGCTCAGTTTTTATTACTATGTTTACTTAAAATATTTTTGAGTCTAAGACTCTACGGAAGTAAGAAGGTGTACGTGTGTGTGCGCGCATGCGCGTGTGTGTACATGTCCGTGTGTATGTTACTCATCTAGCTTGAATCCCAACTGTTACCAAGTTCAATATCATGGAAGGAAATTTAAAAGACCAACTATTCATGTCTGTCCTCTGACCCTTCCATGTCTTTGTCTCTTATATAACAGTTAGTATTCTCATTCCTTAAGTATAAACATCAAGGGTGTATGTTATAATTGATTAAATATGTTGATACACTATTATTAGCTTAAAGGTCACGATATGATGAAGATGAATCAAGTCTAATCCTATGGATTTTAAGCAATGCATAGTGTCACATGTCCAGTATGACAGCACTATACACAGGGGTTCCACAATGGAGAAATCGCCTGTGCTTCGGTTATTTTCCCTCCCTCTCTTCACACTGAGCACTTGCAAGTAGAGGCCATTTCCTCTCTGAAGGTTGTCTTCTCTTTAATTTTTACAATTAGAAACATACAGTTCATGGCTTTTTAAGCGACTGGCGTCTTCCACTTAGCACCAAGCACTGAAAGTCTTCGTTCTCATGGTGTGACAGCTTTATTGTTAATCACTAACTAATATTCCAATGTATTTATTTTATTCATTCCAAGTAGAGCTACTGTTAGGAGTACGTATGGGTTTTGCAGGGGTCTAAGTTTTCACTTCATTTGAGTCATTACCCCAAATTGTGATTTCTATGTTGCTATTCTCGGACTTGGTCTTATTTCACTTTCTCTCTTTCTCCCTCAGATAGAATGATGTATATTCATAATAAAAATGGAAACAATGTAAAAAATACAAAGAAAGCTAAAAATAACCCAAAACCTAGTTCATAGATGTAACCATGCTAATATTTGATGAGCGTCAATCTAAACATTTACTTATGTGTGTGTGTCTGCAGCGCAATAGAGAAAATTGCAACTACCACTTGTAACAATTCTCACTCCCATATACCATGTGCATACACACACACACACACACACACACACACACACACCCCACAAACTCCCCAGTGTCACTCCCTTCCCTTCATTTCCTCCCCCCCCCTTTTTTATTTGAGACAGGGCTTCTATGTGTAGCTCAGGCTGTTATGGAACTCACTCTTCAGACTAGACTGACCTCAAACTCAGAGATCCTCCTGCCTCTGCCTCCCAAGTTCTGAGATTAAAGGCATGTGCCACCACATCTGGCCTGTAATTTCTATATCTGTTTATTTCGTGTCTAAAAAATATAATCTCCATCAAGGGAAGGACTCTGTTCCTTTACTCTTATATTCTAATGCCTACACATGCCTAGGCACATGATAAGTGCTAATTATAACAAATAAATACCAATATAGAATTACTTGGAGTAAAAGTAAAATGGTATGTGTTCCTGAAAATAAATTTTTATTTGTATTGATGGAATATTAAAAGTTGTTTATCAAATAAGTTCTCTCTCACCTCGAGAAAGAGTTTTTCCAAAGAAATTTCACTCAAGTTAATGAAACTATCACAAGCATAAAATGGTGAACTATATGTACTGTCTCTTAAACTATATTTTGACTTTTAGGCAAAGTTATCTGTTGACTTAAAGATATTAATTGTGAGGAAACCTGTCACTCCACCTTGTTGGTGTTTGTTACTTTCTCATTTTGCTGTCAAACTGTAATCCATATTTCTTTAGTTTTATATTTAATTGGATTCGGTGCACACAAGAACTTTTTACTATTGGTTCTTCATTCATAAAATTTTACATTTTAATTTATTCATAATTGCTTACATTTTGTCAAGTAGTTTTTTCAAGGTCTAAATCATTATATGTAATATGTGAGAACTTTTATGCTTAAGAATGTCTGATAGTTTAATCTTTAAAAATCTTTATTTATTCATTGTGTATATGTGTGTGTTTGTGGATTCACATGTGTGGAGGTCAGAAGACAACTTGCAGTACTCAGTTCTCTCCTCCTGCCACATAGGTTTCAGGAATTAAAGTGAAATTGCCAAGCTCGGCTATAGTGCCTTTACTCTTTGAACCATCTCTTTAGCCCAAGTCTGGCACTTTAAGGGACACTGTGGCTGGATATAAAAATCTTAGATTGTTTGCTGGAGAAATTGCTCTACAGATACTGAGGGAATGCTAGATGAATCAGATGTTTGTTATAGTTAGGAGTGACCATGATACTACTTTATGACTAAGCTTATTAGGTACTAACCCTTCAAAAAAGATGTAGGGCCTCACAGACAGCCTGACAACATGATACCCACTGAGCATCAGCACTACTTATGATGAAAATTCAAAGAGAATAGTATGTTCTTTAACAAATATGCACAATAAACTGTCCTTTAATGTGTACTGGTTCCCTGAGTTGATTACATTACAATTGTTTCTGGACTATCTAGAAAAGTTATGAAGCTGAATGTACAAAGCTTGTTGGTACAGTCTGAATATTCAAATGATACAATGCAATTTGGCATCTGTCTGCTCTTTCTAATACACTATGGATATATCTCTAGAGCTTTGTAGACATTTAATTCCTCTGAAAATGCCTATATTTCCTCCCTAACTCCAATCTGTTGTTTCCCCTCCCAGAGGATGATATAAAATGAGCATTTATCAGTCTCTTCCATTTTGTTGCAGTTTTACCTTGTGTATTTTCATCCCTAAAGAATTTAGAGTAGGTTTGTGAACTGCTGAAATTCACATAAATGTAATCAAACTATATTTACATTTCAGCAATTTTTATAGTTCTCAAGATTCATCAGCATCAACCTTGACTGCAATAATCTTTTCATTTTTATTGCTACACTGTATTTCTATATATGGATATATCAAAATCTATCAATTTTATAGTTGGTGGACACCTGAGTTATTTACCATTTTCCTTTTTTGCTTCAAATATTGTTGCTCTTAACATCTTCATGTGTCCTTTGTAAGGACATGGTACATTGTATGAAATTCTCTATAATACATATCTACTGGTAGAATTTCTGAACTGTGGAGTTTGTAAGTCTTTAATTACACTGAATATTGGTAGTATATGCCAGCTTACCTTGCATGCTTTTTCTAGCATCATTCATATGTTTGCTTTTCAATGTTTTTCTTTTTCATAAGTGGATTTAAATTCACATATTTTATCAGATACTTAATTTTATGTGTATGGTTATTTTGCCTACACATATACATATGTCTGCCAAGCCATGTGAATGTCTGGTGCCATAAGTTCTCTAGAACTGAAGTTACACACAGTTGTGAGCTTCTACGCAGGTTCTGAGGATCAAACCCAGGTCCTCTAGAGGAGCAGTCACTGCTTCCAACCATTGAGCAACTTCTCCAGACCCTACTTCAATTCGCAATGCTTTCATTGCATGTAAATAATTCATAATTCTATCCTTGACAATTTCTCCTTAGATAAATTTCAAAATGTCCCCAATACATATAAATACTATAAAACAAAGGATTAAAAAACCAAAATTTAGAAGAGAATTATAGAATAATATTTAAGAAAAAGCTATAAAGCTACGTTAAGGGACCATGGGCAAGATGATTTCCATACACCCCAAGTAAGTAAGAACTTCCAGGCATAATAAAATAAAAAGTCACTACAAACACAGGATGAAATAAAATACATGGCACTAGAGCAAACAATATGAATGAATATATATATACCAAAACCAAAAGAAATGACGTTGAAAGCTTAAATTGAACGCTGTAAGAAGTGAAAACTTAAAAGTCTCTTTATAAAACTTAGAATTCTACCTAAATTCCTCCAGTATTGAAATGTTTCACAGAAGCTTATTTGGCCATCAACTATTTGAGTGCTGGGCATATACCTGGCCACATCGTAAGTACTAAGAATTCAACCAGGGGAAGCCAAGCAGCTTAAATAGTTCACACTTCCTGTGTTTTGATTTTTAATCTAGATGAAATTTTGAGTACTCCTCAGGTCTGAGAGTTGGGCTTGGGGGAGGCAGGCACAGGCATCTGGTGTGATGATAGAATCTTTCCCCCTGTCAATCACAAAGCACTGTTGTGAGTTTTGGTGTTACTTTTGTGGTTAGTAATCCCACCACCTGCAGAGAACTTTTCACAGACCATAATTAGTGTAGACCATAGTCTACAGTGGGAGGGTGAAACTTGGTGGGTGAGGTGACACAAGGAAGTGTAACCTTTAGCTTACCTGCCTACACTCTGCCTCACCATGCTGCTGTGTTGGAGAGCACTTGAGTGTGCGTGAATAAAAATGTGCTCTCAGTTCTGTTGACATGAGCAATGCCAGGAAGAAAACAAAACAAATGGAGAAATATCAGTTAGTGTACTGATCCCCTCTGAACCCATTAGATCTTATCCTCTAACCCACGGCTTTTTCAGTTCACTCCTCTTCTTTCCCCCTTTTTCCAACACACACACACACACACACACACACACACACACACACACACACACACTCAATATATACATCTAAAAAAGTCAATCTTGATGATTTAGTACTTTAATCCATAACAATCTTTCCTTTCCCTAGATCCTGAGTGTTAACAATTTCTGCCAGAGTTTAGGGCTTCTCTTTGGAATAGGTACTTTGTGTATAATATAGAACCTAGATATTTCTTTTTTTGCTTGTATGTGGTGTGTATGTTGTAGTGTGTGTTTGTGTGTGCATTCATGCACAGACAGAAGCAAGAGTAAGATGGTAGATGTCTTCTTCTATTGCTCTCTCCTTATTCCTCTAATGTGGAATCTCTCACTCAGCTGAAGTTCACCTTTTCACTTGTACTAACTGGCTCCTGGAATCTACCTACCTCTGTGATACCCCCAATGTTGGAATCACAGGCACATGCAACCAGGCCCATTGTTGTGTTGGTGCTAAGGATTTGACTCAGTCCTGAGAGCAAGCATGCCTAACTAGTGAGTTACCTCCTTAGCTCCTGTGAGTCTTGAATATTCTTAAGTCATCTCTTTCCATAATCATCTGATTGCCTGAATATTCTGTACTTGCCAGCTGCTCTGTGGTCCTCCAAGTACAGTGCATAGTGAAGTATAAATTGGTATAGGTGGGAATGGAGAAATGGCTCAGCATTGAAGAGCACTGGCTGCTCTTCCAGAGGTCCCGAGTTCAATTTCCGGCAACCACATGGTGGCTCATGACCATCTGTAATGGGATTTGATGCTCTCTTCTGGTATGCAAGCTCTATATGCAGACAGAGTACTCATCGACATAAAATAAAGAAAAAAGTTATATAGGTAGTTGTAATGATTAATATTGATTAACTTGTTAGGATCTCTAATCACCTAAGAAATAAACTTTTGGGAATGTCTTTCATGGACTTTACAGAGTTAATATTTAATTAGGAGAACTCTTTTTTTTTTAATGTTTTTTTTTCTTTATTTACATTTCCAATGTTTCCCCCTTTCTAGGTCTTCTCTTTGGAAACCCCCTATCCCCTCCCCTTCCTCCGCCTCTATAAGGGTATTCCACCTCCCACCCACCTGCCCACCTACTCCCTTATTCCCACCTTGACATTCCCCTTTACTGGGGCCTCTAACACCCTCAGGCCCAAAGGCCTCTCCTCCCCCTGATGGCCAACAAGGCCCTCCTCTGCCACATATGTCATCTGAGCCATGGGTCCCTCGTGTGTATTCTTTGGTTGGTGGTCCAGCCTCCAGGAGGACGGGGGGGGGGGAGGGCCAGTTGACACTGTTGCTCCCTCCATGGGGCTGCAGACTCCCTCAGCTCCTTCAGTCCCTTCTCCAACTCCTCCATCTGGGACCTCACTCTCAGTCCAGTGGTTACTGTCAAGTGAAACTTGGGCATTCTGAATGTTTGGGCTAATATCCACTTATCAGTGAGTACATACTATGTTCGTTCTTTTGTGACGGAGTTACCTCACTCAGGATATTTTCAAGTTCCATCCATTTGCCTGCAGATTTCATGAAGTCATTGTTTTTAATAGCTGAGTAGTACTCCATTGTGTAGATGTACCGCATTTTCTGTATCCATTCCTCTGCTGAGGGACATCTGGGTTGTTTCCAGCTTCTGGTTATTATAAATATGGCTGCTATGAACATAGTGGAGCATGTGACTTTATTACATGTTGGAGCGTCTTCTGGGTATATGCCCAGGAGAAGTATGGCTGGGTCCTCAGGTAGCATTCTGTCCATTTTTCTACTCCCCAAAATGTGGGGAGAGCCATTCCTTGGTCTGGGATCCCAAACTGAACCAAAAGGGCAAATCAAAGCTGAGTGCTCACCTTGGTTTCTCTCTGCTTCTTTATGGTACATCTGATGTGACCAGGTGCTTCATGCTCCTGCTGTCACGCTTTCCCTGCCATGATGGACTGTATCCTCAAACTGTAAGTCACAGTAAGTCCTTCTTTAAGTTGCTTTCCTCAGATATTTTGCTGTGCACCAACAAGAAAAGTAACTAACAGTACGTTGGTACTTAAAGGATGAGACCCCTATATATGCTCTTAATGCCATGAAACTGCCTGTTTCTTGTCATCTAATCTGAATATCTGCCTTAGTGAATAGATATGGGAAGAAAACCATGCATTCTTTGTGAAACTGAAACAATCCACTTGCCTTGTGTAACTTGTTCTCTACTGTCAGGATGTGCGTTGGAATTCTGTGTCCCATTGGCTTTCTGTAGCTGAGCATGTTGTCACTAACTAGCCTTGTTGCTTGCTTTAGGTTCTTGCATTCCTTGTCTGGGGATATAGGTAATTAGAAAGATTTCCATGGCAACAACGTGACTTCAGCATAGCAGACATAGATGGGTGGAGACCTATTTGGTCATTATTATAAGTCAGCAAAAAAGAAATGGGGACGAGTCAGTGGGCATGAAGACTGTGTACTGGAATTGTGAGATAATTTGGTAAAAGGACTGGCATTTAATGAGTGAATAGATGCAAAATGTGCGAGAATTAAAAATGAGACAATTTAGTCACTTAATTTGGGTTATTTCATATATAGTAATACACCTTAATTAGTTTGGGAAAGGAGGTGAGATGAATTGGATACATTCTGTGATGCTTAAAACTGGTATAAAGGATTTGGGACTACTTTGTCTAGATTGTCTATATCCTTAGTGCCACACGACCCAGCTGCCAGCGTACATCGATCTTTGTATTTCCAGCTCTTAGCACATAGCCCGATGTGTAATAAAGGGCTCTGTGTCTTGTTTAATAATGAGAAATGGAACTGACATTGAAAATATGATCACTGCCTTATTGCAGTAAATATCCTTTGACTAGCAGATCAAATGTCACATCCTTGCAAATGCAGTTCAGAGTCCACACAGGCAATTCAGATTGTGCACTTTGACCTGATGCCATCAGGTCCTGAGGATGGGGGAACTAGCTTCGCCAAGTAGTGTTTAGAACAAATGGTGCGAGAGAGGAGGTTTGATGTAGTAGCCAGAAGCAGTAAAAGTTGGGGAAACCTTTCAGAGGAAGAAAGCAAAAAGGAAAAACGGTACCTGGAGACAAGAAAGTACTGAAGTGCAAGGCAGCCACACACAAACACCCTAGGATTTCCCAGGAGAGGCACTAGTGGTCAATTTCCACTCTCTAGGAGCTAAGTCAAGCGCACTGACTCGTTGTAATAAAGGATCATGGGCTTTGAAATTTTTCACTCGCCAGAACAATAAAGCGACCCCACATATGGAAAAACTTATTAATGAAGAGAAGAATGTCTTACCTTTTGTAAATTTTCTTCATATATTCTATGTTCTGTATTTTGGAGGCTATTACTTTCTCATATCTATAATACCTTTATTTTTATAATCTTTTTATTATTTAAGAATTTAAAACATGCTTATAATGTATTTTTTTCCTTTTGGTCAAATCTACCCTCATAGCCTATCCTTCAGACCTCTCCCTTCTTCTCACCACTAGCCCCCAACCCCAACTTCTTTTAAAGCCCACAGATCCCACTTGGTGCTATTGTACATGAGTAGGTGTAGGGTCACCCAGTGGACCATAGGAAACCTCCCAGGGGCCATATCTCTGAGTAAAATACTCTTCCTGCTTACAGCCATCAGTTGTCAGTTGCTCCTATACTTGGGGTGAGACTTTGTGAGCTAATCCCTGTGCATACCGGGACTTTGGCTGGCTTGATCTTGTGCAGGTCTTGTGCATGCGGCCCCAGCCCCAGTGAGTTCATGTGCATATGGGTTCAGTCACCTTTAGCTGTAGCTGTTGTAACTCTTTCGATCTCTACTGAGAATCTAAATGAACATATATCCTAATCCCAGCATTACCGGTGAGTTACTAACACATATTTGGTAAAATGGCTCCCACAAAGACGTTGACAGGCATGTGAGGGTTGTTGGTTTCAAGTCTTTTCTATCAGAAGTAGCCGATTCTCAGATGTTATTGGAAATCCTGAATGAGAATCTAGAGCCATGGGAAAGCGTTTTTGAGTTCCTTTATATCTTTTTTTCTACAATGCAGTTTAACATATACCAACTGAGTTTTGAATAACCAGTTTTTATTTTTTTAAAGATGTATCTGTTTTTATTTTATGTGTATGAATGTTTGCCTGCTTGTATGTCTGTGCACCATGTGTGTGTCTGGTGTTTGCGTACCTGGTGCCCACAGAGGCCAGAAGAGGGCATTAGATCCTCTGGAATTGGAGTTGTGGATGGTTGTAAGCATCCAGGTAGGTGTTGGGAATCAAACCTAGGCCCTCTGTAAGACCAGCAGTGCTCTAACCACTGAACCATCTCTCTAGCCCCCTGAATAACCTTTCAATTACCAAGGTGATATTTGTCTAGAAAAATCCAGGAAGCATACATATGTAATCAAGCCGAAATCCTGTCTTTAACTAATAGCCACTATGATCATTACAGTGTATTTCTTGACTATATTAACTTTGTCAAGAGTTAGACAGCCAACATCTTTTCGTATCGTATTTAAAAATCCTCTTTCTATTTTCTTTTGAGACAATGTCTCGCCGTACAGCCTGAGCTGGCATCAAACTGTTTCAGTGCTCCCACCTGTGCCTCTCATGTGTTGGGATTAGAGGCAGGTGCCACTGTGCCTGATTTGGTATCATTTTTATCTCCCTGTTAGTTGGAACTTCATTTTTTCCCTACTATGATAGGTGCTTTACATATCTGTCTTAGTTAAAGTTCTGCTGCTGTGAAGCGACACCATGGCTGCGGTAAATGTTTTTTGTTGGTTTGTTTGTTTTTAGTTTGACTTTTTATTGATTTGTTGTGAATGTCACACCATGCACCCTAATCCCACTCCTCTACTCCTCTCCTCATACCTGCCTGCCACGCCACCCTTGTAACCTCCCACACCACAGAGAAAGATCTCCTTGTGGAAGCTGTAGTATATCACAGTGTGTCCCACAGCACACCCTTTCATCCATGCTTCTTTACTTGTAAATATTCATTGCAGTGAGTCACTGGTCTGGTTGGAAGCCTCCGGCTTCTGCTACACTAGCAACACTGGTTCCTCACTGGGATAACATTTGCTGCCCTGTGTCACAGATCTGCAGCTTTGGGTCTATAGGACGGGCCCTGTCCCACCCTCCAGCAGTTCATGGGATAGATGTTGAGGTGGGCCAACTCAAAGCCCTGGATCTGGGCCTGTAACTGAGCTGAATGGTTAACCCACCAGTTCTTCTGCACCCACACCACCGGGGCAAGATCTCCAGCACTGCTTCAGCTAAGTCACCCAATGCCACACTTGGCAAGAGGGCAGATCCATACCCACATGGTCAGCCAGACCCACACCAGCAGGTGCTGCCCACCAGAGGTACAGAGCCTGCTCCCCTGAGTGCTGCAGCTGGTGAGGAGCAGGGCCAGCTTCCCCCTTTCACAGCCTCGGGGACAGTTCTCCTACCTGCTGTAGGTGTCAAGAGGCAATGTCAGGGGAAGGCATCTCTCCATTGCCTAGAGCACCACATACCAGGCCAGCTTTCCCGTGCTCGTGTCTGGGGAGTTGGCTTACCCACTCTCTTCCCCAACCAGGGTCAGCTTTACTGTGCTGCCCAGGTGAGGCTCAGGGCCTGCTCTCCCAAGTACTGCAGCCAGTGAAGGGCAGGGATAGCTCTTCTTCTCTCATAAGCTCTGGGCCAGCTCTCTCACCTGCTGCAGGTGGTGAGGGGCAAGGGTGGAGGAGGGCATCTCTCCCTTTCTTATGCCACTGCATGGCATACAAATGAGTGACAGGGCTGGCTTTCCCATGCTCATACCCTTGAGGTTTGGTCACCCACGACTCCAACAAACAGAGCCAGCTCTGCTGTGCTTCCTGGGAAAGGTGTGGAGGCTGCTCTCCCCAGGACTGCAGCTGGCTAAAGGCAGGGACATCCCTCCTGCTCTCATGCCTTCGTGCCTAGCTCTCCCACAACGCTCTGAGGGCTGGGCGCAGCATTGTACAGCCCTCGGTTCCTAGCATGGCCCCAGACAGCTGTCCAGACCAGGAACATCTGCCTGGCCTTTGGTGATAACAGAACCCCACTGCTGCAGAGCCATGGACCCAGACATGGCAGCCCAGGCCAGGTCCTCACCATGGCCTTAGGTGGCGTTGCTTGGCTACTCACATTGGGCTACCTCACTACTCTCTCTCGAGTCTCCATTTCTACCTCTCTTTACTGTACACACATCCTTTTGTTTCTCTTTTTCTTTCATCTCTTCACCACTTGTTCATCTTAGTGGCGCCCAGGGCCTCTGGGTGTCTGGGGGAGTCTCAGGAGTGCTGTGCCTACGCAAACCCTGCCCTGGGTGTGCATGGTCTCAGGGGTGCTCTGCCTGCTGGACAACTCTGATAAAGAAAATCTTTTAATAGGGCTGGTTTATAGTTCAGAGGTTTAGTCCATTACTGTCATGGTGGGAAGCCTGGCAGCAGGCAGGCACACATGGTGCTGGAGAAGGAGCTGAAACTTCTATATCTGGATCAGCAGGCAGAAGGAAAAAGAGAGCCACTGGATCTGGCTTGAGCTTCTGAAACCCCAAAGCCTATCCATCCCCACTGACACACTTCCTCCAAGGCCACACCTACTCTAACAAGGCCTCGTGTCCTAATTCTTCCAAATAATGCCGTTCCCTATGAGTCTATGGGGGCCATTTTCATTCAAACCATGACAGTACAATTCTTTCTTGTTCACGTTTGAGATTGTTTTGTTAGGACAGTGTGTTTTCACTCCAAGCATCACAAATGTCTTGTGATTTTGTAACTCTTTCCAACATTATTTTTTCATTTTGTGTGTGTTGTATCTGTGTGTGGGTAGGTGCCCATGAGTATGCGTTTGGGAAGCCAGAGGTGCCAAATCTCCTGAAGCTGGAGCCGTCACCTGTCTAGCGTGGGTGCTGAACTGAGCTTGGGTCTTCTGCAAGAGCGCTGTGCACTCTTCTATCCAATCTCTCCATTCCCCCATGTTGTAGTTTTAATACTCACTGTTATGGTGTTAGCTGATATATCAATACGGACAACATTAACTACAATTCACAGCAAAATTTTGTTTATTGTACAATTCACCTCCTATTACTCGTTACTCCTGTAGATAAATGGGTAACTTTTCCCCTCATGGTGATTAGGAAATCTAAGCTCCTCCCCCACCTGACTCAGCTATTTCTAAGAGACCCGAATGCCTCTGCAGACAGGGAGACAGAGAAAGAAGTAAGTCCGCAGCTGCATCTGTAAACCGCCAGATGCTTTGCATCTGCATCCAGTTGGCAGGAACTCCACACCGTATCCTCAGCCAAACAGAGGGGGCTTAAGTGCAGCTGCAAGGTTGTCATCACTACCTTGCTAGGTTTTACTTCACCGTTTCCAAGAGGAGCTGGGATTTATGTGGGTGATTAGGTGTACCACATTTGCAAAGACATAAGATTTTTTTTTTAATTTTATAAAATAAATTTCAATATCCAAGTTTGATGACTAAGTAATTCCATTTCTGAGGGTGTATCTTATATAGGTCAAGAGAGGGATGGGTGTCCAAGAATGGTCATTGTCTTACTAGTCATAATAAAAATATGAAAATGATCCTAAATGTCTATGCTTGAATGTCTATAGAGATTGGAGTATTTCCCTGTATACCGTTATTCTGCCAAAATATTAAAACCTAACACCCTAATGTGGTGGAATAGAGGAAATTATTTCAATTGCTAAGGCTCATTTATGGTCATCTTAACTGTTAATCTTTGTGAATTCACTGTAAATTGCATAGTGCATTTTTCTCTTTAAAGAACACAATTACAAATAAATTTGTAATTATTACAAATACAAATATTTGTTTAAAATAGTTTAAAATAGTTATGGCTCATGGATGATGAAATAAATACCATTATCAAGCATCAAGATAGAACAAAAATGAACCAGACCTGGATACAATGATTCCTTGCTTGATGGTAGACACATTCTGAGAAACATGCCATGCAGTGATGTCATCGTTATGAGACCATCACTGAGTGGTCCTATGCAGTCTGCATGGTGTCCATCAGTTACTTACCATGGCTTTGGTGTAGACAGGAGGCTTAGTCATGAGACATAGGAGGATGCAGCCTGTGTTTCATACATTCTGTTTTACTGTCAGGTTTGCTTTTTGCAACAGAAAAAGTGATGATTAGCATCTGTGCTCTAATTTTATACAACTGGCAGGGCAGCCTCTACTTACGCTGGTGTCGCCACAAACACAGTTAAGGTAGTGCCCCACGGTGCTATGGCAGCTATGATGTGGCTATACCACAGCGTTTTCATAGCCATAGTAATCTTTTGGAATCATCACTATGGACTGAAACATTTCCCTGTGGCACATGACTATGTACCGAGACGGAAGGATTGCTACAAAGTGTGTTGCTGACAGTAAAAACATCAGGTACTGTCCACTTTGATGTCACAGAGGCAGTAGGGGAGAAAGGCATTCTCACCAACTACCAACATTTCTATTAGTTGAACTTTAAAAGAAATAAGCCCAAATTAGGTATGTATTAAAACAAAAATCACTAGATTCATAAACCTTATTCTCAGACACTCTAGGGAGAGGGGCCCAGAAATCTGATTCATAAAAGCTTCACCAATGAACTGCCAAGGTTAAAATCACAGCCTTTGGATATATTTCTAGAAGTGGAATTGCTATGTCAAAGGAGTGAAAAATGTTAAGGTTTATAATAAGAATTGCTAGATTGTCCTCTGGTAATGTGCCAGCTCACATTCCCCCACAGTGTGCAAAAGCTTATTCCAACATTGGCGTGGAGTGGGGCACAGTGTTTTCATCTTTGCCAGTTTGATAAATGAAGAATGACATATCTGATTTATTTCGACAGAGGCAGTAGTTTGCTGCAGTTGGTTCTTTGGGGGGGAAATTCTGTCCCATTTGTCTTCCTCTTGAACTGTGTAGATCGATTAGTCTCCTCTAGTTAGTGTTTCATGATAAAAATCACTCAAGAAACTTGCTAAAGTGTGGATTTGTGATCCTACTTGTAATTCTGATTATGCAGGTAAAAGTAGGTTTATAAATGAGGATTAGGCTGGATATAGCAATCCAGGAACAGAGGTGTGTGTCCTGGGCAGGAAGATGACAGCTACTACAAGCAGTGGAAGTTATACAAGATGCATAATTTGTGCTCTTCCTAAAATGGATTCCTGCTCATCTATGCCTTTTTTCTGTCTGGGACACAGTTCCTCTCCCTCCACTATTCCCCATGTTCCAGAATGTTGCCTGTCCTGTGTGCCAGTAAAATCTACAATGGTTTCTGCCCACTCTGCTTTCTCAAAGCCCTTAGTGTCCAAACAATTCATCCTGACACTTGATAATTGCATCTATTACTTTAGATAACAATCAGCTGATAATAAAGATTTACATTTTTGGGAATCCATCACTTCCCCAAGGCAACTCAAGCGTCCCCTTCTTCTGAGAGACAAAGAATAATAGCATGTGTGTGAAAGATAGTCTAATGAAGGCAGCTGAAGCATCATTTTAGAGTAGGAGACTAATTTAGAATATAACCATGCAATAAATTTTACATGTGATAGCATTTAATTGAAGGCAATGTGACACTTTGGAAGGTGAAATCTGAAGTCAGAACAAGCTGAAAGAATTAGGAGCTGGAGTCGGAGATAGCTCAGCAGTTAGGAGCACATACTGCTTATGCAGAAGACTTAGATGTGTTCCCAACACCCAAATAGGGCTGTTTACAGCTACCTGTAACTACAGCTTTGGGGATCCAATGCTCTTTTCCAGACTTTCTGGGCACATACACTCACAGTTGTGTATACCCTGAAACACATGCACTTCATTAACAATAGAACAAATCTTTAAAAAAAAACTTAGTGATCAAGAAGTTCTCTGATGACATGGAACTTTTTACCTTTCATGCGTGATTTTCAACAACACTCTAGAGATTCTCTTTCAACTGAGATTTTTTTTTAAGTTCCATAGGTGTTTATAACAGGTGTAGTCAAGGCTGAGACACACTGTCCATAAGTAATGAAAAGCAGCCATGTGAAGTCCACACACACACACACACACACACACGCTTTGTCTCTCAGAAGGAGGGGACACTTGATGGATTCCTAAAAATGTAAATCGTGCCTATTCATTGTCATTTCTGACAAGTGTGAGTAAATTTACTTCTCCTCACTCACCATCTAACATGTGTACACTGAGCAGACTCAGGTGATGTTGGGAATACAATAGGCACAAGCAGAGAGTGTCTTGTCAGCATCTGTGACACATGTGACCTAATGATGAGAGCAGAAAGTGATCCAGTATATTCCAGTAACTTCAAGCTGGCTTCTGTCTGCTTTCCCCAAGGAGATCACCAGTGCAGACCACTTCCATATAAGTTACTTTTGTCTAAATAAAATGCAAGGTTATTAAAAACAAACTTTCCCAACTCTATCCCTTCTAGTTTAGCAGAAATATTTATTGATATTATTGAGAGATTTTTCTAGGTCAGTTGGTATTTCTTTGTTTCCTGGGCTAACACTTGTTGGTTTTCTTTTGGTTAGTGTTGTGTTATAACTTAAGTAGCTCTACTTTGCAAGCTACAGTGTAGGTAAAGGCACCAGCCCAGGCTGGAATGTAGAAGGTGGAAGGATTTGTAGACAAGGTGCTTCAGATTATAGGTCTATGCCCCACAACCAACCTGCGTGGCTCTTGTCAGCCCCAATGGATGCAGTGAACAAAAGGGTCATGTAGTTATTTTCTATTGTTATATTTAAAAAATGATTCTTTCACAATTTAATTACACACACACACACACATGTTGGAACAAACTGGCACCGTGGAAAGAGGCCCCATGTGTCTGTCTCGGGCGCTGCGGCTCTGGGTGGGGCAGGAGACACGCAAGAAGTGGCTGTGCACTCTTCTACAGTCCAACAGGCTGGTCAGGCTGTGTGAGAGGCCTCTGCAGAGACACAGCCCGTGGGTAGAAGAGGGAGCTGTCCTGGGGAACACCGCAGCCGGCTCTGGAGTTCCCATAGTTGGACATTGTGGACACCACCAGATGCCACAGGACCTGGGAACAGACAGGGCCACAGAGTGTAGCTGGCGTCCAGCTGGGGACCAGTTTGCACACCTTGGGGCACCAGGCTAGCTGCTTAGGCTTGGGGGAATGTGGTGGCCATCTGGAAGCACTGAGATGCCCGGATGCCTTCAGCGTGAGATTAGATGTGGCTCCTTAATCGAAGGCCAGATCCCTCAATTTCCACAGCGGGTCAAGATGAATAGACAGTCCATAATTCTAAGACGTTTATTGTCATCGTGTGGAGTGGCATGAATGGAATTGTACACACCGCCCCTCTGGGAGAGGCAAGGTAGACATAGTAACTGGGAAGGGCTAAGTCTCTAGGTGTCTCATTAACCTGGGGATGGCTTGGGGCTGCATGGCCACGCCTCTACCTGGGGTGTGGCCACACCTCTACCTGAGGAGGGGTGGGTCGGGGGTCTGACAACAGGTCTTACGTAGTCAAAGCCTCCCGAGAGTGTTAGCAAAACTGTTTTCCAGTCCCTTGTGGGTTTCCCCACGGGGTCTCCCAGAGTTTTAGCCTGTGCTCGACTGGGTGCCAGACTGCCAGTCACAGACCACTGCCCCCCCCCCAATTTTGTTTCTGTTCTCTCTGGCTATCCTTTTATTCTCTTCCATCTCTCACCAAATCCTTTCTCTTTTCCCCACTAAATCTTGTGTTATGGCCCATTGATTTTAATTATGGTTGCCTGCATGAGCATGAGTAACATACCTGTGGCTGCCACTGAGAAATATGATTGTCCCACCCAGCAGCCATGAACTGCCTATAACTCCTGCTAAGGTCTTACAAGTCCCTCTTCTCCATGATGGAATGTTGATGTGCCCAGGGTTTTTTGTTTGGTTGGTTTGATTTCGTTTTTGTTTTTTTGAGAAAAGGTCTTAATGCTATAGCTAGGCTGGTCTAGAAGTACTATGTAAATCAGACTGGCCTCAAATTTTCAGCAATCTTCTAGACTCAGCCACCTGAGTGCTCGGGTTACAGGTATGAGCCACTATATCTGACTAACACATTTTATTAATTTTTTTCCCTCAGTTCTGGTAGTTGTACTCAGGCCCTCTCACATATCAAAGTCTTCATATCACCAATGCAAGCAATGAAAGTGTACTATGTAAAAGTAAGTTCTATACACCAGATGCAATAAACCTCTCAAACAACAATAAAATGTTAGCATTATTACTACCGAATGAGCTCACCCTTTCTAGATCTTTGAACCCTGGCTGGCTGGTTCCAATCAGCTGTTCTGGCCCAAATTCTTCTCCAAGCTGACTGATTCAAATTGGTTTCCCTTGGCTTTTGACTGAATTGTTGTGCTTGACCTCAAACTCTGGAAATCTGTTCCAATTTTCTGGCTCCTTCTCATTCTCTGTGTCATTCTGTCTTCACCTGCAACCCGTCTCTGTAAAGTTATCCCAGTAAAACTACCACCTCCTCAGCTCTCTGTCTCTGTCTCTGTCTCTGTCTCTCCCACACCCCCCCACTGCTGTCTTCAGTCACTTCTTTTTTTCTGTCCCTTGTAGTGAGAGTAGGGGGTCATATTCTATCTCTGACTCATTTAGTCACACCTTTTTCTGATTTGTCACTTTGTCTGCCCCTCAATTGTTTGGGATTAGTGTGTGTTAGGGGCATGTCTGTAGTCTAGCTGAAGGGATTAAAGGTTTGAGGCAAGTCTGCATTCCAGCCAGATCACACAGACATAGAAGATCTTTGGATGTGATATCTTACCAGAACAGCCATGCTACTGGATTAAAATTCCTCTACAGTGCTATAGCAAAGTCATGACCTTTCTCAAAATATTCCATGTCATGGGAATTGTTTTCTCATAAGAGGTATAATTTCTCTGGTAACTCATCAGTCTTGTCATTTTTTTCCCATGATTCAACCAAATGCCCCATCAGTTCTGGTTAACTGATATGGCCTTATCTGAACTTTTAAGGTAGCCATACAAGATTTTATTCAGTAAAGAACATTTAGAATCAGAATACAGATGCTCTTGATACAACTTACTGGTAGAGTGCTTATCTAGCATGCGTTAAGCCTTAGATTCAATCCACAGTGCAACAAAACCAAAGCAATAAAATCAGAATGAAAGTTGAACCCTGCCCTAGGTTGATATGTGCCAAATGTAATATTTATATAACATATACAAGAAACCACATAATTTATCAACGGCTTCTTCAGTCTCCATAAACTGGTTAGAAGTCAGTTTCTGAGGACCGAGGTCATAAAAGAGTTTGGCTCAAGATATCAGCATCACTGGAGATTCTCACTGCAAGCAGGGAGATAGAAGTGGGGCAGCATTCGATCCAGGTTTACACAGATGAATAACCACCAAATGAGACACAGAGAAATGGCCTGCAAGTTTTTGGAGAAATCTGGTAAGCATCAAGACCAGAGACTCTGTTTTTCTATTATCAGAGCTGTGCAAGACATCAAAGCACGACTGGAATTTTATATCCTGCACCAATAACCCAGGTGGAGGGGCAGAAAGTCAGGAAAACCAATCTATATGCCCCCACACAAAGCTGTGTCTTGGTTACACCTGCTTCATGTGACTGTGAGACCAGCAGTCACCTTGGTTTTCTGTACTTTTTCTGCCCATGAGTCTCTGCCTTTCACTGAATGTGTGGGTCCGAGTTGTCAATGAACCTGTCTCGCATAAGGACAAGACGTGGCTGCTAGCTAAGAGGGCACTACTTAGAAAGGACAGCCTAGTGTAGAACATCAGCAACTCTAGAGTCTATTGAAGTGGACTAATGAAATCAGAGCTTGAGAGCCCGTGCACAGCTGAGCAGCTGGAGCTGTGAGGATGAACTGTTCCTTTTGCTACTGTGTGGCTAGCTTATGTGTGGCTGGGCTCAGGATTGGCTCTTTCCAGAGTCTTCAGCTCCTAATCCAAGAGTTAAAACAGGGGCTCACATAGATTTACAGAACAGAGTAGTGGTGCAGATTAAAAAGAGACATACCACCAAAAAGGACCGTGCTCCACAGGATGAGAGTACGCAAGGGAGCCAGTTATTCTGAGCTTGCTTTTGTGGAGTCTAGAGAAGGAGAAGTTTGATTACTAAGGGGTGTACCATGAGTCCATAATAAGTCATAGATTCATTTTTTTCTACTCTGTATGCCCCTTCCTATAATGCTCTCGATTTTAATCACGTGTGTGTTCAATTATGCATTGGTATTGGGTGGTAAATAAGGGATTTACCCTAAAAGGTGCATGCTTTACTACACATGCATTCAAAACCATTTCAGACTGGACCAAGCCCTTGTATTCTTCATACTCTAGTGTGTTGGGAATACATTTGAGTAGAAACTACCATTGCACACAGAAGGAAGTACATGGAGCCTGATGTAGATGGGGCATGAAGGAGGTTCGAGATTGCTAGGCACAGTGTTCAGAAAGGGATGCATACATAGTAGGTACAGAGAAAGAAATTAGGCCATCAAGTGCATTGGAACAGGGGTTCATGTGTGCACAACCCAAGACCGAAGGGTATCCCGGGATGCTTGCCTGCCTCAACTAAATAGATTGTTAGGGTGTTGTGTGAATACTTAAAAAGTTTTTCCTTCTTTTTTCCTGTTATTTGAAACCATCCCATAAGCACAGGGTAAATACATAAGTAAAAGAAAAACAGGCAAGGCTGGAGAGATGTCTCTGCAGTTAAGAACACTGGCTACTCTTCCAGGGACCTGGGTGTGATTTGCAGCACCCACACAGCAGCTCATATATCTCTAACCCCAGTTATGAGGGTCCAGCATCCTTTTCTGGTCTCCTTGAGAATTGCACACGTGTTGCACAAACACCTGCATGTCAAACAACCATACACATACAACAAGTACTTTTAAAAAAGAAAATGTCCCCTGTTCTTAGGGAATGAAGTCTATAGCTCAAACTGGCCTATAAAATTATTCATCATCTGGATGAATGACTGGGCTCACTTTTATTGGGTTAGATATTTAGCCTGCAATGTCTCAGGCCAGGAGATCAGGGGCTCCCCAGTCACAGTGCAAATTTCAGACCAACCTAGACTACAAGAAATACCCTCCACCTGTGCCATATTTCAAAACAAAACAAAAAAATCATTCTATCTAATCATAGTAGTATAGACCAATAATCTCAGCACTAAGGAGGCTCACTTAGGAGGATCATGAGTTCAAGGTCAGCCTGTATTATGTAGCTCAAAACAGCCTTATTACAAAGCAAGACTGTCAAAATGCAAGCCAATTACTTTCTGCCACTTTGCCTAAAGTCATGGAAAAAGAAATCCTAAAGAACAGCCCCTGTGTCAGAGACCAGGTTGAATCAGTCTTTACTGCATCTGTCTCTAACCTCAGGAGCATGATATTCTCCGTGCTCTGAGCAACACATCACGCTGCTCACTAGACTGTTTTCTGTTAGCTTGTGAGCTTTTGAGGGTGAATACCCAGAATCAGGTTATAAGTGAGCTCTTGGTGAACTGATTTCTAATGGATTGACCTGGAGGTCAAATTGTATCGGCTGTGGGATCCCAATACTCACTACAGTACCTAGCATGTTACTGGTGCTCCAGTGAGTTGGTGGAAAACATTTTTCTGGCTATACAATAATATATATTCTTGCTTATGAAGCAGAATGAAAATGTGAAGAAACATTTATCTTTCTGATCACACAAGCTATGCAACAGTAGCATATCAGTTATAAATCACAAAGAACACAGTGAAAAAGAACATAAATCTGGGTCATGATAGTGGGAACAACTTTCTTACTGCCCCAAGCCGACACTCGTGGCTGCCACACTGAATTAGAAGCATATTCTGTCTTCTCCTGATCTCATATTTGCCGTCTCCCCACTCTACAGGAAACCCCTAATCTCAGTAGCTGAGAACAGTCAGTATACAACACTAGCACTGCGGCAAATGAAATATTTTGGCAGGCAAACCCCAAAGATTTACAGGCAAAAATGATGTCACGTGCAATGAGGTGTTAGGTTGGTGTTCTCACTGGGACTGAGAGTATATTTCTAATAAGTGACCAGCTGAACACATGAAGGGAGTGGCAAACACTGCTGGCTGTACAGCTCAGAGTTATGACTTCCTGTTCAACTTTATGGGAGGAGGTGAGAACAGCAAGAGAAACTCCACGGAGATGCTTCTGTCTTCACGTTTCCTTCTTTGGCTTTCATCATCAATTTTACACTGCACAGAATATACCACCTTGTCTGCTTATTGCAGTGTGCAGGAAATGTACAAAAATATCATTCTAGGTATGGAGAGAAACTTAGGTATAACTGATGTGTGTGTAACAAGTTATCAGCAAAACTCATATGTAGGGAAAGAATTCTGGTAATATATGGTATTATTACTACGACTTTACTAAGACACCAGGATATGTTTTTGACTTTGTTAACTTTGAGATCATATTAACTTTTAGCATTAAATACAACACATAAGGCTTGTTTTTTTCCATTGCTTTCACTAATAATCATTGCTTTGATGATAGCGATTCACTCGTAAAATAGTGGCCCAGACTGAGTATAACAGCAGCTTCCTAGATCTCACACCTGGCTCAGACCACAGCTTTCTTCAGAAATAATGTGCATTAACACCTCTTCACTCTAGGGGAGACTCCTGTTGTGTTGGCTGGACCGAAGAGGCAAGATTAGGAGCCATGCTGCATTTGAAGACGTTTTGCTACAAAAATCCCACTTATAACCCTAGCCTTTCTTCTACTTTTAGGGAAGGTCCTTAGGGAAGGGAGAAAATAAGATGTTGAAAAGGAAGGGCCAACCGCAGAGCTGGCACAGTGCTGGCTGCCTGGGGTTTGACGTCTTTACTGTTCCCCCAGGTCCTTTTGCTGAAATGCCCCTTCCACATGGCCCCCACACAGAAACACGGCCCTAGTGGTACCCAGCTGCCCTCTGAGGCCTTTCCAGAAGCTCAAGATTTACTTAAATCTCTTAAACCAATTTAACTTTGTTCAAGTTTGCCAGGCTTGGGCTGGAGAGATGACTTAGCCGTGAAATGGGGACTCACAACCGAAGGCTCACACCAAGGTTTGCTAGCCTTGTGTCAATTTTTCTGAGCACTTATTTAAATGAAATGCTTTTTGTTCAGTCAGACACAGTGCTTTCTCTTCTCTTTATCAAGTTTTAAGTACTTGTCTCAAAAAAGCCCTAAACTATGAGATCCTGTTGTTTTTAAAATAACCCATAATTTGCATATTAAGCTAGAGATCAAATTCAAAAAGAGAAGGGAAAAGGAAGCGATGCTTGTTTGATGTAAGTTTTTCCCAATGCCTAGAACAGCGTTGAGAATTATTGATTATAAGTGTGTGGAACAAATGGCATGGATGGTGTCTGGCACGGGTGGTGTCTGCTGGCACTGGCTTTGAGTACATGAGAAGGTTAATCAGAAAGCTATGCGCACCTATTGAAGGTGAACCTGGCCGTGTGTGAAGACACAGGATGGGTAAGGCAGTGGGAGACTTAGGGAGCCTGGACCAGGGCAAGTGATGGACATACTTGGTGTACACATAGGAGACACTGAAAGCAGTGGGAGCAACTGTGAGGGATAAGCTTGCCCTGTGTGCAAAGGGGCACAAGGATGAGCAATTGTTTTAAAGCTTTTCAGTATTTGCTCAACTAGAAAGCTGGATATGGTGACCTTTCCCCTTATGGTTTGTCTGATGAGAGCTAGACTGAAGACAGTATCTGTGTTCCACATAAAAACCTACCACTCTATGAAGGGTGACAAAAAATGAGATGATGTTTGTGAGACTCATAATAATGATAAAAGCTACATTTTTATAGATTGATTCCTTACTGCTTCTGAGTTTACCATAACTTCATACCATATAAATATAAATCGTGCCATATTATGTAAGTAAAATCTTACAAGCATAACCTTACAAATTTCCCCATATGCAAGTGTCCATCTTAAGATAATGGGGGATGCTCATTACATGGGATTAGTCCATGGTGTTGGTCCAGTGGAATGTTAACTACTTTTATCTCCCCAATCTTCGAAAAAACCCGGGCAGGTTCTTGCTATTTCTTCCATTCTGAAAACAAGGGGATCTAGGCTTGGAAAGGTCACAAAACTGTCAAACGTCACATAGATAGAGGTGAAAGCATTGAAATAAATGTGTTTTCCAAACCCAGAGCCTGTGCCCAAAGTGTTACATAGATAATTTCCCCAAATTGTCTTTTTTCCTCTCTAACACACACACACACACACACATATAGCTTATGATATTTTAAGGTCTTCGTTGGAAGCTTCCCACCACAATAAAATGTACAGTATTTAATCACCCTGGAATTCTTCATGCTGGTAATGGGACACTTAGGTCAAGCTCCAGACACAGATAAGTGTTCGTTTATTTTTCTGTTCCTAAGCCTTTGTCTTTTCCATTCTGTATGCAGGTAGTCACAGAATGCAGCCTTGTGCCCTGGGTTTCCTTATCAGAAGGAAAATGTCTGGCGCTTCTGAATGTGCACTATTTAAACCTGGTTTGATCATGGTTCATGTAAATCCCAAATTATAGGCTTGTGTTTCCTGCACTTGTAACTATACATTTAACAGGGCCTGATTTGATTTTTGTATCTTGGTAAGGGTTATTTACTAGATAACAATCATTTATATAAGGCTTTGAGCTATAGACATAAAATAAACTTCTACTGAAACCGTCCATTTGACAGATTTTAATGTGCGTGGGAAGCCATTCCCCCAGTAAAGATAGCAAATACAAGCACTAGCTCTAAAATTCACCGCACGCCCTTCCAAGAGCCTCCTTCCCACCTCGCCCATGCATCCCCCCCCCAGACATCCGCTTGTCTGCCTTTGCTCACTACAGAGTTTCTAGTGTTTAAATAGTCACACACTGTGTACTTATTTTTTATTTTTCTCTCTTAAAAGGATGTATTTTTATGCTTATGTATTTGTGTGTCTGTGTGAGTACACACCATGTGTGTACAGATGCCAAAGGAGGCCAGAGGAGGGCCTTGGATCCCCTGGGAGGCCAGGGGAGGGCCTTGGATCCCCTGGGAGGCCAGGGGAGGGCCTTGGATCCCCTGGGAGGCCAGGGGAGGGCCTTGGATCCCCTGGGAGGCCAGGGGAGGGCCTTGGATCCCCTGGAGCTGGGGTTATGAATGGTTCTAAGATTCTGGATATTGGTATTAACCAAAATTGCATCATCTGAACGAGCAGCAAGCACTCCTACCCATGAAGCCATCCAGTCCCTGTGCTCCTTTTTTTTTTTCACTAACACTTAAACCTCATTTTATTTAAATTTTTTTCTTACAATTACTTGCTTGGGTTAGGGAAGAAGGGAGCACAAACATGTCCTGACACAAGTGCAGAAGTCGAAGCCAACATGAAGGAGTCTTTTCTCCTTCTACCATGTAGGTTCTGGGGACTTAAGGCAGGCTTGTTGTCAAGTGTCTTTGTTGGCTGAATCATCTTGCCGGCCCTTAAATCTCACTTTTGAATGGACTGTAATCTTCAAGGCCTTCTTGACCCGGAAGGACCACTCTTCTATTTGCCCTGGAATACTTGAGATGCTCCTTCCTACCAGTTAAACAAGACAAACACTATATATCCAAAATGTGTTTATTGGGAAGGTTCCCACTCATCTTGAATCAGGGGCTTTCAGCGCTGCTTCCTCCTGAAGGAGCATCCTCTGTCAGTTTTGGTTTTCCACCTGTAGGCTGACAGAGGAGAGTGGAGCAGCCAACACACAAGACTACCGTTTGTGCGTGGCTAAAGACCATGGTGATTTTATTGCATCCAGAGCATTTCACATCCATAAAGTAGGGATTGGGGCTCTGCACCAGGTGCTTTTTCTTGTGTTTCCTCTTCTCCTCTTCTGGAGAGAGATGAAGGAGATCCTTTGCGAGAGATTTGTTCTCGTTAGGGAGGTCGTCACCGCCGGAAAGGCCCCTGTGCTCCTTTGAAAGTACCTTCTTAGGTACTTACTACTACTTATTACTCGGTCTTCAGGTCCATGCATCAACAGTTTGCTCCTTCTTGTTGCTGAGGAGTGCTCCATGGTGTAGACACATTACTTTTTTTTATTATTGTATTTAACAATGATCTAAACTTCGATATATGCAAGGAGTAAAAACAAATCAGATTTTTTAATTTAAATTCTGTGCTTTAAACTTGATGCTTACCATGCATTCATCCTTAAAATTTAAATAGATATTTAAATTGAAAAAGAATCAGATAGGGAATCAGACAGGGGAGAGGAGCAGGATAGAGGAGCGGGATAGAGGAGAGGGTAAGGATTTGCTGTAGAAAGAGCATCATTCCTGTCTTCCAGAACCATATAGAGCTGGATCTGTAGCTCAGTTGTAGGGCTTGAACCCAGAATGCACAGGCGTTGGGCTCACTCCCCACAATCACAGACACTCACACTTAGGAATTCACTTTGCACCTGGCTCTTTACCGCATGCAAATTAAGTACACAACATTGCATTGCATATACAAGATTCTGTTTGGTAGTTTGTATTTATATAAAATACTTTAATGTGTCATACATTCTGGAAACACTGGGGGCAGTGCTTCTTCTTTATCAGTTAAGTTAATGCACCTTTTCTTTGGTAGTATAGTTGTAACTAGGAAATACATTCTTCCATTTTGTCTATATTCATACTACAAAAGAAGACCAGCACTTTAAAGGAAGATAGATGGCTGTCTTCGCCAGTCCTCAGATTGGTATTCCATGACTCCTAGCCCCAGGTGGAGTGCTGGGGCGGCTCATGAAGTCAGATAGGCTGAAGCTAAGCTTCCTTGACCTCAGTTTCCCAATAGCAGTCTTAAAGGCTGCACTGGGCTTTATGTCAGATGGCATTTGTGAGCACACAACTCTACAGGAAACATTTGTAAATAAGTGTTGTTCCTTGTCATGCCCCCTTTTTATCTGAAGAGACCCTTAAACACATAGGTAGACTAGTTCTCTAAATTGTGCTTCAGTCATTGTTATTTCACTTTCCATATGCGTCTTCACATATATACCTCTGCGCCAGAACACAGAGGTATGGATCATTGTTGAATAACTGTCTGAAGGGGACTTTGTCTTCCCAGTGTTGGCACTGTAGCTGTGCAGTGTGAGGAAAGGGAGGCCGTGTTCTATGACCACATTTCAAGATGACTCACTGAAGGATGGAGGTTCTTGTGTAGCTGACACCTGCTCTGGAGCTTTTGGGAGAAGATACAGTGGTTGGTCCCAGGTGGGAAGTAACAGCTCATACTAGAAACCAGAGGTTTGAGTCTGTGCTCTTTCTATTTGAGTGCCCTCTTGGGAAATGTTGCAGGTTACTACTGGCTATTTGGACTAGCTCGAGTGTTCACATGCCCTTCAAAGGTACTAATTAGTAAACCACTGCTGTGAGAAACCAAAGAAGTCACCAGGGCATCCTATCAGGAGAACTTGAGAAGACTTTAAACGCTCAGAAACATTGTCACGTTGAATTACAATACATAAAGCCAATAGTGGGGCTGCTGAAGGATAGCTATGGGAAGTGCCATGGTGAAAACATTTTGACACTACTGGAATAAGAAGACTCCAGCACAACATAAACATGAAGAAGACTGGTTAGCGGGTTGAAAACTCTCCCTACACTGTATCAGAAAGGCTTTCAGGGTCAGGGAGGGTGGGCACTGAAACCTGGTTTACATTCCAGCTCAGCCTCTTAGAAGGTATATGACCTCAGAGAGTAGTTCATTTCATGAGTCCTCAGTTCTCCCAGGTAGGAACAGGTGTCATAGGATCTGCGTTACTGAACGATTGACAAGAGCAGGATAGGCAGTAAGTGGTCTGAGGTATCTGCCAAGTGAAAGGCCTGAGTAAAGTCTCCTCTTCTGAGCTACGGAAATGGAAAAGATCATTCTAACATCCCCTTCTCCTAAAAAATATTACCCCATTCTGTCAGTTTCCAGGAAAAACGAAATTTCTCAAATCTTTGGGTGTGGCTATGTGTTCTGTGCAGGAACATTCATGCCACATGAGTGTAGGGCAGAGGACATCGTCAGGTGGCAGCCCTTGCCCTTCACCTTGTTTGAGATATGGTCTCTTGCTGTTCCACATTGCACACAAAGGCTAGCTGCTACCCCATGCTCCCAGAGATTCTCCTTTGCCTCGTGTCTCACCATAAGGCCACCAGAATTACAGATATGCCATATCTGGCAGGTGCTAGGGGTTCTGAAAATATTTTATCACAGGTCATCACATTTTGTTTTGGCCTCCTTTTCTTTATACAGTGGGAATGATTCTGTTTGGCTTCCGGAGGTACAGAACGCGAGTGTGCTCATGAGACATTTCACACACTTCTGTCCTCAGGAGGAAACAGCACATCCTCACTGCTTGTCAGCATGAGAACATTTCTGGTCGTTGGCAAGTGCCTCTGTAAATAGGAAAGGAAAGAAAGCAATTATTTGGTAATTTTCCAGTAGAAACCTAGTGGTTTCTGTTTTGCCAGATGGAAAGAGTTGTCATTACAAACACTTATCTTTCAGATATTTTAGTAGACATGGAAAATTTAATTGAGTAAAACCCGTTTTTAAAAAAGTGAATCTTCATCAAAACGGAATGGTCTGTCCTCAGTGTTTTAGAACTTTAGGGGAGTTTCCATCGGCGAATAGAGCTTGCTTTGGCTGTGACCTTTCAGCTGGGTTGACTCTGTCAGGCCTGACCACACAGCCAAGGTCCCAGGCGCAGCACTGACTTATTGTCTCCTTTCAGCTTATTCACCACCCGGTTTGCTGATGCTAACCAAAAAGATTTCCTTTACTAAATAGAAAGACTCATCTGCCTTTAACTGTTGCATAACTTGCACGCACAGGTTGGTGAGTAAAACCAGCAGTGATTCATCTGTCTTTAAAAAAAAAATTAATTATTTTATTTATTTAATCCCAAATGTTGCCCTCTTTGCCGGTCCTCCCTCCCAGAGTTCTTCACCCCATTCCTCCACCCCTTCACCTCTGGGAGGGTGCCCCCATGGGTATTCCCTTCTCTGGGCATCAAGTTTCTACAGGGTTAGTCCCATCCTCTCCCACTGGGGCCAGACAAGACAGTCAGTTCTCTGCTACATATGTGCCGGGGCCTCCGGTCAGCCTATGTCTGCTCTTTTGGTTGGTGGCTTAGTCTCTGGGAGCTGTTCATCTGTCTCTTGCCTTCTTCCTACATGGCACCTCTTCAGACATCTTTTTTATATTTTTACATTTTTATTTTATATATTTATATTTCATTTTATATTAGCTGTCCTTATCCTGGGCCATCTAATGTCAGCTTATGAATCTGTTTCTCAAAGTGTGTGTGTGTGTCCCTCATGTGTGTGTGTCTGTGTGTGCGCATGTGTGTTCATGTGTCTGTGTGTGTGTCCATCCATGTGTGTGTGTGTTCATGTGTGTGTGCTACATGTTTGTGTGTGTGTCTCTGTGTGTGTACTTATCTGTATATCTGTGTGCGTGTTTCTGTGTGTGTGTCCATGTGTGTGTGTACCCATATCTGTGTGTGTGTCAGTGTGTCTGTGTGTTTGTGTGTGTGTGTCCATGTGTGTACCCATCTGTGTATGTGTGTGTCTGTGTGTATCCATGTATGTGTGTCTGTGAGTGTCAGTGTGTCTGTGTGTCCGTGTGTATGTCCGTGTGTGTATATGTGTATGTTTAAGAAGACACTCATCTGTGAAAGATAGTGCTGTCACTGTTCTTACAGTATAGCAACTTACTATAAGTTATTTCTGCTGCTTTAATGATGGATAATATCCCTGTTTCATCTTTGATAAACTTGGATGAACTTCATAGATGATAACACGTTTTTGAAGATCATAGAAATGGCCCTTCTTTATAAAACATGAGCATTAATAACGTGACGAGGATTGTTCTGTGCTGTGGACGTAGCTTAGTCGGTAGAGTGCCGCTCTAGAATGCACGAAGTCTTGGGTCTCATCATACTGAGCACCAAATAAGCTGGGTGTGGTGGCTCACACCTGGGATTCCAGCATTCCAGAAGTGGAGATTGAAGAATCGGAAGTTCAAGATCATCCTCAGAAATACTGGCCAATATGGGCTACATGAAATACCATCTTTAAAAAAAAATTGTTCTATATATACTTGGGGTCTTTCATCTTACAGAAATTTGGGGACCCTTTTGACATAATAAGTACTTGCTGAAAACCTATGGAAATCCTTCGTTGAGATTCTCTTTATATCAGACGATCAAAAGGGGATGATAATAATCAGGTCGAAAACAAAGGAATTAGATTAATATCTTCCCTCTGCTAGGGAAAACTGAACTTTCTCTAAAAACTAAACTTCACACTACAGAAAGCTCAGTTGTGGAAAACATGTGACGCACCGCACATGCTGGAGAGTGTATGTTCTTACCTCAGACTCCCTGTCTTTGACTCTGACTGCCTGTGGCTTTGGGAAGCTACAGACCCTCTCTGCTCCCTGTTCTCTGATTTCCCTGAAATAATAGGGAGATCAGTGGAACTGTGCCCATCAGCATTGGGAGGTTATCAAGTCTATATGACATACATGAAGAGTTTGCATAGTGCCTGCTATGCAGAGTCATCCAGACGTGTCGTCTTATAAATATTGTCACATGTACAAGTGTGGAAGGCACATTTGTTATCATCATCATCAGAACTTACAAGAAGAAAGGCTCAGTCATTGTCTCAGTGACTGAACATACTCCACACATCGAGGTTAACACTTAGATTTGACCCTGGAATTAAAATGACTGTCGCACCAAAGCTTTTGGAAAACAAATACTAATTTCTGAGGCTTCTAACCCTTTTTCTTTTACCGAATTCATTAGACGTAGTGTAACAAATACATTTTATTCCATGCAGCCTTTAGTTCCTCCTGATGACATCGTGTGTAGAATACTTGTTTAGTGTACACACCTACAGAGACAGAGTTGCTTGCCTGAAGATCTCAGAACGTTGCCAAGTGCTCAACATCTTCTCTCCCAGAATGCAGAGTCCACCTTGGCCTGCTTTGTGATATCTTTCTTGCCTGGAGGATTCCAGGGATATTCTGTCACGAAAATGGAGTTTCCTGTGATACCCCAGACAAGAGGCTTTGGATTGGATGCTGCCGCGCCGTGTTCTGCCGCGCCGTGTTCCTAAAGAACTTAAACAGCACTGGGCACATGTTTTGTTTTGATTTGTCTCCTGCTCTGCCAAGCTGGAAAAGTTCCCAGGCCAAGTAATTTATTTGGAAAAGAAAAAAGCCTCAAAAGCATAAAGAGCCCCAAGGATCCAGGCTCTTCTGTAGCACGTGTGTTCTAGTGGGTGGATAATTACTTTTGGCTTGAGTAGACTGACAGGAAAGGAGAAAAAGTGAGAGCAGAAGATACACTGCACTCACTCCATAAAGGCCAGGGCGACCTGGGCAGAATTCTCTGTTAGCAGCAGAGCTGCCCACAGTGGCTCCTTGGCTCCTGCTCTCTGTCCTGCAGTCTTCACAGAAAACCCCAAAGGCAGAGTCAGCATCACAGACCCTCTAGGAGCCCCTCCCCCGTGCAGCCAGCTTTTCTCCTGTCTAGATGCCTGTGTTACTTATCTTCTATTTATGACAAGAATACTAAAGCTGAATGACAGAAGTCAGGACAATCTCAGGACTTAAGGTGGAAATGACCTGATTGATAAGATTGTGGCCCATCCAGATCACCCAGCAGCATGCAGTTATTTAATATCCTGTTTTTGAAGACTAATGTAAAAATGTTAAGTGAAAGCTATGGAATATAAACATGCACCCAGAGTGCATATTACACCTCTAGATCTTAGGGGAAAATATTTATATTGGGAGGAAAGATGTCAAAATGTCAGCCATATTCTCTTTAGTGTATTGCACTAATGATTTAGATTTCCCCATTTAACTTTTTCTGTCTTCCATTTTCAGTAATAGGCATAAGTTCTATTTATTGCCTGAAAAGGAATTTTGTTTAAAATAATCCACTGTTCTAAAAATCAGCACAGAGGAAAATTGGGAACTGTACAACTTAGCCTTTATTTTTAAAAGGATTTATGTTTACTGGTCATGGTTTTATCTGTGTTCATCCTTGTGTGTCGGTGTGAGCAACGCCTGTGTGTAGGTTCCTGTAGAGGCTGCAAAAGGGTGTCAGAGCTTCAGATTCCTTGGAGCTGGAGTTCAGCGTGGGTGTGGGAACCAAGTCGAGGTCTTCTGAAAGAGCAGGAAGTGCTCTCAAGCGCTGGGCTACATCTCTAGGTTCTCCCCCTTCCCAGCTTTCCTCTTTTCAAAGAGGCCATCTAAGCCCGTGCTGGGTACTAGACTCCACGCATAGCCATATTTGACTTTGGTTTGTGCAGGATAATGTACACTCTGGTTTTTATTCTGAATTGAAAAAAAATACTGGGGCATGGTTAAAGCAGGGGAATGGTGTGGTCCAAATTATGTTTTAATATGGTTGCTCTGGCTGCCATGTTGGAGTAACTTTGTGGGGAAGCAAAGGCAAGGACAGGGAACTAGCTCCAAGACCGTGGGGATGTGGGCTGGTGAGAATGGTTGGATAAAAGCGGGGGCGGGACTGCATTTTAACTAACTGTCCATCACAACACTAGACTTCGAAAACTATTTTCCCACAACCTAACTTTTAATACATGGACATTCAGGTCTTTTATTTTATATTTTATGAGTTTAAAATGTTATGAATCTCAAAAGCACTGGATATAAGAGGGCTTTTCTCTAAAAGTTTATGCCAAATCTGATGCTCCTGGACCCTCTCCAATGCCTGCTCCTGGTCCTATAGAGACTCCGTCTGTAGGAGCCAGATAAAATGGGATTTTGTCTCTGGGAGCAGAAGCACCAGGAGTCTCAGTTTAAGAAGGTCTCAAATGCCAGCCAGCACTCATATTTAATGTGCTTTCACCAGCAGGCAGTATAATAGAAAACTAAAGTTTTTAATTGTCATAATTATTCCTTCCAAAGGATAGTGCTCTTTGCTCTCACTATATGCATTCTTTACAGTCATTTGGAAAAAGAAATTCCATGTTTTTAAAGTTGTATTTTATTATTTGTTATCATTGTGTGACATGCATATGTGTGTGTTTGTGCACTTGTACACGTGCGTGCACATGCATATGTCATGATGTAAATGTGCTATCGTGCACACGAGGAGGTAAAAGGAAAACTTTCAGGAGTGGAGCCTCTCCTTTTGCCATGCGTTATGAGAACTGAGCTCAAGTCATCAGGGCTTGCATGGCGAGTGCTTTTTCCCTGATTTGCCATCCTGCTGGCCCAATCTTCCATGTGCTATGAAAATGGTAGTGGCTGTCATGTTTCCTTTAATATGCGTATTTCAACCCCAGAATCTTGTACTGAACTTTTTTGGTCCATTAAATCCCAGGTCTAGGAAACAAAGCTCATTTTTCATAGCTGGATGAAGAGGGAGGCAGGAGGCAGGCTGATACCTGTGAACTCCTGGACAGCTTTGTCTACATAGTGAGCTCTGGGTTAGCCAGGGCTATGACAAATAAGCAAACCAAAACCTCCTTTATATATGCCCGTTGCAAACTTATTTTTTTCTTTTCCTCTTTGGTAAATGAATAAAAATGACAATTAGTTACAGAATTCTTTGTCTACAGTACAGTCTTTTCTCCCAGGAATTTAGAGCTGAACATCAGGGAAATGCTGTTCCTCGGCGATTCTCTTACCAGTAGGACTTCTCTGTCCAGTTAGAAGAATGGGTTTTTCTTTTTATACAGGGTAATAATATATATTAACCACGGGAAATTTGGAAAATAAAGAAAAAAGAAAAGCAAGAAATATCAGTTACCCATAGTCTTACAGTGGTAAGCTCTGACTCTGAGACTTTCTTGCATTTCTTCTGTCTGTGGAATTTAACTGTAGATGGAGAAGTGTATTTTTCACAATTGTGCTATATGGTTATTTGAGTTGTATTTTACATAAAGGTTATAAAAAAAGGCCCTGATGTCTAGAACCCTTTCCTATTTACTCTTCGTAGTCTCAAACTGCAGTTGCTCACCAGAGATGGGTGAATGGCTACATGTGATGTGAGACAGGAGCCCAGGGGAAGCCATACATGTCTCCCTGTCTAAACAATTTTCTTCAAGTTAAACAGAGAATAACAGATATTAAAGACATATTAGTACTAAGTGAGATTTTTCTCAAAGTTAAGATGAAAAGGGGAGATAAGTAAAGGAAACATCTGTTGGACTATTTTTATTTAGATTAGCTTAAGAATTAGTTTAAGAAATTAAATGTCTTTATCGAAATACAGTTACATTACTTTCCCTCCTTCCTTTCGACCCTGTAGCCCCACCCCCCAGCTACACTCCCTCAAACTGTTCCCATGGACCCCCTCAAGTTGATAGCCTCTTTTTCTTTGAATGTTATTGTTGCATACATACAAACATATATAAACGCAACCTGTTAGGTCCATTTTTGCTGTGTGTATATAAATGGTTTCAGGGCTAACCAGTCTGCACTGGACAACTAATAAGGGGCACAACCATGGAAGGAGCTAATTCTTCTTCTCCTGGCAGTTATTAGCTGCCAGTAGTCCTTTGTCTAGGGATGGGACTCAGTGAAGTTTTCTCCTTCCGTGTTAACATGTCCACTGATACAGCCATTGCTCTTGTCTTGTTTATGCAGCCATTTCTTTTTTCTCATTAATATATCTATTTATTTATTCACTTTACATCCCGATCACAGCCCCCCTCTCCTACTGGTCCCCCCTCACAAATCACTTCCCCATTCCTCTCTCTTTTCTGAGAAGGGGAAGCCCCCTGGGTATCACCCCACCCTGGTAAGTATTTGCAGGTCTAGGTATATCCTCTCCCACTGAGGCCAAACGAGGCAGCCCAGTTAGGGGAACCAGATCCACAGTCAGGCAACAGAATCAGAGACAGCCCCCACTTCAGTTGTTGGGAACCCTCATGAATATCAAGCTGCATATTTGCTACATATGTGCCAAGGGGTGGGGGTGGGGGGTCTAGATACAGCCCATGCTTGTTTTTTGGTTGGTGGTTCAGTCTCTGGGAGCCCCAAGGGTCTAGCTTAGTTAACCCTGTTGATCTTCTTGTGAGGTTCCTATTCCCTTCGGGTCCTTCAATCCTTCCCCCAACTCTTCCACAAGACTCCCAGAGCTCCATCTAATGCTTGACTGTAGGTCTGCATCTGTTTCCATGGTTACACAGCAATTTCTAGGAAAGACTGTTGCATAGCAGCCTTCCTGGTATTCTGGCTCCTACAGTTGCTCTGCCTCCCTTCCACAAAGTTCCCTGAGCCAGAGGTTGTGAAGTACACATCTCTTTTGGGGCTGTACTCCCTACCATCTGTTGGTCTCTGTATTGTGTTCAGTTGTGATTCTCTGTGATGGTCTTCATTTGCTATAAAGAGAGGCTACTTTGCTGATGAGGACTTTGCATTTATAATTAGTATGAAAATCTTTCAGAGATTTCAGATAAAATATATAAAAAGGAAGAATACATTAAAATGTGAGATGGCTGGATTTTAAATTCCATAATGTAAATGAACTATATACAAGAATCAGGCAGACAAAACTAACACAAAACTCATCCTTGGCTCCCTATAATAAAAGACTGCTTAATGATAAATACCTGGTACACAACAAGAGGCTTCAAGCATATATATCCTGAAGTGTCAGAGGATAGACTTCTGAAAATGATCTCCTAACACTCCGCTGTGTGAAGAACTTTCTAGAAAGCCATGATGTAAGGCAATATTCTAGAAAGAGAAAATAGTTTGGGATGAAAAATTTTAAAGATCGGTTTGTAAGGAGGACAATGATGACAACACAAAGGATTCCATGGTGGGAAAAGAAAATAGAATTGACACCATGGAGAGTACAAACTACTGTGGAATCCCAATGGGGAACATGAAAGAACATGGTGCATGGAGATCAGATTCAAGAGAGCCAACAAAGTAAAATGAAATAGAAAGAGAATGGCAAATGAGAATAAGTTCTAGGACACTTTCCTGAGTTAACTAAGAGATCTTGTAGGCACAGATTTGAAATATTTTAGCTAGTAGGATGTTCAGTGTATCAAGGTACTTGCTGCCAAGCCTGGGGTAGTTTGAATGAGAATGGATCCCATAGACTTGTATATTTGACTGCTTGGTCCCCAGGAGTTGGAATTGTTTGGGAAGGATTAAGAGGTGTGGCCTTGTTGGAGGAGGTATGACCTGCATGACCACGCCCACTCTCTCAGCACAGCAACCCACAGTCAGAGTCATTAGTGAACATGAAGTTATCACTTAGAGATGGTTATACAAACAAGGGCATGTGCAAAATTACCTCTGGGTAAGTTCATCATAATCATTGCTGTTTGCACAATAGACTATGTATACATGCCAAACGTTTGGAGAAGAGCAAAAACAACAGAGATATGTAGCAAAAATAACAGACAAGCAAAAGAAATGGGAAACTGACAGAATAGAAACTGACAGAGTAGTTTTATAAGCAACCACCTAATGGATGCAGTATTGGCAGAGTTCAGAGTAAAAGGCTGAGGAAAACCCTAGTAGGCTAATGTAACAAAATATTGTCACCATGTAGTTTTAATAACATAGCATGCAAATGAGATAACAGATCTAGCTATTTTGGTTAGATGATTTGGTACTAAGGACATGTAATATTTAATTTACTGCTTATGAGGCTTATGAAGCTATTTTAAAATGTCAAATTTAAGCCCCAAAGCAATAATTAGGACAAATGTTGTAATACTAGAAGAAACAATTTCAAATGAACATTTATGGATCAAATTTATGGAATTTATGGCATATTAAGTAATATTAAATCACATATGAATTGGAAATTATAAATACAAAAAAGATGATTGTGGAATATTTTAATGAATCTTGTTCAGTTTTCTGACAAGGTAAAAATATAAATGAGTAACATCTCAATGTTCTAATTTAACAAGTTTTGGTTGATAATATAACATTTTGATTGTAAAAAATATTAATATATCAATGGAAATTTTATTAAATTCAGATCAGGGCTAAAATAACCATTCAATCACTATTAAAATAATGTCATTGAAGAATTTTAATGTATGGAGTATCAATTAAGTGAAATAGCAGATTCAAAATGATATATAGTATGCTTTGGAATGTATGTGTAATGTATGTCTATATACTACACACATAGAGAAAATATACTGTAATGTATTAGAATATTAAGATCAAATACAGGTATTTGAATGGTTATTTTATTTTCTTGTGTAATTTCCTGAATCTTAGTGATTATGCATTTTAAATTTTTCCTACAAAGGATATTTTTACTTCTGCAATCAAAACATACATATACATATTTGACCTTCATTTAATAATTGATTGTGACTATACGAACACCCTGTTTAGTTCTCACTGCTCAGGAGAGAAAAATGGGGCTTAGATTTTACAGGGGAGGAAATCAAGGCGGGAAAAGGAGGGTGGCCTTTCTTTAAATGTAGTTGTTAATAATGGTATGAAAGCACCTACAGCCCTTGACTTTGACCTTGAATCCAGAGGACTTTCCAGTGCATTTTTTAAAGGTAAACTGTCACCTCAAAGGTCGTGTTTAAATGCTGCTGGGTCAGGCCATCAAGTGCATCATTAGTACCCAGAGGACACAAAATATGCAAATGCACAGCTTGGCATGAGTTCAGTCAAGACGATAAGAGAAAGGCGAATAAGGCTCTTTAATGCGGTCTGACTGAGCAAGGGACTGCAGAAGGAAGGAGGTAAATGCATTGGATTGAAATGGAAAAGAAGGACAGCCATGGAGGCTAGAGCAGTCTGCCCAAGAGAAACTCTGTCAGCATCTTCTCTGTCGTGTCCTGATGGAAAAGTGGGTGCTGCATGTAGACATCAGAGCAGCACAAAGCCCACTGTGAAGTGTTGGTGCTCTGGGTACTGGCACACCAGTATCGGGACTCTGAAGAGGTTCTGGGGCTGTCCTTACAGGCCATCAGCAGCACTTTCAGTTTCATCTTCCACAGTGTGTCAGTTAGTGTTCATGCTTCCAACACAAGTGAGATGAATCTCAAACATTTGCTCGGTGGAAAATGCATGGGCCCTTTGACAGTTTCTTCTCAAATGTCAGCCCACAGAATGGTTGTACCTCTGATTGGAAGATTCGCCACTTCTTTCAGGTTCTAATACCCTATATTTTGATCATTATATAAGCTGATTGTTTTCAATGCCAATAGATTTTATCAGAATAAAAACCAGCTTTGTAGTTGTCTAATTGCTTGCATTATGCAGGTCTTCATGAAAATTCAAATGAGAAGTGTAAAAAGAAAGAAAAAAAAAACCCTTAAAATTCAACCAAAATAATACAACCACCATTTACATTTTGGTTGGTATCTTTCTGTAGTTTTGCAGCATAAACATCCAAATATCACTTCCCTTAAAGTAGACTAAATCACAGATGAGGCTTTTTAAAACTTTACTCCATTTGCTCATTTATTTCTCACCCATGCATTTCATTTCCACCCTAACAGTTAAATGCTAACAGTTAAATGCACAGGCTTACAGATCCATGATTCCGTGATTGAATAAAAGTGGAAAATACATGAATTACACCCATGTGAATGTAGCCATGTGGTTACGGAATTTTTTAAGTGATGATGTCAAGAGCTCACCACTTACAAAAACGAAACTTTATTATTCATTTCTCTGTGTTCCAAGTTTCACTTCACAGAAATCCTCTCTTATCAGTGGTAGCAAGTGGTCCCTGGTGTGGGTGCACCATGATTTACCAGGAGATTCCTGCTCAGAGCGCAGTCTCCGCCTTTCCCATTGTTCGCCACAGACAATATTGCAAAGCATCTTGTACATAGATTAATTATTATGTGTCCCTGCTTTATGTTTATGGGATGGGGGTCTAGAAATGTACTTAGTAGTTAAAAACATAAGCATTTTAAAACTTGAGAGATATGAAATTGCTTTTCTAAGATGTAACAAATTCACAATTCATCAGCAAAATGAGAAAGCTATTCTCTGTATTTTTCATTAACTATAGCTGTATATATATTTTACATTATATGTGTGTGTAATATATAACATGTAATATATAATGTAATAATGTTAGTGTGTGTGTGTGTGTGTGTGTGTGTGTATCCCAGATTCTGTCTGTGGGGGTCAGAGGACAACTTGTGGAAATTGGTTCTTTCTTACCATGTAGGTTCTGGGGACTGAACACAGGACTTCAGGCTTGGCAGCAAATGCCTTTACTCAATGACCCGTCTTGCTGGCTCCAACTACAGCTGGCATCATTATCTTTCATTTTGCCAATGTAATTTTGGGGAACTATTTCTTTCTCTTTTTCCTGATAATTTAAAGCTGGACATCCATCCCAGCCTTGGTCGTACTCTTTGGAGAATTCTTTTCCACCAGATTTTCCATCAGCTTCAACGGATTTTTATATATATTCCGGGATTTTTTTTAAAGTTAAAAACCTTTTTTCACATATTAATAATTCACATGGGATAATAGTCCCTTAGGTTATCATAAGTCTTTTGAATCCATTATTTCCCCCTCTTCATCAACCCCCTCTTCAATCTGATGAAACGTCTTTTTGCACCTTCTCTGAGAGCATCTTGGCTTTAAAAGGCCCCTCTAATCTTTAGGTTATACACATGACTGTGAATTTTAATACTTTTTTTTAAGGTATCTTAGTTGATATGGAGAGCTGCACATAGAAGCCTAGTGTGTCCTCTGGACTGATCCGCATGGAAACAAGGTCTAACTGTGTAAGTCAGGTCGACTGTGAACTTGCTGTCCTCCTGCCTCAGTTCTCCTAATTCTGGGATTACAGGAGTATGTGTGCTGTCACATTTGACTTTTTTTTTTTTTTTTTTTTTTTTTTTTTACCTGAATGGAAATGCTACCTTTTCTTTATCTAGTTTTGGTGCATTTCCCACAATTCTCTCTTATGTTCTGCTAGCCAATACAACTGATTATTGTCAATATAGTATAATGTATTTAGGGTGCATTTCAGTATCTCATGGCAGACACCTCCCCTCACCATGGAAACAGTGAACTTACGACCATACTGTTAAGAGCAGTGCAACACCGGGGTCCATCTGAATCCTAGTCTAATGGTGCACCGCATCTCTACCGCGGCTCATTTACCTGGGAACCTGGATGGCAACAGGCAGTTGTAAGAAACAAAACAAAGAAAATTTTGGGATCTGTTTTGAGCACTGAAAAGTTCAGAAGTTTTCATAGTTGTCTTGGCTACTATTAGACATTTCTTCTGTGTATTTTAGGATCACTTCATTAAATCATTTCTTCAACCTCAAATACTCTAAAGTGACTCTTGGGACCATAACCTTAATTACAAATCTCTCTCTCTCTCTCTCTCTCTCTCTCTCTCTCTCTCCCTCTCCCGCTCTCCCCCTCTCTTTCTCTCTGACTTTGATGACACCGTCTTACAATTGGGAATTCATGTTTGTAAATTTTTCCTTCTCAAACTTTAATATTTTTCAGTAAGACCCTAGCTTAATTCCTATATTTTTCGTGTATTTGTTATTAATTTCTTTAAAAATGTTTTCAAATGATTTATAGACATATAAAAATCATGCAATTATTGTAGTGCCATGTGACACTTCAATACTTGGATACGTTGTGTAATATTTGCATCAATTTGAGCAAGCTTTGCTTTCCTAACACTTCTCTTTTCATAGATGTTTAAAAAATTTAAATCATTTAAATTTTATTACTATTTTAAATGTAACTTTCCCTATTTCCACTTATAGATGAAGAGAGTCTCATGTCTTTTTCTTTATTCACTATGTAACTGCGAGTTCCTTTCTCCCCTAGATACACCATTATACGACAGTGAGACAGTATATCCCTTCTTTAGCAATATTTACACTTAATAGTCTATCCCCTTATTTGAACGTTTTCTAATAATGACAATAATATATGCATTATTGTCCTGACAGTGAAGGAGAAAAGGTGACTGAATGGTTCTATAAGAGATAGCTACCGTTACGATTGGCCAAGGATTGTCATTGTCTTTGTGTATAATGAGCAAGACTCCTGGTTGAATTCTCCCTAGAGCAGCTCAGGACATTGTTGGAGGAGCCTGTCTAACCTTTCTGAAGCTGAAGCACCATCTCCAGAAGTGTTGTAGTCTGTGTCCTCTCTCCATAATCTCAAGACCAGTTTTATTTATTTATGTTACTTCAGGAGGATTTAAATACAGAGGCATCTGCAAAAACTAAGATGGTATATTACGATTTTTAATTTTGCTTTCAACTAGTATAGAGGTCACCTGTGGGCTCACTCTGGGTGTCTATAAATTCAGTGCGTTGCACTACAAGGAAGGGAACACTGAACTTAAGTAACTTACTGCTTGCATGGCTGGAAGAGCAAGCAGCATCCTTTAGCTAGAAGACCTGTCATTAAGGCTGCTTACTTGGAATCTTCTGACAGGGAGTAGGATCAGGACAGGTTAGGTCTTTGCATTCTTGGTGTTCCTCATTAGATCATGCAAGAGCACCCAGGGCCATTCAGCGTGGTAAATTGCTTTTACCAACAAATAGAACTTCCAGAAGCTGTAAGACCTTTAAGTGACTCAGCCAAAACCAGTGACTTCAAAATCAAATGTGACACCCTTCTACGACCTAGTTAAGCACCACACCATCTACAGGTTCATAAAGAATGACTACCTTGAACATATTCCTTATAGGAAATAATAGAATACCTGGCAAAGTAAAATTAAATACAGTTTAGTGTCCATTAACCCAACAGAAATCAGGCTGTCGTTTTAAAGTAGTCATAATTTGGAAAGTCCTAAGTAGTAGAAAGAAAATGAAAAGCACCTAAGTTTGGGGCGTGGTTTTTCCTTCATTTTCTAATTCTATGACTTCACAAATGATAGACCATCCACAGATGAAATAATACCTGTGCTTATGATGCATATCTTGCCAGATCTACCTGGGATTAAAGCTGCCTTGCAAAGCACCCTGTACACAGCAGGGACTATTTCTGTGTGTGTCCAAACATGAATGATAAAGTTAACGTCTACCTTTCTTCTCCTCCTACCATTTAAAATTAAACAGTTCCTCTATTACAAGCTGTGAATTTCCTGTAGGCACAGAAGTGAGTCAGCAGAGTGGTCTCCAGCTTCTCTTTTGATTTTCAAGATCGGAATTCACTTTTTTACAAAAAGCCTATAGAAATCAAAGTGAAGGATCTGCCATGGCATATATGTATACATTATTTGTATATCGTATGTATATGTATAATGTATATGTACATATATGTGTGTTTAGTTTCAATCGTAAAACTAACATATGTCTATTTAAAAGACATTCTAATAGCAAAGAATTGAAGTAAAAGTGAAAATATCCATCTTGATTCTGTTGTCAAAGGTCATTATAGATGAGGGCTTAGCACCTGATTTTCTGGTCTTTCTATGCCAGAAAAAATGTAGTCCTTAATGACATCTTTACTAACAGCTACAAAACCGAGAGCTAATTATTTTATTCAGAGTCATTTTTGGTGCCTTTCTTGTGAGTCCTCAAAATGCCAGGAAAGTTCCACTGTTGTTTATTTAAAAAGCAGTCTCAAGTTTTCTGAAGCTTCTTTTATCTTGGTAGTTTTATATTTTATATACTTGCCAGAACACAAATCACACATTTCATTGGCTACATAATCAGTTTTGATCATTTCTGTTAAATTAGGAAAAATTTTGCTTTTTTAATTATTGATTTATGTGTATGAAGTCCAAAACTCCTAACCTAACCTTGAAGCAACATAGAAACTCTGTTATTTAGAGTGCTTTTCAAGTTACAAAGGTCATTCCCAATTGTCTGGCATGCTCTTCACAATGAATACACAAGTATTACTCTCTTAACTAATAGGGCAATTGAAGCGATGAAGATTAACAAGCAATTTACCTAAAGTCACGAAGTTAACATCTGAGGCACAAAATCAGGTCCCATGGCTGTGCAGAACTGGACAGGGTAATTGTCTCAAGTGGATTGTCTTCAAGGGTGCCTTGGTTCCTTTCATTCCTGTGACTAAGTCCCTGACACAACCACTTGAGGCAGAGAGGTATTTTAGTTCCTAGCTTGGTGTGGCAGGCAGCTAGCTGGTCATGCTACATCTGCAGTCGGGAAGCAGGCAGAGACAGCTGATGGTGCTTGATTCCCCGCCCCTCTATTACACAGCCCAGGACCCCAGTACATGGGGCAGCAGCACTCACACTCAACAGTGTTTCTTCCTGCCCAGTCAACCTAACCTAGAAACACCCTCACAGATGCGCCCAGAGGTATGTCTCCTGGTGATTCTATAATAAGTATGTCAAGTTGGCAATCAATAGTAATTGATCAAAATGAATATAGAACATTGTGCCCAGAATGTACTCAGAACTTAAAGAAGACATAGATAGTGCCTTTAAAAAGCATTTTTTTTTCAAAAATGTACAACGAACACACACACACAACACACACACACACACACACACACACACACACACTTGCAGCTGAGGTTTAGTTAAAGTATGTTGGTATTGGCATGAACGCAAGGCATTAAAAATGTATACATTTTGGAAGCCGCGTGTAATAGCAATAGCTTTGAGTTCCAACACATGGAAGGCAGAGGCAGGTGGGATCTTGATGAGTTTGAGGATAGGCTGGTCTAATAGTGAGTCTCAGGCCAGCCAAGGCACACAAAGAGACTGTCTGAAAGCAAAACAAAGCAAAACAAAACACAAAACAAAAGCCTTTGAGAACCTGCACCTCTCCCTTCTGTTTTCAAAGCCAGCATTGTGTTGGGCATGGTAGCATGCACCTGAAACCCTAGCCCCGCAGAGGCAGAGAAGCCAGAGGATCTAGAGTTCCAGGTCATCCACAGCTACACAGTGCATGTAAGACCATCCTACGCTCTGTCCAGACTGTGTCTTGAAGAATGACAGACAGGCAGACAGGCAGACAGGCAGGCAGGCAGACAAGCAAACACAAGTCTAACTTGACCTTCATTCTACTTCATTCATTTCTAGCAAAAGGATATTTTAAGGAGGTCTGGGTAAGAAATGTCACATCAAAAAAAAAAAAAAAAAAAAACAAGTTTTAAGAAGTCTTGCATTTCCTCAAAATCTGAGAGGAAAGGACAGAGTTCTCACATACATCCCTAGCCTAGCACCTTCTCTCTTACCAGACAGTCTCTGAAGTCTTGTATTAGCATGGTACATCTGTCACAATTGAACTGATAGAGTGTTGTTAACTAAGATCCCTACCTCACACTAGAGTTCTACAGGTCCATGGAATGATGTCATGTAGCTGGCACAGTAACATCACATAAGACAGTTTCATGGCTCCTCCACATCCTCTGTGTTCCTCCCCTCCAACCCCCTGACAACCACTGACTCTTTCACTATCTTCCTCCTGTGTATAGTGTGTGGTGTGTGTGTGGGCACTTGTGAATATGTGTTCATGTGGGTGCACATGAGTGTAAAGATCAGAGGTCGATACTGGGTGTCTTCTCAGTTGCTCTCTGCCCTTTTTTTAAAAAAAGATAGGGCTTTTTCTGAACTTGGAGCTTTCCAATCGTCAAGGCTGGCAGGCCAGTAGGCATCAGGACCTACCTATCTGCCCTACAGTGCAGGCATTACAAATGCATTCCACAATGCCAAGTGTATCCAAAGGCACTGGACTCAAGCTCATGTGACAAGCACTAACCTGTGCAACCTGCCTAGGTCCTGGCCCTATAGTTTTAAGTTCCCTTGAAATTATAAAACTGGAATATATTATACCCCTGTAGGCTGACATATTTCTTAGCAGTGTGTAAGTTTATTTTGTCTTCATAGTTTAATAACTCATTTCTTAGTAATACTAAATAATATTGTCTTGTGTGCATGTACAGCAGTTTACTTGATCAACACCTGAAGGACATGTTTGTGGCTTCTAAATACTAGCAATTATTAATATTGCTATTATAAACTTCTAATGTATAGATGGTGCTTATATGTAAATAAGATTCCAGCTTCTTTAGGTAAATACTAAGGAGAGTGATTGATGGATTTCATGACAAGAGATTGTTTACTTTTATAAAAAATTATCAAATCGTCTTCTAAAATCCCTGGGTGGTTTGCACACCCACCAGCAGTGACCAAGAACCCTCCTTCTTAATCAGAATGCATCTTATTTTGACACCTCTTAATTGCTGTTACCATGTGGCTGTCCCTATGTCATTATCGTTATGTGTGATGTGAAATCAGGTCATAGCTATTCATGTGGTTGTCACTTCAGTTGAATTATACACTCTATTGCAATAACACATGTTGTTTAATTGCTGTTTAAAATGTCATCAAAATACACCACTTCAATTTATAGTTCAAACAAATAGTTATGTATACAGAATGAATCAAGAACACATTTGTCTAATGCACATTTGTTACTGGTTAAATGATCGAGTTTTGTAGTTTCTCGGAAAGCAGCAATATGAGCTTAACAGGGTGTATGAAAGGAATTTACCCAGAAGGAGATATGTTGTAGTCTATGACTGAATTCATGATGTAAAGATTGCCTATCACACAGAGGAACAGCAGCAAGAGAAATGACCAAATTCCTTAGAGGAGATGAAGGAATTCGCCGCACAGTTAGAAGTTGTAATAAATGAATCCTGCCCTGCACAGCATCACCATTAAAATATCCATCTCTGTATCAGAAAAGTCCTGCTGGCTGAGCAGAGTGCACTTCACTTCCAGCACAATGCTACTGCAGAAAAGTGAAAATATGTGTTTAACCAAATAGGTCATGCTAGAAGGTGGGAGGTTGATTTGCCAAGATATCACATCGTTTGCACTTCTGGGGATCTGAAAAATAGAAAAAGAAAGAAAATCTTTAAAGGTTGTAAGATTCAGATCATAAAAAGCAACATATCACAGTCTCCTTGGATTACTTGATTAATACAGTTGCCCTATATTTAATTTAAAATTGTACAACAATATCTAAGAAGAACAGGGATGGAGAGATGGCTAAAAAGTTAAGATCATTTGCTGCTCTTGCAGAGAACCCAGGTTGAATTCCTAGTATCCACCCACATGGTGACTCACAGCAATGTGCAATTCCAGTTTCAGGAATCTGATGCTCTCTTCTGACTTCTACTGTCACCAGGCATGCACAAGGTACACATATATACGTTCAGGTGAAACATTCATACACATAAACAGTAAAAGCATTCTTGGTGGTATCACTGAAAGTGGACCGCAGTCGTAGATGGGTAAGGACACCTGTCTGGGCACTTCAGTAGTAATTGCCCTCACTGTGTAGGGATGTGGTTGCTAACCATGACAGTACGACTAGATCACCAGGCACAATCTTAGTGTGTCCGTCAACAAACCAGCGGGCCATTTCAGAAAGGATATGAAGGCTGGCTCATGTCTGAAGACCTGCTACTGAGAACTTCTGGTAAAAGTTCCAGTATGAAGTCTTGCAAGAAGAAGAGAATAGACATGCTCTTGAGAGATTCATCACTGACATCCCCACAGCCCACAGGACAACGATTTATGGAAACACATCAGGCCACAAATCTGAGTATAAATGAGATTCAAAAAAGTTAATTCTAAATAAGTAATGGAGTTTTAGGATTGTGTTGACCTTGTTTATTATGTATTTGCCCTTTTACATATGTATAATACTGGTACTCAATTATCTATATCCATTTTGAAATAGAGTTCTTGAGATAAGATAAAACTTATAAGTGACTAAGAAGTATTATACCAGAGTTAATCATCTTGCTTTAGGGTGAAAATTGTTACTGGAGATAAAGTTCAGCTCATAGCCATGAAGGGCGTTAATCTCAAGAAATATAGATCTAAATATTTCTATCAGAAACCGAACAACTTGCAAAGTAGCTTTTGACATAATTCTTCCATTGACTTATAAAATCAATAGTTAAAACAAACCAGCAAGAAGACAAATTTATACAAAATAACACCTGACTTAATAAATTAGAATAAGTTACTTGTACCAACAACTACAGAGAGTTCATTCTCTGCAAGTTGGCATGAAATTTTTACAAGTTATACAAGTTATCTATTTTCTGGGCCACAAAGCAAATATCAACAAACTTAGTGATTTACATCATTGGGAGTTTGCTCGCAATCAAAATTAAACTATATTAGAAGTCATTTTTTAAAGGAAAATTAGAAGAAAATGGCCTGTTTGGAAATTAACCATTGCACTTCCAAATGTGGATGGAATTGAAATGACCATAGGCGGCGTTCTACAAATGCTGCGCAAGGCCTGATTCATGGATATAGAAAACCTGGAAGAATCTACAGGTGAAAAGTTAGAGTTAATAAAAAAATACACTATTAGACTCCATATGAGTCAACAACTTTGCGAGATTCTAAATCAATACACAAATTTAACTATATTCCCATATATCAGCCTCAAGAGGAAGATATCAGTTATCCTCATATCAAAAACAATACCAAGTAACCAGAAGTAACCCTAACAAAAGATGTTTCAGACACTCGTGGAAAACTAAAACTGTTGAGTAGAGAGGCGTTTTAACAGGCACAAGAAAGACTGGATTAGAACAGAACTGCATGCATGCCAAATCTCCTTCAACTTTTCTAAAAATTCAGTGATACTGAAACTGTTGATGAGGGGGGGGCTGAGGGAGATAGGGAGACGGAACCAGAGAAAAAGAAAGAGAGGGAGAGAAAGGGAGAGAGAGACAGAGACAGAGAAAGAGTATAGGGGAATATTGCAAGCCGATTCTGAAATTTGCATGGAAATGCGAAGAACCCTATTCTGCTTGCAATTAGGTTTTACCATGAAACTTCAGTGATCCCACTTATGACAGAAATGAGACGAATCTCTAAGACAGAAACTGAGTATGGAAAGAGACCTGCCGTGTTGGTGGCAACATGGGTTTTATGACAGAACTGGGCCAGCAGAGCAAAGACAAAGAGTTCTCAATGAACGTTTTTAGAACTGCTCACCCAAGGGGGTGGGGAGAAATGCTCCTTACTAACAAGCTTCAGATGAACTGAAATTAACAGCAACACTAGTTTAGCAGGGTTACTAGTATTCTTACTCTTAATATTACAAAGTTGCCCTCGTTTTACCAATAGAAGTGCTGGCCAGTGTGCACCATGATAATTTTGTAGCAACAGCCACAGCCATAAAAAACTTTTACAACCCACAATCTCAATGTTCTTCTAGACTCAAAAAGACATAGAAAAAAAATCCCCATGGCAGAAACTTAGTGAAAGGTTTATTAAGCTCATTACTAAGAATCCTAATCACTGGGGGAAAGACCAATAAATCTGACTTTGCTGCAATCAAAGTCACCCGCTGATTGACACTAGGACAGTGAAAGGGCACTGCAGAGAGCAGGGAGCTTTGTAAGACCTTGGCATAGCAAGAAGCAGATGCCACACACACGTCAGGGTTCTTTTTATTGCTGTTCTGTGAGTGATATACGTAGTCACTACTCACGGGTGAGCCTAAACACATCTTATACTTAGGAAAGTGAAATAGTAATTTGGCACTGAATAAACAGTGATTTTTCATAAGACATTTTGTCTCAAATATTAAAGTGAGGCATTAGATTAGAGGGTGTTAAAGAAGAAAATGAACACGTATTATTTAATGAAAAAAGTGTTGATGTCTGACCCTTAAGGGAGAGGGGTGCGTGACTTGAGCTCACAGATATGGAGGAGAGCAGAGGCAAAGCAGAGGGAAGGAGGTTGAGTGTTGGCAGGAGAACGAGTATCAGCTCCGCACAGCCGTGTGGCGAGCAGCACCCGGATCAGAGATGACACCAGTGTGTCTGCGGCATTAGAGGAGCCCTCTGTCCCAGAAGGACAAATCCACAGTTTATCTTAATAACAGAGCTTGCAAATTAGCCCTAAAAGAACCCCTTCTTAGCAAGGAAACATTTTTAGTGCCATTAAAGTTAAAAAAAAAAAAGAGAGAGAGAGAGAGAGAGAGAGAGAGAGAGAGAGAGAAACTAGGTTTGTTTAAGGGAGGTGGCAGGGGACCTAAAGGCTAGCTATATGAAAAGAGCCAAGAGATGTCAAAATTAACAGGAATAAATTCACAGAGACCGAAATGTAAGCATGTTAGAAACATAATGCTCCCCCATACTGAGTGGGGTCACTTTCAGAGCTCTGCTTTCTGAGTTGCGGGCAATTCACTTGTTTTCTTCTAGAAATTTCTGGCCTAAAGAAGGAAAATATTTTTAAGGAAAGAATATGGAACAACAGGAATCCAAATAGTTTTTACCCCAGTTTCACAAAGGGAAATGTTAATTGACAGAATCCCATAGACTCCTCAGAAGTCACAGCCATGATAAGGTTTACAGCCAACAACCCTCTCTTTTCTCCCTAGAAAGATCTTTTGGTTTAGCTGTCTGTATAACCTACTTTTTATTGGTGTTAATTTTCTACTTTGTGGACTGTTAATTTTTTTCTGCTATTGACCTTTTGGCCATTTTCATAGACATCAGTACCATTTACCACCTCAAGAAAGGAGGGCAGAGATTCCATTAGTGTGCTTGTCTCCACTGCCTCTTTCTAATCTTGCCTCAGAATAATCTAGTAAAGAAGTTTTAACATGACTGACTAAAATTATGGTGCTCCAGATAGTACTGTAAACCAAGGCTAGAGAACACAGTTCTTGCACGTAAGGAAAATGAGTACACACTCATTGCTGGGCACTATGGCAATCATAGATGAGTCCCCTAAAGAGATTTGGGATTTTCACTTACAACAATATATCAGATGGCTCAAATAGTACCCCAGACTGCCAACTAACAGATGTACATCCTTGCCTTGTTAATAAAGTAAATCTATGCGTCAATGTCAAAAATATCGTTGCTGAAAAGTGAGTGGAGTTTTGCTTGAGTATAATGTAGTTATGAGGTAGTTGACTTAAATATCATCAAATGGGGACCATGGCAGACACTATAAACCTGAAGCTGGAGCTGCCACATGTACACCTGGGACTGTCTTGGTCTTCAGGACTCACAGGGAAATAACTACCCTATCTAAAACCTACCCAGCACCTAACGTAAACTGACTCTCCAATGTGTTCATAAAGAACTATCAAGAGTTTTGAAAGCAAAGAAAGCAACATTATCTCATTAAGAGTCTATGTTTTAATGGCATTGCAAAAGAATAGACAATTAGAACAGATTCTAAATAATTTTATTATAGGTTTATAGGAAGATCATTGTTGACTTTCAAGGTTGACATTGCTTTGTGATTTATGTGTGTTTCTTTTTCAAAGCTTTGATGCTGCTTTTGCTTACTGTCTTCCAGGGAAAGTATCATGGAAACCCAATGCATGTAGCTGTTGTAATTTCAAATTGCTTAAGGGAAGAGAGGAGAATATTGGCTGCAGCCAACATGCCTATCCAGGTACCATTTTCTGATTCATAGTCGTATGCATTAACCATCCCATTGCTGGCTCACCAAGTAACGTGTTCTGAGTCTGTAATCTTACCTTCTTCTTGAGTCCAGTTTTCTGGAAAATCAGAAACTGTGTTAGTGGCTCCAGCCAGCCCCATAGTAGTCAACGTCTTAGGCTCATCTTTGAGAAGTTGCTTGTCTTTATTCCACAGTGAAATAATTACCAAGTCTTTCCACCTCACCCGACCCCCGCCCCACCCTTAAAGATGGGGTCTCCTGTAGATGGGGGCTGGCCTTGAGCTCACTATATAGCTGAGACTGGCCTTATGCTTGTGATCTTTCCACCCTTCCTCCAAGTGCTGGCGTTACAGATGTGTGGCACCAGACTGGCTACTCTAGATGGCGTTACAGATGTGTGGTACCAGGCTGACTACTCTAGATGGCGTTACAGATGTGTGGTACCAGGCTGACTACTCTAGATGGCGTTACAGATGTGTGGCACCAGGCTAGCTACTCTAGATTCCTTTTGTTTTCATGGTTAAATTCTGGCCTAAGATCTTACAGCATTAATTTGGGAACACAGTAACCACATCTTAGTGTCCCAGTTGTGGTTTAGACTCTGCTTCCCTGGCATGTTTGTCTTCACAGACTAATCTTACTGAACTCTTCAGGACCTCCTGACTCTCGAGTCTAAGGAAATTTGACTTTACAAAGCTCCCTAAATACTTGTTTGACTGTTCTTTGCCCTAATGTAGTTTACATTGTATTTTGTCTTATCCTTCTGAATGCAAGAAGAACCTAGGAAGGTGGAAGAACCAGCAGTGTCTAAGCATATGCTTTCAGTTAATCCGACACCAAGAGAAAAAATTTTAAAATGATGTATTTTCTAAATGACATTTTCCACACTTTAGTGAACAATACAACTTAGGAAGGTCTAAAAACGTGTATATATATGTAAACTATTATATATATACTAAATATGTAAACTATTATATATGTATATATATATTTAAACTGTATTAACTTCTGAGGCTTAGGCACTATCAGGTTATGAATGTTTTGGGGAGAACTTGAAGTTTTGACAACTCAGTTGCTCTTGGATGATAAAGGATGGCATTGTTTTCACTTAAATACCGTAGTTTCTAAATTGCAGGCTATCCATTTTGTACCTGTCATATAGTCATTACTCTCTCCGCTCCTCCCACTCCCTGTCTCCTTCTCCATCTCTATCTCTGTTTCTCTCACTCTGTCTCATATGTGCTCCCTCATGAGAGCCCTTTACTCGCTCCAAATGGCAAATATCAGTCAAATCAAATCATTTAAGCATATACTAATCAAAGTAACTCTGACAATAATTCTACATACTACCCTAAACAGAGGACTGGGCATTTTTAAAAATTTCAAGTAGGTGAACAAATACTAGAATGATGGAGAAGGCTGTGATAAAGGGGCGTGTTTATAAAGGCTTTACTGATCTGAAGGGTATGGATAGTTAAAGAGAACACTTCGCCAAGAGCTGCGAGCAAGGGCTTTCCCTGAGGTCCCACCACTGCTCTGATATGTACTGTCAAGTTATCAACTGTTCTAACCCTTAGTCTCTGCTTAACTCTGTGGTGCAGGGGCTGCTTAGTCATCTTAGTCTCATCTCCAGACAGCTGTAGAACTTTGTGTTTAAGGGCCATACTCAGTGTCAGATTATTAGAGTACCCAAGATATGGTGCTTGGAGAAGCTACTCCACCTTTTAGCATAATCAAATTATTTTTCCATTTCCTTTGGTAAGTTCCCTTTGTTTTAAACTAAAAATAAACCATACCTCAGCAGGTTCAACACCCTCAATTACCAGTGTAAGCCTAACTTAATATGATCCTATACTACTAATTGAAAATCACATGCAGCTCAGGAGTAATGCAGATAGACTGTAGGAAACTGTGAGTATTGCTCAAGTCATGAAGTTAGGAGCTGGTAAGATGGCTCCATGGTTAAGAGTGCTTGCTGTTCTTCCAGGGCACCCCAGTTCTGTTCCTTGCACCCACACTGGATAGCTTACAACTGCCTGTAATTCCAGCTGCAGAGCATCAGACTTCTAGCCTCTGATGTCATCTATGCACATACCACACACACACACACACACACACACACAAATAAAAATAAATTTTTTTTAGAAATCATAAAATGACCCATACTTGTACTGTTTAGTGTTAACAATAGCATTACATTTTGGTATATGTGTTATTTTGGTCAAATCTACTTAATTCTGAATATCTATGTTAATTATGAATATCTATGAATAACTATACATATTCTTACAAGAATATACTTATATCTATATCTAAGTTAAAAATTATATCTGATGTTTTATAATCTGCTTAGTCACTTAGATTGTAACATTGTCTATATCTCATCATTTAGTAATTTTTACAGTGTCCAGAACCAGACTGACCCAAGTCTTTCTCAGAGGTCCCAATGAAAGGACAAAGGGAACTTTAGTTCTGTGTCATTGTCCAGGAATGGACTTGTCAAGGATGGTTAAGGCTGGAGCCAGTGCTTCAGAGAAATCAAGGCTATGGCTTCTGGGAACCCAACTCTCCCCCCTCGACTGTGGTTATCTGTCTTTAGGCAGCTGTTTTTGAGGTGCCCCATGTTCTTTTTGCTAGCATCATCTGACTTAGATCTCTGTGACCTTGGCTGCCTGTCCCCAATAGCATATATAATGTTGTACTTCTCAGTGAAGTGCATTCCTTGACATAAGTGATTGGTTTGTGCCAGACCTCCTGATCCCAGCTATTGCTGTTTCTTCTTTATTTCTTGTCTTTTACTGATTGGGGACAAGTGGCACCAAATGTGAGGCATGAGTATGAGACAAGTGGCACCCAACATGGGGCACCACTTGTCCTGAACCAACAGGAATAAGAGTCCTTAATAGTGAGGTGCTGAGTGGGAGGAATGGGGGTGAAATATATATATTTGCAGGAGGGAAAATAGCTAAGGTCAGCACAGAGCTAAGTCAGATAATGTTGGTAAAGAGAATGTGGGATACCTCAGACTCAGCTGCCACAGTTCAGGGGGAAGAATTAGGTATCCAGAAACTACAACCTTGACTCCTCAGAAGCACTGGCTCCAGACCTAGACTGGCTTGCCAAGCCTGCTCCTGAACAAAGACATGGGACTTAAGTTCTTTTCATGGGGCCTCTGAGAAAGTCTCGAGTCAGTTGGCTCTGGACACCACAAGCATAATGTTTAGTTCGGGGTGGGACCCCAGAGCCTTATGCATTGTCTGCTGGTGGATTACATGCCCAACTCTCTCCGCACGAGTTTTAATGATCATAGCATATCATGTATCACATTGATTTAAAGCTCAGTTCAGTGTAAATACTGTGTTCTTTATAATAACCGTAAACATGTTTTGTCAACAACAGTGAAATTGCAAGACATTCTTTTTCCAGGGACCGCTGGAGAAATCCTTACAGAGTTCTTCAGTTTCAGAAAGACAGAGAAATGTGGAACACAAAGCTTCTGCCATTAAAAACAGTGTGCAGGTGAGTGGTCTCGCATTGGGTAAGTGGTCTGCCTTATGTAGTTGTCTAGAAAGGCCAGCCCGGCCTGGGTGCTGAAGGCCAGTGCAGACATCTCAGAGGACATGTGTTTCTCTCATGCTGTGTTATATAGGAAAGACTTCCTTGAGGAAACTTTTAAGCTCAACTTACTTCTGATATTGAAACTGTCACATTGTCTGTGTCTTCTAGAGTAAGTTTGGCAACTTACAGTTCCTAAAATGTGCATACGTTTTCCCTAATTGTGCTCCACATATCCCTTTATCATCCTTGACCTGTAGGACACGTCATGTCACTCATTTCCTTTGCTATTGGTACATTTTAGTCCCTCTTCCCGTCAGTCTTATTATAGATTTGTTACTTTTATTGATCTAGAAAAGATGATTTGAAGTGGGACAGACTTTCTGAATTGTACCCAGAATGAATGTCGAAGTTTTTACTTCTAGACCTGCAGTTTAAAGATCAACTAAGATAAGCAGACATGTTTCTTCTCCCATCATTACAAAAAAGAATCAGACTCTGATGGTGGACCTACGGCAAATGCCGGAGCATTCTATCATGTTAAACCAAGGACTCTACTGACCCCAGGAGTATGTGAAAGTAGACAGTGGTTGTCTATTTTCTACTATAATATTGGGTTATAATAAGGGTACTTAAGCACATGAATTAAGTACATAGATGTATGTATCCAGTATCTCTTGTTGATGGTGGCACAGTGCTACCAACGACCTAGTGCATGGTAAGCCAGTTCTCCAGCACTGAGTTCCTTCGTAGTCCTCAGATTCCTTGTTAACACCTGAGAAGGTTGGTGCAACTGAACTTTACCATTTGTAGTTCTGTCCTCGTCCTTCCCTCCCCCCCACAGACCATCCCAGCATCTGTGAATGTTGGTTGCTAAGGGCTTTTTTTGAAATTGCCTGTCCAGGGATGCATTGGGTAAATGGTCTTCAGACATAGAGTGAATGACACAGGCCCTGCACTCAAGCTGATGTTAACTCTGTGGTACAGATCACACTCCTGAGTTCCTTATGGGAACAAAGCTAAACCCCAAGACAGACCACACACTCCCTCAGCTCCTTTCCCACCCTGTCCCTACTCAGCAGGTCCTTTCTGAGAACACACCCTTACTAGATCTCTATACCCAGTCTAGGGTAGAGGCTCTGATTTCAGAGTGCTGGACATGACTCTTAAGCAGAGCAGTAGTTGTCCACCAATGCACTTTGCCAATTAGGCTATAATCTCCATCTCTCTAGAGTATTCTGAAATGCAGCATTCACAAAAGGATTTCTGACCACCATGAGACCTTCTGCAAGTTATTACCACAAATCTTTTGCAAAAATATTGTTTGTAAAAAATTTACTATAACTGATGACAGTCTGAAGCCTTTTAACTGGTTTATCATTGATTTTTTTAAAAGAAATAATTCAATATATTATTTTTTATTGACCTTTCTGGTTAGAATACTCTGAAAACATCTTTTAATTCTGAGGTGAAAACAATGCATGTCTGCTTTAAAACTATATTTAATTTTCTTACATTTCTCCCAGGTAAGTGAGTTCCCTGTCTTTTAGTAGCCCATAGCCTTTTGTCAATCTTTGCTCTTGAGAAAATTACCATTCAAGTGAAATACTGCAATTGCATTGAAGTAGAGTAAAGCCAAATTATATCTAGATGGCTTCGAGTTCTCACCGGAGCACTTATTGCCATGTGTCTAGGACCCTCGATTTTCTTAAATAAAAAATGGAAATCACTCTTGTGGCAGATTGCCAAGAGGAAAATGCTTGTAAGGTTCAGGTCCCCTTCTTCTTCTATTTTATAAACAGAGGCATGTACATTTTATGAACTGTGGTAGTCACTTTTAATCCAGCACTCAGGAGGCAGAGGCAGAAGGATCTCCATGAGATTAAGGCCAGCATGGTCTACATAGCAAGCTCCAGGCTAGCCAGGGCTACTTAGAGAGACTCTGTCTCAGAACTTCATGAGTAGTGACACAACTAGATGAGAAAATACATGAAAAGCCAATATGCAAAATCTCAGTGCCAATTGATTATTATGACTGAATAGGGAAAGAAAAGTAAGAAAGTCAATAATCAATTATTAATTAATTAAGTAAAATTGCAGGCACGTTTTAAGAAATAGAAAGAAAAACTATTTTTGCAGAATTGTCCTAAACTGTACATCTCTGATTCTTGTTCACTAGTACACAGGGCAGCAGGACAGCCCGAAAGGGCAGGAGGACAGCCCGAGGGCAGCAGGACAGCCCGAAAGGGCAGGAGGGCCTTGTAAATGAAGTTATCTGATTAGCAGCTCTTGTAATTAGTTCAGAAATGAGAAAGAATATGCTGAAAGATTTCTTAAGCAGAAAGAAAAAAGTTAGGAGAGATGGCTCGGTGGCTAAGAGCAGTTGCTGCTCTTGCCAGGACCTGTATTTGGTTCGCAGCATCCACACAGCAACTCCTGTCACTCTAGCTCTGGGGATCTGATGACCTCTTCTGGCCTCCTCAGATACTGCATGAATGTGGATTAGCCATTTGGAGGTGTAGGCTCCTTAGTCTAGGAAGCTGTTGGAGACTGGCTTCCTCAGTGTATTGTTTATACATACATACAATGTTTCTACGGCAAGCTTGAGAATTAAAACAGTTTAATATTTTCTTTTGTATAAAGATGACAGAACAAGACACCAAATACTTAGAAGATCTGCAAGATGAGTTTGACTACAGGTATAAAACAATTCAGACAATGGGTAAGTTAATTGTTTTGTCTGTAACTCTCAATAGAGACATAAAAACAGCACAATTATTAGGGTTCTTCACTGGTAAGACTCAAATTGTGAGCCAATTTGATCTTGCTTATATGAGTCCCCCACCAACTTGTTTTTGAGGAATGTAGGCAAATAATATTTCCAGTTTGTGTTTTCCATCTCTCCATGTAAGTTTTAAACACATATACTTACCAACCAACTTAAAGAAAATTACAAGTTACATAAGAAATGATGCACACTGCGACATGTATCAACCCACCAACACCACCAGTAAGAGTATTCTAAGGAGCTAGGATCTCAGGGCTGGGTGTGCTGGCATGTGCATGTAATTGTAACACTTGTGAAGTGGAGATGCATAGCAAGGAACTTCCTCAAAAGAAAAACAAAACACAACTAATGAAAATAAAAATAATCAATACAGTCAGGAAGTCACTGATATGAGGTTTTATAATTTTCAAAAAATTGTAAAGTAGAAATATGCTTCATAGAAGAGAATTTAGAAAATAGGCAAGTATTAAAAATAAAAATTACATAAAGTCTCATGATAAGCATGGTTAAAATTTCTTGTGTTTTCTCTACTTTGTCACAAGCATATGTATCTATAAATTTATCTTCCAAAGAATTAGACATTTTGTATATGTTCTTGTGTATACAATTTTAAATTAAATTTTTATTTGTAAATATTTTTAAAACATAAATTTAATAATTGAATAAATATCTAAATATAAAGATTCTGAGTTAATTTGACTCTGTGTACTTAAACACTATTTACAGTTAGATGATTTTTAATAAATGGATGGAAAAAATGAAAACATTTATAAGACCCTAGATGTATAAGCAATAGTGTATTGATAGTCTAACTTCAATTACTGGGATAATCATTGAAACTCTAATTAGTCCTGTTTAGATTATTGATAGGACCATGCCAATATAGACTTATTAGTTTAGATTATGGCACTCTGTTTGTGTTAGACAATAGAAAACATTAGGTAGGTACCTTATTTACTTTTCCATTATTATAAAGAGCATGTCCAAGGCAACTTTTAGAAGAAAGTGTTTAATTGGTGGTTTGATTACAGTTTCAGAGGTTTAGTCCATTATCATCATGGCGGGGAGGATGGTGGCATACAGGCAGGTGCTGGACCAGTAGTTGAAAGCTACATCCTGATCTTTAGGCAGAGTAAAAGACACTGGGGCTGGCCTAAGTTTTTGTAACTTCAAAGGCAATCCTGATCCCCAGGGACACACCTCCTTTTAACAAGGCCACACCCACTCTAATCCTTTCCAAACAGTTCCACTAACTGGGGATCAAGCATTAAAACATATAAGCCTGTGGGGTACATTCCTATTCAAACCATCTTAACAAGGAAAGATGGGAACCCGGAAATAATTTTACAATTTTACTGCAAATTTTTATTTCAAAATATGTTTTTAAAAACAAAGTAAATATAAACATCTATTTTACAGAATCTCTTTTATTAAAATGTTAACACATGCCTTAAAGGCAATATGGATGATTGTTTTCTTTTAATGGGTGCAATTTATTTATATTTTATTAATCATTCCATTCATTTACATCTCAAATGATATTCCACTTCCCAGTTACCCCTCTACCAACCCCCATCCCATGATATACCACTTCCCAGTTACCCTTCCACCAACTTCCCATCCCACATCTGCCCTCTCCCTTGCTTGTATGAGGGTGCTCCTCCACCCACCCACACTCTCCCACCCCACCACTCTGGCATCCCCCTACACTAGGGCATCAAACCTCCCCAGGACCAAGGGCCTCCCTTCCCATTGCTGTCAGGCAAGGCCAGCCTCTGCTATATATGTATCTAGAGCCATGGATCCCTCCAGGTACACTTTTTGGTTGATGGTCTAGAGTCTGGAAGAACTGGGTGGTCAGATCAGCCTATGTTGTTCTTTCAATGGGGTTGCAATCCCCCTCCACTCTTCTAGTCCTTCTGCCACCTCCCCCACCAGGTTCCCTGAGCTCAGTCTGATGGTTGGCTCCCAGCATCCACATCTGCATTGGTCAGTTGCTGGCTGGACCTCCCAAGGAACCACCACACTTGGTTCCTGTCCGCAAGCGCCTCTTGACCACAGCAACAGTGTTGGGTTTGGTGTCTGCAGACATGATGGATCCCTAGGTGGGGCAGTCCCCGGTTGGCCCTTCCTTCAGTCTCTGCTCCATTTTTTTTTGTCCCTGTTCTTCCATGTGTGTTCTTTTATGTCTGGGTTACCTCACTCAGGATATTTTCTAGTTCCATCTAGTATGGAACATTGTTATCAAATGCTAATTTTTCTGAAGAAAGTGTCTTTCGCCAGGCAGTGGTGGTGCACACTTTTAATCCCAGCTCTTGGGAGGCAGAGGCAGGTGGATTTCTGAGTTCGAGGCCAGCCTGGTCTACAGAGTGAGTTCCAGGACAGCCAGGGTTACACAGAGAAACCCTGTCTCAAAAACCAAAAAAAAAAAAGAAAGAAAGAAAGAAAGAAAGAAAGAAAGAAAGAAAGAAAGAAAGAAAGAAAGAAAGAAAGTGTCTTTCAGTCTCCTGTCATATTCAGGATGTCATGGCCACCATGAAATATTCAAAATGCTCATGATTATTTAAATGTACAATTTTCTGTTTAAAAGAAATATCATAACTTGGGTTTAATCACTTATCAAAGGGAGCAGGGATCCTAGGAAAACACTGTATTTCATCAAGCATCTTTGAAAACAGATTTATTCCAATTTCCATGTAAACTATGAAGTTTAAGGATTAATAAGTTACAGTAAACAATAAAACTATTTTCAGTGTAGCATTTTATTATCTAAGTTTCCTCAGTATTTTTCAGCTTTTATGTGCATTATAAAGAGTTGAAAACCAGTTGTGGTGGCTTACACCTGTAGCCCAGTACTTGGAGGTGGAAGCAGAAAGAAGACCTAGTGTTCAAGACCATCCTCAGCTATGCAGCCAGTATAAAGCCAGCCTCGGTTAAGTGGCAGCCTGGCACACACAAACAGACATGAGAATGAGTCAAACGATTTAATCATGAGCACAAAGAAGTCCCCCTTTCCTTATATCAAGCAAGCAAGGTTATCCTTAATGCAGGCTGGACCAGAAAAATAAATCCATTACAAAACCTTCCTTTACCCACTGCCAACAAGTGAATAAAAAAGAGTGAAGAGCATTCCTCTGTAGGAGGCAGTGGCCACTGCTACAGGCAGGTGGTCAGGAATATTTGGCAGGGACTAGCTGGGTTTAGCCACTGAAGAATAGGGCAGTCGGGAGACATGGAGATAAGAAATTGGTAAGGACGCGCTTTTCCAGGCAGGAAATAGGTGCGCCCGACAATTTTGCCAAGAAGGCAAGTTGAAATTGAACACCTGCAACTGTATGTCTGTGTCTTTTATCCAAGGATTCTAGGGAAGCTGGGAGAGGGCTGGTAGCACAGTCACCTCCCAGAGTAAAGGCAGGTAGAGCATAAAGCTACACACAGCATTCCTCCTGCATCTGACTGTAGGTAGATAAAAGGTCTCTTGTGCATGCTTGTGTGCAACTCTTCTCGGCAGAATAAGGACATTCTTGGATTGGCTTCCATCCTCAACACAAGAAGCCTATTTGTCTCTACAACCTAAGCCCCGGTCCTGTCCAGGACTGGACTGGGGGTGAATTGAGTGGACTTGACATTCGGAAGTAAAAAGATCTGCCTAAAGATAATTCTGAATCTCATTTCCTTCCCTTTGCAGATCAAGGTGACAAGAACAGTATCCTGGTGAACCAAGAGGTTTTGACACTGCAAGAAATGCTTAATAGTCTAGACTTCAAGAGGAAGGTTGGTGAAGAACTTAATCTGCCATTTGTCTGACTTCCTTTTCCTAAACCTCATCCTACATAACCAAGGCCTCAGATTTTATCAGTTCATTTACACTGAATGGAAAATGGTAGAGTTTCCAGGAACTGTTCTCCATGTCTCTGGGTAAACTTTTATGGTCACCTCAGCCTCAGCCTCCCAAACGTATTTGTGTGATTCAAGGGCTAGAGGGGTTATTAACTTCTGTGGAAGTTGGACCCGAGCTTTATTTTTCACTGTTTCAGACATAGGTTAGGTTCTAAAGTGGGTTATACTACACATTTCTAGTTAAGAATTACTAGATGATGTAAAACTCTATTGGAAAATTAGTGTTCTATATTCTATTCTGAGAATGGCATTGTTAAATACTGTCCTATTTATGAAATCTCTCAAGACTTAAGAATAGTTTGTTAGTAACAATTTTTTTTGGCTCAGTGAAATATTTTCAAGACAGTAAATATTTCTATTTCAATTTTCTACCTGTCTTTAAAAGTAAATGCAATTGATATTTAACCAATAACTGTTAAATCAGTAGTTCACTTCTAAAAGATCATTTTTGGTGAATAGACTTATATGCACCCAAATAAGTTTATTTTCACTTTAAATTGATTATAAATATAATTAGGTATATGTAAGATTGCAAGCACACAAGCAGTGTACATAGCAGATAGTCCAAGCTAACACGTAAGGCATTTATGGATGAGCTGTTTCACGTTTTATATGCACCGTCTTATTTTGTTCGAGAAACAAAGTTAGAAAGAGAGAAGGAACTCTGAAAATAATGTAGCTCATCCGTCTACTTTTATATATAAATGAAAGAACTAAATTATAACAAGGTTAAATGCTTTGTCCAAACTCACAAACCTGAAGAGAAACTCCTGCCCCCTAATTTCTATGCTTATGAAAGTTATATTTTACTATGCCTCCCTAAACACAAATAAAGTCTGAAGAAAAAGTAACACAGAAGGCCCAAGTTTTAATCAGTATTTTTGGAAAGAGATGGATAATCACATTCATTTTAAAAAGTAGAAACAGGCACTGGAGCAATGGCATAGGGAGAAAGAGCAATGAAGGCTCATCTTCCAGAGGACCCAGGTTCCATTCCCTGAACCCCCACACAGTGACTCACAAGCAACTGAAACTCCATTCCTAGGGGATCCAACACCTCTCCTGCCTTCTGGAGGCACTGCACACACATTAGCTGGACAAACACGCAGGCACAACACCAATACACATATAAATAAATAAAATCAACAACTGTTAGAAATGGCGTCAAACGCATATTTAGGACAGCGTGATTCAATATTGACACAGACGGTCCCACAGGACACTTTAGACTGATGCCTGAGAATGCCAAGCCGTGACCACAGCTCTCATGCTATTATTCAGTTGTAATGACTTTATTGTTTGAGAAGGCACTATCAAATATTTGGTTAATTTCAGTCAACTCTTTGTCTCTCCACCCAGTGTGGTTTTGTAAGCAGAAGTGTAACCTGGTGTTGTGGGGATCTCTTTGCTTGCTGTGGGTTTGTAGGAAGCACTCAGTAAGATGACGCAGATAGTGAACGAGACAGACCTGCTCATGAACAGCATGTTGCTGGAAGAACTACAGGACTGGAAGAAGCGGCAGCAGATTGCCTGCATCGGTGGCCCACTCCACAATGGGCTGGACCAGCTTCAGAACTGGTAAAGCGATTGACTTTAGTTTCTAGTGAAAACCACAGGAAGCATAGGCTGCAGTTGCTAAGTGAGAGTCTAGCCTATACCAGGCTGGGAACCACTGAGCAGGAAGAAGCCACTGCTCTGTGTCCTTAGCTTGCCTCCTTTGGAGAGAAAAAGGAAGCATTTCCCATACATAAGAATTGCTTGGTAAGCAAACATGATATCTTAAAGGACTCAAATGGCTTATTTTTGAAGCCTACAATGCATGTCTTTAAGGGTATAATAAACATTAGCTTCAAAAATCTGAAAAACAACTTTTTAAAATGTGTGTTTTATGGTATAAGCTCAACATTTAGTTTTATATTTTCAAACACATTCACTTTGTGAAAGATGTTGGTTAAAGATGCAAAATTTCAGTAGGAAAGAAGAGTAAGCTTAGGAAATCTATCACACACCATGATGACTGTAGTTACCAATATGTTATATACTTGAAAATTACTACATTGAATTTCTGTTCTTACAAAAGGAAGACTGTGGGAGACAATGCATATTTTTTTTTAGTTTTGATTTGGTCAAGCTTCAATATATAAATATAGCAAAACATCATCTGTAAAACTACAAATATACACAATGCCTTTTGGCCAGTTAAAATGTAAGTTAAGCTAGGTATGGTAACATACATCTGCCATCTCAGGGGAGTCACACAAGTTCCAAGCCACCTTGGTCTATAGAGCAAGACCCTGTACAAAACTATTAACACAATAACAAGAGACATAAAAATCTCCAACAGTCAGTACAACAAGGCATCGCTACCTAATATGCAGATGGGCTGTTAAATGTAGATACCATCTGTTTACATTAAAGGATAAAAATGTTGATAAGGTTTTCTGACTCATAACTGCAAAATAAAATGATCTGGCTAAGAAAACAATTGGAAAACATAGGGAGGAAGAAAATCATTCGGTTACCATTCAAAACTGCTTTCTAAGAGATAATTCAAGAAAATGGAAATTTGCCATGCCTCAGGCTTGCTCCTCCAGTGAATTAAAGATGTGGGCTCGTTTTCAAACACACTGACTTTCCTCGATTCTCTAAGTCCAAAGGACTGTGCTGTGAAAACAAGACAAGCCACACAGGACGTAATAAAAACTACAAATTAATGGGGCCTGCAGTGAGCTAGGGGGCCACAGCTCCCTCCCTGCTCCTTTCTGTGTACTTGAGAGAAGAGTTGCTGGGGTGCTCTGCTCCTCTATCGGGAGACCCTGTCCTCCTCTTCTTCCTCTGTTTCAGTCTTTCTAATTCTCTATTCTGACCTAATCCTCACCTCCATTTCTAAGCCAAGATCAGCACATAATGAGCAGAGTTGCACTTGAGTATCAAAGCAAGGCTTCCCAAACACTAGCCTGTGCCAGAATGACCAAGTCACCATTTCCTACTAACGCTCAGGAGTTGCAGCTGTGTAACGGGGAGGGAGATGAGTCCGACACATTAGCGTTCTTCATGGCCTGCACTCTGTGTTTTTTAAATTGGTCTGTCTCTAACTTTTAGTGGGAGACATATTCTTAATATGCAAACTTAACAGGATCTAAAGGGCAATTAAAAGGAATTTGGTGCCAGATGCTGACAATATTTCATAAAGGATGTCTGTAAATTAAAAGCACAAATTAGAAAATATTAACCATAATTCATATTCAGGAAAAAAGGGTTAGGAAAAAATGAAGAATTGTCAATAATCATAATTTTAATTAATTTAACAATCACTTAATCATTTATTATTTATGAAATATGATCAGTTGTTAAACTAGCTTCATCACTAAGTAGGGAAGGAAAAAACCTCTCATTTGCTGTTCAATAGCTTTACTCTACTGGCAGAGAGTCTTTTCCAACTCAGACAACAACTGGAGAAATTACAGGAGCAATCTACCAAAATGACCTATGAAGGGGACCCCATCCCCTCTCAAAGAGCACACCTGCTGGAGAGAGCTACCTTCCTGATCTACAACCTGTTCAAGAAGTAAGTGAATCACTAGGATTGTAGACCTCCCTCAGCACGGAGCTGTGGGGATGCCCTGGGGTGGAGGGACAGTGAGAGTGCTGCCCCCAGGAAGCCATGATAGCACCCCAGAGAGCTCCAGATCCCATTTCCACTCTGCTTCTCAATCAGCACCTCTTCTCCTAGCAGTTGACTCAGTTTTCCATAAGGTACTAACCCATACCACCCGCCTCCCACGCAGTTTTCACATTTTAAAACAGACTTCTTTCTTCTTGAGTGTGTATCTAAAAATTGAGGCTGGGAAGCCCTTTGTATAAGTTCACTGAAGAAAATATTCTAATACGCGCCAGAAGCGCCAGTGTTCAGTCCAAAGCGACATAAATCAAGTCTCTCTTTTGTTGTATAGGGTGAACATGGACCTGTATTGAGTCCATTAGAGTAATTAAGAATTACCACTGTTAGCTGATCGGTGGTGGTGCACACCTTCAATCCTGAAACTTGGGAGGCAGAGGCAGAGGCAGCCCGATCTACGGAGTTCCAGGGCTGCCAGGGTTACACAGAGAAATCCTGTCTTGAGAAAGAAGAAAGAAAGAAAGAAAGAAAGAAAGAAAGAAAGAAAGAAAGAAAGAAAGAAAGAAAGAAAGGAAGGAAGGAAGGAAGGAAGGAAGGAAGGAAGGAAGGAAGGAAGGAAGGAAGGAAGGAAGGAAGGAAGGAAGGAAGGAAGGAAGGAAAGAAAGAAACAAAGGAGAAAAAGAAAGAGGAAAAATTACTAATTAGATATGATTTTCAGGCATTTTATTATTATTATCATTTTATACCTATGATCTGAGAAGTTGCTGGGAATATCAGAGTGGAATAGAGGTTTCAGCATCTCCTAGGTGTAAAATGTTTGGACTCTAAGGGAAAATAGTATCCTATTTTTCTAGGTTTGCCCTGTCAATATTTCTGAGTGTTTTCACATGATATTTCCTTTTTATCTAGTTCATTTGTGGTCGAGCGACAGCCATGCATGCCAACACACCCTCAGAGGCCGATGGTACTTAAAACCCTCATTCAGTTCACTGTAAAACTGAGGTAGGCAGAACACACTCTGTCCTTTTATGTCTATGGCACTGTAGTCACTGCTAATTAAGGAGCCGTACATGCAGCTGATCCTCTTGGAGCACCTGCTGCGAGCCCAGTGCTGAACTTTGGTAAATCCCTGCAGAAATGGTATGATGAGACCTTGTTTGTCAAGAGCTAGACAACGTGGGAAATTAATGAAGACATGAGGGATACTAGCATGAAAGTATGCAATCATAATACCAGGCACTTTGGGATTAATTGCTGGAAAGGTTGGTGTGGAAAAAGACTGGAAAGACAGAAGGGAGAATTGCAGGAGAGTGAGCGTACAGAGAGAATGGCTTTGAGTCTGTTTTGGAACAGAGTGGAGCAGGGAGAAATAGGATAGAAAAGCTGGTTGGGGGCAGGCTGTGGAAGGCTTTGACTCTACAGGAAATGCAGTAGCACATTCTTCCCCTGTGATTACCTGGTAAATGGCTTATTGGGGTTCCCTCAAAAACTCTGAACACCGCAGCTTTCAGTGTGTCCTTGCAGAGTACCTTATTTAGAGACATGTGGGGTCTGTAGGATTTTCAGTAGTTTCTTGTATATTTGGTACTCTTATATCAGTATGAATAATCAAAACTTGGGTTTTCTCTAGTGAACTTAAGACAATGTCAGTCTTACTTTCAAAGATTTTTATTGTACCTTAAAATCCATCCCAAAGCTGCATATTCCTAATCACTAGGTCACCTTTGGAAGTCTGAGCAAATTAAAGAAGTCTTTATTGATTCTATGGGAGAGAGCAACGGAGGGTTCTCCCCTTGGCAGGATTCTTGATCTCATAGCAGCATTGGAACCCAATTGTTAAAGGGAAGGCACTTTTTAATTTGCATTTCAAAACTCCTAATTAAACCTCTCAGTCAATTTCTTTATGTGAATTTTGCACCATGATTCAAGGACAGAAACAGGGGTTTAGCTGGGTTCCTTTTAAAAATTTCATTCTCGAAACTTGTTCATTCCCCATCTCAGTGCCTCAGTAGAATCCAGGAGACAGTAAAGCAGGGTGAGGGGCAGTGGATACCCACCCATGTAGATGAAAGGATGTTGAAAATACTTTATGAGAGAAAAGAGGAGGTGATACGGATTGTCTAGCAGAACATTACAACCAGAAGAGGTGCCTGAGCTGGTAGCACTTTGTACTTGTTTGAAATGATGCCAGAGGCTAGATCACTATCCTGGCCTGGGCATCCTGTCTTCCTTTTCAACTTGACTGCTGGGTCCTCACCTTTCTTTTCTGAACTTTGCACCCACTTTCTAGCTAGATCATGCAAGGTTTCCCCCCTAAAGCCTCTCTCGGCCATAGTATTGTGCTCTTCCGTTTCATAGGGAGGGTGATATGGAGATTCTAGGTTCTTAACCTTCCTCAGGGTGACCTTTTGATACAGTTCCTCATGTTGTGATGACCTCCAACATAAAATTATTTTGTTGCTACTTCATAACTGTAATTTTGCTACTGTTATAAATTATAATGTAACTATCTGATAAGCAACCCCCAAAGGGATCTCAAGCCCACGGCTCTAGACTCAATCATCAATGCCTTACAATAGATCGAATGCTTTCTGGAGCCAAATAAGGAGAAAGATGGAAAAGAAAAAAAAAGTATGTCCATATTCTGAGATCACCCTCTTCACCATGTACTACCAATCTTACACTTGACATACACCAACTTTGTGTTTCATGCAAGATGATCAAAGGCCCTTTGCTTCATTGCCTGGGTGTTAATGAGCTTTGGTCTCCTCCATTCTGTATACATCTCATCTGCTGAGCTGGATTCTTTTCTTTTACACATAGCCATGCCCGGCTTTCTCCCTTAGCCAATCTCTGCTACACGAGTTTCCAGATATCTGAGTTTACGCTCAGTGTGCACGAGCTCAGTATATACTGAATGAGTGTATAAGGCCTGGGAAGGATGCATGCATGAATGAATGGGTTAGTGAATGACTGAATATGTCTGCAGCTGCAAGGAACCCACAGACATAAACACATTATGGGAAACCTTGGGGATTTGGGGGTGAAAACCAAAAAAATATAAAGGCTGACATCGAAAGAAGGAATTCAAGAAATTCTTAACTGCACTTGAATTGTTCCTTTCAAGTTAGGATTTTTTTTTCTTACGAGTATATTTACTCATATGAAAATATATTACTAAAATTGGAATTTTCTATATTCATTTTAGAAGTCTGGTCTTTCTCAGTATTTTCACCATAAAAATTCTCAAAAATATTTAGTTTTGCTGTGTTTACAAAGTATTTGTTTCTGTGCTATGAGAAGATGGAGTCATGTTAATAGACTTGCAAAAACCCCTCATTTACATATATGTCATCCAGATCTCAACCCAAACATACAGCTGTTTTTCAGAATGGGCCAATGTATTATCTAGTATCTATCAACTGAGAAAATGTGCACACAGCAAGAATGTTTGTCAATAATGACGTTGACTGGTACCAGTACAGACACAGAGAAAACTAAAGAGGTTTTTACATTTTAAATCACATTAACATATAAGTGGAGATGATGTAGTTTTATTTATATGTATATGCTAGAAATATACTTAATTCTTTAAATGTAGAAAAAGCTTTTAACACTTCCAATTTTTTATCTTTGATTCTTCATTCCTGTCTCTTTCCAGATTACTAATAAAATTGCCGGAACTAAACTATCAGGTGAAGGTAAAGGCGTCCATTGACAAGTAAGCGTCCTAATTTAATTTCAAATATGACAATGACAGATTGTTTTAAATTCTTACACAAAAGTTTTGAACGCTTGTGTTTTATTTCTTTTACTTCACATATCAGTCTACTTTAAACATTTGACTTCAAGTTCCAACATTTAGCTGAACTCTGTAAATAATTCATTTTTAAAATTTTGCTATGAGGTGTAGATGATGCTCCATGTGTACAATTTGAAGTAGTGTAGAAACATCCTCCTGGATCTAATAATCAGCTCATTTTAGAGTTTCTTCTTGCCTTTACAGGAATGTTTCAACTCTAAGGTAAGATATTTACTTTGTAGTTTTATTTTATTTTTGGGGTTGTGGCTTTTTTGTTCTTTTGGGGTTTTTTTTGTTTGTTTGGTTGTTGGTTTTTGCTATTATCTTAAGTATATGTTGACCCAAAACCATCTAAAAGCAAAGATTTTTCTCCCCAGCAATAGAAGATTTGTGCTTTGTGGAACTCACGTCAAAGATATGGCCAGTGAGGAGTCTTCCAACGGGAGCCTCTCCGTGGAGTTTAGACATTTGGTAAGAAGCAGGAAGACCTCACCGCGGTTCCTCTCCCAGCTTTGTTAACAGGCTGCATAATTCAGAGTATTTTGTTGTGTTTCCTTCATGAAATCAATTACCACAGTGAAAAGCAAAGCATGTCATCATCAAAAAATTAACACAGTAGAAAGGACATGAAGCAAGAACTCAGAGTGAGTTCTTAGCAGTAGCAAGACGGAGCTGCATGCGTCCATGGTGACTGGCCGGTGATCATCATAAAAGCGGCAGAGATCTGTTTTAAAATGCAGAGCAGTTCTGGTTTCATTTTTAAAGTCCACCAGGAAGTGACACTCAATAACGCACAGCAGAAAGCACTTTCAATTCACAACAGCTTGGGCTGTTCTTGGGATGTCCCAACACATCACTGTATGTTGTATAGTCTACCTTGACGTTGTCTAGAAAGCTCTGGTCCCTGCCCCGTCCTGGGTTCCTCCTGTTTACCACTTCCTCTTGAACTAGAGCTCTCTTTCTGCGCTCTCACCCCCCCCCTCCGTGTGTGTGTTTGTGTGTGTGTGTGTGTGTGTGAGAGAGAGAGAGAAAGAGAGAGAGAGAGAGAGAGAGAGAGAGAGAGAGAGAGAGAGAAGGGGGAAAGGAGGGGAGGGGGAGGGGAGAGGGGGGAAGAGGGGAGAAGGAAGAGGGGAGAGAGGAGAGAGATAGTTCTTAGATTTCCAAAGACCCTAGATTGCCTTTCTTGCCAGAAACATGCTATTTCTCTGGTTTATTAATTAACATTTACCCATTGCCCACCTGGATGTTGGACACCACCTTAAGGGTTCACTTTCTGAAACATCAAGCTGGTTAGCAGAAAGACTTCTACCTGCAGTGTGTGTGTGTGTGTGTGTGTGTGTGTGTGTGTGTGTGTGTGTGTGTGTGTGTACAGTCATTTGGGGTTTAGTTTGGTTTTCAGTTTTTACTTGTGTTGGATCTCAGCAGGTAAGTGAAGTTTCAGGAAGTGAGACAACAGGAGTTGTTGTTAACAAAGCCAACCTACACCTTTGACTGAAAGTGAAGACTAGGAGTGACTGGCTTGATGTGATAATGACCCTCCATCTAAACGCTATTATTTTCTTTCTCAAAGCAAGCGAAGGAGATGAAGTGCAGTGCTGGGAATAAAGGAAATGAGGTAAGGACCTGGGCTTCTAGCAAACAGCCCTCTATCATTAGATTCTCTTAAACTGCTTAATTGCATATAAAATCAAATCTATGTTTCCCTGACTATAAACGGAACGCTTGCTCATTGCAGATAATATGGAAATGTTTAAAGAAGATGAAAATAAGATACCATATTACCCCATTGACCTGATGTATCGGTCAAATCTTCTGTTTATAGATCTAAGCCTCAAAAATGTGCCACATACACTGTTTCATAACATATACTGTTTGATGGACATAACTGCACATGGCTAATAGCTGTCCATCATGCCCAGTCCTTTTGGAGAATGTGATTCAAACTGTTTCATTATAGCCAGGCAGTGATGGCTCCTGCCTTTATCACAGCAGTAGGGAGGGTGAGGCAGGTGGATCTTTGTGAGTTCAAGGCCAGCCTGGTTTACAGAGCAAGTTCCAGGACAGTCAGGGCTGCACAGAGAAAGTGTGTCTTGAAAGCCCCCCACCCCGAAAGTTTAATTATATCTTATAGAGGTGCCGTGGTTTTTTAATTAGCTCTCCTTTATAGCAAACTATCTTAAAATCATCCCTATTCACACAGATATGAAGTAAGTTTCAAAAATGATGGCATATTACAGAAGATCATACCTGAAAAAAATAATTATTTGAAAGTATAGTATCAGTTACTTTGATCTCTAAGGTTCATATTTCACCATGTGAACTGGACAAACTGAAGCTTGCCTGAGCAATGAGGCCTGAGCAATCACCCATTCAGTAGACTTGTGGAATCCCGGGCTGGATATGACATGAAGGCCATCTTCTGAGTTGGCCTAGAAAATTAGTCATTATAGTTTTGATCTTCAAGTTTGAATATAGGAAATTAAATTTGAGTCCACATTCCCAACAGTGACTGCAAATGTAATCCTTGGAAAATCACATGATAAAGACACGTTGCACTTTTTATGTTCTAAGTGATGAGAGATGATACCTCACAGACCTTGCTCAGAGCCTGCTGAGGTGAACCTGAGTACTCAAAGCAGTTGCCAGCAGTAAAGGCGTGTTACAATACAGTCTCTACAGATCCAGTCACCTGGCTTGATAATCATAGCTCTTAAGACAAAGATGGCTAAATCATCTGGAAGAACTTTGTAAAACCCAGCATCTAGTGGCAGTAGTCTGTCTGTCTGTCTGTCTCTCTCTCTCTCACACACACACACAGGTCACATGACTCACCACAAAGGTCTAATGTCCAGTCATGTTCCCTTCTGTGAACTCTTCGTTGTCTCGGTTGCACATTAGAAACCATTATATCCCACGGCCTTATGGAAGTTGAGCTGTGCTCCTTCCTGATCAGAGTCGCTGCTAAAGGCAGAGTCTCAAGTGAATCTTGCCTCCCAGTCACTGCACATAGAATGGAGCTTTTGAGTTTGAGGGCTCTAGCAAAATAAATAAGAGGAATTCTTTCCCATGAAGGTTTTTCTAAGTTTCCTGAACCATTCTTATAAAAAAATAATATAAACAAAAGCCCACTACGCACATCTCGGTGGAATTTTGAACACAGTTGTAATATTTCATTCAGCTTGACATCTCTTAATGTTATTATTTACAAGTCTGAACAAACAAAGCACAATTATTCTGAACTTTTCTTAAACAAAACATATTTGGGAATACATTTGGGAATACATCCAAATAGCTCAACTCTTGCAGTACATTGTCATCTTTACCAACGTGAAAGAAAAATCTGTACTAGGATTTCCTTAGAGACAGAGCTCTAAGTAAATCATCTTCCTCTATAGAAAACCCAAGCACTGTCTTATTAGTAATGTCTACTTATATTGCTTTGAATTTATGTCCTCTTATTTTCTAGTTGATAACAAAATCATACAGCCATACGATGACTTTGTTTATTTTTTTTATTTTTTCAAGTTTGTTAAAGTGGGGCCATTGTGTTTAAGATATTCTTTGAGCTCCCCCTATTGATAGAATCTTAGTATGGTGTCAAGGTACATTTTGAACAAGCCACAGGCTCAAACACTGTTTTGTGTGCTTAAGACACACTTGACTGGTGTGAAGCACATGGAGAAAGATGAGGCAGCCATCAGGGATATGGCCAGGAGAAATGACCAAAGGAAAGAGAGGAAAAGAATAGTTGGTATATAAGGTGGTGGTGTTCAGAAATCCACAGGGCCAACGATTGTAGTAATACATTTTAGGAAGATGGGAAGCAATGATACCATGACCTTCAAAGGTTGTTGTTGCTTATCTGGGAGCAGCTGCAGCAAGCTGGTACTCCTGCTGTATATTCTGGCGATAACACTGCTAAGTGGGTAGCATACATATTCAAGTTGACCTCACTCAAGTTTGACCAGGCAGCTAATGAACCTTGATAGCCTGGACTGCTGATCCTTCTGGAATCCATCCCTTTGGGATCTTACAATCTCTGGGAAGGTGGAGCACCTCACCTCACACATGGCCTGCTATACTAGCTCAGAAGTGGGAGCTGTTTCAGCATAGACTCCTAGCCAAGCCTAGAAGGAAATTAACATAACATTTCTTTAGGAAATGTGAATACCCTTTCTCTGCTGGGTTCCACTCCCTTTCCCTTTGCATCCCTGCTAAGCCTCTGGGGAATATGAAAACAGCATTTGAATTGGGCTCTACTTTTCAAAACAATGTCCTCCTCTCAATTTTCTTATCTACTGAACATGGTTAATGTTACCCTACACTTCCAGGGTTGCTGATTATTGGTGGTGTGGGGGTATAGGTTGGCTGTGGTTCTTACAGATCAAGAACTTGTGCTGCCTGCTCAATGGAGGCCAGGTATTATATTGACGGAAGCTCACCTTCAGTGACTTGAAACTACCATAGATCCTCCTCTTTCTCTGTGCACGTGCCATACACATGCTTAGCTGAAGAGATGGCCTCTTTGGTGGGACTCAGGACACAACCCCAAGCTGCATGCACATCTGTCTCTGAAACCTCAGACTACATTTCTATAAGCGCCCTTCGGGAAATTTCTTGTTTTGAGTTTTTTGATTCCATCCTAAGGTCCCCTACACTGTCCCTACTATACACACACACACACACACACACACACACACACACACACACACACACACACACACACACAACCTTGGGTTCTGAAGTTGTGCTTTTGTGATTGTGAGACTCATATTGGATGACTGTTAACTCACAAGGGGGTGTCAAGGTGATGGGGATGTCTCCATTCTCCCCTAGATTTAAAGCACCCTGTAACTAGTTTTAAGCTTAGGCAAAGGGAGGAAGTTGCCTGATACTTATTCTTTTCTCAAAGGTCCAAGGAATCAAACAGGAGCTTCAGGAATTCCCTCCCGTAGTTAAAGCTATCTGTAACCTTGGGCCTTTCCACCCACAACCAGGTTAACAAAATTATGACTCTGAGACTTCTTCTATATGAATAAATGCCTAGGCCAACAGCTTTGCTTGTTCCCTGACTACTTCATAACTCAGTTACCTGTTTATTCTATTCTAAGCCATGCTTTGTGGCTGGTTACCTGGTCCTCAGTTTCATGCAACTGTCTTCTGTCTGGGGCAAATCTCTCATGCCTGATTATCTTCCAGAATATCTCTCTCTCTCTCTCTCTCTCTCTCTCTCTCTCTCTCTCTCTCTCTCTCTCTGTCTTCTGGATGGCCCACCTTCTAATTCTGCCTCAGGTTATTGGCCATAGGCTTTTTTTATCGATAGGTGAAATGTTCACACACTGCACAAATGATTCCCTCCACACCTCCGCTGACTTGGACTGGAGATTAAACGTGTCACTCTGGGTCAGCTTTTCTTAATCTTTTTTTTACAGATGAGAGCATAGATAGGAAATTTTTAAAAATATGTTTTGCTGTTTGACAAAACAGGTCAGTGAGATGGCTCCATGGGAAAGAGGCTTGTCACCAAGCATTGGGAGACCCATGTTCAATTCCTGTAAGCTATATGGTGAAAGAAGAGAAGCAATTCCCACAAGTTTTCCTCTGACTTCACTACTCAAGTTATGGCACACACCCCAAACCCCATCCTTTACACAAATTTTTTTTTTTTAAAACTTATTAGAACAGATAGTCTCTGATGCTTCTTTGTCTAAAATTTTACAATCCTCAGAAGTAGGAAATGGTAGGAGCTTTAGATTGTTTTAAATGAACTTTAAATTTTTGTTTTGGAATACTTCCACATACCTTGAGGGTAGCAACTGCCCCCTGTCCCACCTTTGTCCCTTCCCAGGGAGAGTCACAATAAAAATAAATAAATAAATGAAATTATACTGTCTCCTCTCTCTCTCTCTCTCTCTTTCGAGACAGGGTTTCTCTGTGTAGCCCTGGCTGTCCTGGAACTCACTCTGTAGACCAGGCTGGCCTCGAACTCAGAAATCCGCCTGCCTCTGCTTCCCAAGTGCTGGGATTAAAGCCATGTGCCACCACTGCCCAGCTATTCTGTCATCTCTTAAGTGACTAAAATTTGAAGCTACCACTCTATCATGTAAAACAAGCATTCCTAGGTCCTTTCAGAAGGATTTCTGGCACTGTAGTCTCTCCAGATTGCTCTGTGTCAGCAGGCTTGACTGATACATGACTTTGGCCACAGACTAAAGTGTTGATGATTCTAGGTGATGGAAAGGTGTGAAGTACAAAGAAGCTATCAGTAAATCCTGCGTGATGAGTTTCCCTTCACTAAACAGCCAAACAAATGTTCTTTCATGGTTCAGTGTTCTCAAACACAGACGCACTACTCATGACCCAACCAGTTCACAGCAAGCTGATTTTCTTTGAACTGAATGGAGGCATTGTAAGTTTTCTTTAGGAGAGAAAATGGCATAAGTCTCTTCCTATAAGCCCGGCCTTCTGAGAGTGGAGCATCCATCCAGAATCCTCATTGTACATGCTAAGAACACTTGTCATTTCCATGAATTTCTTATGAGTCTGTGACTATGGGCTCTGGTACAATTGTACCACTAGCCAACTCTTGACATTATTTACCAGTATCCAAGCTAGTTCTTAGCTTTGTTTTTGTTGTTTTTAATGTGCTGGATAAATATTTGCTGAAAGAATTGGTTCCTAAGTGCTGCAGTTTTCCCTGTGTTATGTAGGTTATGCTTTGCTAAACAAGCAAAGGGCTGGCACCATGGTGCACACTTGTAACCTCAGTACTCAGAGGAGGGGGAATAGGGAAGACAGGAGAGTTTAAGGTATTCTTCAGCTCACAGCAAGTTTGAAACCAGCCCAGGCTACAGGACACTCATTTTAAGCAATCAAACAAGCAAAGAACAGACAAGAATTTCTTCTTACTGGAGGAATTAATTATCAATTCATATTGTCTAGGATTCCAGGATATGCTACTAGACAGTCAGGAGAAAAAAATAATATAGGGACATATTTCATTATTTTGTGTACTTTCTGCTATGCAGTCATGCTGTTTTAGCCAATTGTCAAATTTCTTATTATTAAATACATTTATTTTAAATCTGTAATCATCTTGGGTGGTATCTTAGCCAGGGTTACTATTGCTGTGGTACAACACCATGACCAAAAGCAACTTGGGAAGGAAATGGTTTATTCCACTCAGAGTTCCATAGAACAGTTCATCATCAAAAACAGTGAGGGCCAGAGCTCAAGCAGGGCAGGAAACCGAAGGATGGAGCTGATGCAGATGCCATGGAAGGGTGCTGCTTACTGTCTTGCTCCCATGGCTTGCTCAGACTGCTTTCTTATAGAACCTGAAGCCCAGAGATAGCACCACCTATAATGGACTGGGCCCTCCCCCATCAATCTTTCATTAATAAAATGCCTTACTGCCTAATCTTATGGAGACATTTTCTCAATTGAAGCTCCCTCCTGTCCTATGACTCTAGCCTGTGTCATAGGACGCAGAAAACATAGCTAGTCAGCACAGGCCCGTAAAGACAGCTTTTAAACGGACATCAGTGATTCTTATTATCTATAAAATGTTCTAGATCTGTGAGAGAAAGACTCCAGGACTGTGAAATTGAATAGCATCTGGCTTGGACTGTACTGACAAAGTAATGGAGGCTTTGAATGATGGCCATGGAAGCATTGGAAATTAATGATATGCCCTCTGTCAGACTTCTTTTAGTCAGTCACGTGTATTGGATATCGGCCACCCTGTCATGTTTTGTTGTAAATGTGCACCATAATGGATCAGGGGATTTTATGTAAACAACAGAAATTGGCTAGAATCACCAAGAAGACTTATTACCCAGATTAAAACAAAACAAAGCCCCAAAGCATGAAATTTTCCTCAAAGTTAATGGACAACCCTTACTGTAATCATTACTCTGTGGAAGCTTCATTTCTTATACTCATTAAATTAAAATACAATAACATAATTTCCCCTCTCCCTCCCACCCTTCCATTTCCTCTACTCCCTCCTAAATGTATGTGTTCCAAGGCCCTACAGTTGGATGGTAAACACATGTATCACAACTTTTTAAAAAGCTGAGGAAGATATATTTAATAAAGTCTTACATTTGTACTTAATCATATAATCTAAGCTACAGACTAGAATGAGCAGAGATGATACTTGAAACTTGGCTTTTCTACTCTGTCAAATACAAATCACATCTGTGGTCTGTGCTCCTGACCAACATGCCATAAATCAGGGTTCCCGCAAGCCACTTCTTGGGTTCAGTTAATTTACTGGAGAAGCCCACAGAACTCATTTCTATTTCCCAGTGTATCACAGAGGCTACTATAAAAGAAACCATGATATGTAAGACATGTAGAAGACATGTGGCATGCCACCTTCCCAGAACCTCCACATCATCCAGACACAACTGTCTCAAGTCTTGTCCTTTGGAGGTTTTACGAAAGGGTTAAGTGGACATGGTTGATTGGATCAAAGGCCAATGGGGATAATAAGGCTCCAGCTCCTTTCTCCTCTTCAAGAGTTTGGGGCTGGTGTGAAACTTCCAACTTGTAATCATATAGTTAGTGACCCTGGCTTCCAGCCCTTATCCTGCAAGTATTTCCAGAAGCCACCAGAGTCACTTCATCTGAAACAAAAAATGCTTTTGCCAAGAAATCACAAAATCTGTGTCAGGAAACAAAGGAACCAAATATTTGAACAAAGGAACCTTGAGGCTAACATGGTGGCCCACACACCTTTAACCCAACACTTAGGAAGCAGAGGCATGCAAATCTCTAAGAGTGAGAAGCCAACTTTGTCTACATAGAGATTTCCAGATCAGCCTCAGCTGTATAATAATAGGACCCTATCTCAAAACAGCAATAAAGGGTTTTTCTATCACCCTCTCTATACAAGCCATAGAAATCCTGTCCCGAGCTAGAGACAGAGACTAATGTGTCTATCTAATTATGTCACAGGATTATAGGATCTCATACTCAGGAAGGCCTTTTCCAGCTATAGCCTTCTCTACAATAGATCTATAGAGCCAAGGTCATCACTAGGCACAAGGAAGGACTTAGAAGTTATGATTGTCATTTGAGGCCCTTCACAAAAGTGGAAGAGAAGGCCATTGGACAATGAGCCAGAAGGGCCGTGCCTTAGCCACACCACCATGCTCAAGTAGAACTGTGAGGTGCCAAGCTAGTCATCTAAGTTAGTTGAAGGCTATATGTCAGAGCAGGGGCTAGACCACATTGTAACAATTTGTTAACTTGATTTCTGGTTATTAAAGCATTGGGTTTTCATTTGCATGCCTGCAGGAAGCCTCTCAAAAATTTGCACATGCTTATCCACCAATGAACTGGATTTAAAAAGTAAAGAACACTCCCTGATTATCATAAAATGAAATTTTAGGTTCCTCAGTCGTTTTAGCAATGTGCACAGTGTAAGCAGCTTTCCTCAGAGCCAGTGAGGTTTTCTTAATTAAAAATAGTTTTGTGTCCTAACAGAATCCAGTTACTTTGTCTTTCGCTCAACCAAAAGGAAACCAGACTTCAAGGTTGTGTAGGGAAGGGAAATTGTCTACTTGGTATGTTCATGTACCGAGTGGTTTTAGTGGTTGTCTAAGGGATTTGCAAGCAAGGCTATACTATATTATAACTTCCTGCTAATCTGGATGCAAAGTGACTCCAGTCTGCTCCTTCCACTACTTTCGGGCAATCAAACAAACAATGATCTAGCCCAAGAGGAAAAGGCTTTTTTAATCTGTATCTTTCTTCTGAATCCTAAACTTAACACCTTCTGCATTATTAAACTTCTCATATAATTCTTTTTCATTTCATATTTGACTAATTTTTATTATTTCAAAATGAACACAGTGGGTTCAGAATTTTACTGATACTCAGTGCTGTTCCTGGTTTCTCCCAGGGTGACCTTGTTCTCTCAGAACTCACCCAACTGTTCTAATTTAGACAAGTCCACTTCTGCTCACTTGTTCCTAGGCTTGTTTTATAAATGGTTTAAGCTTTCTATCACAAAAATGTCCCATGTCCTTTTTTGAGACTAAATGAAATGTTAATGGACCACATCAAGAATAATTGCTTCCCAAATCCTACCTGTAGTTCTTGTTAAAATGCAAAATCTGATTCTGTAAGCCTGGGCTCAACATCCTGTTTTTCTACTAAGCTTCTAGACAATGACAGTTCTGCTGGTTGTAGGCATAGCAAAGTACTGTAGGGCGTCATCAGAGAAAAATGGCAATTTCTCTTCCAGCCATTCCCACCTAAACCCCTTCCTTTTGTGAGGTAAATATAATTCTGGTATCTCTGGACTTTTTAATTTTGCATATTAAATTCTTCAATTCCTTCCTGAACACAAGATTAAGTTATGACCTTTTTATGGAATGTATCAATACATATACATTTCTCTCTGCTTTCATAAGTTATACAAAGTAATTACAATTATATACAATTTAACATCTGAGTCAAGCAGCATACTGTGATTATGTTCTCATTCTTGCATTGCTTTCAGTTTTCTCTGGATATATTTTTATTTAATCAACTTAAGAACCTGTTGCTTATGTAGCCCTAAACTTTTTATCAGAAAGAGAAGCTTCCTCATACATGGTTAAGCATGTCAATCTGAGCGTTTTTTCCTTTCCTTTTTTTTGTATGGCTATATCCTCCATTCTCATAGCTAGTGGAGTTTTCTATTATTTAAAAATACAGCTTTGATCTAATTTTGCTATAATTTCTCCTTTCAATCTTTCCTGTTTACCTTCTAATTCTATTCTAATTATTATGTGCTCTGTTTTTGTTTAGTCGTTTGGTTTTCTTTTCTATGTTATCTCTCCCGGTTCTTCTGGTTAGTTCTGTGTCCTCCTCTTTCTTAGCTAAAATTATTATTATTATTATTATTATTATTATTATTATTATTAATTAGGGAAACTCAACAGCTTTCATAGAGAAGATTTTCAGAAACTAGCTTCCTGAGGCTTTGCATGTCTGAAACACTTTTTATGGTCACTCTTGACTGGTAGTTTGGATGGGTATAGACTTCTGAACTGGAAATAATTTTCTTCAGAAGTTAAAAAGAAGCACTCATTGTCTTCTAGTTATTTTATATTCTGATTCTCAGTCATTTGCAAATGGTCCTTCATTTCTGTACTCCTGAAACCTCAGACTTCCATTTTTATCTTCTGGTTTTCTGGAAGTTCACAGCAACGACGACTGTGGCTTTTCATTTGTTCATTGTTATTGGCATCTCTTCAACTCTTCTACAGTTGTTTGGCCCAACTCAGTAGCAATGACCACTCATTCATTACAGTTGGCTGATTTGTCATTTACGTTGAACAAACTGAGCTTGGTATACATTATTTACTTTTTTTAAAAAAATCTTTTGTTTTTGTATTTTCTTCAGAGTTTTTCTTTTTAATTCCACACACTGTATTTCACGTGAGAGGTCGATCCTCTATGTATGTTGAGACTGTAAAATCAAGGATGAGTTATTAGGAGCTGGCTGTTTCTTAGGGAGCAGCTCCCAAAAGGTAATACTGCTGAGTTCACCTCTGCTCTGGTCCACATCCAAGATATATTTCCTGAAGGTTTAAAACCTAACTATGAGTAGACCAGATGTCAAACACAGACAGGGCCTGGATATCATCGCAGACTTTCACAGAACATCCTCCCTTCAGCTTGACACTGCACCCCTGGCCACAAGTTGTTGTCTACCCAGAATGCAAAGTTTTCCTAGTTCCACTGACTCATCTGCTCCCAAGAGAAAACCACTTGTTGCCTGGCCAGGTCAGAAGTCCTAAAGTCACTGCAGGGGCTGAGGCTCTTAGCCTATTTGGGCCTCTTTTTTTCCAGCCTCAGAGCAGTTAAAACCCTCTCCTCTTCCAACTTTTCCACAGTTTCCTGCCTCACACTTGGAATCTAGATGACAATTTTTTTTATTTATTTATTTATTTATTTATTTATTTATTTATTTATTTATTTATTTATTTATTTATTTTGGTTTTTTCGAGACAGGGTTTCTCTGTGTAGCCCTGGCTGTCCTGGAACTCACTCTGTAGACCAGGCTGGCCTCGAACTCAGAAATCCGCCTGCCTGTGCCTCCCAAGTGCTGGGATTAAAGGCGTGCACCACCACCACCCGGCTAGATGACAATTTTGTTTTACTAAAATCTTATTAAAGTTTTTGGAGCAAACAGAAGAAAATGTATGTATCTCATCTATGTTTAGCCAGAGGGGCCTTGATTTCTTCTGAACAAATCATTATAAGATTATGAGTTCTTTCTATAGATTCATAAATATGTGGCTTATTTTATAAGTTATTTGGTAAATCCAAAGAACTAGTTTTAGAAAATTGGAATAAAGAATAACTTTGCATTTCAACTATTGGAAATATGCCAGAATTTTAAAAGCAAGAACTCATGTTTTGGAAACTGAAAGTCATTATTTGCCTTATTTTTAAATACTGTGAAACTTTGGGGAACATCCACTTAGTTAACTTCCAGGTCTCGGATAGAAAAACTGCCTTTGTAAGAAACTGATCCATCTGTCTCCCCACAGGGCTGCCACATGGTGACGGAGGAGCTGCACTCCATAACCTTTGAGACCCAGATCTGCCTCTATGGCCTCATCATTAACCTAGAGGTGGGTGTCTCAAGAAACATCCACTTGCTAGTAATATTTACAGCAACATGTCAGTATTGGTAGCGAAAGCCCAGTCCTTCTGGATTTTTGTCTAGTCTTCACATACTATTTAGAAAAACAGCACATCAAATGTACAGGAAATAGTTAGATGCCTCTCTGGTTAAATATAAGAATGATAAAGACTTCATGACTCTTATGAATTCAATATATGTTGAATGATTGGTTATCTACATTTTTATTATTTTCTGAATCAGGGATGTTCAACAGAAAGCATAAAGAGAAGTAACTATCCTTGAACTATATTGTGTAGTGATATATTATCTAAAATTTAAGATACATATAAAAATCTCCTGGAGGGTTTCTCTGATGTAATGAACAAAGGGCTGTGGGGAGAGCGTTGGCAGTATGTTGTTTGACCATCTTCCAGCATCACCATTGAATTCTAAGAATAAAGAAACTGGGGGATTAAAGTGAACACATTAATTACAAGCCCTTTGAAGTCAGAGCACCGTGCATTGCTTATGTGTGGTTGTCTGTTCACAATTCCTGGCACATGCTAAAGGCCCAGTATATGTTGAATGAACAAATTAGTTCAACCATTAACAAGCTCCATTTCAGGCAACTTGAGTAAGAGTCTACTTGAGAGTGTATTGTGTTAGACTCTGCCTTTCCCTTTTCATACAACGCATTCAAAAGGGTGTAAAACCCTCCACTTCTTTCCCCTAAACCTCTCCTTCCATAAGCTGCCCAGTCCTTCAGGCTCTAGGTCGGGAACCTTATGCCTATTAGGAAGGATTTTCTCTGCAGGGCTTAGCTTCCCAGGCTAGTCTGTGAAAGACTGTTTGCTTCATAAGACAGAAGACTGCAATGCTCACAGTACTAAACTGTTCTGCAGAAATAGAGTGGGCAGCTCCTGCTCCAATAGCTCACCTCTCCAGCCTTTACTGGAAAACCCTACTTCCACTGTGGACTCTAATCAGGCACTAGGTCATAATTTGATTATAGTGGTTCATTCCCAAAGTAAATTTAGATCAAGATTTATTTATTTATTTATTTTATGGACATGAGTACACTGTTGCTGTCTTCAAACACACCAAAAGAGGGCATCAGATCTCATCACAGATGGTTGTGAGCCACCATATGGTAGCTGGGAATTGAACTCAAAACCTCTGGAAGAATGGTCTTAACTACTAAGCCATCGCTCCAGATTCTAGATTAAGTTGTTTAGCATAAGTTATAAGGTAAGTGGATAACTACTAAATCATCGCTAAAGCCACTTTGGTTGCATTTGAGGCAATGTGTGACATAAGGAAGAACAGACGTTTCTCAGTGTCGAGGAAGATGTGGAGGAAACTGCCTGATTTGCTAGCATCAGTTGCTCTGAAAGGGTACCTGTGCGTTTTCTTACTCTTCTCCAGCTAGTACGTGCGCAGAAAGGTCTTTGAAGGGTACCAGGATTGGAAAGGGGGCTTGGCTTGATGACCTTTAGATGAGAAGGTGAAGAGTAGCATCAATGCATGTTTGGAATAACTACCTGGAATAACTTTTTTCTTTTTAAACTAGACCAGCTCATTACCTGTGGTGATGATTTCTAATGTCAGCCAACTACCTAATGCATGGGCATCCATTATTTGGTATAATGTGTCAACCAACGACTCCCAGGTAAAGGTCCTGTTCCTATCTCTCCATATCTCATGACACTTTGTCCTTCAACAAGCAGTGTGCACGTGGCGGCGATAAGGGTATGTCTAGTGCGAGTCCTGTTAGAGCATGGTTAGCATGTTATGTTTGCGCTGAGCATGATGACACATGTCTAGAATCCAAGCACTTGGCAGTCTAAGGTAGGAAGCTTGCTACTTGAAGCAAGTCTGAGTCACACCTGGGCTACATAGCAAGAGCCTGTCTCAGAATTAATAGCAACAATGATGGCGATGAGGCAATCTGAGTTCTAGCCAAGGACAGTGACCAGCACTGGTTATTTCTGAGCTCTGGTCAGCCAGAAGACTGCCTCATCATGAGTTCTAAGGCTGTCCTCTGCTGTGCTGACTAGACTGCGGGAAACACCTTGTTCCAGAATTTTCTAAGTACTGTCATAACTTCCTATCTGACTACCTTCACTTCTTCTGGGCACACTTTTCCTCAGTCTCTTCTACAAAGGCATAGCATTTGCTTCCAAATAATTAACCAGTATGTCCATCAATCTTGGCCTGAGTTCTGACAGCACAAATTTTGCAGTTGAATTGACAGACTTGAGCCTGTCTAGGTTTAGGCTTGGTGTTAGTGCCATCTGGTGGTTATTTGAGGCACTTTATCAAAAATGGACTTCAAGTGACTATACCAATGGTTAATAAATGTTTTTACATGAAAACCAGGGAAGGACTCAGATTAAAAAAAAAAAAAAAAAAAAAAGTCTGCGTTCCCTCTTGCTCTGTTCTTAAGATAGAGAAAACAAAACTTAGAAACTGTGTGTGTGTGTTGTGTTGCAAAGTACTCAGTTCCAGAAGAAACAGCTCAAATGTGAATAACTTTTCTTCTTTATTCAAGTCAGTTTCTGCCAAAGAAATTCTTTCCACTAGGTGACTGCATAAGAAGAACTGATCACTAAATCGGTCAACCTTCAGTGCTTTCCCATTTCACACAATAATCCTTAAAAGGAAACCACATAGACACTGGCACAGCCCTGTCCATCCTTGTCCCCAGATGCCCTAGCATTGGAGACAGATCAACTGCAAAGGTGAAGGCTGCCTAGTTGTGAGGCTCCCCTCATGCTGGAGAATTCACTAGATAATTCTCTGCACTTCAAGGCCTGGCAGTAAATGCCACTTCTCTTTAAGAGCTACATATCTGCACATCCAACTTTAGGGTGTGGCAGGAAAGACTTTAGTAGGGCCTTCTGTCCTGGCACAGCACTACACTGGTATCTCCTTAGCAACAGTCTGCTAGGAACCTGCTAAAGCCACCATATGCCACCATGCCCACCCTCCCAGAGCAACTTGGTCCCCTCTGAAGATCTAGAGACGGGACTGGTCGTCTCCTTACAAAACCAAGCTAAGCAACTCACTTTGACTTATTAACTACCTTCCTTCAAACTCTGAACTCTTACACCTTAACTAAACTCTGTCCTCACTAGCCATTTTCCAGACACCTTTCTCAAGAAGATAATTGTGTCCCTAGAAATTCTTTTACTTCTCTTCTTCCTGTCTTGTGATCCTTGTTGAATGCAGAGTCCTCTTTCGTGGTGAGCCAATTAATGTGTTTACAATTAATATCGTTTCTAGAGAGGTTATCTGTCCAGCCATTGTTGGGCAGTGTTAACAAGAAGCATGAGATGATTGCTGCTTGGTAGTTTGGAGAAAGTTGGGAGATGACAAGTGATTCTCTCAGGAAAGATGGATCCCCAAGTTGTATTATATTCAAGGAGCAAAAGTGCTCTAAAGGGGAGATCAGTCTTACAAACAATTTATTATTAACATCACTTGACCCAGAATCTAAATCAGGAATGCGATATATCGAATGTAGTGTTCCCTGTGAGAATACGAGATATAATCATCATAACTCTATTTCAGAACTTGGTTTTCTTTAATAACCCTCCATCTGTCACTTTGGGCCAACTCCTGGAAGTGATGAGCTGGCAATTTTCATCCTATGTTGGCCGTGGCCTTAATTCAGACCAGCTCAACATGCTGGCGGAGAAGCTCACAGGTGAGAGTTGGGAGACAGGGTTTTCCTTTGGTTTTGGCGCTTGAGAGTTTTAAAGCAGTTATGGTACTACTGTTAATAATTACGATGTTGTCACACTTTATGCAATGCCTACGTTGTATTGCCAGGCACAGGGCTAAGTGTTATTTTACTTTGGTTTCTCACAATGTTCCTGGGGCCAACAGTATTCTATTGATTTGAGAACAACAGAGGTCAATGGCCCCGCTGCACAGCTAGGAGGCAGCAGAGCCATGCTGTGGGCCAGACAGGTGCTTCTCTGTGGCCCTTCTGTTCACACTCTGGTTTCTAGGTGCTCCTAAGGCACTTCCCCTGAATATGCTGTGAAGCCTTTATGGTGATGTTAACCAACTAGAACGTGATGAGCTAAGCACAGGAAATGTACCAGAAGTGTAAAAACATGAGCAGTGACTTAAATCTGCACATTAAGGAAGCATCAGCTTCTTGATTTTGCAGACATCAGCGTTTCATAAGCTTTACCTATATTTCTTTAAAGTAGCTGAATTTTGACAAGCTAGTGCGCCTAACTCCAGGGAGAGTTCATGCTGAGTCTATATGCATTTGCAGTTATGGTACCAAAGCTTGTTCTGCACAGAATCTGTGGCTGCAGTCTGGCTTATGTGATGTTGGCTGGCTTGCCACATGTACTTGTTGACTCAGCAAATACAACTGCCCTTTATGACAATTCAAAATTTTACTTAATATGATTTTTTGTCTTGAATTCATAAATACAGTAGTAGATATCTGTAAAATGTTTGTTAACAAGCAACTAACAAAAAATATATTAGCAAAATAGCCATCTGCTGAGAGCAATCTACAGATTCAATGCAATCCCCATCAAAATTCCAACTCAATTCTTCATAGACGTAGAAAGAGCAATTCTCAAATTCATTTGGAATAACAAAAACCTAGGATAGCAAAAACTATTTTCAACAATAAAAGAACTTCTGAGGGAATCAGCATTCCTGACCTCAAGCTGTACTACAGAGCAGTAGTGATAAAAACTGCAAGGTGTTGGTACAGTGACAGGCAGGTAGATCAATGGAATAGAATTGAAGACCCAGAAATGAACCCACATACCTATGGTCACTTGATCTTTGACAAAGGAGCTAAAACCATCCAATGGAAAAAAGAAAGCATTTTCAACAAATGGTGCTGGTTCAACTGATGGTCAACATGTAGAAGAATGCAAATTGATCCATTCCTATCTCCCTGTACAAAGCTCAAGGCCAAGTGGATCAAGGACCTCCACATAAAACCAGTTACACTGAATCTAATAGAAGAGAAAGTGGGGAAAACTCTCGAACACATGGGTAC
>CM052709.1:41804898-41815876 GCA_028551405.1 Uromys caudimaculatus | reverse complement strand
GGACCTCATGAAATTGCAAAGCTTCTGTAAGGCAAAGGACACAGTCAATAGGACAAAACGGCAACCAACAGATTGGGAAAAGACCTTTACCAATCCTACATCCGATAGAGAGCTAATATTCCAATATATACAAAGAACTCAAGAAGTTAGACTCTAGAGAACCAAATAACCCCATCAAAAAATGGGGAGCAGAGCTAAACAGAGAATTCTCAACTAAGGAAACTCGAAGGGCTGAGAAGCACCTAAAGAAATATTGGACATCCTTAGTCATCAGGGAAATGCAAATCAAAACAAGTCTGAGATTCCACCTCACACCAGTCAGAATGACTAAGATCAAAAACTCAGGTGACAACAGATGCTGGCGAGGATGTGAAGAAAGAGGAACACTCCTCCATTGCTGGTGGGATTGCAAGCTGGCACAACCACTCTGGAAATCAGTTTGGCGGATCCTCAGAAAACTGAACATAATACTACCTGAGGAACCAGCTACACCATTCCTGGGCATATTCCCAGAAGATGCTCCAACATATAATAAGGACACATGCTCCACTATGTTCATAGCAGCCATATTTATAATAGCCAGAAGCTGGAAACAACCCAGATGTCCCTCAACAGAGGAATGGATACAGAAAATGTGGTACATTTACACAATGGAGTACTACTCAGCTATTAAAAACAATGAAATTCACAGACAAATGGATGGAACTTGAAAATATCATCCTGAGTGAGGTAACTCAGTCACAAAAGAACAAACATGATATGTACTCACTAATACGTGGATATTAGCCCAAATGTTTGGAACACCCAAGATTCAATTCACTGCGACCATTGGACTGAGCGTGGTGTCCCAGATGGAGGAGTTGGAGAAGTGACTGAAGGAGCTAAGGGAGTTTGCAGCCCCATGAAGGGAGCAGCAGTGTCAACTGGTCTGACCCCCCCAGCGCTCCAGGAGACTGGACCACCAACCAAAGAATACACATGGAGGGACCCTTGGTACTGGCCACATAAGTGGCAGAGGAGAGCCTTGTTGGCCATCAGTGTGAGGAGAGGCCCTTGGATCTGAGGGTGTTAGATGCCAGGGAGGGAAGACGGGAGTGGATGGGTGGGTGGGAGAATACCCTCATAGAGGCAGGGGGAGGGGGAATGGGATAGGGGGTTTCCAAAGGGGAGACCTGGAAAGGGGAAAACATTTGAAATGTAAATAACATATCAAAAAAAGAAAAATTATACTTAATAATACTAAATAATAACTAACAAAAAATATATTAGCATGTTACTAGCAATAATATAGATTAGCATATATTGCTGCTATATCCTTTGGATCTTTAGCAAATTATCCACAGGAATATAGTTTCCTTAAGATTTAAATAGTATTAATCTCTTCAGTGTTCTAGATCAAAATAGTTGGTGGCTGTTTATTGCCTACATGATTTGTAGTCCATCTTTTTCACTTTGGACAAGAGTCCTGAAAATCTAGCTATAGCTAATTACAGGATTTTGTTGTGTGATATCTAGTCCCCACCCTTGGGCCACTGTTACTGTCTCCAGTAAGTAAGGGGTTCTCCCACAGCACCTTGTCCTCACCGTGCTTCCTCCCTGAAGGAACTTCTGTTCTCCCTCTGCCTGATTTCCCAGAGGCTGACCATTCATGCAGCTTCCTAAGCGCATTGTTGGCTCCTCCATCATAAAAGCTTCCTATTCGATACTGAACTTCTTAGGCACACGATGACATGTTAGACTTTACAAAGCACTCACACACTGTGCCTCCATTGGAAGTCTGTAAGAAATGCTTGCAAGGGAAGAGATTAAATCAAGCACAGAATGAAAGGTCTCACTGTTGCGTTAAAATTCTTGTTTTGTTTAGTTGTTTTCTTTTCTTTCATTTTAGTTCAGTCTAACTACAGTGATGGTCACCTCACCTGGGCCAAGTTCTGCAAGGTACAAACAGGGCAATGGGGGTGTCGTTTAGGATGTTATTTCTGCAGAAAGCTCCTTTATAGAGCTCTGGTGGTTTGGAAGATATCCTGGATGGGGATAAATTTAAAAAAAAAAAAAGTCCTGTCCTGCTCAAAGGGAACATTTGTAAAAGTTGGAGTGAGTTCTGTCAGGAATGCTGCCTAAGTCACTGTCCTTGTCCGTGTGTGCTCCTTCTTCCTGATAGGAACATTTGCCTGGCAAAACATTTACCTTCTGGACCTGGCTTGAAGCAATATTGGACCTAATTAAAAAACATATTCTTCCCCTCTGGATTGATGGGTGAGTTTGTGGACTCTATTTTTCATATAAGAACTTTTTTCTGCTTTAATTATCTTTTTCCTCTTTTTTTTTCTTTTAAGCACGTTTATGGGAAAAATACATTCACTGTTTCTCCAGAGAATATTCTATAATGATACATTATACATATACACTATATATTATATGTATGTAATAATATGAAATTTCAGGTACAGTTGCTTGTTAGGTCTATTCCTTATCAATGAAATAAATGCAGGTGCAATAATGATGAATTGAGACTGTTTTGCCCCTGGCTCTAATTTTAGGTACATCATGGGCTTTGTTAGCAAAGAGAAGGAACGGCTTCTGCTCAAAGATAAAATGCCTGGGACATTTTTGTTAAGATTCAGTGAGAGCCATCTTGGAGGAATAACCTTCACCTGGGTGGACCAATCTGAAAATGGTACGTAGTCAAACTCACTCAGTGGGTGGACCAATCTGAAAATGGTACGTAGTCAAACTCACTCAATGGTTTGGATCTGAATTGGTGCAAGTGGCTCATAACCAGGTACCGTGGATTCCAAAAGCCCATGTAGCCACCCTCTATCTCACACATGGTCTGTACTGAACAGACTCCAGAAGGTCAGACATTTTAGCCATGATAATAACTTGGGTAGGAAGAATGGCTACTTAGAACATCTGTAGGATCCTAAATATTCCAGTTTCTGTGCTTTCAGGAGAAGTGAGATTCCACTCCGTAGAACCCTACAACAAAGGGCGGCTGGCAGCTCTGCCATTTGCTGACATCCTGCGAGACTACAAGGTTATCATGGCTGAAAATGTCCCTGAAAATCCTCTGAAGTACCTCTACCCTGACATTCCCAAAGACAAAGCCTTTGGCAAACACTACAGCTCCCAGCCTTGCGAAGGTGACACCATTTGTATTTACTTTCCTCTTGAGATTTTGGGAAATGATATCATGTCAGAGGAAGATGAATGAACTTCCTCTCTGATTACTTTGACCTTTGTAATATCCCAGGGTCATATGGAGGTTAGAGCCTTGGCAAGTCAAGTGCTATGCCAGTGCTTAGTAGAGTAACATTCATAGGGCAACTAGACTTTACCATGGCCAGATCAGCCCTTTGTAGAGCCTAGAATCCATAGTCCTTAAAATAGGAGTGGTGGTCAGTCATTGCACTTCTATGGCCAAGGGAAAGGAAGGAAGGACTGATGAATGTAAACTTTCACAGCAGGTCTGTAGATCTGTATTTTATAAAGTAACTTGAGAGTTGAGAGCTGTTATCTCTCTCTCTCTCTCTCTCTCTCTCTCTCTCTCTCTCTCTCTCTCACACACACACACACACACACACACACTCTCTGGGGAGGAGGGAGAGGGAGAGAGAGAAAGGGAGGGAGGGAGGGAGGGAGGGAGGTTTCAGTCTATGGGGGTTGCTCCCATCACTTTTAGGACTTCAGTGAGACATCATCATGGGATTATGTGACCCAGAAACAGAGAAAAAGGAGCCTGTGGTCTCAATATTCCTAATAAAGCACACAGCTGATGACTTTCCTTCCTCTAGGCCCCATGTTTTAAAGGTTCTACTACTCCCCAGGAGCCCACAGACCAAATCTTTAAGGCAATGACCTTTGAGAGACACTACAGCACTATAAATTCCCCCAATACACAAATGAATCAGATACTAATGCCAAACTTAAATACAACATAAAGGGCAGATGAAGAAGTACAGTCTCATTTATCAGACATTTTAGAGTCATTGATACGCAAACTCAGATCAGCCTGCCAAGAGTTTTGTTGTTTGTTTATGGATTTCATGTTTGCCTGTGTGGCCATTTCTTCCAGTCAACCAAACGTTTTTGTGAATCACGAGACAACCATGTTGTTTATTTTCTTCTGAGCATTATGAATATTTTCCTAGATGTTTTATTTCCAATTTTATCGATAATGCTGACATCAATAATGCAACATTGTACCTTTCTTTTTCAGTTTCAAGACCGACAGAACGGGGAGACAAGGGTTATGTTCCCTCTGTGTTTATCCCCATTTCAACAATGTGAGTATCTGTAGTCACATGTAAAATATTTGTTATTGAATTGCTTTTTTTTTCAAAAAGCTTTCCTAAAAGAGATTTGAGGGTAGATCAGAGTATATATAATGGAGGATAAAGCATTTTTAATGCCCAATAAAGCATTTTATGTCTCATTTCTTTGAACACATAAAGCTAGTCTTCAGGGCACACTATCCAGTCTATTAAGGCTGGAATTATAAAGCTGCCCTTTTCTATGCCATATAGTCTATAGCAGATTGAATGCTGTGATAGGAAGTGGTGAATTGGACAGCTCAGTGTCACAAAGAGATGAAGCACTAGACAAGTCCTGGACACAGCAAGTTAGCATGACCTATTATGTTATAATCCTTGTACTATTTTCCTGTTATCTCTTTAAGCCGAAGTGATTCCACGGAGCCACAATCCCCTTCAGACCTTCTCCCCATGTCTCCAAATGCATATGCTGTGCTGAGAGAAAACCTGAGCCCAACGACAATTGAAACTGCAGTATGTCCTCCCCCATCAATGTTGACCTAGGGTATTTGGAATGAAACAAAGGTGACATGCGAATCACAGGGGTAGCAGCCCAGCCCAGGCAAGGAGAGAGCATGGTCACCAGCACGAACTCAAAAGCTGCCTTGTGCAGTGCATGCTGCCGAGTGCAGATACTGAGAGCAAACACCTTAGCTTACTAGAACTGCTTTAGGTGTTTACCACAAAACCAGAGGGCCAAAGATCCCTATACTTCTCTCCCTGGTGCAACCATGAGCCACACAGCTCCCTAGCTCTTTCTATTTTAGCAAAGGATATACACAGTCAGGGTTTACAAGTCTACGTTGGTAGTTATCTTAAGAAGTCCAGGCTCCACAGGTTTCAACTTTTCTTGGTTGTTATGTAGCCAGTTGTTGTGGCCTTTCCATTTAGAGCATGAAGAACAATAGCAGCACGGTGGTTTTTTGGTTTGTTTTTTTTTTTTTAAATTCGAGCCACAATCTAATATATAGGTGTATATCATTTATACATTATAATACATTATAACATATATAATACATTATAACATTATAATATATATGTTACTTGGGATGTGTTCTATTTGTTTCCATTCCCCAATGCTATTAAAGGGTTCAACACCCCCAATTTACATAAAGCGAACATACATCAGAATCCCTTGGAGGGATTCGGATGCCCAGAGACTGACATCTGGCCACAGGTCAAATAGTATTCAGTTCTTCAAGACTGCAGGAGATGGAAAATCCATGCTTGCCTTGGGCAGCTTAGCCCAATGCTGGCTATCTTTAACTCACCAAGTCATTTATACCTAACTGAACTTTTGCTACATTTTGCATCCATTCTCATATTATTATATTTAGTGTGATAAATGTTTTTTTAAATGTGTGTGTGTGTTTGTGTCTTGTACTTTTCCTTGCTGAGCCACTTTGCCTGACCTGTGAGTGGACTTCTTAACATAGTTTTTAATCTACTTAAATTATGCCTTTTATTTCAGGCTGATCAGGCCTAATTACTTTAATGAACCCTTAGTTAATTGGTAGAAGGATTACAGATTGTTTAGTAGACAAAGGAGTGTTTACTCCATCAAAACAGTAATTTATTGGCAAAACAGTTTCCTTAACAAACGTTTCCATTTTCATTTTTAGATGAATTCCCCATATTCTGCTGAATGACAATATAAACAGACTCTTCAAAGAAGGAAGCAGATGAAACTGAAGACTGTTCTTTACCATAGATCACGATTTATTTCTTCAGCTTTGTAAATACCGGTTTCTAGAAAATGGTAGGAAGTTGGAAGCTCTCTTCCCACTCAGTGTCACTCCCAGCCAGGAGCACTAAAGACTAAAATGCTAAAAAGCCAAGCTCCAGATAAACTTGCAAGAAAAGACAGCTTTAAGAAGCCAGTGTTGGTAACAATATAACAGAGGACTCCTTCGAAAGCATTTGTTTCTGGTTTTATTTCTCTGGTGTTATTACGACTTTGGCTCTGAACACTATGTCAACATTTCAGGGTGGGTCCACAGTATATAACCATGCCTGCATTACTCAAAGTCACAGGAAGATTTAGTGGAAAACCCAGATACGAATCTTCAAAGTAGATCTAAGGTGGGGAATGATGGGGCATGTTCAGCAGTGATTCACAGGGCTGCAGGGATGAATCAGGAAGTCTCTAGGTTGCCAGGCAGAACTCATCACATCTGTGAGGCTCACAGCTACTGGGATGGGTCTCTCAGTAGGAGAAGGATCCAGAGTCAACCCTGTGTGCTGGGCAAATGCACTAACATTAAAAGCACGTCACGTGGACAGATGGGTAAAAGTCTTAGGCAATGAAGCCTGGGAAGCAAGTGGTACCCCGGACCTTGGCTTCCTGACATCACTTGTAGGTTGCACAGTTTGCATCTCTAGAACATATTGGACTGTATGGGTTCAGGAATCCCTTCGTATTCCACTAGTCTCTGGTCATGTAAACTTATTCTGAGACTACAGAAGGAGTAAAGCATTCCAGTCTCTCTGATGGAGAGAAGGAAGGTGCTCTACTCACTAGCACTCTAAGTATATAAACTGCAGGCGTACGTTGGGCCTCACTACATGGTCTATGAGGTCATTGCTCACTCTGCCCATAGCAATTGTGTAGAATTTCTCAAGGCTTGAAAGAAGACACCTAATGTCTACCTTTGGCCTTAATGTCATATGTATATATGTGTACACATACACACACACAAATAGCTTATAGACTATTATCCATATCCTTGCTGCTTGGTGAGTCCTTTACTCCTTTGCTGTTCATGGTAGTCTTAGAAGGTGTGTGAGTGATGAGGGCTGTGTCAACTTGGAACTCAGCTTCCTGAAATTGCCTGAAACTGACAGTAGCATTGAAGGGAATATTATAAACATTTGGGAATAATGGTTACTGCTTTGTTATTTCCTACCAGAAATGCTCCACTGGGCTAAGATGTCAAGAGGGGTTTTAGAAGCTTCTCATCCCCTGGAATTTATCAGAAGTACCACAAACTCTTACTACTTGGCAGACGTTTTTAAAGTTCTCAAAATAGAGCATGCTGACGAAATGCCAAGGCTCCCTGTGTGCTCAGAGCTATCATGTTTGTGTTAGACCAGAGAGTACATGGACGCTGGTGGTTTGCTTTCTTTAATAGAGGCAAGAGTTACCATATGAGTTGAATAAGTGTTTGTCTTTATTTACGTCTAGAAAAATCAAAATGAGTTCTTCTTTAAGCTTAATTGTTATTATTTTAATCATGTGTAGGGCGGGAGTGTGCACATAAGTACAAGCACCCTCACATGCCAGGGGCATTAGCTCTCCCTGAAGCTGGAGTTACAGGCACTTGTAAGCCACACCATGTGGGTTCTAGGAACCAAACTATGGTCTTCTGCGAGCACAGCATATACCCACAAAACTAGACTCTAGAGTTGCAAGATATTTCTCAAGTGAGTCTTGTACTCCAGAGATTGTTTTTTCAGGGTGGCAGGATTTGGCCAGAGGCAACCTGAAGATACCTGCTAAGTCCCGTGTAAAGTTGGCCACATGAGCTGGGGGCACAATGGAAATAGAATTAGATCGGATTTCCACCAGACCCTCCCACCACATGTTTTCCTTCTTTTAACTGCAACTTAGTTTAGACTGCCCTAAAAGTACTGTGCACCCTATGACGCCTGAAACAGGAACATTTTCCCACAGTTCCAAAAGTTGGAAGTACAAGATCAGGTGGCAGCAGGGGCAGGTTTTCCCTCTACCAGGCTGCAGAAAGGCCACGCCTCATCATCTTGTGTCATCATACAACAGAGAGAGGACTGGAAGCTCATCGAGGGCCACAGTCCCATTCCTGAGAGTTCATCTCTGTGGTAGCCTCAGTTAGAACCTCTGTGACCAAATCCCCAACAACAGCAAGGAGGGAACAGTGCATCGTGGTGGGGGACACAGGGAGCTGCAGCTCCAAGGAATGCAAGAAGAAGGCTGCGTGCATTGGGGCAGGACAGACAGAAGACAAAGCAAGCCAAAACTCGATAGACTTAACCTTCAAAGGCTTACCCCCTGCATCTAGGCTCTACGTCCTAAAAGAGTCATAACTTTCAAACGAGTGCCCAGGACCCAGCATTCAAAATAAGCTGGTGGTGGGTATTTCGGATTTAAACCTTGATATGGCCTAGTTACCACCTACATCATTTAGAATGATTTCAGCATGAGTTTGGGAGACACAGCCTTCAGTCCATAACAAGCAGATGGCAAATAAGATGCATTTAATGAAACAAGATAGATTTGATTTCTAAATATTTCCCTTCCCTGTTCATTGATCCCCGACCAATCACAGATGCACATTTTCAAATCATTTTTAATATAATCACTTGGACTAGGGAAATAGTTCAGTCAGTAAACTGTTTTATTTTTGTTTGTTTGTTTTTTGTTTTGTTTTGCAAGTGCCAGACCTGGGTTTAAGGCCACACACACACATGCACACACATACACACACCTACACACACACACACACACACACACACACACACACACACACACACACACCCCTACCTTCATACTGCATCCATTTGTAATCTCAGAGCTGGGAAGGCAGAGCAAGATGCATCCCTGAAGCCTCAGAGAGCCTCATCTAGTAGGCGAAGGCCAGGCCAGTGAGAGACTTTGCAGGGAGAAGTGGGTAGCTCCTGAGGGATGACACTCGAGATTGTCCTTTGGCCTCCATGTGAGTGTGCAAACAACTGATTCTTCACCTCACATGGTTCAGGATGCCTATATGCTCCTTGTAGTAGGGAGGTGACAGAATTTTTGGTCAAGCATAGGAGTTTTCTGTATTCATGAATAGATAATGACATAGCCCAGACTTAGCAAATTGGGTACTGCTCACACCTACTCCAATTCCTGACACAGGGTAAAATATGTTTTTAAGTTGGCCCTACAGTGATCCAACTGTTTGCATTTAAAAAAAATTTGACTTGTCAGTATAATTAATATACAATAAAAAATAAACAATAAAATTAACTTTTAATCATGTAAATATGAACTGTAACAAATCCAGAGTTATGGAATCACCACTGGAAGGCATAGACCATACCTGTCTGGATCGTTATGAAGAGGATGCTACAATAATGTGGTAAAAGAGTTCTCACCGGATAACTTCTTTTGTAGGCAAAGAGCTCCATTTATAATCAATAGAGGGCTAGTGCGAAGGTTCAGTGTGTAAAAATACTTAGCACAGAGCCTAACCGAGTCCAGCTCTGAGAACCCACATAAAAACTGTAATGCAGCAGCGTGCATCTGTAACCTATGGCAATACAAGACAGAGGCAGATTGTGTAGGGACTCAAAGTTCAGCCTGGAGCATGCAGCCTGGCAGAAACAAAAGATTCCTCCTCAAAAACAAGATGGGAAGAGAAAACTTAATCCTGAAAGTTGACCTTTGAGCTCCACATGTGTTCCGTACACACATGCAACTGCACTCACACATGCAAACATCATACGACAATAAAAAAAGCACAAGCCTTCACTCCTGCTTGAAATCTCTGAATAATGTAACACTCCACATTTTACTGGAGTAGATTAATAGAATTCAGGGGCTCATAAATCCAAACAGCAAAACCCATAGCTTTGTTTCCACTAACTTCTAGCTGACTTTAGAATTCCATCATTCTTAAACTAAGAGCAGCAAATGATAACACATACCACCTTTATATCATATTACATTTACCTCATTACATAGTTATCTCAAAATATTTAATATGCTAAGCACACTTTAGAAATTATGGTAGTCAGCTCCACTGCTAGATCTTATTTACGGCCACTAGTGAAAAAGCACTTACACTATGTCACAAAGACGATTTCAACCTGGTTTTATGAGTCACCAAGTTCACTAGAAATATATTTCAATATTGCTGGTTTCTTTTTTTAATCTTTTGAATTTTATTTTATTTAACTGAAGACATTATTCTTTGAAGATGTTCGTAGGTAAAAGTATATCTAACACTATACCTCTGAATAAGGGCAATGGCTCTCAGCAGATCTTTCTGAAGCCTGTGAAGTCTCCCTTTCCCCCATCCCCTCAGCTACAGTCCCTCAGTTCTCTAATCTTGTGTCTACCCTCTCCCCTCGATAATGGCCACACATGCTTCAGGCTCTGAATAGCCTTCCTGCCAAATGTTCATATGTGTCAGCATAAGAAAGGTTCGGGCCATAGCTCCCCCTAAGTCCTCAGCACGGCGATCTCTCCTTGTCAGTGTGCTCCTTGTCTGTCTTCTGCATGCACAGAGACAAAGCCCAGTTAGCAGTACTGTCCCTAGAGTCCTGCACAATCTGACCTTAATAAATAGTGTTTGGATACAAGAAGAACAATGATTTTTCTTTCTCGTTGCTTCTTTTTTTTTTTTTTTTATTTATTTATTTATTTTGATACTTTATTTACATTTCCGATGATTCCCCTTTTCTTTGGAAACCCCGTGTCCCCTCCCCCTCCCCGCCTCTGTGCGGGAATTCCTCCTCCCGCCTACCCGCCCACCCATTCCCATATTCCCACCTTGACATTCCCTTTTACTGGGGCCACTAGCCCCCTCAGGCCCAGAGTCCTCTCCTTTCTCCCTGGTGGCCATCGAGGTGATTCTTCTGCCTCATATGTAGTCCAAATCATGGGTCAATAGATGTGTATTCTTTGGTTAGTGGTCTGAACT
>CM052709.1:41785879-41804398 GCA_028551405.1 Uromys caudimaculatus | reverse complement strand
GGGGGGGGGGGGATATGTCAGGCCAGTTGACACTGTTGCTCCCTCCATAGGGCTGCAGACTACCTCAGCTCCTTCAGTCCCTTCTCCAACTCCTCCATCTGGGACCTCACTCTCAGTCCAGCTGTTACTGTAAAGTGAAACCTGGGCATTCTGAACTTTTGGGCTAATATCCACTTATCAGTGAGTACATACCATGTTCGTTCTTTTGTGAATGAGTTACCTCGCTCAGGATGATATTTTCAAGTTCCATCCATTTGCCTGCAAATTTCATTAAATCATTGTTTTTAATAACTGAGTAGTACTCCATTGTGTAAATGTACCACATTTTCTGTATCCATCCTAGAGAATTTTAAAATATAGGAGTGGTGGTATAAAATTTGTTTCTTCATTATATCTGTTTTTGTTCAAATGAACACCTAAAAAGGATTCTTTTGAAATGAACATCCCACCCCTGCTATTCTATGTGGAATGGCTTCTACATGGCAGGGCATAGGACTTTGTTCTTGAGTTCCCTGCATGACTGTTGTTTCAAAATCCCTAGTAGGTTTTGCTCTTAGTCCCACATTTTCATTTTGCCCCAGGCTCTGCATACTATATAGCTGCTCCAGTATTCTAATGTGGGAAAGAAACATACCTTTGCCTTGTGGGATTTATGTATAAACTATAAGTTCATACATACACATGTGTGGAAGCCGGATGGGTGTATGTGTGTGTGTGTGGGGGGGGGGGGGGGGTCCTAGCCAAAGAGGCAGTGAAGGACCAGCTAGGCAGGTCCTTTCACATATTACCAAGACTGGCATCAAGTTCACCTTAACTAGGTTCTTGGTAGTTAAGGAAAGCTACAGAATCTCAAACCTGCCTCCCAGATTCAATTAAGACATATATATGGCAAGCAAGAGCCCAAACTTTTTTTGTCAGCCAAAATCAGAATAATTTTCTGTGACTAAGCTATTCTCCTTCCTTTGTCCTTCTCCCATACTGTTTCTGTGATTACCCTGAATGGCAGGGGGCATGAAAACATCAGGAAAGAGTGTGCTCCTTAGGCCTTGAGCGAAATGAGCTGCCCACATCCCCATCCCTGGCTGTGGGTCCCGGCTCAGGATGTGAGGCTGCCGGTGTGCAAGCGTGAAAGGGAGGGTCACGAGAAGAATGGAAATGGAAAACTAGGACCCTCCGCTCCCTTCAAGTCACTAGACAAGCAGACACTTCAGCTTTCCCCACGCCGGACTGAGCCTTCCACATCCACTCAGAGGAAGGGGCCCTGCGTCTGAGCAGTCCGCCGCGCGGAGGTGGGGCTGTGGGGCGGCGCGGCAGTGGGAAATCCCCGGGCCCGCGCCTGCGCTCTGCCTGACAGCGATGCTTTCGCTTTTCGGTTTCCTCTCAAAGCGGCAGCTTCTCGGTGAAGGCTGAGTTCCCCGAAAGCACGTGGTGCGGCTCTTCCCAGCAGCCGCCTCCCTCCCGCCGCAGCTTGCTGACCGCGCGGCCTCAGCGCCCCTAGCGGCGAGCGCAGCCCATGCACCCGCGGGGTCCGAAAGCAGAGCCTGGCCAGGGTGCTGTTTCCCAAGGATTCAAGGACATTAAAAAAGTAAGTGCATGCGATCCAACACTTTGACATTAACATTTTAGGATATTTTCAGTGGGTTTTATTTATTTTTACTTATTTGCAGAATTTTTACAATACAGGCTGCCCTTTATTCTTTTTAAGTTTAGCTGTTAATTGGATATTTTCTAATGTCTTTGTCAGCATAACTTTGATATTCTGTCATATGAATTGTGCTTTAGTCAGCTAGAAGACTTTTCAGTGATACAAATGGAGTTTTGGTAACAGTGCCCTGCAGCACAAATTTTTTACACATACTGGGTCATTTTGTTTGTTTGTTTGTTTAATGATAGATTTCCTATAAATCCAAGAACACTGTAAAAGTTTTAACAGTCTGACTAGATTCTCTACACTATAACCTTTAAAGTATATTGATTATTTCTATGTGAATATGTGTATTACTGCATGAATTTATGTGCACCAAGTACGTCCAGGTGCCCACAAAGGCCAGAAAGTGTAGGATCATCTGGAACTGAAGCCGGGGTTACAGATGGTTGTATGAATTGCCTGATGTGGGTTCTGGGTACTCAACTCCAGCCCTCCCTAAATGCACACTATGTTCTTAACCACTAAGCTATCTCGGAAACCAAAGAATTGAAAAACAGTGTATTTCCAATGTGTTCAACTGTGTTCCAGGTAAACAAAAGGGTATGTATCCGATGAAGTGCATTCTGGGACTGTACGGTCACAGTTGCAACACTTACAATTGGCCAGGAGGGTGAGAAAGCAGTGGCAAGCAGTTTTAGAAATTCCAGTGGATAGACATTTTTATTATAGCAATACTACTGCCAAGAAGGTATAGCTAAATTAGAACATACCAGCTGAGAGGCGAGGTTACAAGTCTGCGAACATTTTACTATAAGCTTATTTGTTGGCTAGTTAGCTGCCACAGGGTGGAGGAAGAAAGATCCCAGAACGAACAAGTTCTTATGATGAGGGCGCTCCAGGGGACATGCTGGGGGAAAGGGAAGTAGGCCTGTTCCACTTGAGAGTTTTTGTTGTAGAATTCAGTTCTTGGATGTTCTGCTGCCAACCCTCTACCCCCTACCCACACCACCACCACTATAGGATCTGTATCAGTGATCTGGTATATAGCACATGGACAACAAATGTACCTCCTCCTCCAACCCAAATGTGGCAGAACAGCCATTTAACATTGCTGGTTAGACTAGCAATGGTGGGGAGCAAAGTTCTGCTCAACTGAGTCACGCCTGTCAGACCTTGCTGAGTTTTCTCACAAATCTAAGGCCTAAGCCTTGAGAGTAGCACTGACCCAACAACATTGGCCCATGTGGTCATCCTTTACTCCTCAAAAGGCTAGCCTGACTGGTCCAGACATGGCAGGGCTCTGAGACTCTGTAATGTTAGCCTCCAACTGACATGATGCCTTATCTGTTGCCTGATATTGTTCAAAACAAGTACAAGTCATCCATAGATTCAAAGGTTAAAGGAAGAGTTCTCTCCATCTGCTAAGGAAGTACACAGTCACATTCCATAGAGGTGCAGATGACAGAGAAGAGAAGACCATGGCCACTGCTGAAAGTGTGGACCAGCAGATCCTTCCTGCCTTGGTAGAACTGTGTAAATGATAGTAATGGCATTTGCCTTGCCTGGCTGCATTACTATATATGTATGTTTCTATTTCTAGTTACTGTGAATATTTAAGTTACTATAAATGCTTTGCACAATTAGATCGGTATAATCAATTAATATAAGTGGGTAAATGTAGAATACAAGAAGGGGTGAATAAGTAATAGGAATGATCTTGGGGTTCCCCCTACCAAGAAAAAATAAATGTTCACTAAGTGAGAGATTTAGAATGGTTCTAAGAGTCTTTCCCTTGTAGCATCATGTGTCGGAGTCATTCCAGTGCCTCCATTACTCCTGGTCCAATGTGGTTCCTAGGTTTCTTATTACCATGGCTTTCTTTTGTGTCCATACCACTTCAGGCATAGTAAATCATAACTTTCTTCTTACATGATGCTTGTGGTTGATTTCCAGTGACTAAAGGGACTCACTCTTGTCACATCTTCACCTTCTCTTTCAAATCCAATGCAAGTCTCTGTATTTATAGTTTTAAATTCACACTATTGGTAAGTTACCCAGCAGCATTCCAGTCTTTTAAGATTATTTGGAATGATGATTTTGTCATTTGTAAAGAAGCTGTTTCGGGGGTGGGAGGGGATCTCAGAGATACACAATGAAAGCCAACGCTGGACCGGTTCTCCACGTGGCAGGCTCTAGAAGGTTCCATGAGCCTCTTGTTCCTGGATCAGACTGTAGGAGCAGCTGCGCCATTTCCTGACACAGGGAAAAAGCAAACAAGAGCAAACTGATGCCAGAGAACTTGACAAGTTTTAGACATCAGGACATCTGGAAGAAGTCATAAGCCTGAATCGGAGCACAGAAGTGCTCTCTCTCAGTGAACCCATGAGACTTTAGGAAGGAAAAAAAACAATTAGAAAATTATGAGACTTTAGGAAGGAAAAAAACCAGTTAGACATGGCATTGTGTTTTTTAGTGTTATATCTTTTGTTTACTTGGTGCTGTTACAAAGATTCAGTTTCCCAAGTTAAATGTTGGTTGTATGACAATATCCTGTATTTAGAAGTATCTTTCCTCTAGGTTTCTGTTTTGGTTTTGGTGTGGTTACTTTTTGTTTGTTTTTCTTACATGTCTTATCCTTTAGGATTTGAGAATATAATATAATGACAACATTTCTCTTTCTTCTCTCCAAGCTCTCCCATCTACCCCTGCCTCCCCACTCTCCTTCAGAAGCATGGCCTCTTTTGTCACTAATTATTCTTGTATGTGTATAACTTAAGTAGAATCTCTTCAATTAGCATAATGCTACTTCTTTGTATGTTTTTAGGGCTGATGTTTGGGGCACTGGACAACCAATTAATGTGCTTTTCTCTGGGGAAGAGCATTCCTGCTCCCAGCTTTCCTCAGCTGCCTAGAGTTCTTTGAGGAGGGTTGAGACCTTGTGGGCTTTCCCCTGACAAATTTAACAGCTGATGTCTTACATAGTGGTACCTACAAAATAAGAAAATCATTTCCTTCCAGAAACTGTAACTCTTACAGATAATAAGACTTGGACACTTCAAAACCATGAAAACCTTGAGGGAAAATGTAGACAAATGTGATTGGGTAATTAGTCAATGAGAGACCAGACAGGAAGAAAGGCAGGGACATTTGTGGAGGACCTTGACTAGGAGTCAGTTCTGTGCTGCCTTTGTGAGGGTGCATGTGTGACAAGAAACTAGACTATATCCGTCTATAAAGGCTATAATACACATGCATACACATCCCTGGGAAATTATTTAGAACCTCTGCTACCTAAAGTTGTGGTGCTGTCCAAGGCTTGATTCAAATTCCATCGGTTTGAAGGAACCAATTGATTCTCTAGGTGTGCATTCTAAGAAGACCTAATTGGGCCTTTGTGATATCTGTGTGGAAAAGTGACATTTGATATAAGGGGTTTATTTTGTTTATCTGGTTGGTTGGGTTTTGGTTTTTCAAGACAGGGTTTCTCTGTGTAGCCCTGGCTGTCCTGGAACTCACTCTGTAGACCAGACTGGCCTCGAACTTATAGGAATCAGCTTGTCTCTGCCTGGTGAGTACTGGGATTAATGCTGTATGCCATCACCACCCAGCTGATGCTAGATTTTAATACGAGTCAGTTACCCATCAAAGAACTTGAGAATATAGATGTTGGCTTAGAGGACTTTTCAAAGAGAACACTGCCGGTGAGAAGACTAAGATCAGGGAAAGGGTTTTGCTTATTGAAAGAATAAAAATGATGTAGCAAGCAATGAAAAGAGCAGGACAAGCTGAGATTAGAGAAAGTGATGGGGACCATGGATTAGAGAGTATATTGAGAAATTTGAATTGTCTAAGAGCAAGCAAGGAAAACCATCATGAAATTTTTGGATTGGCATGACATGACCAGCTTTGCAATTAGATTTTTAAAAAAATCGCCAAAATGAGTCTGTGGCAGATGAATTAAGGGGGAGTGAAAAGCCAAGGCCAGGCAAGCAGTCATTAGAGAAGCCACTGCAATGATCCAGGCAAGAGGATGGGGTGGTGGAAGAGGTAGAAACAGGAGCTAGACACACTGGGGACCAAGTATAGGGACTAAATGGGCAACTTCTATGGCTTGGCCTTCATCCTTTCCAGACTAAGACCGGGTGTAAGGAGAAAGCTGATAATGTGTGTTTTGAGTACAACTGGTTTACAGACTCAGTAGATATCCGAGGACAGGGGAACTGTGGCACTTGGAGGAAAGCTGTGTGTCAGTATACATCTAGGAGTGCTCCAGGACATGGAAGTTACAGAGGAAGTCATCAAAGGCACAGCGGGAGAAGGGTAGATAAGGTTCTCACATTCCTGTTTAGTGGTTTAGTAAAAGAGATGATGGTCATAGGGAAATCCAGCGAGGAAGGAGGAGCGAAAAGGTCCGGTCTCACGATGGCTAAGCGAAACAAAAGTTTCAGTAATGGAGGTGTCAGTTGTGTACAGCTTTATTTTTCTTAAACATCTTAAGTAGATCTATTCTTATTTCGTGAAATTTTTGTTTTGCTTGCTTGTAAGTATGTGTACTTCATGCATGCTTGGTGCCTGTGGAGGTCAGAAGAGGGCACTAGACCCCTGGGAATCGCCATGCCCGCACTGCAAATCCAACCCCTGTCCCCTGGAGGGGCAAGTTCTCCCTAATTGTCGAGTTAAGGCCAAGTACGCTGTGTAGACTGTCTTCAAATTGGTAAATGAAGCTCTGGCTTTAGTAACGTGAAGGTTAATCTCTAGTCCCCAATTCTGAGTCCGCAGTATTAATGCAGGCTCTCTAAGACTGAACCTGTGCAAGCATATAGTTTCCTTTCGTTGTTCTCCAACCTTGTAAACAGAACCTCCAGTCTGCGGTTTGCACCGCACAGCGGAGCCCCAAGTTTCGCACGCGGGGTGGGGAGTGCGGACCAGGAAGGCCAAGCAGCCGCTACAGCGGCGCCGGGGGGAGGCGGTGCGCTGGTGGAACAGCCGGCCAATCCCTGTCGCTGATTGGTAGAGGCGGAAGGAGGCGGGACGTCCTCGCGCCTTTTCTCCAGCCCTATAGTTTCGTTTTTCCAGCTCTGGGTCTGTAAAAGCTCCTTGGAGACCTCGGGGACTGCGCCCCTCAGACCCTCTTGGGACGCAGCTGAGCGGCGCAGAGAGATCTGCCCAGACTCGAGCTCCTGCGTGCAGTGAGTGAGCCCCAGGTGCTCGTCCGGGTGCGCGTGGAAGTGGTGCTCCACCCTTGGGCCTGGGGTCTGCTGCCCACAGGTGGCCTGTCATCCCGCAGAGAGAACTCTAGTGGGACCGCTTGCCCAGCTCCTGACACTGCTTGGCGCCCTTATCCCGCTGTTCGCACTACTAGGCTAAAATGACTTGTGCAATAGTCATTTCTCCCGGAAGACACTTCACCTTCCCACTTAACCCTTGCTCGCCTCACCTTCGTCCCCTTTCCACACCTGTAACGTTTTCTTCTTTTCGCAGCACTTTTATCAGCACTGTTCCATCCCCTGAACTGGCGTCAGGCCGCTGCGCAGGCAACTGGCTTATAACTTGCTGCTGTGGTGGTTGCTTGTGTTGAATCCCTAACCTGCACCCGGAGACAGCCCAGTAAGTCTTCGCGGAAACGAAAGCATTTGGAATCTCAGTATGTATCAGCCCTTAACCGTTTTCTGAAGGTGGTATTTAGTTCCTGCAGAACCACTAATGGTATAATTACTATCTAAAATACTTCCCGAACACTACCTAAAAGTTTAGGGATAGGTGTATGGATGGGTGAAGGTTGCTTTTATCTGGCAGAAATGACTTGAGTCCTGATTGTTCAGTGAGGATGCTGGACTCATACTTGTAGGTTCATTATGGGATTTGCCTTTTGCTTTCCTACTCCTACTGATACATACAAGGTTTCAGCTGAACAAATGGCTCTGTGCTCAGTAATACGATTAGGCCCGGCACTATAGGGTCCAGAGGACGCTAATAGCAAAATATATCCCTTCCGAGTCTCTGATGCATATAGCGCCGCAGCAGACAATCACAAGCTTCCCAAGGAAGGTTGGAGAAGATGCTCTAAAAACAGTGCAAATCTCCACAAGGTACAGGCCTTGTTGAGAAAGCTAGATGTGGGAGTGATAGTTTTAGAAAGGTGTGCCACCGACACAGAACTCTGATTGTTGGAAACAGTGTGGTCTAGTCTGTGCAGTACAGGGTAGATTGGGAAGACTGAATGTTTGGTGGAGGCATGGGAACAGGAAAGAGCCAACTCCAAACTCTGTTTGAGCCAGGTGTTTAAGGATGGTCTTGCCATGGTTTACAGACATCCTTTCCAATGGTATTTAAAACAGCGGCTTGCTTTGTAGTCTAGACATTTCCTTACTAGCCTTTGGAGGGACATTGGTGCAGCAGACATGACTTCATTCCTGCACATGAGTGTTTGAAAACAGGTATTTATGCCCACAGTTCCATATGCTACATCAAAGTACAGACCCTTCCTCAGAGGTCTGGCAGTCCTAATCTCCTTACCGCTCTGAATTGTGGTAGTGCCAATGTGTAGTGGTGTGTATCCCGTTACTTGATTGTCACAGGTAACTTGTTGCTAGAGCATCTTAAGACTTCCTTAAATTAGGGATTGCTGTCATTTTTAATCTTTAGGATTACAATATAAAAACTCCATAGTTATAGGAAGAGATAAATATTACTTTATTCTTTCAAGTGGTATTTGGCAATGCTGTATGAAAAAAAGGAAATTTCTTTTTCTGAGCCAATGACTCTCTGTGTAGTCTTGTAGGCTAGGCTTGTGCTCAGTGTGCAGCGCAGGCTGACCTTGAACTCATGACCTTCTTGCCTCAGCTTTCCTGAGTGCTGTGATTTCAGGTATGGTCAACCAGGCCTGGCGGTTGTTTCCATTTTTAAAAATCATTATTAGGGGCTCTTGAAGATGGCTTACTGAAAATAGTTCTCGCTATGCGAATATGAGGGCCTGAATTCGGATCACCAACATTAAAAAAAAAAAAAAAGTCAGGTGTAGTGACATGCGTCTGTGACTTCAGTGCTGGGGAACACAGAGTTTGCTGGTTCTCAAAAGAATAAGCTGGAGCAAGGATTGAGGCTGACATCCTAATATTAACTTTGACCTCTACATGTGCCTGCCAATACATATACAAAACCAAAAAACAAACAAAAATAAACAAACAAAAAACACAACAAGAAATCACTACTGAGATTTGGAGCTTCTTTGTGCCAGATTTATTGCTTGCTGTAGGCACAAAAGAAAAATTATTTCTTTTAAAATGTGTTTAACAAAAATAGTTAATGAATCATAAATATAAAATGTCAACGTAAGCAGGAGAGATGGTTCAGTAGGTAGAAGGCCTTGCTGCCACGCTGGGGGACTTGATCTCGTTCCCAGGACTCACAGGTGGAAGGAGAAAACCAACTCCTGCAGGTCGTCCTTGACCTCCACTTATGTGATGTGACACGTGTACACATGTACACACACACATACAATAAGTAAAATGTAATAATCATAAAATACCAGCTTTACAATGTACTATAATTTGTAGAAAAAGCTTTAGGAAGTGCTTGTAAACTATCTTAATTCTAATAACTACTTGCTTGATAAAAAGTATTCATTTGTTTTAAAGTAATATTTACTAGATACCTAATTTGTATCTGACATTGTTCCATCTCCTTTTCTTCAGACAAAAAGAGACAAGAAGGTACAAGAGAAAATAGGTGATGAGTCAGAGTAATAAACAGTCTGATGAAAATCATATCTAGGGAGAGGGTAGCGTTTTCCAGGGCAGAGGTGGTTACCATGGAAATAAGCTACCAGGGTATCTGCCTAGACATTTGAGCAAACACCTGAGGGCATATTTTCTGTAGAAGAAAAAAATGATTCCATAACTCAACAAAAATATTGGGTATGGATACCATTCATGTAAAGTTTTTCAGAAACCAACAGGATAGAGCAGTAATTCTCAACCTGTGGGTCACGACCACCGTAGCAACCCTCTATCCTCAAAAATACTTACATTAGAACTCATTACAGTAACAAAATTACAGTTATGAAGTAGCAATGAAAATAATTTTATGGCTGGACTCGCCACAGCATGGGGAGCTGTATTGAAGGGTCAGGGTGTCAGGAAGGTTGAGAACCACTGGGGTAGAGGCTGTGCCTGGAGCTGTAGGTATCTGTTCACACACATGTTCTTTCTGCAGAGGATGTCACAGTGGTACGAGCTTCAGCAGCTAGACTCCAAGTTCCTGGAGCAGGTTCACCAGCTGTATGATGACAGTTTTCCCATGGAAATCAGACAGTACCTGGCCCAGTGGTTGGAAAAGCAAGACTGGTAAGGAAAACACAGGAAAACACACTGGCTAGGGAGTGGGGTTTGTGTCTTTAAAGCATCTGTTGATGAAGTAACTTGGAGCTGTGTTTACAGAAAATAAATATTACCAGTGGCCGTAAAACCATATTGACTAGCCATTAAGTATGTTCTATTCCATTTTAAAACATTTTGTTTGCTAATGGCAAAATTTTTAAATTATCTGAAAATATTTGACATAAAAAGCTCAGGCCCCTGCTGACTCTTTTCTTTCTGGAGATATAAATACCATGAATAGTTTTTCTGTACAAGTATCTGACACTTCCTATAATTTTTCATGTCAGTTATGTGTGATAGAAACACTATGCGAATTGTTAATAAAACAATGTTAAATTAAAAAGAAAAACTGAGCCCCCGCTGTCCTAGGGAGCACGCTGCCTACGATGTCTCATTTGCCACCATCCGCTTCCACGACCTCCTTTCTCAGCTGGACGATCAGTACAGCCGCTTCTCTTTGGAGAATAATTTCCTGTTGCAGCACAACATAAGGAAAAGCAAGCGTAATCTCCAGGTATGGGCTGGCTTTGTGCTTTACTTGAAGTGTCTCTGCTTACTTAAAACCTTTTCTTTATTTTTACTCAGCAGATGGTACTGAGTGCACTCTCTGGGCATTTAGAGAAATTACAGGAGTACAGATAAACTTTCTTTATGTGGCTAAGGTTTATAAATCACAAATAAATACAATGTCAATTCTTTTTATAAACACAAAAGAGTTTTCAGGTTTAAGTGAAAAAATTGGCTAAAAATTGTTAATATTTACACCAAAGGAAAGAGACTTCATTTTTAGAGCAGTGAGCTATGGTAACACATTAAACCCCAAGAAATTCTAGTGATCCGTTTGGTCTTTGGCCTTGTGGGTCCAGGTGAAGAATATCTAGGAAGGTTTGGGTCATTCAAGCCTTACTCATAAGTGGGTGAGTGACCTGAACTAAACTCACTTTGCCTTGCTTCTGGCAGACTTGTCTTCCACTGGAAGAGAAAGCCAAAGAACGATCTAGAATTCAGGACCCTCAGATATACTCCCAGCACATACTCAGCCTTGCTGCCATGTTCATTCTGCATTGTAGAATTTTCTTATTTTAATAGAAATGAAACACAACCAAACATTTCACCCTGTGTAGTTGGGAGCCTTTTATTTTGTTTTCTTTTTGAACATATCTATGAATTTATATCAGTGAGAAGGAAAATTAGATTAAGTTTGTAAAACTTTGCTCTTATGCAGGCTGCTCACTGGTAACTTGTTATAAAGAACATGGGAATGCAGTACTTTGCAAAATAGCTTTGACAGTGATAACAGAAAAATTGAGATAAATGTCTTTGTTCTAGTTAAAAAAAAATACAGTTGTACTTCAGTTCCTGTGTTGAGGAATTAGTTAAGAACTATCATGAATAGTTCTTACATTTTATCTATATCCTAAAAGAAGATAACGACTTCGGGATGTCCAGGAGGGTGGATACTACAGTATTTATGAAGAAGTGTAGGTATGACACAATGATCGGAGTACAAGTTTAGTCTGCCTGAAGCTCTGGCTTTGGCTTTTAAATGTGATACTACCCCAGCCCTCATGATCCACATGTGAAATACTGTCCCCACCCTCATGATCCACATGTGAAATACTGTCCCCACCCTTATGATCCACATGTGAAAAGATTTTCTTTTTAAATCAAATTACTCACATTTTGTAAGTTAAAGTTATTTTGGTCCTAATTTATAAAAGAAATATTTTGTGTTTATAAAATACTTTATGTCTCAGGGCATGGTGGCACATGACTTTAATCCTAGTACTCAGGAGGCAGAGGCAGGTGGATCTCTGTAGTTCCAGGACAATTAGAACTAAATAGAGAGACCATGTCTCAAAAACAAACAAACAAACAGTTCTAGGACAGTCAGAACGACATAGAGAGACCCTATCTCAAAAACGAACGAACAACAAAACAAAACAAAAACCAACCAAATAATAACAACAAATTTAAAATTTAGTAGACAGAAAGCAAGCTTTCTCAAGGAAAAGAAAAATTTTTATTAAACCAATATTTTACAGACTTTATACTCATGGCCTTTTTTTTATCCAAGACGTTTTTCCACAACTTCAGGCATATAAATATAATATATAAAATAATTACACAAGTCAGGTATTTATTGATAATAAATTTAAAAATTATTTTAAGACAAGTCTTTGATAGACTTGTAATTCTACTGTTTATTAAAGATGAAAACAGATTTACATACTAGTTAATGGAATCTTTGTCTAATACGATAAATTCAAAGCTCAATTAATTTGGTACTGAAGGGGACATTTGCCCATTTGAGCATGTGGTGATGGCAAGCCTTGCCCTCCTCCTGAATTCCCTCTGCCTTGCTAGCCCCCAAGATTACATTCCTAAAGCTAACCCCCAAGGTCTAGTTCCTTATTTGGCCACTTCTTTCTCCTGAGTCTGACTACCAAGGTCCAACTATCAAAGTATTGAAGTCTAGCAATCAAAACCCCTTTGGCTGCCCTAGTTAACGTGCCTAATTAAAATTAAACACCTCATCCTACACAGGGTTTCTGTAGCAGGAGTTTTGGCTATACCGCTTTGAGGCACCTGCCCAGGAGCTATCTCAGATCTGTGGATGAAAGACACACATGTTGGCTTATTTTTAACCTGCCTTACTGACTCAATAGCTGGGCTCTTCTAAGCCTCCTGTGGCTAGCGTGCCCTTACCTTTACTCCTAGCTCAACACCTCTAAATTTGCCCTCAGCTTAGTTGCCCAGTTACCTTCTGTGAAGCCCATTCGTCTTGCTGCCCAAGACGCTTTCAGGATGCTCTTCCAGGCGCTGCTTCCCCTTCCCACCTACATTTTGGAAGATATCCCCTATAGCTCCGTGTCTGTTCTGTCTCTCCCCCAAGTATCTCAATTCTTTTCCTCCTCCCTCCTAGCCTGCAGCAACCTGGAAGTCCCACCTCTTTCTTTTCTCCCAGCCATTAGCCGTTGGCATCTTTATTGATTGATCAAGAACCAATTGGGGGCAAGGACCTTCAGAATCACTCCTCTGTAGGTTTCCCCTTTTACCTTTATAAGCTGTCATTTTCCTCTGGGCCACAATTGTCTCTTCTCTATCCAGAGGCAGTCCTTTGTCCCCTCCTAGGACAAGTTCCCCTTCCCCCTCTCTTGTTCCCTTCCCCTTCTCCTTCATCCTCTGTCTCCTGTCTTTGTCTCTTATTCCCTGTCCTTTGTCTCTCTGGGGCAAGTAAATCTTTGTGCTGAGAACTCGGTGGAAGGGAGTCCTGAGCTAATAACCAATCAGTGCAGATAAGGGTTTGGAACGACAGTAGGAACATATCGGAAGCTCTGTTTCCTATAAGCAAGCCATTATGTTATTATAAGGGCAGACATCATTGTATGTAGACTCACACCGTGCAGTTAATCACATGCAGTGCGATTTTAGACCCTGTGGTGCTGAGCTGTATGGAGGCAGGTGCTGTGCACAGTACCCATGGCTGTGCACCATGTCTGCGGTGGAGTTGAGTGGTGTAGCCCAGAAAGCACTGCCAGGGTCCACCATGGGTTCCTTATGTGTCTGACTTGTAACTTACAGTTCTGCATATCTGAGAGCCTTTCACTGTTACCAAGATTTCTGTGATCCTCCAATTCTCTTCCACTACAACCGACAGTCATTCTGCCATTTACTTTTCTCCTAACCACCTGCGTCTAGGATAACTTCCAAGAAGATCCCATACAGATGTCCATGATCATCCACAACTGTCTGAAGGAAGAGAGGAAGATTTTGGAAAATGCTCAAAGATTTAATCAGGTACTTTATTTCAAGTGAGTGCTAAAGGTTAGAGATACATGGTTTATTTCACAGATATTACCAAAGCCTCTCTCAAGACCCAGATGAATACACCTTCTGATTTCATAACTTCAGGAAGCAGAGACAATCAGAACCAGAAGTTTTCTAGAACTGGGCTTTAAGAAAGGTTGTTATGTAATGGAGTTCATTCCCAGTGAGAACACCAGCACATAAGTGAGGCACCTGTAGGTAATGCTAAGATGGAGGAAGATGCCATTGTGAGATGACTGGGCACGGCCTCGTTCTTTAGGTCAGGGTCAGGAAACCCCCCTCCCCCCACAGAAATGGAAGCAAGTGAAACATCAGATCCTGGTAGCCTTGCAAAGGGGTGGCCTTGGAAGGTATACTCAGAGTTCATGGAGGTGGGGAAAGTACATAGGTCCAGGCTCTGTTTTGGGACACTGAATAACCAAGGATGACTCTACAGATGTTACTTAAGTCACATGCACAATGGCAATGCTGTCTGCTGAAGGAGAAGTCAGAGAAAGGCAGGAACAGGGTGATCATAGGACACAATAGATTTGGGAAGAGGAGAAAAAACTAACAGGAAAATAAAACTTCATTTGTAACATTTAAGACTTGTTAAATGTTTATGACATCAATCAACAGATGAGTCAGAGTTGTAGGCTGATATGTTTGGGGTCACGGTCTTGCTGGGCATCCTGTATGCCTTCTCGGCCTGTGGGTGCAGCGAGGTTTTTGAGTTGCGGTGGCATTTGTATTTCTTTCTTGAGATGTGTAGTGATGAGAACAACAAGATAGGCCAGGTGTCTGTGAAACCATTGTGGTCTGAGTTCCTCTGACCCAGCCATTCCAGCAATGGAAGGAGAATGCAGAGGACACAGCAAAGTCTGCAGTGTGCATTTCACAGGCAGATAACACCAAGTGAACTGTGTCACCGTGGGAAAGATGGAGAACAAATGTAACGCTGGTGAAGGACTTTCTCTCTGCCTTCATGAGCACTTGTCACATTCCTGGAGACCCTTCCTTGGGCATTTAGTTAACTATTCCTCTACAACAATGAAAACACCTTGATGTGTTCAGTATGTAAATATCATTTGTCCTAAACTCAAGGAATGGTACCTCCCCTAAAGAGCAAAGCTTTGCATCTAAAAGCATTAGAGCAAAAGCTGGCTGCCTTGACTCGTTTCAGAGGCGAATGCCTGTCTTGCACCTGGCATGCATGTAAAGAGCCTGCAGAGGAAGCTTTTATTCATGGGGGGTCCCCACCCTAACAGTAGGCAAGGGTCTCCTTGTATTTCAGATAGACTAGGAAGGACAGCTGAGAGCAGAGCTTGGCAGAAAGACAGACTGACACCTTTGCAGATTGGTGTGGCACTCTTAAATTTTGGCCTCTCAGCCTAGAGTGAGCATAGCAGGTGTCTTAGGCAGGGTTTCTATTCCTGCACAAACATCATGACCAAGAAGCAAGTTGGGGAGGAAAGGGTTTATTCGGCTTACACTTCCACATTGCTGTTTATCACCAAAGAAGTCAGGACTGGAACTAAGCAGGTCAAGGAGCAGGAGCTGATGCAGAGGCCATGGAGGGATGTAACTTACTGGCTTGCTTGCTCTGGCTTGCTCAGCTGGCTTTCTTATAGAGCCCAAGACACTACCAGCCCACAGATGGTACCACCCACAAGGGGCCCTCTCCCCTTGATCACTAATTCAGAAAATGCCTTACAGCTGGATCTCATGGAGGCATTTTCTCAACTGAAACTCCTTTCTCTGTGATAACTCCAGCTTGTGTCAAGTTGACACAAAACCAGCAAGTACAATTGACCCCTTGTCAACTTGACACACAAATACATCACTATTAAGCCTCAACCCTTACTTTCTTATTCATCGCCAAGATCTAAATAACTTTAAAAGTTCCACAGCCTTTGCAAATTCTTACATATTAAATTTTCAATCCCTTTAAAGATATCCAGTCTCTTAGAATTCAAAGTCTTTTTATCATCAAAAGTCTCTTAACTGTGGGCTCCACTAAAATACCTTCTTCCTTCAGGAGGGAAAATATATCAGGGCACAGTCACAGTCAAAAGCAAAATCAAACTCCAACCGTCCAATGTCTGGGATCCACTCACGATCTTCTGGATTCCTCCAAGGGCTTGAGTCACTTCTCCAGCTCTGCCCTTTGTAGCACACACCTTGTCTTCTAGGCTCCAGATGCCTGTACTCCACTGCTGCTGGTAGTCATCTCACAGTACTGGCATCTCCAAAGCAGTGATGTCTTCCAATGCAACTAGGCTTCACCAATAGCCTCTCATAGGCTCTCTTCATGGTTGAGGCTTGCCTCAACTCCTTTGTATGACTCCTTCAGTCCTTGGACATCAACTGCAACTGAGGATGCACTTTCACTAATGGCTTTCCATGGCCTCTCACAGTGCTGAGCCTCAGCTGCTCTTTATGACCCCTTCATGCCTTCAAAACCAGTACCACCTAGGTGACTCTTACACATTACCAAGTCCTGCACAGCACAAGGTACAATCCTGGCTATCTCTGGAACACAGCCTCTGTGCTCTCAGAAAACACTTCTCAGAAGATTTCACCTCAATGATGCTGGTCTCTTCCCAATCACCGCCAATTTCCCAGCTCCAGCTAACCAGCATCAATAGTCCTGGTAATGCAATGGTTTTGCTTTAGTAGTTCTGGTATCTCGTTAATCACAGTCGATTTCTTCAGCCCCAGCTAACCAAAATCACAGAATCTGAAATCAAACTAGCAATGGCCCTGATAAGAGTCTTTAGTCTTCCCTCTGAAATTTCACAAGCCAGGCCTCCATCTTCTGCACTGTTCTCAACATTATCTTCTAAGCTACACAGACCACCCCACAGAGCTCTTAACATCCAATGGCTCTTCTAGCTCAAAGTTCCAAAGTCCTTCCACAGTCCTCCCCCAAAACATGGTCAGGTTGTCACAGGAATACCCCACTACACTGATACCAATTTGTCTTAGTCAGGGTTTCTATTCCTGCACAAACATCATGACCAAGAAGCAAGTTGGGGAGGAAAGGGTTTATTGAGCTTACACTTCCATGTTGCTGTTCATCACCAAAGGAAGTCAGGACTAGAACTTAAGCAGGGCAGGAAGCAGAAGCTGATACAGAGGCCATGGAGGAATGCTGCTTACTGGCTTGCTTCCCCTGGCTTGCTCAGCCTGCTTTTTTATAAAACCCAAGACTACTGGCCCACAGTTGGTACCACTAACAAGGGGCCCTTCCCCCTTGATCACTAATTGAGAAAATGCCTTACAGCTGGATCTCATGGAGGCATTTTCTCAACTGAAACTCCTTTCTCTGTGATAACTCCAGCTTGTGTCCAGTTGACACAAAACCAGCCAGTACAACAGGCAACCAGAGCAATCTCTGCTCTGTCACACCAGCCCCACCCTCTGACTAGTCACTGGAAATTAAAAGTTTGCCCTCTTTTGAGCTCCTGTTAGAAAGTCCATGACCTGGGGAGAGGTCAATGTTGAGTCTCCCGGATGAGGAGGGTTGAGTACTTTGCCAAGGCCTCTTTGGGGGTAGGGTAGAGTGGGACTCCATAAAGTGGGAGGCACAGCAGGCACACTTCCCACAGTGCTCTAGTCTAACCGTTCTTTGCTATTTCCTCGCTTCTGAGGTTAAGGTTTTCTCATCCTTACATTTGTATAAATAGGATGACAAACCCGGTTTGTGTTAGAAAGTATTGCAGTTTGGGAGACAGTGGAGTCGGTGGGATGTAAGTAAAACACTTGTGTGTGTGGCTCTAACAGGTGGAACAAGTTAAATTTGTAAAATTCTGAGTCAGTGGAGAGCTTCCCAGAGCACAGAATTAAATAGCTATGTTGACACAGAGAGCCTGTATTGTTCTTCTGTTGCATTGATGTGTGCTCGTGTGTGCATGCACCTGCGTGCTGAGGCCAGGTGAGGACAAGGAGACCTTTGCTGTTTTCCCTGTCACCCTCCACCGTATTAATTTTTTTGAGACAGGATCTCTCATCAAACCTGCAGTTCTCCGTAGGTTATCTGGCCATGACTTCTCAGATTCTGCTTGTCTCTTATAACATTTTTAGAAAAACATGTTACATTATACACATTTTCCTAGAAGACTATACATCCTTTACTGCCTTTGATACTTCTTTTTTTTTTTTTTTTTACTGTCTAGTTTTTTTGTTTGTTTTTGTTTTTGTTTTGTTTTGTTTTTAATTTTTTTTTTTTGGTGGTGATTCTTTGCATTTTATTTTTTTACAATAAGAGTATAGTCTTTAAACTACACACACACACACACACACACACACACAAGTGCTATTATTATGAAACAGTCCCTGCCCCATACCCCCTCAATATACTGAACACAGCAGTTTAATAGAACAAAAAAAAGAAAGAAAAAAGAAAAAAAATCAAGACAAGTCTGATTTTTTTAATTTTTGATACTTTATTTACATTTCCGATGATTCCCCTTTTCTTTGGAAACCCCGTGTCCCCTCCCCCTCCCCGCCTCTGTGCGGGAATTCCTCCTCCCACCTACCCACCCACCCATTCCCATATTCCCACCTTGACATTCCCTTTTACTGGGGCCACTAGCACCCTCAGGCCCAAAGTCCTCTCCTTTCTCCCTGGTGGCCATCGAGGTGATTCTTCTGCCTCATATGTAGTCCAAATCATGGGTC
>CM052709.1:41637171-41785379 GCA_028551405.1 Uromys caudimaculatus | reverse complement strand
CCCTGTGTCTCGCGGGTTCGGGGCAGTACCTGGTGAGCTGTGGGGCATGTCTTTGGCCCTCTCCTGACTCTTGCGATCTGAGGGGGGTCTTTGTCCTGGCGCTGATTAGCTGTGGAGCCCTGTGGCCCAAGCTGAGGTTTCCCGCCTTTGATACTTCTATGGTTGCAGTGTTCCTGGGTTTTTAAAGGAAAACAAAAACAAAAACAACAAAAACCCCACCACATCTAAAATTAATATCACTATAAAAAGTGCCGGGTCGTCTTAATGATATTGGCATTAAATGAGTACCTGTGTGGTCCCAAAGAAGCAGTTTCTTAAAGGACATGGAGGTAGGGCAGAGGAGTACAGGCAAGATGGAAGTGCCAGAGTCACATGACTAGATTGAAGCCGGAGGGTGGCTCCACCTCAGTCCCCAGACTTCTCCATTAAGTAGCACCTAGCAATAAAGGCAGTTGTCAGGGAGCATATCTCATTTGTAACATGACTGTCCATACCCCTGGTCTCCTTGGATAGGCAGGAGCTTCCGTTTGGAGCCACACGAGGAAGTGGCTCATTCTGCATGGCCAAAGAAGCCCTTTCATCACATGTTGAATGTGTCCTATGGGACTGAGGGTGCTTGTCCTTTGCACATACTTCTGATTCTAATAGCAGCCAGATGTTTCAAACTCCTGCTGAAATGAAGGAAAACTTTCTGTGGAGCTTATCAAAAAAAGGGCAGGAAACAGTTACAGACCAGATTTGCTTAGTTGCTTATGAGTGTGTATAAAATAGCTGCAGGAAAATCCAGAGTGAAGAGGCATGGAACAGAGCTAAGTGCTACACGGTAACAATTCTGCATCATCACCAGGTAGGGTTTATTACAGAGGACAAAGGTAGACGATGACTGGGAAATCCATTGGTATAATCCACCATCTTACTGGATACGAGAAGGAAAAGCCTTCGCTTCTCTTCAAAGATGCTAGAAAGTCCTGGGCCCGTTCTTGATAAAAACGTCTCATAAATAAGAATTGGTGGCTTTCTCATTGGTGTACTGAAATATAGTATCTTACTCATGTCATCGTGTTCTACAGACAGTATTTCACTAAAGTATGGCAGAAACACATGGTAATGGGGACTGCTATTTCCACGGGGATTGGTGTCATGTTGGCGGTACCGTTATGCAAGAAAAAAACAATTAAAAGCATGGGAATTTTTTAAAAATTTAATTAAAATTAATTCTTTAATTAAAGAGATCAATTAAAAGTAGGGAGGTCAGGAGTTCTAAGTCATATAGCATGTTGAAGCCCAGCCTTGTCTGTATAAGATTATTTTAAAAAATCCAAAATCCAAACAAAACACAACACATAAGAATTAAGAACACCAAATATGCGCTTTCCCTCAGTTAATAATTTTTATATGATCCCACTAAAAATCGTAATCTGTTTTCTAAAAATGTACAAGCTGCATATGAAATCCACGTGAGCAGTAAGCATGTAATGATAGGGGGGACTGCCTGAGAGACCCCGGCAGTGCGGCGACTAGCGCTGAGCGCACTAGAGCCCATCCATAACCCAGCATGGCTCAGAGGGCTAACGTATGAGAGGCAGATGAGAAGGAGCAGAACAACTGAGAAAGAAACTCAGACATGTGTAGAATCTGTGTTATAAAGATGGCGCCACAAAGCACCGGGAAATTGTACGCCTCCCACAAAATGTAGCGAAGATAACGATATGATTACATTAAATATAAGCATAAACTTCCAACTTGACTTGGTAGGCAGTGTGTACGAATAACCTTAGGACTTAGGAGGGGGAGACACATGACTCAAGGCGATCTTCAGTATGTAGTAAGGTCAAGGTTTCTCTGGGATACATGAGACTGTCTCAGAACAAAAGAATAGATTCCAAATGTTCTATAGATCGTAGTTGGACAGAGGGGCAGCTCCATGGTGTTATTTCACAGTAGACTAACTGTTGCAGCAAATACTATGTAACCAGAAGCCAGTGTGTGCTAAACTGTACATGGTGCTGGGCAGTTTATCATGAAGAAATGATACATGATTGAGAAGATAGGTATGTTGATAAACTGAAAGGTCATGTGATCAGTACTATGTGCGTTTTAAAAATATTTTCATCTATAGTTTAAAAAGATAATATATAGGGTATTTTAAAGGGTAGTAAAGAAAGAATCGAAAGCACTAGGGGAAAATCTGCCAACTTAAATCTTTTAGTAGGGCAAGCGTTCCTAATAGGAGGTAAAATCTAGTAGGGTCTGTACCGTGAAGGCCGTAACAGGCTCTGGTGATGGGCGTGGTTTTGTTAGGATCTCTGTGAATACAATCTCTATTTCACTACTCACAGCTATGTCCAGATTATCCCTGAGATTTACCTAGCTAATGTATCCTAAGTGAACAAACCAGGGTTTGCCCAAGGTGGACAAAGGTGCTGATTCCTAAATCTTCTGATAGGTCTGATTATTCCTGGGAGAGCAGGGGTTCCACAGTCCTGAACGGCAGTGCTTTTGAATTTTGGTGTGCCTCTGAGTCACTAGAGTGAAGCTAAAATGGTACCCAGTTAGGACCTGAGTTTGCATGTCCAGCAAGCTGTCAGGTGAAGGTGCGGCAGATGTAGGGAAGACATTTTGAATCACAAGGTCTTAAGGTAACAGTTACTGGGCTGTATACATTATCTGTGTGCAGAATTTGACAAGCCTTAAATAAAGGTGCCATTAAACTACATGAATTCATGGAAACTTGTACAACCCTCAACAGGAATATGCCCACGCTCCTGTAACTGTTTTATTAGTTTGCCAGCATTTTCCAGGACCTTGGGCAGTGAGAATTTTTTCATACATATATGGGGAGTCTGTAGTAAGATTTGCAATGTCTTAAGAGGGCAGGCCGCAAGGTATGGGATTGACTTTGGAATGTAATCAAGTGAGTAAATGTATCAGAGAAAATGAAGGCTGCTAACAATGTGTTTCCCATTAAAGGCCCAGGAGGGGAATATTCAGAACACTGTGATGTTAGATAAACAGAAGGAGCTGGACAGTAAAGTCAGAAATGTGAAGGACCAAGTTATGGTGAGTACTGACAGAATACGCGCATTTCCCCCCTATAACCGTAGGGAAAGTTTCAGTTTCTCTGAGTGTAAACCTAATAACTAATAGTTGAAAAGAAAGATCATTCTAAAGTTCTAAACGAGAAGAAAGCTGGTCAGCTGCATGTCTTCTAACCTCCGCTTTGGCTTCTAAACCCCGAGCTTCTCGTTCTTCTTTGTGGGATCATACAGTCAAGGTTGACTTTGCCCTCGTTGTCCAACAAGCTAGATGCTGCACTTCTCAGCCCCATGTGTCCACATTTCTCACAGGGCATCCCTGGAGTTACAGGGGCTTCAGAATAAACATGACCCACCTTCTAGAGCACTGTTTTACCCCAAGACTCGGGAGATGAACAAAAGCCATTTTGTGCAAATATATCTCAATACATTCTGATTAGAATAAGATGTTTACAGCAACTATAAGATAAATCCTCAAGACGGTTGATGGCAGCAAGTGACTGAGGGAGCCGCTCATGTCTACCCCAGCTGAGAGGCTCAGTATTGTCTGGGTAACAGGAACATGGCCTGGACTCAGGGCTTCGGACAGCACCTTCATAACCCGATTCATGCACTGCCTTTCTTCTGCAACATTAGGGAGATGCTTCACTGAAGTAGAAATAAGTCACCTTAATGTGACTAGCCAGGGAACTCCAGAGGATAGATATGTAGAAATGTGACTAGATCCCAAACAAATGGGGCTAATTCGAAGGGTGAGTATACGATTTCTCATTTAAGATGAGCTGTGTCCGGGTAAGAGCACCCTAGTAATCCTGGTGAACAGGCCAGGACTTTCCCAGTCTCCGGCGTGTCTGCTCAGCCTTCTACTTGTAAGGGATGAGGTTTTCCGGGAGTTTGTGTTTTCTATTGTATGCTTGCTTCACAGTGAGATTATAGAAATCATTGAAAGACATTCACGTGTGATGAGGATGGACAGGACATAGCTCATGGATCAAATAAGCATGAAGACCTGAGTTCAGATGCCCAGAACCCATTAATAGGTTGTGTGTAGCACATTACACCTGTAACCCAGGTGTACTATGGTATTACTGATGTCACTGAGGCTAGCTAGCTGCCAGCCTAGCTCCAGGCTCAAGAAGGGACCCTGTGTCAAGGAAACAGCAGAGACTGACAGAGAGGGACGTCCAACATTCCTCTGGCACACACACACACACACACACACACACACACACACACACACACACACACACATACATACACACACGCACACACACACACACAGAGTTGTACAGAGAAATGAAAATTGAGACCCTGAACCAGGCGATGTAAGTTTGATAATTTTTTACATTTTCTAATTTTGATAAATGATCTTTTCATAATTATAAATCTATATTGGTATTAGAATATAAGGGACTTGCTCAACAGGATTAATTACTACATCACTTAGAAATCAATTTCATTTCTGCTTTAGGCTAACTTATAGGACTCTGGGGAAGTATAGAGATACAACAAAGAAGACATTCTTTTTGAGTACTTAACTAATAACAATGAAAAGCAGTTTTAGTGGTGAATGATTGTGGATGATTGTGCTAGAGGTTGCCACGAAAAAGTGTCTTTATTACTGAGAATACCAGGCGGCATCCCAGGGCTGCAATTCCAGAGTAACCCAGCATAGTTAATGTTTCTTGGAGTAGATGGTAGAGGACATGTTTCATAGGGAGCTCCATAATAGCTTGTTTCTTGTTAAATCTAACAAGTCCACAGACATTCATTTTCAGAAGAGGTGCTCACTCAGAGTTGCCTAGAGTCAGCTTCTTCCCAGTCAGTTAAAAGTCCAAATGCTTGGATTTAAATGAGCCATTATTCTCCAAAATCCATAAAATATTCACAGCAGGCAGGCCGAGATTAACTCGCTCGATCATTCCTGGCTGTTTTGGTCTTCATGATGTAGAGGAGCACCAACAATGTATGAAGTGTCTTATTCCTGCCCTTCGGAGATTGTGGGCATGTCGCTTGTAGAGCAGCTCACAGTGTGGAGGATTGATAGCACCCCAACAAACAGAAAGCACATTTTTCATTCATAATATCCTGTTTATTTGGGGGTAAACACAGTGCCAAGAGGTAAATGTTTTCCCACCATAGTACTTAGGATGTGGTGGTAATCTAGATTCAAGGTAGGCACAAAACACACACATGTGCTGGGAGAATTGGTGGGCGGTCTGCACCCACTCGTGTCCTTCAGAGTCTCTGCTTCCATCCCATTGGAATGAATGCATACAAGCCTCTGAGAAAGTTCTTTGACTATTTGAAATGAGTGTTCCTGATTGGTGTTAGGAATACAGTTGTATTCACAGTCTGGAACTCCAGAACTTGACCAGGGCAGCTTGTTTGAAGCTAGTAGGACTAGCCTGTCCTTCCTGTAGCTCTGGACATCCCATCATCTCCTGAGTGCCGACAGACTCAGTATCCCATACCATTGGCACCCATACTGTCTCATTGATCCACTTTCTAGATCAATCTAGACCTTCAGCTGTCCACAAGTTCACACGATCAAGCTGATGTCTGTTCACAGTCAGTCTCTCCCAAACTCTTCTGCAGCTCGCTTAGACCTGAGCTCAGCTTTGTCTTCATTAGCACAGGGGCCTGAGACCGACAGACAAGCTGATACATTTCTTTAGTAATCCCCACCCTCAAAATGACTGTAGTTCCATAAAGTAGAGATGCTGGGAGGAGTGGAGTCTGGGCTCCCCAGCTTAACTCTGTGCTCATTCAGCCACAGATAAATTCCCCATGCTAAAACCCTTTCCCGGTTTCTGTTTCTGTTCTCCTCTTAATGGTTCCGTCAGTAAGGGACGCACTAGGGTTAACCTCCCCTCACATCATGCTCTGGAAGCCACAGGTTTGTCCCACCCTCTGAAAAATGTTCTTACATTCTTATTATTGAAGTATTTTGTGTAAAAGATTGGAGTTCTGTGAGGAAGGCTCATCTTTCAGGGTGTTAGAAAGCTTATTTATATCTTTATCTGCAGTGCATAGAGCATGAAATCAAGACCCTAGAAGACTTACAAGATGAATATGACTTTAAATGCAAAACCTCTCAGAACAGAGGTAAGAATCCGAATGTTACCCATTGGTTGCATTTTTTCCCTATCTACACTAGTAAACATCAAATATTTTCAGATCGATTGACTGCTTTGGGCTTCTTGATGACCTAGGCCAGTATGTTTCAAGTGCTCAGTTCTGCTGACAGTTTGGATCAGACATTTTCCTTTCCAACACTGGTGGAAAAGGCCTTGCAGTGTGTTTACAGCATCTATGACGGAGTCACCAGAGGCTCATAGCACTATCCTCCAACCCACAGTAGTGACAATCAAAACTGTTTGCTGTCATTGGCAGATGTCTTCAAGGGAGGAGAACAAAGTATTTGTTGGGAAAGACAGAATGGACACATTTGGACACAATTGGAGTTTCTATGTCCTAACATCCATAAACCCTGCAGATGTGCAGTGTTTCTCCGATGTGACTGCAGCACTGTGTTTTATTATTGCCGCTTGTTTTTAATGCTATTCCCAACTAACATGCTTCCAGAAGACTTATCTACAGAACACCATGTCCTAGTCATCACTTGGTCAGTAGGGAGAGATCACTAGTGTAGCTTGGGGGAGATGTATGAGGAGAAAGAGCCTCAGCTACTACGTCCAGGTGTGTCTCCTCCCTCAAGGCCATAGACAGGCTCTGTACACACTCGTGTGACGCTTTGCACTTTCTTGTGTTTGTTTAATCGAAACTCAGACAGTGACTTAAATAGTAGGTGGCATTATTGCCAATTTATGTGTGCTGGTGTGAACTGGCACTTGGTTTAAGTGTGGATGCACTTAACTGTTTTTAGGATATATATTGGTAAACTCTGTCTTAGTTTCTTTCCCTATTGCTGTGAGAAAAGACTCTGACAAAAGCAGCTTAAGAGAGTTTTAGCTACAGTTCCAGGTACAGTTCATTACTGTGGATTGGCAGTCAGCTTGAAACAGCTGCCCACACTGCAGCTACAAACAGCAAGCAGAGGGACACACATGCACAAACTGTAGTTAAGCTCCCTCTTTCCCTGCCCAGGGACTGGTCATGACTGCAGCCAAGGTGGGCTTTCCCATATCAGTCATTGTAATCAAGGTGATCCCTCCCAGGCACGCCAGGAGCCTGTCTCCCAGTGAGTCTAGATTCTGTCAAGTTTACAGTCAACATCAGACTTTGCGTTCTTATCATGTTTTATCCAAGTTTGTGTGAATCTTGGTTTTAGTTGGATTTATCTTCTTTGCACATTTAGACTGACCCCCTGTTCCTTCATTCACAGAAAGTGAAGCCAATGGTGTGGCGAAGAGCGACCAAAAACAGGAGCAGCTGCTGCTCCATAAGATGTTTTTAATGCTTGACAATAAGAGAAAGGTAGGGACAGCTTCCCAGTCATGGAGCATACATAATGGACTTTAATTATGATTTATTGGGGGGGGGGGGGGAAGCAGAGAGCAGCCATGTGACTCCTAGGAATCCAGCTTGGGCTCACAAGCACCGCTACCTGCGGAGCCAGCTCATGGGCCTGGAAAGCTTAGGTCTCTAAACACTTGGCTTAGAACTCCAGCAGAATGTGAAGGATATGTGCTTTGTTTAAAAAAAAAAAAATCTCTCAAAGTTCAGTAGTTACACATGAATTTATTCCACCTTGTTCTTCCTCTCCCTTCAGGAGATAATTCACAAAATCAGAGAGTTACTGAATTCCATCGAGCTCACTCAGAACACTCTGATTAATGACGAGCTTGTGGAGTGGAAACGAAGGCAGCAGAGTGCCTGCATCGGGGGGCCGCCCAACGCCTGCCTGGATCAGCTGCAAAGCTGGTGAGACTCTCCCGGAGTGAAACACTGGCAGCTCGTGTGCGGAGCACAGACGCTCATGGAGAGTGCCTTTGGGCTGGTGGTCAAACGGTCACCACGGCACTGGACACCTTGACGTGTTCAGCTTCTCACCAACCAGCATTTGGAAAGTACCGTGACACATGTGGCTGTTGACATGTTCAGCCACATCTGCTTGATGGCCTGATTCTGACCGTACAAAATCCCCAAAGGAATAGTAGTCACTGAGCCCACAGACCAACCTGAGACCTGATACTTATTAAAAACAAAATATCTATCTAGGCAGCGGTAGCACATGCCTTTAATCCCAGCACCCAGGAAGCAGAAACTATGAGTTCGAGGCCAGTCTCCAGGTCTACAGAGCAAGTTCCAGGGCAGCTAGAGCTACACAGAGAAACCCTGTGGGGGGAAAAATCCAGGCTTAAGTGACTTAGTTTCTTATGGTCCGTCCATTCAATCAAAAGATTGAATTTGGGGGCTTTCCCCTCAAGAGCTTTGCACTGCTGAGGGTGAAGGGAGTACTTTAGGAAAATGGGGAGGAATTCTTTCTAGCAAGCAATTCATGTGGTGGAGCCTCAGAAGTGGCCTGCTGACTGGCTGGACAGTGCTGAGGAGACAGATGTGAGACACGGCAGCAACAGCTGCTGCTGCTCATTGTGGAAGCTCAAGCCCTTTCCTGAACTACTTTCATTCACTCAGCTGGCACTGGAGAGCAAAAGCGTTCTTGTATCTTCCACAGGGGCTCCATTTTCTCTGCTTCCTTGGTTATTCAGAAGGGTCACAGGCGGCAGCCTGGAGGACAGAACAGAAACAAGCTTCCTGCTAGCAAGTTACTGTAGGTGGCTAGCCTGTTTCTTCTAGGCTGCCCCAATCCCAGTCCCTCACAGTATCTCTAAGAGGACTAGCAGTGGCTGTATAGTCTCCACACAAAACCTTCAGTGGCCCCTTGGTGCCTCTTGCGTACATGCCTGAAGCACCTGAAGGCATCTGCTTTGCTGGTCCCTGCCTGTCATCTATGCCCTTTTCTTTTGAAATCCTAGATCCTTTGAAGTCTCAGATCACCTGGAGCCCTGATTGTCTTGCTTTGTATAGCTATCTCAGTTAGGGTTTCTATTGCTCTGATAAAGCACCATGACCAAAAGCGACTTGGGGAAAAAAGGATTTATTTCAGCTTAAAACTCTTATGGAAGTCAGGGCAGGAACTCAAACCAGGAACCTGAAAGCAGGAAATGAAGCAGAAGCCATGAAGGAGTGCTGCTTACTGGATTGCTCCCCCTGGTTTGCTCAGCCTGCTTTCTTATACACCCATGGGTAACCTGCTCAGGGTTGCCACCAACCACACTGGGCTGGGCCCACTCACATCAGTCACTAATTATGAAAATGCTCACAGGCTTGGCTCAGGTAGTCTGATGGAGGCACTTTTTCAATTGAGGTTCCTTTCCCTAGAAAACTATAGTTTGTGTCACGTTGACAGAAAACAACCAGGAGGGTAGCTCTCAGAACTGTGTAGAGAGAGACCTTTGACTATATTGTAATTCTTCAGGGCATGCCAATTGTTTTGTACAAGTAACTAAGCTTAATGCTGCTACAGGACTCCATCTTCCCATTCCATGTGGTGCCTGTAACGTGTAGATTCAGTGTGTTTTGGGGCTGTTGCTCACTAAGCCCCCGTGTCTTGTACCTTCTCAGGTTCACCATTGTTGCAGAGAGCCTGCAGCAGGTCCGCCAGCAGCTTAAAAAGCTGGAGGAGTTGGAACAGAAATTCACCTATGAGCCCGACCCTATCACAAAAAACAAGCAGGTGTTATCAGATCGCACCTTCCTTCTCTTCCAGCAGCTCATTCAGAGGTAAGGCCAGGCAGACCGACCATCCAGAACACCATCTACGCTCATTTGGACAGCTGGGAAGGGATTGATGGTGTCACGCGGAGTTTGGCTACTCCGCTTCGACTCTTAGCAGCTGTCGAACGCTTCCAGCCAGCTGCTCAGGAAGTCTTTGTATCATGAAATGAAACACACACACACACACACACACACACACACACACACACACACACACACACACACACACACACACACACAAGCTTAGTTTTGAAATGCCTTGGCTACTCAAGGCCTGGGCAAGTCTAATTCCCCCAGAGGCTGTACTCCTGGCTCAACACCTTCTTAATCTACCTTTAACTTTGCTGCGGTTTTACCTTCTGTGAGGCCCGTTGGTCTTTGCTGCCCAAGATGCTTCTGGGCAGCCCTTTTGGGGGCTGTTTTTTCTTTCCTCCTACATTTCAGATGATCTTCCCTCTGCAGCTCTAAATCTGATCCTCTCCCCACCACCACCCCTGTCATGGCAATTCTGTTTCTCCTCCCCCTTGTGGCCTAGCCCCTGCAAATCTAAGGGTCCCGCCCTGTCTCCCTTTGCCCAGCCATTGGCTGCTGGCATTTTATTGATGGATCAGAAACCATTTGGGGACAAAGACTTTCAGTGTCTGGATAGTAGATTCCTAATTAGGGAACTGAATCAACTCAAAGCATTAGAACCAATTCCCAGTGTGATGGGCTTATCGGTTTTTAATGGCACTTGATTCTGTGTGTGTCCCTTGCTTATGCCTCTTCCTTCTTTTGGTTTCCTGGGAACAGCATAGTAGTTTTTACTCTTTCTGCCCTTTAGCCAGTATGTGCCCAGGCCCAGCAAGTCTGACGTCAGATGCCTGTCCTCCTCCCCTGTACTGTGGCCTCAGCCTGCACCAGGCTCTCCTGTGCTTCCATCAGCCTTTCTCAGCCTTTCCCCCTGGGTTTGGAGAGCCACAGCAGGCCTTTGGTCTGGTCCTTCCTTACCTGGTAGCCACGGGAACTCCAGCTACACCATCAGGCCCCATTTCCACAGTGTCCCATAGGCCGCTCCACACCTGCAGCTGACATTACTTTTACCCAGTTTGTCAGTCTCTCAAAATACCATCCAATGCTCCAAATGTTTTCAGACTTTCAAGTTTTCCATCTATTGCCTCTTTAGAGAAAAGTTATTGATTTATTTTTACTGTGTTAACATGATGAAAATGCTAATTTACCTGTGTTTCCGGGACATTGACAGCTCCTTTGTGGTGGAACGACAGCCGTGCATGCCGACTCACCCTCAGAGGCCCCTGGTCTTGAAGACTGGGGTACAGTTCACTGTGAAGCTGAGGTAATGAACATACAGTTTTGTGCCTTTAATCCCCCCTTTTTTTCACCCCGACTTGCTTCAAATTTATAATACTCCTGCCTCAGCTTTCCAAGTGCTGGAACACACCTGGCCCTTTCATTTTCCTTTATAAAATGGTTCTATAGAGTGATCTAGAGAAAACAATTTCTGAGTAGTCATTTTAATATGAAATCTTACTTTGAATAGCCAATGTTTATGCTCAAAATGGAAGTGTATATATAGTGCATATATACACGCGTGCCCGCTTTTGTTCATTGTAAATACAGAACATTTTTATAGTAAATGGATCTTAGCGTAGGGAAACTTGAAGTCGGATCAAGAACCCCATGACCAAGTTCTCAGCACAAAGGAAATTTATTTGCACCAGAGGGACAGAGGACAGGGATAAGGAACAAAGACAGGAGATAGAGGAAAAGGGAGAGAAGGAGGGAAGGAGGGAAGGAAGGAGAGGGGAGAAGGGGGGAAGGGAGAGGGGGGAGGGGTATTTGTCCTGGATTGGGACAAAGGGCTGTCTCTGGATAGAGAGGAGGCACATGTGGCCCATAGGAAAATGGCTGCTTATAAAGGTAAAGGAGGAACACCCGTGTTAAGGTGAGGTGTTTAATTTTAATTGGGCATGTTAATTAGGTGAACCAAAGAGGCTTTTAATTGCTGGACTTGACTTCAACTCTTAGGTCGCTGGACTTTGGTAGTCAGCCTCGGGAGGAAGAAGTGGCCAAATAAGGGAATAGATCTTGGTGGGTAGCTTCAGGAATGTTATCTAATGGGGTTTTTTTGCAAGGCAGAGTGAATTGAGGAGAAGGGCAAAGCCTGTGAGAGCCATGTTTGCCACACTCGAGCTGACCAGAGTGCCTCCTCTTCGAATTTCAGAAATGTTTATAGACAAAGTTTCAAGCAGCCTTCCCCAGATGTGCATAGGCCCATAATAGAGCTTTGTGAATCTTAGACAGACCTGACGTAGCGTGTGAGTGTAGATTGTCCTGTATACATTTCTCTGGTGAGTGAATTCATATCTTTTGCCAGGCTGTACCAGTGCTCTGTGAGCTTAATATCCGTGGGCAGCTGCAGTAAATAGCCCGTATCTAACCTCCCGTCATTTTGTACACAGATGTGCACGTTTCAGACTTAGGCACACGTACATAAACATCTGGCATACAGCGTTCCAGTTGTTAAGACAGGATTACGTTTGTACGCAGCCTGCTTTTGTCCTTGCTACAGTGGTAGGGATGCTCTGTGGATGCGTTCAGTAATTACTGCTCAGGAGACAAGCAGCCTGGAAGAGCTGGCTTGTCTGCTGTGAGGTGCTGCTGTTTCTCTGCCAGGCAGCCCTACAACACACATGAACACCAGTGGAGTCTAGAATCCATAATGGACAGAAAAGAGGAAAGCCAGTCCCCTTACCTGCTCCTGACCAGAGTCCCCAAGCTCCTCCTCAGGTCTCTAGCTATCAGAGCAGAGGCACATGGAGCCCTGGTCCACCCTCTTTCTACAGCCCTGGTGCCACCCTGCTATTTTCTCATTATTTTCTCCCAACAGCACAGGAAATTAAATATAAGTTTTGTAAAGAGTGATATTCACATTTTTTTTGCCCATATTGTATTGATCAGAAGTGGAAATTTTGATTAAAACTGTGCTGACAGGTTGTATAAAAAAGCAGCTGTTTTTACTAATTTCTTTTTAGAGTGTAAAGTCAGTGCTATGTTCTGTTAGAGTTTAATGTTGGAATTTTGTTCCAGCATTGCCAGCTAGGAGCTGACTCTACAAATATACATAAGAAGAAAATCCAAAAAGCTATATAAACTTGTCAGTGCATTTTATTTTAACAACCATAATCTAAAAGTGGGGAGTGTTTATATAAATGTTCACAGTTGGGGAATTTGCATAATAAATGCATTTTAGTCAATAGCTTTTGTTAAGGTCATGACTATTATTTTTCTTTCTAGACTGTTGGTGAAATTACAAGAGTTGAACTATAACTTGAAAGTGAAAGTCTCATTTGACAAGTAAGATTTCTTTAATCTTATCTAAGATGCTATTTAAAATGCTGGTTCTGTTTACCTCTCCATCAAATAAGCAGATTGGAAATTCTTCCAAGGACCAGGGCTGCACTGTAGGTCCTGAGGCCATAGCCTGTAAGGGGAGGCGCCCAATGGGCTGCCCAGGGCCAACACAAGCCATCCTAGCAGACTTCGATTACTGGTTCCTTTCTGAGGCTTGGGAGCTTTGCCTAGAGAATGTGCTCTCTAGAATAGAATAAACAAAAGAACCAGCAGAGGAAAGGAGATTGCCTTCATCAAGTCTTACAGCAGTTGGGCTTCACACATCGCATCTCTTAGGCCAGCGCCAGAGAAGAGGCTCTTAGTGCAACACACACAAAGATCCAGGCTTGTGCCCCTGCAGCCAGGGGGATGGTTGTTCCTGGAGTGAGGTTAGAGACATCTGGGGCAGGCGTGAGGGGGTGTGACAGGGGTGGGTGTGAGGCACAGTGGAGCATGCTGTATTCTCTTACGTTTAGTTGCCAGCACTGAAGGGAACGGAATGGGAAAAGCACTATCTTGTTACTTTCTCAAAATCACTCCAGACAATAGAGAGTGCGAAAAAGGTTAGTTGCTTTGTGATGTCCTCTTGTTTCTGGGGCAACAGAACATTGCTGTCTGTAGGTCACTAGTGCTGAGACAGGGGATGAGCTCCTTACACCTGTTAACCATTTATGCCTCACAGTTTCCCACACTGTTAAGCTGGCAGCAGGCTGTATGAGAGAGAAATGCCAGGCAGGTGGCTTACCGCCCATGACATTCAATGTCACTTGATCTCACTGGCATGGGAGGGAAGGAACAAGTGAGCAAAAGGACAGGGACACAAATGTAGATGATCCCCTATTACTTTATACGTGTCTTATGTGCTTTTATGAGATCGGTCTTGCTCTGCAGCACGCGCTGGCCTGGAGCTCATGGTCGTCTGCCTCTGTCTTCTGCATGTTGAGATTCAGGCGTGTGCCAGCGTCCCTGCTCATAGATCTGTTTCTTCATTCCTCGATTCCTCTTCTCATGTCCTCCTTTCCCCCTCTCTTCCTGTTTTAAAGGAAGGAAAGGAAGGAAACATACATTCTGAGTAAACCACATGGGACAGTGAGCTAGGACTACGGAACCACCCACAGCCGATAAACTTATTTTCTCTTTTATTTATATGTCTATGTAATCATGTGCATCTATTTTGTATCTATTAAATCTTATTTCAAATTCACATTTTTTTTTTACAGAGATGTGAATGAGAAAAACACAGTGAAAGGGTAGGTACAGCACCTGCACCTGCTTTGCTGGCTTGTTCGCCTAATAGTTAGAAGCATTTTAAGCATTTGTGTCTTGCATGTATAGATTTCGGAAGTTCAACATCTTGGGTACGCACACAAAAGTGATGAACATGGAAGAATCCACCAATGGAAGTCTGGCAGCTGAGTTCCGACACCTGGTAGGCAGAGCAAGTTGCTGTCTTGATGCTGTCTCTGCGTCCTTTGGAAGTCTTAAAGTGCTGGCCCCTAGACTAGACTTTCCCGACTGTGGGATCCTGATTCCGTCTTCATGTCCTGAGTCTCCTTACTGTGTGTTTTGACAGGGGCTGTACCAACCTCAGTAAAGTGCTTTGTAAACTTACGTGTGCATAAATCATATAAGCGCTCACTGCCTCCTCTGTGAGCAGCCCCTATGGTTCCAGCAACATTCTAAGGAACCCATTTCCAAGTTCAGTCTTTACCTCTCCTGCCTTCCAAGTGTGTGGCAGCCTGACTGCCAATGTTGCTAGAGAAGGAAGCCTCATTCCACTGGGTAGAAGGGTGATACTTTCCTCCGATCTCCATGAACCCAGTGTTGGGGCTGAGCCTGAAGGGAGGTTAATGGTAACGTTTCACTGGGTCCCAGCTTGAGCTGAAGACTTCATAGCTTCAGAGCTACGTATGAGGCGAGAGCCTCCATCCAGCTTAGAAGTCTGAGAGTGTCCAGATTGGCCCTTTAAAGCTCAAGGATTGAAATCTGAACTGGGAGAATAGGTCAGCCTGGTGTGCTGAGCCTGGTCTGGACGACTCTGCAGAGACCAGCAAGAAGCTGTTTCATGTGCCTGGGGCCATGAAATCACTGCTGAAGGTGCTTGGCATACCATTGCATGCAGAAGGAACGGGCCTTGGCTCTGGGGTGTCCTCTCCTTCAGAGTACTGCACTCCACCAGGCTTCCTGAAGAGGCACTTTCCCTCTTGTTCTGAGGAGATTGTTACACCTTTCTTTCTAGTTCTGACTGGGGACTGATCTATGAATAAACACATCAACTCTAATGATTAACTTGCCATTTGATTTCTTCTTTTACAGCAACTGAAGGAACAGAAAAACGCTGGGAACAGAACTAATGAGGTAAGCATCTGTGGGGGGCGAGTGGGTCCTGACAGAACAGATCTGTTCCAAGAGGGTGCATCACAGAGTCCTGGGACCTGACAGGGAAGCACTCGGGGTATCTGTGGGGATGATAAAAACACTCTCCCTTGTACTTTCTGGTTGAAAGGCAGTTTAACCCACAGTCTCATCGGCCCTACAAAGACAGTCAATCAAATGGAGCATGGTGGGCTTTCACACTGAAGACCCAGAAGTTAGCATGGTTTAGCTCAGAATGCACAGAAAAGCTGGAGAGGCTGAAGGTGACTGTCTGGATTAAGGTTACCATCGCTGTGAGGAAACACTGCGAACAAAAGCAAACTGGGAGGAAAGTGTTGATTTGGCTTAACTTCCACACTGTCCATCTCTGAAGGACGTCAGGACAGGAACTCAAGCAGGGAGGAACATGGAGGCAGGAGGATATCTGGCTTTTGCTACTTTGTGGGTTCTTTCTTCCACCCTTTTTATCTCCCCCCCCCCCCCATTGAGCCCCTTAACACTAGATAAGAGAGAAAAAAAGATAGGAGAGGAAAGAGATCCCAGAGTAAAGTCAGGATTAGGAAGGGAGCGATGTTCTTGTTAGACTACTTCCTGCTGATAAGGGGCGCCCTCGGGGCCCTAGCCTTTATATACTCTCTGAAACTTCCCAGAATTCCAAATGTCGCACAGTCGCAGAAACTAGCTATAGCTGGCAAAACCGTGCCTCTGCTAGAGCACGAGGCAAATCAGTGCTGCTGAGGACAGTCCAAAGCAGCCCCGCAGCCCCACGCCTGGGATCAAAACGAAAACATACTCATAATATTTCTGTGTTTTTAAAAGAAACCAAATTCTCTACATGGGAGTTGATACAGAGGCTATTGAGGGGTGCTGCTTACTGGCTTGCTTCCTATAGTTTACTCAGCCTGCTTTCTTATAGAACCCTGTCCAGAGTTGGCACCACCACCCACAATGGGCTGGGCTCCCCCCTATCAATCACTAATTTAGAAAATACCATATAGCTGAACCTTATAGGGGCATTGCCTGAATTGAGGTACCCTTCTCTCGGATAGCTCTTGCTTGTGTCAGGTTGACATAAAGTTAGCCAGCACAGTGACTGATTCTGAAGATCTAGTGTCTCAGAGGGTTCCCTGCCATTGCGTCTCCTACACTGCCGCATTGCTTTGTCATAGATCCCGTGTTACAGCCTGGGCCTTAGAAGTTATGTTCGTGAGGATTGTAAAGTGAGAAATGGTTGGGCACGTAGTGCAGGCCTTTAATCCCAGCAGTTGGAAGGCAGAGGCTGGGGAATCTCTGAGTTGGAGGCCAACCTGGCTTACAGAGTTCCAGGACATCCAGGGATGTTACACAGAGAAACCCTTTCTCGGGGGGTGGGGGGGGAGAGAAGGGAATGAGAGATGGACAGAGGGATAATCTCAGTCTGGGTTGGTTTGACACTGTCCTTGGAGCACACATTGTTGGCTGTCATTCCATATCACGACCACTGGAGGTCACTGCAGCTACAAGACAAATGCTGGTCTGTGCAGCACAGACACCATCTCCTTAGCTGTCTTTGTCACCTCCTAGGTCTAGCAGCTGTCTCTATAGTTCCAATATGGTGTGACACAAAAGAGATGTGTATGAAGTCACTTTGAAACCATCCCTTTCTACCAAACCAAAGCACTTAGGACCAAGTATGTGTGGGTTAGTTAGCACTTTCAGGAGAGATCCATCCTCACGTCCACTGCCCCTGTAAGATGTGTGGGAGCTGGCAGAGGGCTGGAGGTCAAGGGGTCATAGCTGGTGGATAAACCCACTTGTAGTTGTCACTTTCCCACTGGTGTTCCTGTCTCTGAATACACAATCCTTGCCATAATTTCAAACACTTTTGAGAGATCACAGAGAAGCTTAGGGTGGTAAAAATCTGGGGTATTACTAAGTTCCAAAGTCTGAGTTCTGGATCACGACTGACTTTAGGATCTCTACAACCTATTTGGGTTTTGAGAGTTGTTTTCTTTTCCTTTTGGAAGGGGCCTCTCATTGTCACGGAAGAACTTCATTCTCTTAGCTTTGAAACCCAGTTGTGCCAGCCAGGCTTGGTGATTGACCTTGAGGTAAGATTTACAACTTCCTAAGGAAGAATACACTTTATCTTTACTTCTACAAAGTTTTTTTTTCAGTTTTTATTGCAGAGTTATTTACCTAATTGTTAAAAATGATGATCCATTTAAAATTATTATGTGTGTATGGATGTTTTATCCGCATGTATGTCTGTACACCACATGTATGTGTGGTGCCTGCAGAGGCCAGAAGAGGGCATCAGATCCCCTGTGTTAGGAATCAAACTTGGGCCCCCTGGAAGAGCAGGCAGTGCCCTTAACTACGGAACCATCTCTCTTGTCCCCAGGTGATCTTTTCCAGCTAATGCTATGTTGACATTAATGATCTAGGAAGCTGGAGGCTTGAATTAACCTTAAAATTTTGCAAAAGAAATGTTCTGATTGTGCTAGCCACTGTTGAGTGTTTAGCTATTAGGAGGGAGATTCAAACGATCTCAAGGTCTTTGTTCCCTTTCAGACCACCTCTCTTCCTGTCGTGGTGATCTCCAACGTCAGCCAGCTCCCCAGTGGCTGGGCTTCTATCCTGTGGTACAACATGCTAGTGACAGAGCCCAGGGTATGGAAAATACATGTGTTTTATACAGTTAACCAAGGCTGCTGCTGCTGCTGGCTGCTCTGGTCACCAGGTGTTGGGGAAAATAGTGCTAAGCCCCATGGCATCACTGAGGACCTTGTGTGACAGGAAAATTGTCACACATGTGTGCTAGGCATGGGAACAGTGATTTTCCTTCCGTGTGGACAAACTCAGGCAGTCAATGGCTTTATTTCTCTGCGTGTAGAGGGAGTCCTTCTGTGTTGCTTGTTTTTAAATGTATGCATTTGTTAAATGGGTATGCATGTTCTTAAGCAGTAACACACTGCAGACTGGCCAGTTGATTCTCGTTAGGAAATTCTGTGTTCTGTAAAGGAGTCAGGAGCTCTGGTTAATCAAATACAGAATCGTTGCTCCCGGGGAAAATTTAGAGCTCAGCTTCTGTGACCCCTCAGTCCCAGCATTCTTGGCAGCCCATCTACAGGTAACGTGAGTGTGCTTCTTTTTAAAGGCACCTTATCTAGTCTATCTGGCGACTTGTTACACTGTGCCTCGTGCCTGAGTGAGGCTTACCCAACATAATCTCTCTACATAGTGTGCCTCCAGCTCTCCTGTGCCTAGCACCATTTTAAACAATGAAGTCACTCACAAAAATCACAAAAATGTGAAAACCAGAGAGGCCAAAATAATTGTGAGCTGCAACAAAAAGCCAGGATAGTGTAGTGAGTGAATAGATTCAGAAGCGCGGACCTGAGGATTCTCATCCCCAGCTGTGACGGCCTGTGTGTCACATAGGCAGCACTGAGCTCTGGCTGGGGCAGGCTGTGTCTGTCTGAGCTTTACCTGTGGCAGCTGGCTCCTTTGTAACCCCAGCTTCTGGGTGTTTTCTTTCCAGAATCTCTCCTTCTTCCTGAACCCCCCATGTGCGTGGTGGTCCCAGCTTTCAGAGGTGCTGAGTTGGCAGTTTTCATCAGTCACCAAGAGAGGTCTCAACGCAGACCAGCTGAGCATGCTGGGAGAGAAGCTTCTGGGTATGATGGACATGCACCCACAAGTCAGCTTTCTGTTTCTTAGATCAAGGCTTTGAAAACACCATTGTGTCCTGTACACTAATATGTTTAAGCAAGGATCTTAAAGGGAAATTTTTAGATTATGAGCCTGATATAAGATATTTATTATTATTATATATGTAATATTTATTATATATTATTTATGTATATGACACTGTTGCTGTCTTCAGACACACCAGAAGAGGGCATCAGATCCCATTACAGATGGTTGTGAGCCACCATGTGGTTGCTGGGAATTGAACTCAGGACCTCTGGAAGAGCAGCCAGTGCTTTTAAGCACCGAGTCATCCCCCAGTCCCCTGCAAGATGAGCTCTTAACTGTCCTTACAAGCAAAAGAGGAAAGCCCCTTACATAATGCAGTTCTAGGCTTAAAAACTCCAAGGTCTTGTGCCAGCTGGGCCCTTGTTGCAGGAGGCAGAGCCACAGTTTTGTCTGATCAGGCAGTCTGGACCGTGGCAGAGAGTTCGTTCTCAGTGGCTAAAGTCAGAAGACTTATTTGTCTTCTACAGTGAAAAATCAAGGCCTCCCTTATCACTGACAGACCTTCCAGTGAAGCAGAGTATCTGAACCATGTCTTTAAAATCCCATCGACACTGTTTGCTGGCTGTGTAGCAGGGTGACACAGACTGTAGATGAAGTGGGCCTTTCCTGACTGGAAGCCCCCAGCAGGGTCTTCACTCCCGTGTACACACTAACGAAGGTCTAGGACCCACCTTGTTCTCTATCCACATTTGATGAGATGCAAGGATTTTTTTCCCTGCTTTTTGTAGCTTATCTGTGGTTTTCTTTACACAAAGCAGTGGACTTAACACACTCAGACCACGTGCTGCATTAATTTATATGGCTACGTATGTTTATGGTTTGTATCAGTTTGAACCATTGTCCAATTTGTGAGAAGGCTGAGGGAAACTACAGTAAGCTTATAAAATCCCCCGGAGGTGATCTTGGTCTTATTTTGAACTGTACATTTAATCTGTAGCGCTTTTTGTGGAGAGGGACTTCATGTAGGCAGTTAGAGGGACAGTGGGAAATGATGGGAATGAAGGCTCCATAGAGCCTTCAGGAAGACGGATCGTGCCAAAGTCAGATCAACCTGCAAGGGCATGTCTCCTGGGGTGGGGTTTACAGAGATCTGTCTGCTCTCTGAGAATGGAGCTAAGAGGCACCAGATGGCTGGCTTGATGTTTCAGTTTTCTCTACACTTTCATAATCAGATGCTCAATAATCCCCCATGCATTCCTTCATGCTGTTGGAATCAAACCAACAGACAACAGCGTGGCGGTTCACATCTGTGATCTCAGGCTGGTGGAGTCGGAGGCAGGGTGGGGAACAATGTTTGAGACCTGACTAGGCTACACAGGGAGACCCTGTCTTAGAAAATAAAGGGGTGAAACAAAACCACCATTGGTAGGTTTTAGACTGCTTGCTGGTCCTCTCAGTCTGTGTAATTGCTGGTCCATTTCAAGTTAATATACCAGAGAATATCACCTATGATGTAGTCACCCTTTGCAGTCCAACTAGAGCCGCAGATCAATTTCCGTTTGGTAAAAAAGGCTATCTTTTGTTTGTTTGTATGGCTGTTTGTGTTTTTAGGCCCTAATGCTGGCCCCGATGGTCTTATTCCGTGGACGAGGTTTTGTAAGGTGAGTACTCCCTGGGTTTTACATCCTGAGTCTGAGTTCTTCCCACTCTGGGAGCGCTCCTGTTTCTCACTGTGATACTTCCCTGTTTGCTTACTCTGGCATGTTCATCTGTCCCTCTCCCCCTCCCCCCCCAGGACAAGTTGTTTACTTTCCTGCAGGGCAGGAGGTTGGTCTGCAAACAGAGCCTGGCAGGAAGCACCTGCCTGAGTGATAACATTCTTCTACATTCCTCACACCAGCCTCTTAATCATCAGGAGTCCAGGGCTTTGGCTAGGGCCATGTGAAATGTGTGCCCTGGAGTTGTGCAGAGCTGCTCCAGCTGAGGGCACTTGCACAGGATGGCGCTACCCAGCAGGAGTCACGAGCTGGAGCTGAGCAGCTCATGCTGGGTTCTGCCACAGTGAGGGCACTCTTGGTTTCCAGTAATCGGGGAAATCATCTTTGCTGGATGCTGCTCTTGGGAACGGGAGCCAAGGAGGGAAAAGCTCTAGCAAGTCAGTAAGAGGCAGGGGGAGGCAGGCATCCCCACTCAGGAATGACTGCCACTCTTGCTTGATCTGGAGTCTCTTTGGAAGGGCCGGGCAAAGCAGTGCTTTGGTTAACTAATTGTGCATTTGTATACTTTCAGGAAAATATTAATGATAAAAATTTTTCCTTCTGGCCTTGGATTGATACCATCCTAGAACTCATTAAGAAGCACCTGCTCTGCCTCTGGAATGATGGGTAAGGGTCACTGAGTGCTCTTAAGGCTGGGACAGAGTGCGGTCTGGCCTTCAGTATTTTTCAGGGTTTTTGTCTTGCTCAGAGATGTACACTTACCTGGTATAAAGCTCCGTGAAAGGACACCCTCAGGAGATTAAGCATGTCTTGGGATTGTCTATCTATCTTTTAATGCTAAATTAAAAACAAAAATCTCTTAGTGCCATTAATGTATTTATTCATTCCCATAAAACTTGTCAGTATTTACTGTACTGCCCCAGTAAAGAATCAGAAACCACCAGGTGGGGCTGTACAGACCATAAACCTCAGCAGAAGGCTGAAGCAGAGGCAGGCAGATCTCTGCTCATAGCTTAGCAAGTTCCAGGCACCCAAGGCTGCCAGTGAGACTTGGTCTTTTCTGTATAAATAAATAAATAAATAAATAAATAAATAGTATAAGTAAAAGAAGGGAGACAGAAGGAAAGACAGAAAAAGAAAGTGAAGGTATTTAGCTCATTCGTTCCCAGGATCGACTGACGCCTCAGTGGTACCTGTCAGTTGACCAGAACTGCTGGTGTTTGCAAACCTGTTATCTGAGGCTGCATCTCTAGTACAAGATGCATATGCAGACATTTTCACGAGGTTTAAAGTCAGCAAGTAACAGCAGAAGGCTCTTCCCCTGTTTACTGAGCAGCATCCTGTGCTGCGTTCATCTTGATTCTTACTTAGCACATAGATCTGTGAGATGATGCTTCTTTTAAGTGCCAGTTAAACATTTTGAAAGTGTACATTTTTATAATATGTCCGCTTGTCAAGTGGCAGCAATTCTCTTAAGACTGTAAGTCAAAATGGAAAATTAAATTCATGAATGAAACACAAATGTCTCCGTTAATCTCTTTAATATCCAGGTGCATCATGGGCTTTATCAGCAAGGAGCGAGAACGTGCTCTGCTCAAAGACCAGAAGCCAGGGACGTTCCTGCTCAGGTTCAGTGAAAGCTCCCGGGAAGGGGCCATCACATTCACATGGGTGGAACGGTCCCAAAACGGAGGTGGTGAGTGAAGTGTCTCACACATGTCAGGCTGCCACACATGTCTGTAATCTCTCGCTGAGGATCAGCCCATTTGAATAGCTTTGGAACGGAAATAGCATATCCTATTACACAGCCTAGCTCTCCATAGAGACTTAAAGCAGTGGGAATACTGGTGATATGCTGCCCGGAAACGTGTTGTGGAAATGATGTATTCCAAAGCAAGGCCAAGTTTTTCCTTTCTCTTGGGGTTATTGCTTGCAGATCAAGGATGTGAATCAATCCTATCTGCTCCCAGGTGTTGGAAGGGATCCCATTTCCCACAGTGTATGACTTCAGACTCATTCTGGAGTAACGTGCCCTGTGAGGACAGGCTTTGTGAGGTGCGGCCCTGCCGATTCCTCCACATGCTGTTAGCAGGAACTGCTAGGGTAAGGTGTAGCTCCACCCACTTCAGGCAGAGGAGCTGTACCTTCATCTGTGTCGTGTATTAGATTTCTATTTAACAAAATGGCTAAAACACCCTAAAATCATGATATTATGCAGCAGGTTGAGAACAGAAGGGAAGGTAACTTAACACACTAACTAATAGTTCCTTAAGGCTTGCTTGGAGAACCGTTGGGAAAGCGGGGTGTCCTAGGACTTTCTGCTGTCTACGGATAGATTCAGAAAGGATAGTCTTATGATTCTACTGATCTTTGTTCCAGTGAAACAAGAGGCCTGGACTCAGGGCCTAGAGCAGGCAGTGGGTGCTGAGGTCTGCCTGGTTTCTTTTTTCTGGGCGGTTCATATCCTAACCCACTGAGAGATGGGGCTGAGAAACTGATCAAAGAGGAAGGCACTTAGCGGCCAGGAGAACTCAGGCAAAGCAGCAGCAGCTCCAGGGATTTAGGTGTATGTAGGATAGTTAGGGGGAGAGAGAGTCGGACAGACGGACAGATGGACAGAGGGAGATGGGGAGCCCAAGCTCGGAGGAGGAGTGCACACCAAGAGGTGGGGTTCTGGGTTCCAAATGAGAGAACTGAAGCACAGCATATTCCCTGGAGGGCTAGAGGGAAGAAGCAGCACAGAGCATCTTGGTTTTCTTTCAAGAATTGCTTGCTTTAATAAAATAGGGTTTTTCTATCTGAAAGGAATAGCAGAAAGCAAGCTGATCTTTAATGACTTGATCTGTAGCCTGAGCCTAATGACAGTGTGTGTGTGTGTGTGTGTGTGTGTGTGTGTGTGTGTGTGATTAGTTATCTATCTGCAGACAGGCCTTGTGTGTGTGTGTGTGTGTGTGTGTGTGAGAGAGAGAGAGAGAGAGAGAGAGAGAGAGAGATTAGTTATCTATCTGCAGACAGGCCTTGCTTTGCTGAGGACGCAAGCTTGAGATGGTTTGGCTAGAACTAGACCGTGATGCGATAGGAAGATCAACAAGTACGTGGTCACTAAACAGTGTTTTCCTCCTTTTAAAGCAGGAGTGTGACGCCTTTAAAAGTGAGGCAGGCTCTCAGGTCCCCCCCCCCCCAGGCTGTGTCTGTGGTGCTGTCGTGCTCTCTGGGGTGCCTGGGGCTCACTGGACCTCACTGGTTTCCTCCCTGTAGAACCTGACTTCCACGCCGTTGAGCCCTACACGAAGAAGGAACTTTCAGCTGTGACTTTCCCAGATATTATTCGCAATTACAAAGTCATGGCTGCTGAGAATATACCAGAGAATCCCCTGAAGTATCTGTATCCCAATATTGACAAAGACCATGCCTTTGGGAAATACTACTCCAGGCCAAAGGAAGGTGAGTCTAAGCAAGCTGTGGTGCCCGTGAGGAAGAGTGCAGCGAGGCCCTTCCTGGTGCTCCATGGTCCCAGACAAGTTAATAGCTCACGTTGGTCCTCGCTGTTTTAAGGGTGTTAGAAAAGCCTGTTTCTGGTCTTGTATATTTCTTATTACTTTTTCCACATAGAAGGAGTAAAGGGTAGGATGCAAAGCTAACCAGTTTCTTCTAGCCTGCTTGGGTTAAAATGGGGGAAACTGAGGGCCAGGATCAGTGAGTGGCCCACTCAGGTAGGCTCAGTTACTTGTGGGAGCCTGTTGTTGTTAGCGACCATATGAACAGGAAACCCCCTCTTAGGGTAAAAGCCGGCCTCCCAAGTCCTGGGATTACATTTGGAAAAGTTCAAGTTAGATCCGCCCAGCTGTGCCACAAAGCTAATTCTTTTGGGATCTGAAGTCTCACTGTCGGGACTTTAACCCTGCAGTGAGGATGCCTTCAGCCCACCCCTACTGCTACATCTTCCATCAGCTAGACCACAGAGACCTTTGCACACATGGGCTTCATTCACCTTGAAGGATTCAAGCCTTGGGAAGAGGGGAGTGGCTAGACTCCTAGCGTTGTCCTGGTTGTTTCTCCATTCCCACTAGAATTTCAGTTGACTTAAGCAGGAAGGTCATGACCCCACAAAATTTCAGGACAATGAACTGTCAAGTAAATCAGAGTTGATCCCTCAAAGTGACTCTTCTATTCCCATGTGATTTCTGCTAATGTGAAGTGTACATGGTATGCTTGCTTCTAGCACCAGAGCCGATGGAGCTTGATGACCCTAAGCGAACTGGATACATCAAGACTGAATTGATTTCTGTGTCTGAAGTGTAAGTGAGCACAGAAGACTGGCTTGTTCAGAACCTCAAGCCAGCCCCATCCCTGGCTGGGGTTCATTGATTTCACTGGCTCGTGGCTTGCTTTTCCAATGTAACTGATGGTGCCACCACAGTCGGACGCGCTGGAAAGATCGTAACTAGCCCTGGTGTCAATGCTTACCGGCATTTTACCGCTGTAAGATAAAAAATACCAGCAACAACAACCTGCCACCCAAACCCACAATAAACAAAATAAAAATGAAACAAAGTTGTATGCAAGGACTCCCCAAACTGACACTTTGAAAAAAGCACGAATAAAAAAACCAAAACTCGATGAGTGGAGAAGCAGTTCTTTTCAAGTAAAGGCCTAAGTCGGAACTGGGGTCCATTTTCTCCACTTGCTTTGATTCTGTCGTTTCATTCCATAGAAGGTAGAAAGTGTTGGAAAAGTCATTGTCAGTTATTTGCTTGCGGCACTGTCTGGGGGTGAATGGATGTAGCCTTCATGTAGAACCCTGTGGAGCAGCCTTATCTGCATAGACCTCAAGGTAGGGAAGAGGGATCCTCAGACATCTCTTGGTGCTTTTCTATCCAGGGTGAGCCTCGAGAGTCCACCACGTCAGGACAACACTGCACATGTTTGCACCGAGACTTCCCCCCCCCCCCCCCAGGCAGCAGTGGCGTAGGCTTCAGTCTGGCAATTGCTCGTGTCTAAAGTCTAGTGTATCCCAAGGGGCTGGGCTGGGGACATAAGCCTCCTATGATCTGTACTTTGTGAGATACGTTTTATAAAGTGTAGTTTTTCTGAAATATGAAGTGATATCTCAGCTTGCATGGTGGCCTACATAACCCAGGCATTGACGCTGCCCTCTCCTCTCTCTATCCCAGCCACCCCTCCAGACTTCAGACCACAGACAACCTGCTTCCCATGTCTCCAGAGGAGTTTGATGAGATGTCCCGGATAGTGGGCTCTGAATTTGACAGCATGGTGAGTACTGTGGCAGGGCTATTTCCACCTTGGGAAAGCCTCAGGCAGGTTGGTACTGCATTGGGCTGCCGTGAGGAGCCCAGAGAAGGGCTTATTTTATTTTATTTTATTTTTTAAGATAAGCCTGTGTTTAACCTAGCTGCTTCATCAGCAGGAATTTATCCCTAGCATTTCACATTCCTGTCTCCTGTGAGGTAGAAAGGTCTGGCCGTGTAGAAAGTTCACACACTAAGGGATCAAGGTTGTTTTCAGAGGCAGATATTTTCCTGTGGCTGCTGTGTCTATCTGGGGCCTCGGTGAAGGACTTATCTTAGGAAAAGATGGATGCCTGTCGGTTACACTGACTGCGCACTACCCAGCAGTGGTAAACAGTTCTGTCTGTGTTCTATCTCAGAACTAACTCATTCTGCCAGCTTCTGAGGCTGTCAAGGACTTGGGCAGAATGAACGGCTCAGAGAGTGACTTATTGTGTCTCACTATCTAAACAGAAACATGTGTTTGCAAAAGAGAAAATCTTCTCTCGGGAGAATGTTTTTCAGCAGATTAAATAGTATGGTTTGCCTTGCAGCCTGGGAGCCGTCATCCCACGGGTTTTGTTTGGGTGACTGGAGTCTTACTGATGCTGTTTAGTTTTAAGCTCTTTTCCACATGGAGTCAGTCCAGTTCATTTTTCAAAGCTTGCCTAATGCTTTCAAAGTCATTCTCGTAGCCCCCGCAGGCCTTTCTTCATCACCATGTGCTTTGTCACAGCACAAACCTGTTCAGTAATGAGAGGGAGGGTCAGAGGAGGGGATGGGGGAGGGGGAAGCAGAATGCACACCCATCCATGTGCCAGGGGCATGCTGGAATGTCACCTCAGTGATGGCTGTTTTTCCTGTGTGACTCTGACTTTGTCCTTCACCTCACATTAAAAATCTTAGAGAAGACCTTTTTTCTAGCTTGGTGACTCATGAGCATTGCTAGTGTGATCACAAAATAGCTGTTTTCTTGATGAGACTTTGCTCCATGTAACCTAGCACCCTGTTATTTCTTGAAAAAATGTTTTGTAAGTCTCATATGAAAATGGAGTAATGGAGAAGCTTGATTCAGAAAATGTAAAATAGATGAAAGGGTCAGAAAATCACCTCACCATCACCGCCACCACCGTGGATAGGTCTTGCTTGTCCAGCTTCTCCCATGCACCAGGCAGTATCTGTTTGCATCTGTTAAGGTGCAGGCCGTGCTGGGTGAGGAGTCTGTGATTGGAACTTGGCATGTGATGTTCCAACTGTCATCACCATTGTTGTCTATGACCAGAGAACTAAGCTGTTAATTCCTCCGTTTGTGTAAAGAGCACTATTTTCAGTATGTTGGAAAGTGGTATTGTGTGGCCTTTTACACCCTCAAATTCCAGGAAACAGGTTTGTAGTCTTTGGATATGCCCTGTAGCTATTCCATTTCAGTGGGTTTTTTGTTTAATCAATGGAATAGATACATAAAGAAATACAGATACAATAAATTAGTATGTAATAAATGTCCGCTCATCACAGTAGTCTCCAAGTAAACCCCCAACAATCTCAGGGACTCTAGCAGAGGCCTTGCTCTGCTTAGACAAGGGAAGAATGAGACTGGCTGTCAACTCACCCTAACTCCATCGCCATGTGCTGTCCTGAAGCTTATTCTTGACTTCTATCCAACATTTGCTTTTGGAATTAGAACATGTGAGCTAAGTGAGATGACTGTCTGTAATCCAAGCAGTCTGGAGAGTGAGACAGGAAGGTCTCCTGTTGGAGGCCACATAGGGCTACATAGAGACTTTGTCACAAAATAAACAAATGGAATTGTTATGTGCTCTGAGGTGGAAGTGGCTTCAGGGTTGATGGTTGGTCCAGCCTTGGCTCTCAGGCTCCTGAGGAATTGTCCATGAGGGCCAGTATACCGGTACTGTTCTCTCTATATGACTTGGGTATTTATTTAGTCTAATATTTCCATACGACGAGTCTTGTCTCTCTGGACTGGAATAGACCTAGCCTACTTTCCTAGAGGCCTTTGTCCAGAGCTCCAACTAACAGATTGTCTACTATCTTTCTTCTGTTGTATTGGCTATTTTATACATGCTTTCAGACTTAATACTTTGACCAGACCTATGTGTTAGGCACTCTTAGCCAACTTAGACATGAAGAACTTGCGGTTTATAGAGGTTAGTAAGCCAGTCACATAGTGACAGGATATGGATGCAGGTTTTCTTCATCTCTCTTCCCCTTCTCCCCTGATTCTGTAGTATATCATTTGAACTACAGATTTGTGCCATCGGCCAGACTGCAACTGGAGGCAAACCCTTCAACGTACTTTTCAATCTAAAATTGCTTTTCTAAAACTCAAGAGGCTTTGCCATCTAGTGGTGTGTTGATTTTGGTTCTGGCACTCAGGGCTGCAGAATTCTCTGCTGTGGTGCTGTTCTGTACCCTGGGGTGTTTAGCAGCACCCTGGCATGTGCTCTCTAGAATACATGATGCCAATAGCACATACGTGCCTGTACCCTGCGACGATAGTGTCACAAATGCCTTCAGAGCAGCCGAGGAGCAGAGCCATCTCTGAGACATCTGGAACTGCACCAGGGTGGAAGTCAGAGACAGTAGCAGGCCAGTGTTCTCTGAAGAACAGTTTGCTGACTCCTGTATCCAGGGCAGCTAGGCAGACTAGGGAGGGAGCTAAAGCGCTTCATAGTGATTTGACTTCTGATTTACTGGCCCACCTCTGAAACACCAGCTTTGTTTATTTTGCTTACTCAGTGGCCTTTAAGGGAAAGTCATCATTTCCCTCTCTCCCTCTCTCCCTCTGACACATGGCTCAGCATTCCCTCACACTCATTTTGAATGAGCCGATTTGCCATGCTGCTGTCCCCAGACTTGCATAACAGCAGAAAGCTTTATATAGTCTGTCTGGGATTAGTCACAAAATTAATCCAGCAGGCCAGACAGTAATCATCCATCAGTTTAGGTGGTGTAAAAGGCCCTGATTAGTTCCGGGAGAATGACAGGACATACTAGCCCTTCTGGTTCCATGGTAGTGGTTTGCTATAGGAAGCATTCTCCTGCTCCACATTCTAGGAATGCCAATGGTGTGAAATGTATGAGTCACATGTCACAAAGTCCATGTAATGAACCTAACTACACTTTGTCTTTTTGCAGATGAGCGCAGTTTAAACACGAATTTCTCTCTTCTCTGGCGGCATTTTTCTTCTCGTCTGTGATTCCTTCCTGCTACTGTTCCTTCACATGCTGTATTTCTAGGGAAGTGCAAGAAAGAGCAGCACATGTGTTGCACCCTGTTGATAGCAAGTGGATATTTCTCTAATTAGAAACCTGTTACCCTGAAGGACTTCATGCATCTTACTGAAGGTGAAATGGAAAGTCACTTATGCAAAATGTAAACAAAACAAAAGCCACCAAGAGATCCAGCCAGGCATCAGGACTAGAATGCGAGTGTTTTGGGAAAGGTGAGGAGTAACTTTACTAATGCTCTGTAGTCAGTGCCCAAGTGCTGCACATTATTGGAAGATACACTTATGGGGGAGGGACCTTCTTGATGTCCCGGGAGATATTGTCATGTCCCCTCTCCTTTATGGCTGGAAGTCTTCCACTGTTTTACATGTGGCACAGTTCAAAGTCACCTTTAGATACAAGGATATGTCAAGCTATGGGAAGAAAACAGTCATGTTCCTTATTGCAGCTTCTGCATGGGCCATGTTAATCTAAAGGCAGGGTTGCTTTCTTCAGGGATTAGGCTATGGCTAAACAAAATTAACATCAATAGGAGTAAGAACCTTTTCATGAGTACTCTCTGTTCAGTCTGTACTCCACCAAGCTAAATGGTTCTTCTTGTCTTTTTGGTCATCGGTTGAATAAAACTGTCTCTGCATATCCATTAAGGGAGCCAGCTTTCTTAAGGCAATTTTTTTTTTTTTTTAGTTGAAATTACAGATATAGGTAAACCCAGCAGTTTCACTCATGTTTTTTTTTTTTTAAAATGGGCTGAATTTATCATTTTTAGCTGGTTGTCTTAATTAGCCATAAACTTGGAAAAAGCAGTAATTACTTGAATCATTAGCCACATAGAGTATCAGATAATTTCGAAGCACTTCCTATAAATGTACTGAAAACCGCTGTCACCGATGGATGTGTTTCTCTGACAACTACATTCACAAATGGTCCCATGGTCTGCCTTGTGCTTTGTCGCCTTATTGAGGGATGCTGTTTCATGGCATGTGCTGTTTACTTGCCTCAGTGGTGTGAACGCAGCCTGGTGGGTCCAGTCTTGGGTTGATTTTTTCTGGGCAGCTTTTACAGACTGCTGTCTATGCAGCTGCAGCAAGAGTGTTGTCCCATAATCCTTTGTTTTACTTTGGTGAAGATCAGTCCACCTTACAACCCAAGTGCGAGTGTGTACCACAGTAAGTGTGCACAGTTCTTAGAGCTGCAGGAAAGCAGAGGCCTCCTCCGTTCATGTCCAAATGAAATGGAAACAAAACATCTAAAAAATATTGTTGCTAACTGCTGAGAACTATTGCTTACATTGTTGTCTGTTGAAACAGTTTGTTGAACTAGTTAAAATTATGTTAGTTTCCTAATATTATTTAATATAAAGATATTTAAAATGTCTAGTATTGTGAGTTGGTTTAATATATATCTTATGTATCAGTCCTATTTTAAGTGCTTTTTTAAAAAGATTTATTTAGGTGCATATATTTATGTATATGGGTGTTTTATCTGAATGTATGGACACCAGAAGAGGGCACTGGATCCCTTGAGACTACAGTCAAATGGGACCACAGTCAGAGGTGATTGTTAGCTGCCATGTGGGTGCTGGGAATTGAATTCAGGGCCTCTGGAAAAATAGCCAGTGCTCTTAACTGCTGAACCATCTCTCAAGACCCGTATCAGTCCTATTTTAAAGAAAGACTGATATTTTCCAAGTGTCACCCTTGGTTACTATCCTGCAGTCACAGTAACTATGGCAGTTTAAGGAGTTTAGTCATTCTTGGCTACGTATCAAGTTCAAGACCAGCCAGGATACATGAGATCATACCTAAGTCAGTGGAAGACATCCACTCACACTCCTAGATAGCTGACTGTTATAAGAAGTCACCAAGCATGTCCTAGCTTACGGATGTTTGTGTGTTTGAGTATGATTAGGATGGTATTTTCTAAGTACAGAGCCTGTATGTAGCACTTGGGATAAATTGATTTAGGGACTTCCTGAGGTGGCATTACACAAATGGAATCTATTGACTGCCTGAAAACTACTGTGGAATGAAGGCACGTCTCAGTAAACAGAACAGACCTGTGACATCTGACTGCCCCAGGGGAGCATCAGACAAAGCTGGAAAGCATTTTGAAAATTCTTTTACCTACTTTTGGAGCTGGGAGACTCTCATCCTGAGGGCATTATTTATCTGAAGGCATCTTTTGTTTAAGATCCATTCATTTATTCCTCAAATATGTTGAGTACCTGCCTTCAACCAGGCACTATTCTAGATGTTTGGAAGGCACTAATAAAAGAAATGCCCCACTGTCATAAATATAATATGCTCTAAGACACTGGGGCATATGCTCAACAGTCACTTTACCCATTAAAGTTTCAGAGAGATTTTGTGAAGCAGAAACAGCCAAAAGAGAGCTGCGGAGATAGGCCAACAGTTCAGAGCACTTGTTGCTCCTGCAGTAGATCCAGGCATACCAATCCAGCACCCACAAGGCTCGGCGGCTGGGGAGAGAGGCCAACAGTTCAGAGCACTTGTTGCTCCTGCAGTAGGCCCAGGCATACCAATCCAGCACCCGCAAGGCTCGGTGGCTGGGGAGAGAGGCCAACAGTTCAGAGCACTTGTTGCTCCTGCAGTAGGCCCAGGCATACCAATCCAGCACCCACAAGGCTTGGTGGCTGGGGAGATAGGCCAACAGTTCAGAGCACTTGTTGCTCCTGCAGTAGACCCAGGCATACCAATCCAGTACCCACAAGGCTCGGTGGCTGGAGAGATAGGTCAGCAGCTCAGAGCACTTGTTGCCCCTGCAGTAGACCCAGGCATACCAATCCAGCACCCACAAGGCTCAGTGGCTGGGGAGATAGGTCAGCAGTTCAGAGCACTTGTTGCTCCTGCAGTAGATCCAGGCATACCAATCCAGCACCCACAAGGCTCGGCGGCCGGGGAGAGAGGCCAACAGTTCAGAGTACTTGTTGCTCCTGCAGTAGGCCCAGGCATACTCACAGTCATTTATAACTCCAGTTGTCGGGGATCTGATGCCTTCTTCTGACCTCCATTGGCACCAGGCACTCATGTGTACATACACACAAATGCAAAGCATTTATACACATAGTCTAAAATTTTAAACTAGTCAAAAGCTACAGATAATGTAAATGTTATAGAAAAATGTACACAATTTCCAAGAAATAAAATTTAAACCAACTGTGGAAAGCTGAGGCTACTAGTACAGTCTAAAGCTTGACTGTTCAGGGGTACTCTAACTGTGGGTTGTGTATATTGTACTCAGACTTTAAAGGGACTATATGATTTATTGTAGGAAAAAATAATCATAACTTATTAAACTTATACTGAGAACACAAAATAAGGCTTCTCAAAGGCAGAGCAGTCACTGTTTATTATCAGACATCTGAGTTTTGTACTTTGTAATTCAGGGACACTTAATTCCCCACTGTTGATGCGGGCAGCTTTCCCCCACGTCTTGTCTAGAAATGAAGCCATGATGTTTTGGAGTCAATGACTGTCTAGCTTCACAGTGGACTTTCTGCTGATCATTTGAAAGGGCAGCAGGAGGCATGGCTAGCCCCATGAGGTCCAGAGTCAGGTCAAACTCTAAAACAGAAATGCGCTCTTCCCGTACCGCCTCCAGCCGCTGTGTTAGCTTATTTCACCTCCTTTAAAAACAGCTGCCTTGATGACTACTAAGTCTAGACCCTTCTAACCCCAAACACACACACATCTGCTAACTTAGGAACTCAGTCCTTTCTTACACAGATAATTCCCTTCTCATACAAGCACCTAAGTGCCACCCTGTACATCCATGGGGTGTTCTCCTTCAACACCCATGGTTTATGAACTTACTCATGTTACTACAAAGATTAACAAAATCAACCTAAACTTCTAAAAAATGCCATAAAAAGAGAATGATCAATGTATTAACAAATACAACTTTTCACTATTGAGATTATTTGTGTGCTCTGCACCACTGCTAAGCCTCCATCTGCAGATACACACGTGCAGCAGGAGCTGACTTATGTTTCAGGACTTAACAATGTAGCAGTCATGCTTGGCTCCCCAAACTCACCAGAGGCTTTAGCTAGTAGTTGTTAGCTAACAGGAGTTAGTGAAGATGTTAGCTGTGACTTTGTGTTAGGGGTCAGGGAGAGAACATGGGAGGGAGAGTTCCATATCGTGGTCCTCTCTTGGGTCCCATCTTCATCAATAAAAGCGTGGGTTAGAGAATTTCACATGCCGTTTCAAGTTCTAAAATATCAGTAATAGAGATGGCCTGACACAGCTCCTGTAACCAAGCAGCGTTGTGGATATAACTTACACAAGATAAAGATGGGATTGCTATGGTATGTGCCTGCTGTGGAGTTAGAAGCTAAGTTTATACCCAAGAGGAAAGGCTTCCCCAAGGAACAGGACTTTTGGGGCAGTGGAATTCAGGGGAGCTGCCAGCTAGTGCAACTCAGGTCCTGGTGTGATCAGACTGGATCAGCTCTTGAGGTAGATTTCCATGCTCTGTGGAAACATGTTTTCACTCAAGGATACTTGCCATGGCACAGTGTAAGAGCATGGGATGAGCTTCTGCAGGACTGAGCTAGCCTGTCTAGCCACTAACCTTCACAGCTGGGTCGTATGGTCCAGACTTCCCACCCGATTCTATGTGCCTGGCTCACAGCAATCTAAATATAAACCAGCGACAGACTTTCAGCCCAACAGCACAGAGGAAACCTTAGTCATTAAAAAAAAATTCTCATAACTTGTTTTCAATACACATATTTATTATGCTGTAAAAAGCAACACTACCTGATCTCATTTAAAATAAATATTTACCAGTTTCAGAACACTTACAATTTATAGTTTTAAGGTTTCATTTTGGGAAGTGTTGGAAGTAAATACATTCATAGCTGTGGACTCCCCAGCAGGGACCTAAATCAAACATCAGGTTATCGAGTCCCTGACAGACAGCTGGATCAACAGGAGATCCAACTCTGCAGCTAAAGCACATGTAGGCAGCAGTGGGGCGTAGCATGTCACCAGACAGGGATGTCAGAACCAAGGCAGCAGAAACAGTGGTACAAAAAGACCTTCAAAGCAACATGATCATGTCATGGTTCCGTGATACAGAAAAGTTACCTAAGATTGTAAAGCCAAAACAAACAGATCTTTGGAGTTTACTGATGGCAGCAGTTAGCAGCTCATTCACACACTTAGAGGGTCCTTGTTATCAGCCAGGAGCAAACAGCCAGAGCAAACCCTGGCACAGGAAAAAGAGCATACTCAACCAAGCCACAAAGACTGTACAAAACAGCACTGAGCTGAGAAAAGATGAAAACATTTGTCTCAAGTAATATACAAAACCATTGTTGGGGAGAATCCACAAAGTCACTGGCAATATTTAAGTCACATACTGAATCGCACAAAGCCAGCTGCTGTTGGAATATCATTATCTCAGTCGATTCCAATAAAACATAGTCACCCCTTAACTTTGGAGGTTATCCTTGGGTAGGATGTTCTGAGTGCCACCTATCCACCTATCTTGAGGGGTGCAGAAGAAGCAACACAGTGACAGAGCTGGCTGCCCACCCACTATCTTCCCCACAGATTCTGGAACTTAGAAACACGTTCGTGGTGCCTGTCCCAGTGAAGGAACATTAGCCACAGTTTCATCAAGGACAGTGCTGGCTAGGGAGTAGAGGGGATGGCTGAAGCTGACTTTGACTGAAACAGGAGCAAAGCAGCCGGAGGTTACCAGGGTGACTTATGTGCCACCAGGCATAAAGCTTGGATGCAAACAGTGCAGGTAGTGAGGGTCACAGAAGATGCTGTGTTACTGTGGTAACCACTAGTATCTGTGTAGTTGAGAATTTTGTTTATTTCATAAAGCAGTTTCCAAGACGTCCATGTGTGTGTATATGTGAATGCACAAGTGTGCTTAATATCAAAAGTCCTCACTAACATACCGTTCATCTCTTGGAGGTATAATACGGCACACTATGCGGGACTCCTAGACAATTATGTTCTTTGTAAGGTTGCTTTTACCTATTATCCAAGTTAATCTAAATTACCTTTCCAAAACAAAGAAATGGTGGGTCTAAATTTAAAATGGAGTGGTCTTTTCTTATTGAACGATACAGCCCACCAACAGTTAAGCAGTAGAGGAAGAGGCCCTTCACAAAGGAGTGCTATCTTGATGCAGACATTTGACAGCAGAATTAAAAGTAAATGGTATTTGTAGCTTTTCCTAAATATATCATCATAACTTTGGTAATTGAAAACATTTCTGAATTTTTCTTTACTAGAGAGGCCGAGAAGAACTTGTCAGTGTGCCACATCACTGTCTTCACTCTGAAGACTGATGATTAATTTAGATGTCATAATTTTGGCTCATCTTCCTTAGATAAATGGCCAAGCTCTAACTCTGATGGCAGAAATGTGAGGCTTGATAGCTTGCTGAGGGAACATGGAAAGTGCGTAGTGAGCCAGCACTCTCTTTCCCAGCTGAGGGGCCTGACAGCTACACACCACAGAGAGGCTGGCCTAAGCATTGTATGGAAAGGAAAAGTTTAAAAGTGCTAGAACTATATTCACACATATGTTTTGGTCACCAAACATATCTTAACAGATTCCCTGATAAAAATCTAATCAGAATCTGCATATTCTATGAGCACTTCGTAACTATTTTAATATTTAAAGAGTCACACTGTGAAGTGAGGGTGATAGACACTTTAAACACTCAACCATACAAGTGCAATTGTCTCTGAAACACTCAAACTAAATCTAGATTTAAAGTCTTAAAGATCACACTATTTTTGTCTAATGACAGCGTCGACCCTGTGGACAGACTGTACAACAAAGCTCAGTCCTAAGTGCATAGGAGCATTTCATCACCAGGGCTTGAAAATTTACAGCACGCAACCATGAAGACCACACAGTTCAGCTAGTATTGGTAACTACTCTTTTACATCAAATTGTACAACGCACAAGGTTAACTATTGCTCACATTATGAAGGGAGGCTGCTTCATTTCTATTTTTTTCCCAAAGAACTCAGATGTGTCGTGTGCACAATGAAGGAAGCTCCGGTAACACTGCAGTGACAGATGTTGTAAATACACATTACTACAGATAGAAATACACGTGTTCTCCGTAACCGTGTCCCACAGTTACTAGGTAAGTAATGGAAGCCGTGGGATTCAGAGCATTATAGCAACCCGTCGAGATTCTTGTGGACAGTCTGGTTTTCCTTTCCATCATCAGAATCCCCTTGAGGTGTATACTGAACTTGGTATTCCTGGAGGATTTTAAAAACATCATGGTGTCCAAAGTGCAGTGCTTCATCCATGGGGGTGTTATTCCACCTGCAGCACAGCACAGACAGGATCGTTACAAAGATGATGGCCCAGCACCCCCAGGCTCTCCGCCCAGCTCCATGGCTATTCATGTTCATCTATACTGTAGCGGTATTACAAGTGAGACCACCCAAAACACACAAGAGTTCTTATAGAGACATCCTGATAACAAGGATAATGGAATGACTTCTATGAAAAGATCCTGCTTCCTCATCCAAGTGCTAAAGGAGGGGCTTTTGGAAGACAAGTCTACTGTTGACCGATATTTAAAAATCAGGTAGAGTAACATCATCCTAACTTGCCATAGGAAACGATGTCCCTGTGAATTCAAAAGCCACAGCAAACCATAAATCTTCCAGGTTTCCAATAACTTCATGACATTAAATGCATGTTAGTCGAACAAGACGTGCCCAGAGGAAGTGAGCCGTTCATCATAGCCAGTAAGGGAAAGAAGCTGCAGGCTCAGCTGGCCCACTGCCTGATCGGAACTCCTAGTCCACACTAGTGTGCTGCTAGGAGGGCTGGGGGAGAGTCAAGGACAAGCAAAGAGTTGCTCCAGCAATGAGTCAGCTGAGGTCTGTGGAAGGACATGGCATTAGAGAAGCCCATGCCCCAGCGAAGGCCAGGCTGGCTCCTTAGCTGCTGCTCCCTGCACGGCCAGTGGAGTCTGCCCCTCTGCTCCTCCTGCTGGCTTCTCTCTGATGGCTCCTGGCTCCAGTTCCTGTTCCACCTCCCTGTTTTGGCTTCTTTCCACCATTCTGTGTCTGTCCAGAACCTTTCCCCTTCTTAATAGGTCATAATGTGAAGCCAAACAAAAGGTGCTTAATTTTACATCTTAAATGTTTCTGGTGGCCTGCTCTTAATTTTTAAATGTCAGGTAAGTAAAACTTTACATGTCTCTGTTTCTCAAGAAACAGCTGAATTACCGAGTTTTCCCTTCTGTATGGCTTTTCATTAGGGAGTCATGGGCTCTAACATGAGCAAGTATTTGTGTCAGCTCTTGGGAAAACTGCCAGGTCATCTTTACATCTCTTCCACGACATAATGAAGAGTCTGCCCATAATGAATACAGTGCTTCCCTCTTGCTGTTTTATAATGTAGGTGATACTGATTCTGTATGCTGGGGAAAACACAAAGCTTCGTTTCTGGAATAGGTGAATACACATGTACCAAGTCATTTAACTATCTTTTGTCTGTAAGATGAAAAACCTCTACTTCGACATTCTCCAAGGCCAATTTGGAATTCACATATAAATATTTCCAACATATATTAAGTAGTGTTTGAGAATTATAAACCCAGGAAGACACTTGTCTCTAGAAACCTGGTGGGCATGATACTGGGTAGATAGGAGGGCTGTCAGTCTACCTTGAGGTTTTAGAGGACTGCCACGTAGCTTATTTCAATCATTCTTTTTAATAACCACAGGAATGGAGAGACAGCCAACATGTGACCACCTCACAAAATTGCTAACCAATTTTAGTTACTGACACTGTAACTTGTCATTTTTTGGTAAGCGGAACCAAAAAGATTTAGGCCCCTAAAACAAACGCTTAGTAATCCAACTAACTCGCTGGAGATCGTCGACTTGCTCTAACCTCTGTGTTGTGCGTAGGCTTCCTTCCAAACTCTACATCAAACAGCACTAAGTATGCTTCCACTGCACTCTTCTGAGCCCCTATCCTGACTGCTAACCTGGAAGATGGGATGCCCAAGTAGTGAGCACAGCGCAGCACGCTCAGCACTGCCCTCGGCCTTAGGCTGGGAAGGGCCCATGGGCCAGGAGGGAAGCACAGAGGAGCAGTGTTCTAGGAAATCCTCCCCACTGCAGGCAGAATACTCTCCCAGACTCAGTGCCTTCAAATCTCTCCTCCGGTGAATATTTAAAATCCAACTCCCACAAAGCCTTCTAAAACTAAGTGTAACAAATCCCAAGCAACTCCAGCACTCAAGATCAGCTTCCTTACAAACGATCCCACACTTCTGTGCTGTCTATCCTGTGTAGTTAAAAGTTCCCTGAGAACAGAGCTCCCATTTTCTCTTTTCCAGTATGAAGGGCAGTCACCTTCATGTTTGCTGATTGGTTGTCAAACATGAAATTCCTGAACAAGACACCACTCTCGGATATGGAGTTGGATGTCACACAGATAGCAAAATTCTGCATGTTGCCTTTGTGAGACGACATGGATGTAAGCACCACTTGACACTCAAGTCTGTGTATTCAAGTTCTGACTTAGCAGCTCTGGGAGGCAGTGACACAGACACTCACCTATCCTTGGGGAAAGGGTTTACTTTGCAAGCTTCCAGCAAAAACTTGACAACTTCAACATGACCTGTATTCCCCAAAACACACAAAAAAAGGTACTTTAGTCTTGAGTAGAATTTCAATCTGTAAAAGCTGTAAGTGGTTTGTGTATTACCCTCTGCAGCGGCGACATGGAGGGCAGTTCTGGAGTCATAATCCCGCTGTTCCATGTCCATGGCTGACAAAGCAAATCTGAAAATTCATAAATTGCTAATCACCACATTAGATTAACTTAGTCCAGTGGTAACATTTACTCCATCAGTTCAATTTAGGCCTCTCATTCCGGTTTCCTGTGCTATTAGATTTGGGGTAAATGCTAAGTGACCACTCTTCCTTAGCTTTGCTACTTTGGAGTAAAATAAACAGCCATCTCTCCCAGAAGTAAGTTTCATCACCTTATTATTTAAACTATTCTTAAAATAGTGGCACAGATGTACTAAAAGGGCAAAAATGCCCCAGTCAAGCTACATGTTTTCAGTATGACTTCCAGTCTTTAGCCCCTGTGCCTACAATAGATGACACATAAATGGATTGCTAGCATGGGGATCAGCTGAGCTGTATCCACTTCAAAGGTCAGTTGCAACTCTGTGAGAGGAACTATCCAGTAGTTCATGGCCTTTCTAATCCTGGTAACATGCACAACACCAAACACCCTGGCTCCTACCTCATCGGAGATGTTACAATCAACATTAGCCAGTTAGTGGGCTAGTTATCTCAGAGATCTTGGCCGGTCTGAGACACTGGAAGTAGGGGGCAGTCTCAGTGGAAGTGGGGGGTAGTATGTATCTTGCTTGGGTAACTTTTATTAGAGGTGTTAATGAGACTTTAACCTTAAGACAGCTACTTGACCATATGCACCTTCAAACGCCAAAAGTCAGTGTATCCACCCCGCTCGCATACCTTCGGAGGGCAGACACATCTCCGGTATATGCAGCAAACAGAAGGTTTATCACTGACTTTACCTGCGGACAAAGAAAAGTCAGATATTTGTGGGAGAAAGCAAATGAGGCCATTGCCATATAGTTTTCATGTGCTTTGAAGACTTCTGCTGGATTGATAAGATGTATCCAGGCACATGTCTAAAAACCGCACATGGTCTTAACCAAGACTGATAGAAAACCAAGTAGTAAGATACATGTGGAAAAGACTAGAATATTAACACAGAGTGGAAGCTCGTAGCACTGACATCTGCAGTGAAGAAAACTGGAAGTTCTTTAAAAACCTCATGAAGTATGTCTCACTGCATTAAACAAGTCTACATGGGTACAAGCTGTCTCACATACTAGCACTAACTCATCCCTGCCAGCATCGCTGTCCCCACTACTTGCTGACTTCCTTGTACAGCACTGTAAACCTTAAGAACAAAGCTGCTCTTCACTGGGGAATCTTGACTATTGCCCAGGTGACCGGTGTAAACTGGTCATGCTCAGAATATATGACACTGCATAATGGGTAAGTTCCTGCTATAGCGTGCTCCACGGCTTAAGGTGCGTCTACTCTGGATAGTTACCTGCACGTTTTATAGTTAAGTGAAAAAGGCTAGTTATTCTAAGATACCCAGTTTTGACCTGCTTTTATTCAGACTACCCATCCCTGTTTATTGAAAGCCCAGACAGTACTAATCATAGACTGCCAAGTTTACACCCTGTAGTGTCAACATTCATTCTGAGGACTCAATTTAGTAGGACTCAGTAGTAGACACATTAGTCTAACTGGGCCACAGGATAGCCCAGCTCTCCAGGAACAAAGCTACAGATCTGGGACTGCTTCCCTCCAGACCAGAAACCTGACACTGCCTTCATGTTATGGTTCCTCTTTCCACAACCTGTGAACTTTAAGGCTAACTGCTGAACACTGCTGAACATCTCAGACTTAGAATTGAAAGCGTATCCTAGAAACTAGCCCCAAAGATTCCCCATGATAAGGACCCTATGGTTAGATATGTTCTTAAAATATCAAATCCCCCATTGGAGATTCACGAGCATATGGGATTCTGTGGAGGACTGAAATATAGGAGCCTGTCTAGCTATGAGAGTGGTACATCACTAAACACCACTCTTTACTGATGTCACCTCGGAAGTCCAAGGCTAGTCCTTCAGCCCGGACTCCCTGTCCTGCCCGCTCCCTGCTCCTGCCAGCCTCTGTGCCTATGCTGCTTCAGAGTCATGGGAGGAGGGTGGGTTTTTACTATGAGGACTGTAAAAGCACGAGAACATCACTCCTCCATCTGTAGTTATCTGACTTCGGGCAAGGGTGATTAAAACAGGTTCAGTTACTCTCAGTGACTTCGATAGCTCAGCTGGGTTATGAGCCACCACTCATGAATGCAGTGCCTGATGTGTCCAGAAGAGGGCATTGGATTCACTGAAACCAGGGTTAGAAACAGTTGTGAGTCACCCAAAAGGGTGCTGTGAATGGGGTCTTCTGCTAGAGCAGGAAATGCTCTTCACAGAGGAGCCATCTCTCCAGCCCAGGACCAGTTTTAATCCCCATCTCCCGGGTACCACCAGTTAATATGAGACTGATCGTCTGTTAGAAATCACTAACTTCCCACTGTCTGCGACTGTTTCTCTTTCCCATTAGTTCCCTTTATACTTTCTGCAGGCAAGCCCCCCCCAACACTGATTAAAACTGCACTGACCATACAAAACCCATCTTCACAATTCCCCGGACTCTTTAAGCAAAATACCACCTCCTCCTCCTCTTCCTTCCGACCCTGCCTTAGACCACAGTCTCATTCTTGAGTCTTTCCTTCAGCACTTACGCAGTCTTCCAAACTGCTACCCTGCTGCTAGGGTCTTTGCTTCTAGCCTCTTCTACATCCCCTCCTTCACGTATGTCCGCATGATACATAGAAAACCCCATTCATTCAGTATTTTACCCTAAAGTAGTTCCCCTTGTAGGAGGTACTTCCTGGATGTGCCTTAATTTCCCTGAGAATTACCTCCACACCCTGCCTTTCTAAGCCAACTCCTCATCTCTGGTGGCTTCTCATAACTTCTCCCATGACACTGCGCACCCTGAACACCTTCTGTTGGCCGCTTGGCACACTCTCCACAGCCTCATGGTACTCCAAAGGCTGTCACCAGCCTCGTTTTTAGCATCCCTCATAAGAGTCTTCAGGGGAGAATGACTTCCCACTCTAGACCTTTAGCATCCAAGTCTGTTCCTGCTTTGCAACTCTATGGCCGCCACCAGACTCCCCAGCTGACACTCCAGATGCCACATCAGACATGACTTACTCATGTCCAAATGGGTTTGTGTTTGTGCTGCCTTTCTCTCCTCCAGACTCCTCTAGCTTGTGAGCCACAATTCAGCACTCGTTCACTCTGAACCCCAGAAGTCAGAGTGGCTGTGTTTGCTTGCCGAGTCCTCCACAGGGATGGCTGGCTGAAGCCCAGGAAGAGCCTCAGCAGTTGCCCCTCCCATATAACTGTTCTACATGGTGCACCTGCCGAGGGAGAGGCCTCTGGTAACCCACATCTAGCGGATGCAATTAATCCCCCCAAACACAAAGCCACCACTTCTGATCATCACTACTGCTGTAGCTTATCTAGGTCACAGCCTAATCTCAAGTGGAGGACTGTAACTGCCTATCTAACTCTGCTGCCACAGCAGGATATTCTCTAGTACTTTCCACCACACCAAGAGAATTCAGCTGTACCAAGCCGTGCAGAACACAAACACTAATCCTTGGTTACGCTGCATGTCATTTCCTATCAGTTCCCACCCCAACAAGCAGCTTTTGCTCACTTTGCATTCAAAGTACCCACTTCTCCCAGGAACGTTTCCCCCAGTGAGGCAACTCCTTTACCTTACCCAGGTCAACTTCTACGGGCTTAGACGCTGCCTTTTCTTCACTCCTCATCTCTTACTTTGATTTTTCTTCCCAGGGAAACTATTGTCTGGCCCACAGCTTACTTATCATCTTTGTCCCATTAACTGTAAGTCCCATATGAGCAGAAATCTTGTGTTTTCTTTCCTGTCTGTAACCCATGGCCACTGAGTGTTTCATTGATACTGAATAAGTATTTGCTCACACAGAGTCAAGTATTCAACGCTATCACTGCCTCGGGTTTTTGCCCAGCATCCAGGGTTCTTCAGTCTTGCTGTTTTTCTCTCCTGATTTTGACACAACAGAGTTGGTGTCTCTAATAAGTCCTTGTTTCTGTGCCTGGTTGTCTAGGTGTCTCTATTCTTCTTACTTAACTTATTCACACTTCTACCTGCCCTGCCACAGCATGTACCAGGACCCATCGTTAGATGCCTTTCTCTACAACCTGAATATAAATTCTGCTCCTTAGGCACGGTGCAGTTTGTCAAAGTATGGTCCCTCTATCCATTTCTCAATGAGATGTTCTAGGTAAGCCTCTGTGAACACTAATACAGTATGTGACTGGAAATAATCTTCTATATATTAACTTTGTATCTTACCTCCCCCATCACAGAAGAAACCTACAGATTCTGACGTGCATATATCCATATACCACATACCCTTAGTACAAAAATGTTAACTTTTTTCTAAGCAAAGTCCTTATCTGTTCTAGTTACCATATACATGAACTACCAGCCTGTGTGCTGGGTTATGTTTGCTTTTTTCTCAGTTCTGGAGATTGAACTTAGGGCCTTGCATATTTGTGGAAGATGTTCTGCCAGGTCTTGCCTTTTAAAATCCCGAATTTAGACCACACATCTTTGAAGACAGTTAGTCACTTAATCATTGACAAAAGAAAAAAAAATGATGAAATTTTATTGTAAGGTCTAGGAAGGGCTTATCTTACAATCTAACTAGCCTACTTAAGTTTTACTAACAATCCTCAAGCATATGTCAGTTCAGAGATAAAAACAAATTGGAATTAAATGAGAAAGCAATGAGTATAACAGCTAGCTCTGTGATAAACAGGAGGGACATTAACTTAACAAAAAATTACTAAAGGGGAACTAGCCATGCAAGTTCATTATTATTCTCATAGAAAACAAAAGGCCTGAATTTGGTTCAAACAAGTAGAAAAAGTGTCTCTCCAAGACAGAAGGCATTAGAAGGTATCACATGCTTGATTACCACTTAACAATACATCACAAATTCCTCTTTATTTCAGACACACATTCCCTGTTTAAAGCACCGGCTGGCTTTGAACTCAGAGCCTCCCACTCAGCCTGTAGGATCTGGGATTATATGGATGTGCCATCCACAACCTATACCATCTACGTTTTAGTTTATATAAATTAAGTAATGAGCTTTAGGCATCAAGAAATAAAATGAAACTAAAAATTTCAAAAGAGGAGTATCACATTTACCGAGGGGTAGCATTTCCTTTTCTGTTCAGTGATGGTGAAATATCCCCTGGAAGGTAATGTTGATGAAAGAAAGGGACCCAGCTCCTATGCACTGTCAGGCCAACCTTGCAAAGGATGTGGGCCTGCTAACAGTTACAGAGGCTCTTTCATAACTCTCCTCTTGACACTAGAGGTCCAGAAAATAGTGGGTTAACAGTAACTGCCAGAGGTATAAAATCTGCTCTGATTCCTTAGAAACAAAGAAACAGAGACCAAACTCGGCAGGGACAGGAGCTTTGTAAATCGAGGGTTCTAATGTTTATACCTTCCCACAGTGAAAAATTCCATTGGGACATGTATCCATCAAAGTTTTATAGATTACAAGCTGAGAGTTTCCTTGTCTTACATGTTTTCTAATACTACGTTTTCCTTATCAAATCATGTCAGAACTTGCCAGAACCAGACACTGTTATCTTAGTTTATTTGTACAAATTCATGACAACCATAGAACAGAAATGTTATAGTTCACTTGAGTTCACCTGAACCCGGCATGCTCTGCATGCCAAAATCTTACTCTTTCCGCAACAGCTAGAAGTGTATTGTGTGTATATTAAGCTTACTATTCTAAATTATGACAGAAATCTAACATCATGACATATTCAACCTCTTATTTTCAACTTTACACATTCAACCGTGACTTGTTTCCCAGCTACTCTGCTAATTGCACCTGTAAGTATGAATCATGTTGAATTTTTGTAGGTTAATTATGAGAAATTCAACATTTAGTTATTTTTGAATTTTGACAGGCAAGATATAAAATATGTAGATGGCCATGTTCTATTTAATTGCTACTGAGATTAAGAGCCTGGATTAAGGTTACATGACATCAATTAGTGACCAGGCACAGAACCAGGGTATCTGCACTCTCAGTCTGCACTTAACCACAGTGATTCTAGGCCTTGACAGGCCTCATATTCATAACCAAAGGTGAAAAGGCACTTGAACAACTGAGTTCTAATTCCTAAGGGCCCTTTACTAAATCCTGGGAGGGAGGGAGGGAGGGAGGGAGGGAGACGGGAGTTGGAGGGGGACTGGGTCACTGGTTTCACTTTTATCCCAACTGTGTTTTCCACCTTCATTGCCAGCTGGAAACTGGGTCCCGTGATTTCTTTTCCTTAGTTTGTCTCCACACTAAGACTGACCCAGCTCTATTACAATGGTTTTAATTTAAAACTTAAGTAGGTAATTGGAAAGCTGTCCTGTCTGACCAGCCTGATCTCCGTTTCTGCTCCCTGCAGTATCGGTTGCACGGAATGGATACTTCCCCTGTTAAATAAACCATCAGGACTGCAGATCCTATTTTGTTTTAGAAGTCTCACTCAACATTTCTCAGTAACATGTAATCTAAGAAGCCTTGCTAAAAAAATGACCAGCTAAAACAAAATATTGAGATTACATCATTACAAAAACAAACAACAAAACAAGCAAAATACCAACCAACGAAAAAAATAAAGCACACCCTCCCTCTCCTTAGCTGAATCAAGGACTTTGAGTATTAAATGAAAATAAGTCCTCGGACTTCTTTTATCAAAACCTTTCTTCCTTTCAGGTTAAAACACACACACACCCTTGCTCTAATGTGGCTAAAGGAACACTTTCAAGTTGACAATATATGGAAACCAAGTGCCTGGAGTGTCGTGAGCAGACATCTGTCCTTTATTTATGAGCCACGTGACTATCAGCAGGGATGCAGAGCAGTTTTAGAGCACTGTATGGCTAAGCAGGTTGAGTGAGAGGTCACCTGCTCATAGGCTTTCCAGTGATGCACTCCACAAAGCTATTCAGGTGCTATATATAGACAGAGCTAATGCAAACTGATCTGATTGGTCAGATCAGAGGATTAGAGACAACCCTTTCTAGGATGAGTAATGGGAGCAATTTCATGGTCATATTTAACATTTTCCCTGCCATAAACGCAGGAAGTTCTCCTATGGTAATTTCAGCAGAGAAATCAAACAGTCAACTTTACTCTAATACCAAATTCCTACTCTATTCAAATTTCACTTTAAAAATACAAGGTGAAAAATGGCATCTAAAAAGTGAAATGTGAGTTCTGGGTCAGTATAAGAATCACTAGCAACAGTTTGTCTTAGGATCTTCTGCCCTGCCAATGCCATGGGCTGGCCTGGAAGACTCAGGGCATGCAGCAGCATCCCCCTAAAGTTGGGTTATCTAAGCAGCCAAGGACGTAACTCTGTGCTCTGGAATACTGCACTTCTAGCAAAGAGGCAGTAAACAGAAAAGTAGACATTACCAAGAGCAAAGCCGGCTTACTGCTTTGAGGAGCAAAACTGCACTTTTCATGTGGACCGAGTATCTGCATTGCTCTGACAACAGCTTTCATCTACCCTCTGGGATGTCTCCACACAAACAGGTGACTGAAAAGCCTCAGGAAGATGGGCAATGTAGGTGTTACAGAGAACAAGGTACCACACTTGTGGGATGGTAAAGTGCTGTCTGCTTACTTAAAACCAGAAAAAAAAAAAAAAAAAATGAGCCTATCAAACATCTAAAGAATCAAACCACTCAAGAGCCATGGTAAAAAAAAAAAAAGAATCTGGCTACCAAATATTTATATGTTACTTCAGAGAAAACACATTCAGGGCCATTGAAATTCAAGATGGCTACAAAGGACTTGTCTTGGGTAAACCAAAATTAAATGCACACAAGGTCCTTAAACAGGGATAGGGTTCTACTCTATTCATTCTGAGACACAGTAATGGCAGTGCTACAGATAGATTATACCTTTAATTCAGAATCGAATTCTCTCTTAGAATTCCCATTACACTGACAGGTGGTCCTGAGTTTCCGAGTTACTGCAATCACAACATACTGCCTCAGCATTGGGGGGTCCTAATCCTCACTGGTCTGTGGGGACCCGTACCCACTTCACAGTATTGTGCACTTTGTGGATCACATACAGAGATGTGAGACGCTGTCTTTCCCTAATGTCTTTGCAAGGCATTTTAATATCCGCTCCAATCGGGCCATTATTCACGTTACAGTGGCAAGTTCCTCTCCGTGTTTAGAAAACTTCTGGATAGATGTTTTACTACCTTCAAAAATAAGGTTTAGATACATGCGTGCACACATACATCACCCAACATCTGTCATAGGCTTTATTTTCACCTAGCAACTATCATTATTTTAGCATTTACAATGTTTTTTCCTGCCTCAGCCTTCTGAGTGCTGGGACTACAGAACTGCACTGCCATGTTCTGCCTAGCATTGTACTCTTCTAACAATGTTTTTACTCTGAAAGTAGAGGTCGGGCATGACATAGAACCTACTCTATATACAGTCCACTTGTGAGTACATAATGTATCCGTGCAAAGTTCAAGAAGCACGTTCTAAAGAGGGCAAGCAGGGGGACAATCTAAAAGTATTTCAAGCATGCCTTCTGTGTGGAAAGAATCTGAAGTCGCTTCCAAAGCCTGCTAAAAACCACTGTAAAACTCCTTGCTTTCCAATCTTTTGCTGAATCCAAATTCCATGTACAGTCCCAAATAGTGAGCATGGCAGACGGTCGTGCTGCTGTCTCCCTCTCTTCTCTGTGAGGGGGGCACTGCCAAGTCTCCTGCTCCCCCTCTTCTCTGTAAGAACACCTCTATATTCTAAAACCTTGAAGTCTATTTCCAAGCTCATGATTTATTCTCAACAGAAAGTACCCCCTTTTCTCCAGGGGGAAAAAAAAAGCCAACATACTTCTAAACCCAACCATGTCTACAAATCTGCCCATCTATTTTATTGGAGGTGCTTTCCCCAATCAAGGCTAATAATCTTCCACTTACCTGAGAGCTCCAGCTCTTTCTAGGAACCCCATATTGATTAATGCCTCTCTAGGGTCTACTCCAACCTCTAATTATTGACAGGATAATTTTTATCAGCAGTGAAGAGTTCTTGGACCTTTACATTTCAAAGCAAGTACCAATTCTTTAAAAATAGGAGGCAGGGCTAGGTTACCCAGCAACAATAAAAATGTCCATGGCATCTACTCTTAGCCCTTTTTAAGTAAAATGGCATCTTAACGCCACGTGGGGAGGGCAGACACAAGAGCACAAAGCCTCCATCTAAGTTCTCCACTGAGTTTAATATTCCCAACTGCCAGAAACACTTTACTAGACTTCTGACAGTCCTTAGGTTTTCTCCACTGGCTATTTTTTCCCAAGTGAAGGTCCCTTCTGCTCTATCCTACCTAGAGGTTTCTTAAGGGCTCAGCCTGAGGTCTGCTTTGCTTCTCACTCGTCACTGTCTCCTTCAACAGTAACTTCAGACCTCTGCTACTGCCCTGTCCTAAATGTTCTCGTGTTCACAGCTGAACCTCAGCATACACATCCCTACAGCTCATGTACTCCTCCTTGCCAGATTAATGTCCACCTGCAGTAACAATCTCTTTGTTAGGGGCAGCAATGTGCTCAAATAAAAATACGTCCTTAGATGGAGTCCTGTCATCAGAGTGAACAGTGCCAAGTGAGTTTTTCCTGACTGAAGGAGCCTCTTTTCTCCCTTCCTCTACTTAGCTGCTCAGCAAAGGCCAATGCAGCTCAGCCTATAGTCCAAGTATAAGGTGACAGGCAGAGGATCCAAAGGCTGGCTGAGTTCATTCACCTTGCTGTGAGTACTAGTCCTGAGAAGGCTACTTTCATACTGGTGTTCAGAAAACAACCACCCCTGCTACCCACAGATACTTAATTCTTTTCAGATCTCAAGATGATCTCCTTTCTAGCCCCTCTGCCAAGATGTGCTTCTGTGGTGTTTTTGCCAAGAGCAGCAGCTTTAGTCCTGTTGCTTACCCTGACCATGGCAATGAACTTGATGCCACATTCTTCTCACCCACTGGATGCTAAGCTTATCCTAGCACATATTTCAAGTACACCATCTGAACTTTTATTCTCCCTCCAGTACATTTTTCAATGTTTAAAAACTGAACCATGTCATTCTTAAAAGCTGTCAAGGTTCACCTTGCAGTTTGAACAACATATAAGTCCTTAAGGTGGCATGTAAGACCCTGTATAAAGCTTCCCAAACTATCCTAAGGAATACCTGTGACAGAAGATCTAGAGTTTTACACTCTTTATTGCAGCCTGTTTACAATAGGCCTACCTAGGTCCTTACTGATAAATGGGTAAGGAAAATGTAGTATATACATTTGGTAGGCAGAGTATTCATGTAGTCATAAGACACCTTTGTTAGAAAATGGTTGGAATTATAGATCACATTATGTAAAATAAACCAGACACATGTTTGTTTTTCCACACTAAATCAATCATAGATAAGACATACTGGCTCAATGAATCAGTAAATGGGTAATACATAAGAATAACGCCAAGGTTAATTTATACTCCATCAAATTAAATTACTCCATCAAATTAAAATAGCTAAAGACATTTAATTAAATGCATGCTATTAAATAAAAACTAGTGAAATGCTAAGAGTAATAATAACCCTTTCTCATCTTAGTTCTTGACAGAAAAAGCTTTAAAAGGCTATAAATTTTAATTATCTATAGGGAAATGTAATTTTGGGCATCAGCAGGGAAAAATATATATGGATTATGCATGTTTGTATGTACATGAGCATGTATTTGCAGTATCAGAAGTTAAGAGGAGAAAATATAAAAGAAAATAAAATTCCTGTTACTGATAAAGGACTAAGAACCTCTGGAAGCTATATAAAATATAAACTGAGAACACTGAATTGGAAACCCAGAACCCACAGTTCTTATACTCACATAAACAAGAAAGAACTTCCTAAGAGGAGCGAACTACTTAACTACTCTTTAACTCACTTACTCTATCTCCATCCATCCATCCATCCATCCATCCATCCATCCATCCATCCATCCATCCATCTCAAAACCAACATCAAAACCAGAACAAGTGGGCACACTGACAAGGAACTTGACAAAAGAAAACCAGGGACAGTTCTCATAGGACATCACCTAACTGCAGGACAGTGTGTTCTGTATTTCACTACTGTGATTTTGCTTCAATCCCTCCTCCACACCCCACTCTTAAAGTCAAAGCTAAGCAATTATACAGGACAACTACAGTGGATTTTGGTGAATAGGGAAATTTCATGCTCATCACTGAATCATCATAGTTTTGATTCAATACAGAAGCTAAACTCACTCTTGGATGATGAAGTTCCAGTTTATAATCAAGAACTAGAACAGATGTAAATTCTACTTTGAGCACTGAGATCAGAATCAGTAAAAATTTTAAATAAAAAACTGTAGGCTGAAGAGTCAGTTTAAGGACATGAATTTTAAAACTCAGTTTCTAAAGTAAAGTAATTTGTTCAGAATTAAACAACTTTCAGTGTTTACATTCACTGTAGTGACTATAACATTTCATTTTTATTTATTGATTGATTGATTGATTGATTTTTTATTTACATTTCAAATGTTTTCCCTTTCCAGGTCCCCTTTGGAAACCCTCTATCCCATCCCCCCTCCCCAGAGAACATCCTCATCAAATAGCCTAAAGTATGATTCAAGCGGTAGCCTGGGTAGAAGCGCTCCACACTGGAACACATACCGGATCATTCCAGGTCACGTCTGCTCTGATCATGCTGAAAACTATCCCAAGCTTCCTATCACTCTTAGGTGAGAGGATCTGGAAGTTTTGTTTTTGGTTTTGTTTTTTGGTTTTTTGAGACAGAGTTTCTTTCTCTGTGTAGTCCTGGCTGTCCTGGAACTCACTCTGTAGACCAGGCTGACCTTGAACTCAGAAATCTACCTGCCTCTGCCTCTGAGTGCTGGGATTAAAGGCGTGCGCTTACACTGCCCAGCAATCTGGAAGGTTTTGAATGCAGAATGCACATATAAAATCAGAGAATATTGGTGACATGGCTTGTAAGCACCTATTACACAATTAAGTTACATTAAAAATTAAATTATAAATGAGAAGTTTCTTTAAATTCTTAATTTTCATGGAACATTTCCATTCTATGGATGATAAACAAACTACAACGGGACAAAGCATGGTCTGGGGTCAAAACTGAGCTGCTTTTCTGATGCCACACTCTGGAAGCTGTGTCAACCTAGGGGTCTGAATAACCTGTCTAGAATCCAGAGACAATAAAATATCTATATGTGCTATGGACCTGCTTCATGGTTTCCATGAGAATTAAAATAATTCTCGAACATGTTTTTCAATGGTAGGTGATCCCACAGTAAGCACAATATATGCTAGCTATTTTAATAAATAATTGTAGAAGCCAAACTATTCAGATTTTAACTTTACACAGCCTCTGCTAGTATTTCACAGACCTGTTGACATTAAAAACAAAGTGACAGGGGCTGGAGAGATGGCTTAGTGGTTAAGAGCACTGTCTGCTCATCCAGAGGTCCTGAGTTCAATATCCCAGGAACCACATGGTGGCTCTTAACCATCTATAGTGTGATCTGATCTCTTCTGGCATGTAGATGTACATGCAGATAGGGCACTCATATACATAAAATAAATAAACCTAAATAAAAAAGTTTGTTCTTGCCCTAAAATTAAAAAAAAAATCTAAGAAAAAAACACAAAGGGACAATGTATAGAAAATGCAACTATCTAGGCTAGCAAGACAGATGGCCTGAATAAACCTGGGCCACATGTGTCCAGGCCTAAACCTTCTGAGGACTAATCACAGGGAAATTAGCTCACATCTGCACACCTAAGGCTCTTATGATGGAGGTCTTTGGCACAACAAATAAACATGGTTAAGACATTTTCTCCCATTTTAAATTGTGCCAATTTCAGGTACATTTGGTCATTTCACACTTGTAATTGGCCAATGCTTGGGGCTGGAGTTCATTCTTCAGCACCTACACCAGATGGCTCACTACTGCCTATAACTCTAGCTCCAGGAAAAGCTGACAGCACTACTGTACATACTCCACCCCAACATTATTAAAAGAAAAACAAACAACTATAAATGAAAAATAAAAGAAATATAGTATTTCTTAATAGAGCCAGCTTTACTAGTCACAGAACTAGTAAAACGCTATGTTTCAAACACATTAAAATAGTGGTTGTGGGGCAGAATGAAACATAAATGGATTTCTTTTTAAAAGAAAACGCCTGTGGTAGACCACATAGGACAGCCCACACAAATACGGATAACTAAAACTCCTGCCTAGCACCTGCAAAGGCTGCTGATGAAGATGCGAAAGGTGCATGACAAAACTCTGCAAAGCAAATTACCCAGATCCCCCAAACACAAGGTAGCTGCACCAAGTGGACATTTACACCTCAGTCCCAAAAGTCATCTCAAACAGTATTTAGTTTGAACTCTAGATGCATACACTGAATATGTAAAATAATATACTATACAGCACTGAATAAAAGTTTAGGTTATATATCTCATGTATGTTTTCTTAAAAGGCAAACAAACAAACAAAAAATTCCAAAAGCAAAAGGAAATGACAGACACCAATGTTACTTAACAGAAGTGGGAAGAGCATATGAGCAACATGGTAACTTAGAAATGAAAATCTCTTTGGGGTAACCATGATAAAAATTTAGAAATGTCTCATATTCTGCCAGAAGCAAATTATGATATGAAAAGATTAAAAAATAAACAGGAATACTTAAAGATAATACATGTTGAGCTTGTCAGTCAGGAGTTTTGAGTGATAAGGAAAAAGAACAGACTACCCATAGAAATCAATTAATTATGTATGCCATGGTTTTCTACATTATTAATCTCACTTAAGGGAAGAAAGTTTAAGACTTAAGTTTTCTTTTGTCCCCATTCATGATACTGCACAGTAATGATTGGGCACATATAAAACACTTAAGACTTAATTGTAAACTACAACTAAAGAGAACTTTAACAAGAGACAGAAGATCAAGACTTTAATTTTACAATGGAATAGTTCAGTCGTTATTTATATTTGTGTATTGATGCTAATATTGTAGCTTTCTAATTTTGGTATGTTGGCAAGCAGAATTTAGAATTTAGAAGTACAGCTGTTTCTTAAAAGCCTAGATTTGCATATCTGTAAACTGGCAGGGAAAAGAGTCAACCCAGCAAGTTTCAGCTGAGACTTCAAAAACAATTCCAGCGTTTTCCTCCTTTCAGCTTTCATGGTGCTGGGACTGAACCGAGGCTCAGTACATACTCAACACCATGCTATGCATGGTGCTGGGACTGAACCGAGGCTCAGTACATACTCAACACCACGCTATGCATGGTGCTGGGACTGAACCGAGGCTCAGTACATACTCAACACCATGCTATGCATCTACCAGAATAATACCTTTTGGATGGGAAGTAACTCTCACATTTTACAAGTCAATAAAATCCTTAGAAAATGAATAACATTTTTCCTCATAAAAAAATTAAAATTCCAAATCACAAAATGAAGAAGTGTATGTCAGGTAATATGCACTAGAGACAAATAAATCAGGAATTTTGTGGCAGCACAGACGCAATAAAAATTCACAGACGCAAATAAAAATGTGCAGCAGCTTGTTATTTTACATGTTCTTGGGAAAAATCTAACACCCAAAAAAACCCAACTATTTGCTTTTGCCAATGCTACTTTGAATAACCTTTTGTGCATTTCTGAATCTTATTTATTTATATTTAACTCCAAAGCAATTTGTTTTTTAAAGCCAGTGGTGCAACATTTATTTTTAGAGTCACATTTCTTCTACACTTACTTTTCTTTCAAAGGTTCCTGGGTAATATTTTTATTTTTAGAACTAGGATATAATTATAACACTCACTTCTAACCTGACCGATTTTTATTAACTGCAGCACTATTGCTTAACAAAGAATACAATTAAATAGTTTTAATAAATGTAGATGCTACAATCAACTAACTTCAGTTGCACCACTACTAATTATGTTTCTCTGTATAAAGTCTGTGCAAACAAAATATTTAATATTCAACAGACCATCACCACAAGCAACTGTAAACACTAAGGAGCAAGCAGGGTACGGAGAGAACACCTACAAGTGGGAGCTTATGCCAAGAAGCCTTTAAGATATGTTCAAGATCATTTTAGTGATTCTAAACAGATCAAAACAGCACAAGATCAGAGTAAACCAAAGGACATCACAGATTGACAGACATCTGATTTTTTAATAGACAGGAAGAAAACCCTTCAGCTGTTTCTAGTCTCAAGTATTACTGCAGGGCACTTCACTATAGAGGAATTTCACTATAGAAACAAAAATCAGAAATCTGATATAAAAATAAAGATTACTTCAGGTAAGAATTTTTCCTTTCAAAGGCCTTTCAAAGCAGGTAATTTTAATAATCTGGGTACTAGAAGTGAAAGCCTTTCAGCAAGTTAATATTAGTACTTTAAAAATAATTCCTGTGTACATTTATGTGTGGGTGAGTTAATGTGTTCCAGGTACATGTAGGAACCCCATGGAGCCCAGAAGAGGACACTGGATCACCCCTGGAATTGGAGTTAAGGTGAGCTACCAGTGGGTGCTGGGAACCAGGTTCAGATCTAAGACAAAAGCACTAGGTACTCTTAAGAGCCATCTCTCTAGCCTGTGACCGTGAAGAAAAAATCTTAAAAAGTGTAAAAACTTTCCTTTGCCACCAAGATCTGACTCACACAAGTTTAACAGAAACACTGCAGAATTAGTTCAGCAAGCTCATGGGATTTATGCCAGAATTAGCAGACACTAGGATTCAACCTGTGGCCTCATGCCCACTTTACCAATAAGTCATACCACAAATTCCTTACTATAAACTTTAAAGTACTAAGATAACAATTTTTAAAAATTTAAGCAGTATAATTGTTTTATAATTTGCCATTACAGATTACAAAAATAAGTTTTTAAAAGTAATACACCTATTTCTACTTATTTTAATTAGTTGTAATGAGTTAGGAAGCCAAGCTATTACCTGAAGTTTTACACAAAGTTATGATTTATAAACAGGGCATATGAATACTTAAAAAAAATCTATTAATCACAACTTAAAAGCACTAAGATACAAACAAAATGAAGAAAACAAAAATGGTAAATATTTCTTAAATCTATTTTTCATCCATCTGTATACAAAATATAAATGGAAAAGAAGGTTTGACATCTGTAGCAACCCAATTACTTAAAAGATTTATGATCAGTCTTTGATTTAAAAGTACTTTTTCATTAATTAAACATGTTAAGAAACATCAAATTTTGGCATCTCTATTTTACATTACATAGCTTTTCAAATTTCAAGTGTGACAGTTTGCAGTATTTACATTAGTAAACTATTAAATCTGGAAAGAAAAAGAATTTCCCATAATACAATTACATTTTGTACATTTCTAGAAAGTAGAAGATATAATTTTTGAAACTGCTACAATTTGAAATGAACATGAATATATTTCATATATAATTGCCCTTAGCAGAGAACTGCCATGTCAAAAAATGGTCTGTGTAGGGTGTGCCTGTTCTAAATAAATCTTAAACTCTTGACTGTAGGGCCATGATGCACAGTAGTAAACTTTTACCCTGCAATTCAGGTAGCTTTGGTTTCGTTACACAACGCATATAGAAGGTAGTAGAAAATGGGGTGGGGAGTGGGGTGGTGGTGGTGGTGGTGTAAAATCACATGTAAGTAAACGGACCATAACTCTTTTTAAAACTTTCATTCTTCACAATTGTCACAAACAATGTAAAGTATCTTGGTGTGACTCTAACCAAGCAAGTGAAAGATCTGTATGACAAGAACTTCAAGTCTCTGAAGAAAGAAATCAAAGAGGGCCTCAGAAGATGGAAAATCTCCCATGCTCATGGATTGGCAGGATTAATATAGTAAAAATGGCCATCTTGCCAAAAGCAATCTACAGATTCAATGCAATCCCCATCAAAATTCCAACTCAATTCTTCATAGACTTAGAAAAAGCAATTCTCAAATTCCTTTGAAATAACCAAACACCCAGGATAGCAAAAACTATTCTAAACAATAAAAGAACTTTTGAGGTAATCAGCATCCCTGACCTCAAGTTGTACTACCGAGCAGGGCCTGAGGGTGTTAGAGGCCCCGGTATAGGGGAATGCCAAGGTGGGAAGACTGGAGTGGGTAGGCAGGTGGGTGGGTGGGGGAATACCCTCATAGAGGCAGGGGAGGAGGAGGGGATGGGAGTTTCCAAAGTGGAGACCTGGAAAGGGGGAAACATTTGAAATGTAAATAAAATATCAAAAAAGAAAAAGAAAAAAAATCTTTCATGTAAATGAAAACAACAACAACAACAACAACAACAAAAAAACACCTGCATGGTATTGGTACAGTGATAGGCAGGTATATCAATGGAATAGAATTGAAGACCCAGAAATGAATCCACACACCTAAAGGAGCAAAAACCACCCAGTGGAAAAAAGACAGCATTTTCAACAAATGGTGCTGCTCAACTGGCAGTCAACATGTAGAAGAATGAGAATTGATCCATTCCTATCTCCCTGTACAAAGCTCAAGTTCAAGTGGATCAAGGACCTCCATGTAAAACCAGATACACTGAATCTAATAGAAGAGAAAATGGGGAAAAATCTTGAACACATGGGCACAGGGGAAAAGTTCCTGAACAGATCACCAATGGCTTAAGCTCTAAGATCAAGAATCAACAAATGGGACCTCATGAAATTGCAAAGCTTCTGGAAGGCAAAGGACACTGTCAATAGGACAAAACGGCAACCAACAGATTGGGAAAAGATCTTTACTAATCCTATGTCTGATAGAGGGCTAATATCCAATATATACAAAGGACTCAATAAGGTAGTCTCCAGAGAACCAAATAACCCAAAGTGTGGAACAGAGACTCAAGGAAAGGCCATCCAGAAACTGCCCCACCTGGGGATACATCCCATATATAGCCACCAAACCCAGACCTTATTGTACATGCTGGGAAGTGCTGGCTGGTGGAAGCATGATAAGCTGTCACCAGAGAGGCTCAGGCAGAGCCTGACAAATACAGAGGCGGATGCTTGCAGCCAACCATTGGACTGAGTGTGGGGTTCAGGATGGAGAAGTTGGAGAAGGGACTGAAGGAGCTGAAGAGTTGTTGAAGAGAGAGCAACAGTTACTCTCTGGGCCAACAGTACTGGCATTGAATAAGAACAGCAACAAGACAAACCACAAATCCTTAAAGTCAATATTAATAGGAATAGACTTTGCTAATTTGGGACTAGCAAAATTTCTAGTTCTTTATGGCAAACACTAGAACAGGAATATAGTGATTAGATCATATCTAATAAACTGCATGGAAACAGGTGGTCATTTTCAGAATTGGTAAATTTAAACAGATACACCCAGGAGACAGACAGACAGACAGACAGACAGACACACACACTCCTATGAAAAACTACACTGTCCAAGCAGCATTTTCTTTTTATTTCCCTTTGCTTTTACTGGGTTAAGAAATGTATCTTTAGCTTTAGTAAACATACACCACTATAAATATGACATGAACCATACTAAAACTTGTTAATTAGTACAGAAATTTATTTTTTCAATACAATCTATTAACACTAATTAACACAAACAAGAATACTTTCCTTTTCAAAAATATTTTAAGTGTATTTAGGGAATCCCTCTAAAATATGGTCTAGTCAAACAGAAAAATGTGCCAACAATGCATGTATTCAGTTTATGTAATTTGGATGATAATTTGAAACAAGTTGTGAAAATATACACAAGCTCCTAAAGGTAGACTTCTGTATTAGTCAGCCCACTCCACATAAATTCTATTGTATTGAGAACAACAATATTATTCTAAGCAAAGCAATACATCTTTTGGCAGTGGTTACCCCCTAATATTTAAACACAAATGACATCAGTTACATTCTTCCTCAGAAGCAGAAACAACCTGCAAATAGATTAAGGTGTTTTCTTGTTTCTTTTCCTTTCTTTTTTATGTGACTAGGGGCAGGTCAGTCAAGTCTTTATTTAAATAATTTAAGTACAGCCAATGGGAAAATTCCTTCCTACTGTACTTCATTAAAAGTTAATATTCAACAAAGTCTTTCTGGTTTCTAGTTTCCTTTCCAGGCAATCTTCAGAACAGTAAATATCTTCACAAAAGATAATTTTTTCTAAGTTAAAACCCCAAGTGTTTTGATGTTTTGTTTTGTTTTGTTTTTTAAAATCACAGGTGTTTTTACATATATATAAAAAAAAAACAATAAAAACAGCTTAAAATAAATTTATTGTACAATACAAAAAATAGGCATACTGGAAAATAAAGGTACATTATTAAATATACAAAGCAAATGAAGAAAGCTCAACAACACAAATGTTTTAATCCAAACACTAAGATAAAATGCACAACATTTATGCTAAAAACAAAATATTTCAAGAAGAATATGCATTTCAAATGAAATGTTAATGATGGCAAAAAACAGAAAAAAGGAAAAGAAAAAATATGCTGTCATGTAAATGCTTGAATATCAAGAATCAATAATGGTAGGAAAAATTAAACCCAACAATACTGGGTACTTCTCAAAGAACTTTATTTGAAAAGAGATTGAGAATACTGAAGGGAATTAAGATAAATCCACAAACTGGCAAAGCTTTTCTTTCCTTTTCTTGTCTGCAGAGACAGTCACAGGATCTTCCCCCCTCTTATGCTAACACCCTCCTACACACGTTTTTGAATGCTTGTTCTTAACAGCACTCTTTAACACAGCAGCTAACTTAATCCTACTTCATATTTAAGTGTACATTCAAGCATTACCAGAATTATATAAGAAGTGCCAAAAATTAACAAAATAGTTTAAAATTTACACAAAAATGCACACGATATGAAAATTAAGTCATTTTGTAAAGTAAATCCAACTTCTGAATGAAACAGCAAAATGTACACATAGAAAAATGGAGGGGGAAAAAACTTAAAATCTTTTTTCCAATTAAGGTGTTCAAATTCTTGAATCACAAATAACCCTGGACATAAGAAATGCTCAGTGTCCACAGGCAGGCAGTGGCAAGATTTTGAAAGCATCCAGCTAGGAAATGCATATGAACACCAAAGGAACAGAAAGCAAGCCTTTTCTAAAACTCATCAGGTAAGTATTTAAATACAAATATTAATACTTAAATTAGCCCAAAGGCTTAAGGTTGAACTTCTGAGAAGAAATCTTTTCTTAATATCAGAGTTTTCAATCTCAAATCAGATAATTAGGATTTTCCTGTATCTTATTTAAAATCTCTATCAGTGAAATATTTTTTCCTGCATTTTATTTAGTTACAGAATCTGCTCTACTGTACATGTGCTATAAAAAGCTATAAGGCTTTCATTCTCCACCACTTGCCCAAAATGTACAAGTTTAAAAGTGAATTTGAAAAAACAAACTTGAAATTGTGTGAAAAACAAAATATATGGAGGAAGACATGTAAATAAGTCCTACAGAACTTTAATATCACTTTGCCAAGATAGATTTTAAAAATATGTATTTTTTTTTTTTTACAATCAGATTAAATGGAACCTATGGTTCTCTTGAAAAAGTTTTGATTCTCAATATTGCATTTTAAAAATAAACAGAAGCATTCCAATTCAACAAATATTTTAGTTGTATACTTAACACCTTCAGACTATATTCATAAGTACGCTAATAAAAGTTCAAAAAGAACGAAATTTATGAGATGTTATAATTATCACAAAAATATTCATTAGTACTTATGAAACATAATAAAATTACTAAAAGCTAATAAAGCAAAATTTACCGTTCATACTTAAATACAACAAAAAATTACATGAATGATATGAAAATACAATCCATTTTGAAGATAGTCACTGTCTCTTTTTCTGAGTAACTAACCATTATAGCTTTTAACTAACAGAGCACACCATTCTCACACGTCTGCAATTCTTTGGCTGGAGTGTTTCAGTCATGTGAAACATTCCTAATACATTGTGATTCTGATAGGACAGAAGAGTTTTAAAACAAAAAAACAGACATGTTTAAAAGTATTTGCATTTTAAATATTCAAAGCCAATCTACCACTATAACTGGCATATGTGTAAACTAAAGCTAATTTCTACTACTCTTTTAAATAAAATAATTTTGATTGCTTTGACTTTTTAGTTTTGTATTTAGCATGGAAGTACTTTTTACTGTCACTACCAATATCCTATCAGCTATAAAACTGGAAAGGTTTTAAAAGACAAATCCAATAGTACTTCTCAGTTTAATATGTAGGCTTCAGAACTAAGAAAGACAACGTGGTTACCAAATTATATAGTTAAAATTTTAATGTAATTTAAGGAAATTACATTTTTTTGGAAGTTTTAAAAAATAAAGCAAATTTGCTTTATTTGTAAATGCTCTTTTAAAAATTAACAAATGATTTTTGTACAAAGATTAGAAGCAAAAAAGGAAACAAAAACAAAAAAAAAACCAAAACCCTTTTTTTAAGTGGCTCCAGTACCCAAGGTTGATAACAATTGAATACTTGAATAAATACTTAGTTTGGAAAGATAAACAAGAAACAAAAACAAAAGCCTAAGGATGTTTCCGATGATAAAGGAGAAACGTTCTGTAGCTAGAGCCCATCTCTAGCTCCTGTCCCCCAGACTCTCCATTCTATACACTACAGTTGTAGAGCTGTCGTCACTTGACTCAGGTGACACTTTTTTCCACACTGTGTCTTTTAAAGCAAGTTCTTGCTGGAGACTCTCATAGTCCAATGGTCCAAAGGAATGCTAGTTGTTCAAGCAACATACACAATTTATTAGTGCACTTGAGTGATGGAAGGTCCAAGCTATAAAATGTATGTTTCAATCAAAGTCATTAAGATCCATTAACATCTTCACCCATCACCGTCTGACATCTTGGGACATGTTACTCATGTTGATTGGCAGGAAAGCTCCTATACTGTCAGCATTTCAAAGTTCTCAGATATTAGTAAAGGTTACTCTGATTGAAACTAACACAAATTTAAGTAGGCGCTTAGAAAATGTACTTAGTACATATTAAAAATACTATTTGTAAGTGTGTTTCTAGTGTACAAGGTAATTTTACTGCACATTTTCTTCATGTGGGATGCAAAGGAATGGAATTAAAATTCTCAACAGCAAGTCCTTTGGCCCAATGAAAAAAAAAAAAAAAAAAAAACGTAAGCCCTGATCTTACGACTAGCTCTACAAAAAGAAGTATTTATGCACATGAGGCCACACAGAGATAATAAACAAGACCTTACGGGTATTTAGCAGAGAGTACTATAGTTTTATTACTACCATCAAAATCATATCATTAAACATGTTCTAGAAAAACTGTTGTCTCCAGTGGCCTTTTTCTTATTTAGTCTCATGTACCTGTCCATTTACATATCCATACACAAACTAGACAATGAACTAAATTTAATCCCAAACAATAACTGACAAATATTAAGAGTAAAAACAAAGTTTTAAAAATTAGATTCATAGTACATAACATCTTCTAATATCTTCTTTTAATGTAATCCATTATAAAACAATTCTATAGAAGCAGCAGAAAACCAGCACTAAGCTAACAATTCCCAGTTTAAATATCACAAATGATTTTAATATCTATAACTGACAATAAAAATAACTTATTTATTTGAAATTGGCAAAGACTTGAGGCTGCTAACAAGCTGAAATTTCACATAAGCAGGCTACTTCCTTGTCTTAGAGGACACTGAGAAGAATCTTAGGAAGGACTGGCTTACCCTTTGATCACCTCCTTCTCTCCGAGGATCAAGTTTTTTTGCAAAGTGTCTCAAATTATCATAGTTATGGAAGTTACACAGAGAAACAAGATCCTGTAACAAGAGTTACACAGAATACATATAAGACATCAGCTATTCGCTGACTGTGTTTATTCATATTTCAACAAGTCATGCCTTATACTGTGCAGCTTCACTGCTATCTCCTAGCAACTACTTGCAGGCTAGTGTAACAGAACAGAGTAAGGAAGAGGACTGACATCAAGAATAGAGATTTAGTTGTAATTCTCTATTGCTAAGTCTTTGAAGACTGAAAATAAATTATAATCACTCAGCAGTTAAGAGCATTGGCTGCTCTTCCAGAGAACCCCAATTTGATTCCCAGTACCCACATGGCAGCTCACAACTGTCTGTATCTCCAGTGTGAGGAATACAACAGTTTCTTCTGGCCTGTAAGGCTATTAGTTACAGTACACATATAAAGCAGGCAAACACTCACACATTAAGTAAATTTTTTAATAAATTAAGCATAAACAGAATTTTCTGAAAGAATTATTAAATGGAACCTGTTTATAGAGACAATTTGAAGCTTTTCTACAACCACCTCCAATACCACCTATTAAACTAGTCCACAGGTAGGAAAGTACCAAGGGTTTATGAAAAAAATTGGTAAAAGAGGGAATCAGCTTAGCTTATATGCCCACCCCGTTTTTCCTCACTAATAAAATTTGCTTACATGACAAAAGTGAATTCCCTTCACACTGTTGCCCATCTTGTCAAGAGGAGGAGACCAACACATCATGCCCATGACGTTGGGGACAACTAAAAGAATACCCCCAGCGACTCCAGATTTTGCAGGAAGACCAACCTGAAAATAATTTAAATAAAAGGGCAGTCATATAAATATTTTAATAATCAACAGTTATGCTTGAGAACTGTTTAACAATTATGGCACATACAGGACCAACCCTGACACCTGAGTTCAATCCCCGAGATCTACATGGAAGGACAAGAGCTGACTCCTTCAAGCTGTCCTCAGATAGATAGATATACCACAACCTTTCAGCCTCCCAGTAATAAACAGACAAGCAGAGAAAGATATCATGTAAGTTAAAGTACTTAAATCTGAACTGTGGGGCTCTGAATATTTTTATTTTACAGAGCTGTATTTTCTAATTATCCTAAAAAACAAACACCTCCCCAAAACCACAAAACACGAGGAATTGACTCTTTATAGCCAAAAATTAGAGAAAAATGTTAATGCAAATTAATTCCCTTCAAAAAATTTAAACTATTACTATAAGAAATACAAGGGAAAACAGAACAAGCACAGAAAACAATGTAGTCAAAAGAAATACACAGGAATGAATGACTCAACGTCTTCAGGGGAAAAGATCAGTGTCTCTCTCTAGAGAGACCCTGAAACAAAAAAATAAATTTAAAAAAAGAGAAAAAAAAATGAGTCTCATTTACATTCCAAGTGAAACAAAATGTAGAATTATATAACCATAGTTTATAGAATTGTACAAGCAATGTCAATGATTAAATATTATATTAAATTTAGTGGTAATGTTAAATTATAAAAGTAACAGTTTAATATGCACTAGTTAAGATTTTATGGCAGAGTTGGGCAGTGGTGGTGCACACCTTTAATCCCAGCACTTGGGAGGCAGAGGCAAGGCAGGTAGATTTCTGAGTTTGAGGCCAGCCTGGTCTACAGAGTGAGTTCCAGGACAGCCAGGGCTACACAGAGAAACCCTGTCTCGAGAAAAAAAAAAAAAACAAACAACAAAAAAGATTTTATGGCAGTATAATGCCACATATTTCACAAGTACCAAATATACAATGCTTAAAGAAATTTAAAATTTTTTACTATTATATGCTCTTAAGCCTTTTAAAACATCTATGGCCATAAGCAAAGATTCAGGCTCTTGTGTGTTCATTTTCTGAGTTTAAGGACTTCTTGAGGTATGCTCACCACAATGTCAAGCATCAGCAATGAAGAACACAGCAAGTCTGGACTAACCTTGTACCATGAAATGCCTTCAGAACATAAGTGGTGACATTAGAAGTGCCTGCATTTTTAAGGACATCTCTCAAACTTTTTTAACTCTACTCTTTACTCATTTGTAACCAATTAACCTAAAACAAGCCTCTCTCCAAAAATAATACACAGCTTTAGAAGCAAAGTTCAAACTGTATTTTGACTACAGTTTGTATTCAAACTGTAGACTAGTTCCCTGCCAGAGAAAATCAACAATTACTTACATGGAACGCAAATTGCCCTGAGAAGTCATACATGCCACAGGAATGCATCAAGCTTAGTGTATTCCGAACTGCCTCAGGACTGAGAACTCTTTCACCAGTAATTGGGCAGAAACCGCCGTTAGCCAAGGTTGCAGCCATCACACTTGCTGATTCACATGTCACTTCAATGGAGCACAGCTCAAAAAAAAAAAAACGAGTTTTGAAAATTAAGGCTCATGGCGTTTTCATTTTCTCAGCCCTTCTAAAGGGATGGTTTTACTCTAAAATTGACATTTCAAAGATTTCAACTGACCAAAGTTTCTAGTCATTTTAAGATATATTTAGATTTGTCCAAATTTATAATATTTTGGTGACTGAATTAAGTAAGAAAGAGCCAAGCCAGGCCCTAAGCTTTGTTACTGCTGTATATAGTATTCACACTTGTTGAAATATTAATGTTTCCTATTATATACTACTGTTAATGTTATAGTGAGAAATGCGCCATAATATCTTTCAAGATAAAGCAGAACACATCAGCATTATGACAGATAGAGTCAGCATGAAAAATGACTACTAAGTGTGGAGAAGGGGTATATGTTGATGATAAAACACTTGACATTTCACCTATAACAAAGCTTAGTATTCCAATTTACAGAGCAACAAATGACAAAGAAAAGTGAGCAACAAATGACAAAGAAAAGTAAATATTTAAGATAGTCCTGGCCCAGGCTATATAGTAACCAGGGCTATATAGGGCCATGAATCTATATAGTGCTGCCTTTTAAAGCCCCTATCAATCAATATTCATTTGCCATTTACTGTGGACAACAGTTATACCATGACAAACAGAGTCTAGCTAGAATGAAATTTTTGCATGTAAATGTTATCAAGGTAATAAAAGCCAATGGTATACTGAGTAGTGGTACACTTGCCTTTCACTTTAACAAAGCTCTGACGTTGACTCCCAGCATTAAATATATCAACAACAACATTAATAATTTGCCTCGCAAAACCCAAAGTTACCCATAAACCTAAAATAATGTTCCTTCACATTTTATTTTTAATTAGCAGCAACCAAGGAGGAATAGTAGCTTCCCTAATCAAGTTGTTACACTGGCCCACAGAGCAAAAGACCTAATAGAAAAATGGTTTCTAAAAGAAGTAACATTTAGCCAGGTATGGTTGTAAGCATCAGTCCCAGCACTGCGCAGAACTGAGAGCTGGAGGCCAGCCAGAACCCATCTCAAAGGAGAGGGGGAGTTTGAAATTCCTGTTATCACTGCCTGAGTAGGGAAATCTTTTCAGAAGTAAAACTTAAATTCCTGTGATCATTTCCTAATTTATACTTAGTATTAATCAGAATGTTGTTTGTCATGGAGGATTTAAATTCACATTATCACTACCTAAGTAGGGAAATACTTTTAAAAACAAAATCAATTCCCTTAACTATTCCCTAACTTAGTATTAACCAAATTCACTTGTCATAAAGTAATAGTCTCCTAACTGGACAAATTCCAATTTAAAAATGATTTCCTGATAGCCCGATATTCACTTAGTTACATTCAGTTCTCCACAGAATACAGTTAATACCTCCATGGGTATCTCTTGACTTCTGTACTAAAGAATTGAAATTTCACAATAGATTAGTAGAACTAATATAACTATAATAGCCCAAATTAAGTGTTTTATAGGTTAAAGTGACATTAATTTCAGGTGAGTTTGAGGAGTTACATCTCATGATATGTTCAGTGTTATACTTTCTGATAATTGAAATAGGTCATTCTTGAATTAATGTTATATTGATAGACTGAATCTGAGACCTGCACTCCCATCAAGCTATCTTCTAAAGATACTATAAGGTTAAAATCAAAGCACCTTCATAGGTAAAGACAAATACAAAGTAAACTAGAAAATTAAAAATGTGGTAGTCTATACATCTCCACATTACATCTTGATTAGATAAAAATACATGGGGAAGGGAGGGATTTCCAAGAAGACTGTACTAAACCGATGTCTATACCATAGGAAATTATGTGTGTGGGATGCTCCTGACATGACATGGATTTGGAGAATTAACTTAGAGGCACAGGCATACTACATGACACTGAAGGCATGTGCTGCACAATTCTCAGTGCCAATTAAATCAGATCAAAAAATGCAGTTAGAGGATGGCAAGACAGCAGAAAAGAATGACACGTCAAAATGCTTCTAGAAACCCTCTGAAAACCAAAGTTTTCCCAAGGCAAAATATAAACAATAAAAAGCACAACAGAAGAAACCAGTTTTTCAAACTGTCCAACTTCCTCTAAGTGCATTTCTACGCTGCTTCCCTTCTTCCATTCTCAAGGTGTGGATTATTAGGATACAGGGACATGGAGCAGCCTTTCATGACATCTTTTGAAAGTCAATGGAAATTTATTTTCTCACAGCCTAGAATAAGGATTTCCAAGACATCTATATTTTGTAAAATGTGATACAGCTATTTACTTATATACAACTCAAAGTAAAAATTACCTGGAAATAAAAATCGAGTATCCCAACCATGTCTGTGCCTTCTGGAAAACACTGGAAAAGAGCAAAATCCAAAAATACAGAAAAGCAATGAAAACACAGGCAAACAAACAAACAAACAAAACAGACAAAAAAAAAAAAAACAAAAAACACACAAATACATCAGTTAACTCTAAGGTATATAAGATGTTTCACTTTGCCATCATAATAGTATGGAGTTCATAAATGAGTATAATTATAAAATAAATTTACATCATGTTTTATAAATTCCTAAATTCTATTTTAAGAGATAAAGATTAAACAATTTGTAATCTATAATCATATAGAATATTAAAGTTCTTAAAAAATAAAGGTTTATCAACCCTAGTCAGATATTGTATTTACAAAAAGAAACAAACTGACCAGAATTTGTACTAATATAGTCAAATATTTTAATACTGCCAAATACATAAAATCAATTAAATATTAACATGAGTAATTTGCTAACACTGACTCAAGAGTGCTTTGTAAAAACATTTCATCTTATATAGTTAAAGGCTAAGGTAGAGTTCTTAGGTGTCAACAAAAGTAACTTTGAATAGAAAAAAAATTTAAAACCTTCTTTTCTTTTAAATAATATCCTATTGCAAAATTTCGATCTCCACTTTCTCGTTCAGATTGAAACCTAGAAGAAAAAAAAAATTATGATTGTTCTTGAATTGTATAGCAAAAGTACAGTATGAAGATGGTGATCTAACACTCAGAACTGTTGGATTCTGTTTGAGTCTCTCAACAGCACAGTTACATTCCCTTGGGTAGTAAGCTTTTTCTCACTATGAAAGGAGTGACATCAACTCAACCTTTCTAAACCTCATACATTCCGAACAAAGAAGCTAACTTTAAAATGCCAAAATCGGCCAGCACTGAAATAAACTGAAATAGCTTTTCAAGCTGTCCTGTAGAATCACAATGTACAGTGGCCTGAGGGAGCTGACAGGAATGTCAGAACAGTGACACATAAAATGCAACCTGGAACAAATTAACTGGATTAAAGTGTCATGTTCCATGAAGCAGGAGCAAATACAAAAGCAGGAAAGTAGAACCTCCAAGACAAACTTTTTGTTGTTGCTTTTTATTTTTTAAGACACTGTATGTCACCCTGGTCGTCCTAGAACTTGCTTTGTAGACTAGGTTAGCCTTGAACTCAGCAATCCACCTGCCTCTACCTGTCAAGTGCTGTGATTAAAGGCGTGTGCCCTATAGCCCAGCTGTCAAATATTTTTTAATGTTATGCATGATTTGCCTGCGTATATGTCTGTGCACCACTTGTGTACTTCATTTCCATGGTGGCCAGAAGAGGTCACCAGGTCCTTGGAACTAGAGCTGCAGATGGTTGTTAGCCACCACGTGGGTGAACCCAGGTCCTCTGGAAGACCAGCCACAGATCTTACCCATGAGCCATTGGTCTCCAATCCTTAGGGACCAAAATTTTAGAGGTATTAAGTGTCAAAACATAAAATACAAGCTGGAAAACTTAAACAAGTTTCCAAGTCAGATCTGTAGTTTGAAAGGATAACTCCAACAGTAATTGGGGAAAGGGAAAGAAAAAGGAGTGAAATAGCAGACTACTGAAATGAGCTGAAGAAAGCCCGCATTCAAGTAGGAGTTATATGATCAAACACATAAACAGCTGATTAAGTCTTTCACAGGAAACAGATAGACACAGTAGTCTAGCCTTAAAGGATTCTATAAATAGTCTACAAAGGAATCCCTGGGGGAGTTAAAGAGAATGAATTATCATGAAAACAGATTATACAGTACATCTGAGAGATCAACCTAGAAGAGTCCAGAAGCAGAATAGTTATTTCTGCTGAGTAGTAGCAGAAATAAGACTGATATTCAGTATTAGTTTTAACATTTTTATGGTCAGAAAACAGTAATAAATATGGAAAAGCTCTTAACCTCTGTTTTCCCCTCCTTTCCTTCCTGGCACTAGAGAATAGATGAGGCATTGCACGTAAGTGCTCTACCAATGAGCCATTTCCCCAGCCTTCCTTTTACTTATTAGTTAGAGACAGTTTTGCTAAGTTATTCAGGCTAGCCTTAACAGCCTGCTGATTAGCTAGGATTGCCTGTGCTGTGTTGTTATCCCTTAAAACAACAAAAACAACAAAACAAAAACCAACCAAACAAAAAGAACTTAATTTACTGAAAGAACAGAAGAACTACTTATGAGATCTCCAGAAAGCTTCCTAGAAAAAGTGGTTAACCTAGGCAGCAGAAACCTCTGGTCCTTCCAAAGGAAATAATCCATCTGTCTTTGCTCTTTAAAAGCCTGATCTTCAAAAATAAATGAATAAACAAAAATACAACCCTCACAAAAGAAAAATTTAAATGCAAGGATCTAGAAACTAAACAACTCTGCTTTAGAGACTAAATAGTAACAAATATATAAATTTGATTAGCTCTTGAATTATGAATGCCTAAATTACGCTCATTTATTGAGTTAATATCATTTTAAACAATTATTAATGTTCTGTTCTTGAAAGTATTAACAGCAATGTGATTATGTAAGCTAACGAGGAGGCTGAAGAGGTGGCAGAGTGCTTAAGAACATTTGCTGCTTTTACAGAGGAGCAGGGCATGGCTTCCTTAGGTGGTTCACACTAACTTATCTCCAGCTCCAAGGGATCTTCTGGCTTCCATAGGCACCCTAACACAGACACACACATATGTTTTAAACACACACATACACACACAACTTATATGTATATATACTTACTCTTGGAATACATGTTGAGTGACTTAAGAGTAAAGTATAAACAACACCATAATTTCAAAAGATTCAGTAAAGAAAAATATGGATATTCCTCTATTCACCAACATCCAATTACAAATTTCTCTCCTCTCTCTTCTCTCGCCTCTCCCTCTCCTCTCCTCTTCCTCCTTCTCTTCTTCTTCTTCTCTCTCTCTCTCCATCCTCTCTCTCCTCCCCTCTTTCACACCCTCTCCCCCCCTGTCTCTCTCTCTCTGGAGATGGCTCACTTGGTAAAGTGCTGAGATCTGAGATCAAGTTCCCAGAACCCAACTAAAAAGCTAACGTGGTGGTACTCACTGACCTGTAACCCCAGAGCTTGAGGGTCAGACACTGGCAGACCCCTGAGATAGCCACATCAATTGTTTCTAATTCTGTGAGAGACCCTGTCCCAAAATAAAAAATGTGGACAGCAACTAAGGAAATACACTCAATATCAAACTGATGGCAATACATGTGCATATCTAAGTTCACACCCACAAACATACAACACAATACATACATATACAAATTAAGATCTTTAAAAATGAAAACAGAAGAGTCAAAACATTCTTAAATATGAATAAAAGACATATATCCTCTGTTTATTCTTTCAACTTTTTTGTAGACTGAAACTTTCAAAATAAAAAATTGGGTTAAAAAACAAAATCAAGTTAGTCATACATAGATAAATGAGGTAAGACAGGTATTAGAGCCAAACAGAAAATAAACAAGCCCAGGTATTTTGATTTAAACTTGAGGTCCCTTCAGACTCTACAATTATCTATATGACATTTATTAAAACTTTTGAAAAGCATTTTTAAATGTTTTAGACTTGATTACATTCTAATGACCAAATTTTGTAATTACCTATTCACTGAAGTAAGTTCTAGGGCCATAGAGACTGCATGTACACACATACATATGTGTGTGTGTATGTGTGTGAATGTGTTTATATAAGTAAAACAGTATTAAAAATAAAATTTTATAGTCTAATTGTCAGTGCATTTAAAGAATTATGATCAACTGTAAAAACCCAAAATACAAATTAGACTCACGTTGCATTACTGAATCCAACATATTCATTACCAGCCATCTTATTCAAAAATTGCATCACCTACAAACCAAATCACAAGTATTAGTAACCAAAATTAAATACTGGAGGAATATTAGCATAAACATAGTTTGTTGTTAATACTTACATAGTCAAATTTCTCAGCATTATTTACTCCTTGCTGAAAAGAAATGAAAGGCAAGCATGTTAATACAGACACTACTGATGTGAAGAACGAGGCTAATACAATACATACTTCAAACCACTACCATTGTAATCAATGCCCTGCACAGTACTTTTACATCTAGGAAATCCTTCTAAAGTAACTTTATATTTAAACTTTTATACATGTCAATACCCCTAAGTTGAAAAAATAAAAAATTACAAAGGGAATATATATATATTAAAAATATATTTACTAATCCCAGAATTACAGAACACAAGTTATGCTGGAACCCCTTATTTTTGAAACAGCGCATGATTTGTTTCAAAAACTTAAAAGTTCATCCTTAAAACATAATTAAGACTATATAAAGCATGAATTTCAATTAAAAACAATGAAACTTTAAAAATCAAACTCTTTAACCATTATTGAGTTAGAAAACTGAGTTGTTACAAACTGATCTCTTCTAATATATGCAAATGCTGGCTACATTATACTAACATGGAGAAAGTTCTATCCTCAGTAACTTTCAACTGTAACAATATTTGAGTTAAAAAAGTTTTACTTCATAGTTCTAAAAAATTATCCTTTATTATATTTAACATTATGCCAATTCAGATTGTGGAAGATGTATTGTTTCATTACTTCTAGTTCTGACATGTCATCTACTGCAAATGTCATTAGAAAAACGCCTGTGTAGTGGAGATCAGTTCAAGTAGCCAAATGGTTTCATTTTACCTCGACGAAGTTTACAAAGCAGTAAGCTGTAGATCTGAAATCAAACGTATTAATTGGTGATATGCACCCAACAGAAACAATACATCTCTAATTTCTAAAACAGGATTCAAATAAAATAATTTGACAACCATTTTAAAAAGCAATTTGTTAAGAATCTATGCTCAAAGTTCCACAGTATTGTAATTTGGAATGTTGTCACAGGGAGTTTGCTCCAGTGTCATCTACTGAATAAAGCCAGGTCCATTCTCCCTATGAAAGGTCAAGTTATGACTGGTAAATATATAAAACACTACAAGTGAAGGTATTTAAGAAAGTACAGTCAATGACAGGCATATAACCATAACAAGAAGAAACACCAGAGTGTGCTACCAAAATCAAACATTAACAAAACTTAATGTAAGAATAACTTAATGACAAATAGATTGTAACCCCTATATATTTTTTCTAAAGCATCCCGACATTTTAAAAACTTTCTTATATTATACCAGAATTTTAAATGTAGACATGTAACTCCAAAGCTGTTCAATGAAAAATAATTAAAAGAAGAAATTACCAACTTCATTGAACTGTTGCAGTTGTCAAAATATTCCATAGATCCTAATGCTGTAAAATATGTAACAACATTTAAGCCACAAAAACCTTTTCAACCTCAGAAAAAGCACCAAAAAAAAAAAAAAAAAAAAAAAAAAAAAGCACAACTTTTGGAAAAGGATGTCAGCATTTATAATGTGCTGTCACATGGATACATCACTGATTACACAACTTATCAATATAAAATAAGCAAGTTACATTGAACTTTCATTCTCTGACCTAAGCTGTACCCTGTAAAATTAATATAAGTTTTCTTTGTTGAACTATCAAATTTAACAAAAACAAAAAAAAAAAAATCAAAAAACAAAAACCATTTCAACTCTAAACTTGCTCACATACTTGGTCTATTTTATGGCTTACAAATTAAATTTTGCTTTTAAATTGTTTAAAAAAACAAATTCTTTATTGTATTATTTATTGCATTCAATATCTATTTCTAAAAGATGTTTTTTAATAGGTACCTGAAATGCCCTAAGCAGATTTATATAAGTGGGGGAAAATAAAAACTGGGTGATCATGTGGGCTAATGAGTACCTCTTTCCCATTTAAATGTAATAGCATTTGGTTAATTTTTGTTCTTTATTAGCTACCTTGAAAAGATATAGGTGTTTAACCTGAATCTTTACATATTAGTTGTCTATATATATCTTGAAAAGGTTTCATGTAACAGATCAGATAGATGAGACCTAACTTTAATATTTTAATTTTGAAATGTTACAGTAAAAAGCTTTTATTTAAAGCTCTTAGGAGAAAAATATTCACATACAAAACAGAGTAAATGTGCACTGACAAACTAACTGAAAAAAGAAAATAAAACCAATTTGCTATGGCATAGTAAGTTGAGAGTGGTGAAGGAACGGATATTATTACATAACTGAAGCAGGGAATAGGTAAACAAGGCTGTTACTCTATTTTGTTCATGATTGAATTTATTAAGGTAAAATGTTTGAAAAAAAGATGATGACTTGTTAATCATCTTACACACTAATTTGTAATATTATCTTTTAGAGCATTTTCTTTGGTCTTCAGAAGCATAACTGATTTTTAATTCATATGCAAATTTATACTTTCTACTGCCAGAACAGGGTATAAGAAGTCTCACCCTATAGTTTATATAGACATTACGAAATCTTGCTCATAATGAGCAGACTGACCAGAACAAAGTTTGTTATTACTTAGTCAATATTACTCAGTCCTTTACATACCTGAACCTTACCACATAGCAAGCAATATCCTACTTAAGCTGACTGAACTTCTTAAAGCCTCATTTCAATTTTGTTGAACTACAGAATGGGCAATAACCTACAATACTGTTATTGGTAATACAACTTAGAACCAGGTATTGATTGATTGCCAGGCTTAAAACCACGGACTTCAGTACTTTAAAGTGTTGTCTCATTAGCAACCAAGAGTTTTACCGTAGAACAGCGAAGTATAATAACATGGAGAATATATAAAATGGCCTTTCTTCTGGAAAACGGGAACTACCTAAACCCCAAAGCAAATTATTTTAAGAAGGGCATATAGAAAATACATATGGAAAGTAATATTCTTAAACTACCAATGCTCTTGTCCTTAATCCCTCATGTACCAGGATATGTTTACTCCAGCATGAAGATCAAAGTATAAGCACTATTACATATTATGTTGTTTTAATTCTAGAAAAGTGCACAGAAATTTACAGTAAATATAATTGGAAGAATTTTTAAGAAACTAAACTGGGCAAAATATATTTTAAAATTCTAATGTATTCACTAAATGCTTTTTAAAAGCAAATCATGGTCTGTTTGAAAAGAATAAAAAAAGTAGAAAATTGTATAAATTTAACTTCTATAAACATGACTATTAAACTATAGAATTTACATCTCTTGAAGAAAAGTGTAAGTGGGAATTTTTTAACAAGGGTGATAAAGGTAAGTGCCAGGAAGATGGTCCAGGGTACAAAGCTTGCAGCATTAGAAAAAATAAATTGAAAGAATTAATTTAAGTATGTCAAAGTATTTTTATGTCTGATTTTATAACACATTCATGAATGTATTCACATGTGTAATAAATATACTTGGCAACACTAAAAAATGTCTCATTAAACAGCCAATGTTAATCAGTTATTATTAAACATACTACAAGCATAAAGAGTGAGCATGCTAACTAAATATTAGAGATCACAGAAGTGAGAGGCAAAGGAGATAGAAAATGATTTTATAAAATAGTCTTGGTTTGATCTTGCCACAGAAAATCTGAAACTAAACATTACTAACTATAAATTAGTACTGTAAATAAAAAGTCACACTGTTCTAGATCTGGGTTTCAGGGCCGTCTGGAGACAGGGTCCTGCTGTTAGATCTGACTGTCTCAGAGCTAATGATACACACAACTGACATCAAACTCAGAGATCCACCTGCCTCTGCCGCAGAGCACTGGAATAAGGACATGAGCCACTGTACCCTGCTAAGAGCTAGTATTTTTGTAAATTATTTCTAAAAATAAAGGAACAGAACAATTTAGTTAATTAGGAAAAATCTGCCTTTCGATTAAAAACTACTTAAATGTGTCTCAAGTAAATATAGCACTAGATTGCTGTGCTAATTGTACCAAGCCTAGGACATCATGCACTGCTACTACTAAAAGTGACAGACCATCTCAGAATGTGGGCTTTACTAAGATACCTGCCAGATTACAGCTAATATGACAAATGGAGAATAGCATATAGATCAATTAAAATTGCCTTGAGTTTATGGAGCAACAATTTAAAGTGTTTAACTTTTAATTAAAAAAAAAAAATCACTGCTTCTTAAAACAAAAATATACCCCCACACAAAACCAAACTTTTTAAAGTAATAAGACTTAGAAACTACTACAATAGACATATAGAAAGTCATGTAGTTTACTATATTTCTAAAATTAAAAAAAATGCAATAGTGACAATTATTTTGTAATGTTGCCCACAGTTTTCCAGCGCAACACTCAAGGCATCAGACTTTAACTTTTAAGCTAAAATTAGGTTAAGTTTTTATCACTGAAAAACAAAAACATGTGAAATATGCTTTTTTACCTAAACATAAATATTCCTCTTATTTTCATTCTTCTCTTTAAACCAAACACACATTATCATCATGAAATCAAACAGACTGAAACAAAAACTATTCCCTTAAAGTTAGTACTACCAGAGGAAAAAAAGCGAGTAAGAATAGTAACCCTTATGTCTTTTTAATTATGTGCATTTTAAGTGTAAAATTACATTTGTTTTTAAAAAGGTATTTACCTATATAGCTTTGTTTAAAATTTTAAATATTGGAGTTTTCCTATAAGCTTAGTGGTTAAGAATTAATGCAACAGGTTCCTTCTGTCCAAATCCTCCTTTTTCCACAATCTGCTAATCCTTTTGAACATTTGCTCTGCCTCTTCCCCCATTTCCTGAGGATCACCACCAATCCTACAAGGAAAAAATATCAATACTACAAAATTATGAAATAAAGAGTCTTACTAAAGACTCTACTTTTTTTGGAGGCCTGTAACATGAGATTTGTTGCAATGGTACCATAACAAAGCCCCAAACTTTGGAAAGACACAAACAAACAAACAAACAAAAAATCAACAACAAAACATCTTAAAAAAATCTAAAAGCATAGCTGCCTCTAGCAGCCACAGTAATGTGACCATGTTTTCCTTGTGCCTGTTTGTGTCCAGGTAGCAGGCACCAACTAGTTCCTAAGTAATGACTACATATACCCATTTAAAAAACAGATGCAGCTTTTAGGCCAAGAAATAACTATCTGTGTACAAACTAAAATAACAGTATTTCTGCCTTTATAACTGCTGAAGTCAAAGATATCACTAATTGAGATGGCAATCACCTGTTATATATAGCACAGTAAATTCTAGTAAATGACAGAACAGATTGAGCTCAAAACCAGATTCTACTGACGATAGAACCCATCCAGTGTCCATTCCCAATAAGGAAGACAACTGGGCTCTTTAGCTAAGATTTTATTACCTTAGCTTCAAACCACTACCAAGTCATCAATGTATTATCAAAAAAACAAAGACTGCATACAGATACTTAGTAAATCTAAATATTATTTCTTTAAGAGAGCCTAAGGAATGCCTTCCTTTTGAGGGCGGTTTTACAGCTCTATCATGCTCTATCTTGTGAAACATAGTCTGAAAGTAGAGACTCAAAGATAATGAGCTTAAATATGACTTTGCAACTTTCCTGATAAATTTAAAATCTTACAAATTTAAAACATCAAATTTTCAAATACAAGATGACTTTTCTGTACTATTAGACACTGAACTGCATCTATGTTGTCTGTGTTTTACTGTTCCTAATTATGCTAATGTGGGTCAATATGGTTCATGACATATGACTGACCATGATAAATGAAACTAATGAAATGATGATATGGTATGACACGACATGCAATTCCCACATGCAGCAGCATATCTGTGTACTTGACTGAGCCCATGAATCATTAACAAAAGGATTTTAACTGCATGCAGTTAAGGAAGTCCTCTGTAAATCATTTACATATGCCCTCTAAAGAGAAACCTACTGGTGTTCAGTGTTAATCTTGTCCAAAGTGACTACTCTCTTTGTGACAGGATCTTACTTCCTATAGCATGGTCTTACTCCAAGCCTCCCAGTCTACTCTAAGTCACTATATAGCTGAGGGACCTTGAAGTTCTGACAGACCCACCACTGTGGTAGTTTTTAAACTGGAATCTACAAATTATGTTTCAGAGGATTAGGGAATCCATTAAAATCTATGTAAAATCATGGAATCTGGGCATTTTGTGAAGTTCCAAAAATGGTTTAGAGCCTTTTGCTTTAGTTTATTGAAACTAAGCACCGACAGAGATTGTAGGCTAACTTTTCTTAGTTCTAATTTATTACTTGCTCAACTCTGAATCATTAATGAGATTTCTCATCATAACATTTACTGAACTCAATGATAAAGGCCCATTTATCTGTGTATATTTCATACTTAAGACACCTAAAGGCAGAGCTTTGCTTTGTATATAACTGCATTACTACTTTCTATAATAAATTTCACCTCAGTATAACTAGATATCATAAACTAGCTACATTAAAAGATATCTGACTATATATCTACTTTATTAGAGTTTAAAAAAAATTAAGTGGGCCAATGCTTATAAGTCATTGGCCTAAAATAGACATATATTCTTAAGATAGTAATTTTCTGCTTTAAAACTCACTGACAGTTAACATAGGACTTCTAGTGTAGCAAGTAAATGAATTTTTGTACTGGACTCTAAGCCTGTAATTTATCCTTCAGCATTCTGCATGTATTCAGAGTGCCCCATCTATAGTAATACATGTACAAATCCATGAGTTATGTTTGGTTCTAACCTGGAATAGACAGGCACAAATTTACTGGGGAACATATAAGTATCCCAAACACAAAATATATTTTAGTAAGTAAAACAACTAGAAATTTAAAATAAAATTAAAAAAATGAGGAAACATCTGAAATTGTGTGAAAGTCTACCACACAACAGAACCATTTTGAAATACTCTATTTCAAAACTTTAGCTTCCAATTATTAAGGTGATACAAACACTAACATAAATTAGTCAACATACAATGCAAACATCAAAACTTAAGTAATGCAATAATTGGAAGAAGCTTTACTTCTTTTACTTATGGCATGATATAAGTAAAACAAATGAAACAAATTTAAATGAGAACTGTGATCCCAGCTTATGAGGATAAAACAATTTATTGTTTTTAATATAATAAATGTTTTGTTCTACACTTAAATTAGAACATTTACTCCCACATTTATTAATAAAAATATCTTATAGTAAAATGTTTCTGTTATTTATTTTTTCTAGAAGCAAAAAAGAAAAAATATTTAAAACATTAAAAAGAAACATCTTAACTCACACTGATCTATCTGTAAGTTCTTAAATCTGTGCCAAAACTTTATATCCAGAAGTTAACTAACAGTTGGGATTCAGAGTCATGTCTTTCATATTGTACTTGAAATGACATTTGGGGGGCAGAGATAAATAAAATTCTTAATCCAATATAACAAGACTATTTTCTTAATCCCAAGAGAAAACTTATTATCATAGGCCTACATAAAAAAATCCAAAATATAGTTCATTCCTTATTTATTAAAAAAATTACTAGGTTAAAAGGAAATTTCAACATTTTACCTTTATTAGTGAAGTCACAACAATTGCTCCAGCATTTACCATAGGATTATGTGGTTTATCTGTAAAACAAAATAGTGACAGCACTGTTTCAAATACTTGGTTCCACTTCCTTGAATGCATACATACTTTTCTGCAGGGAGAATTGTTTGGAGTAAAGGTACAGACTAAACCAGTTGTTCTCATCCAGAATTACGCTCTGATAATCACATAGTAAAACAAGAATTCACAGAATATTCTGCAAAAAAATGTTAAAAGCAAATCCAAATATTGTAATTCTGCCATTTCATTCAATCTTTCTCTATGTATGTAAATAGAGATGAATCTCTATCTCATAATGATTGAATGTATCTCAAAGCTACTATTATTAAATCTCAAAAATGCATACAAATAGCTAAAACCTACTAAGTACTTAGATGTGCCTAAAATGATGAGATTTTAGGAGATTTAAATTGTATTCTCTACACTTTCAACACTTCTTGACAGTAAAGGATAAATATTTTATCAGTTTTTTAAAAGAATTATTTTTTATGTCTTTGCCTACATGCATATATCTGCACCACAGGCACACCTGGTATCTAAAGAGGCCAGAAGAAGCTGTCAGATTCCCTGGAACTGGAGTTAAACAGTTGTGAGCTGCCATGTTCCTGCTCGAGACCAAACCCGGGTCCTCTACAAGAGCAGCATGTGCCCTTAAAACTTTTATGTTCACCCATAATCCTACTTTCTTTTAATTCTTTAATATAATTTTAAAAGCTTAATTAACTTACTATATTACCATTCATTGCATAGTTAATTGTGAATAAAACCTCTTGGGTACAGGAAAAATATCAATTTAAAAACATTTCTAGCAAGGGATGGTGGTGCATTTTCTAATCTTAACACTCAGGATTGAGTTCAAAGCTACATGAGCTCCTGCCTCAAAACAAACTAACAAAACAAACTTCTATTTGTGAGAATGACTTATTTTCTCATGGATAAGCTTGTCAAACCTGACAATCCTAGCACACACATTACCTGTACTACATTAGAGTCTCCTTGAATCTATCAACCTACATTCCACAAGACAAGCCTCTAGCTCCAACTGCAAGCTATGAAAAAGGAGTCAAACAGTTCCCCTGAACATTAAACACAGAGTCACCATGGGACCCAGCCATTCCTCTCAGCTATATAACCATGAGAGTAAGTCTAATGTCCCTTCAGCTGAAAGGTAGATAAACTGGTCTTATTATCCTGATGGAATATTATTAAAGGGAATAAAACTACAACATGAATGAACCTTATACATACTAAGCTAAGGAAAATTAGTCATAAAAGAACATATATTAAGTGATTCCATTTATCTGAAGTTTCTCAAATAAATCTATGGACAAGAATAGATTGCTAGATTTCAAGGCAAAAACAAAACAAAACAAAACAAACAAAAAAAAAAACAGGGAATAATCACTGATGACTGTGGAATTTGTTTTGCAGCTGTTCAAAGTGTTCCAAATTTACTGAATGATGATTTCAAAGCCCTACGAATATAGTAAAAGCTACTGAATTCTATACTTTTGTTACTGTTGTTTTGAAACAGTGTAAGTAGCCCAAGCTGTTCTCAAGCTCATGACTCTTGTGTACAACTGAGAGATGAGAGCACATTCGTGTGCACATCCCCAGCTTCAAACTGTACACTCTGAATAAATTGCTATTTATGTGTTGTATCATTAAAGACAGAAAGTTTTCCGCTTCTTTCATCAGTCTGGTATCTTCATATACACGTCCCATACTCTGCTCACGTGCAGCCTTCTCGCTTGCTGTTCCCCCACCCCCATTAGCCCTTTTACTAATGTCTCGTAAATATCTAGACTCTGCGTAAGAGAAAGCATGTGGTTTTAGATATTTTTCATTTAAAAAGATCAAGAGAGGATTAATTGTGTATATTATACTCCATTTCCTTCAATGGAGAGATAACAATTCAAAAATCATCCTTTAAAATTGCACATGTTGGATCCAGAAATCCTTCCGAGCAAATGTCTGCAAAGGGAATGATGGCTTTACCCTGGAGGTGTCATTCTTCTGTGTTCATTCTGTCACTTATTCACCAGAGCTAAGACATGAGATTGACATGCATGTCTATCAGTGGATCAAAGAATCAAGAAAATATAGTATATAATAATAGACTATTATTCAGCCTTAAAAAATAAGAAAACATTTCATTTACAGTAACACAGATAAACCCAGAGGATATCACAAATAGCAAAACCAGGTACAGAAAAAGAAATCTTTATGTAGGCTCTAAAAATGTGGAACTCAAACAGAAAATGATAGTTTGCTACCATGGCTGTAGGGGTAGGAGAGAAATGGCGAAATATTGACCAAAGAACAAAATTAAAATTAGATGAGAGCAAGACCAAATTATCTACTAGATTATAATAATAAGCTTCAAAATTACTAAAAAAAAAAAAAAATAATAATTCTGTGTTCCTGCTACAAATAAAGTCTGAAACAATTCATGACAAATTGATTCATTCTTCTATGGTGCAAAGCACATGTCATGCTGTACTCCATCAATGCTTAAAATTGTTAATTAAAGCAAGCAAAACTACATTCTAAGTTATTTATCATAAAGACTAGTTCTAAATACTAAAAGCCTGTTGTTAAAATCTAAACACTGTAATATAGGAAGATTTTACTTTCCCCAAATAATGCTACAAGAGAAATATTCCTTGAACATATATAACATATTCTTGCTTTCTCTGAAGAATGCTATATTATGTGTATATGTATGTCAAGATGAAATCAAAAAAGCAAAACACTTTCAAATATTATCAATTTGAAAGAAAAGTCCCAAAGGAAAAGCAGAATACAGAGCTCAATAGTGAAATTACTCTACATATGTATGTATATAAAACCCTGGTAATCTATTATGTCAGATTTCTTTTGTTTTGTTTTATACAATTTCAGGTTTAAATTCTTGGAGCCAGAAGGCAACCAATGTGTGTATATCCATACACACTCGCGTATTTGTTAAGTACATAAATTGCATCAAAGACTTTTTCAAAGAACAACAAATTATTTCACAACATGTAATCTACTGATTGCTCTACAACTTTGGTTCAGAGTCAAATATCTAAAGTAGAAACTGGTGAAGAAGAACAGCAGCATTACTGCAATGCAAATGCACTCTAATGAAGACTTAGGAACACGAACCTGTTGTTTTCTGAAGTGAGGCAGAAATGAAGGAGCCAATTTTAAATTTCTGAACATCTTTTGGTAACAGAAATAACAACTGTGATACCATTTAAAGTATTTTTACAACACATTAGAGCTTGGCACACCAGAAAACTGAACACGTGAAACATTTGCAATTTATGGACAGGTTCTTCATTTTAACAAATATCTATTTGAACTTTGCAATAAACTATGCATGGAACATTCTTTCCTATCTTTTCACCTTCTACTTTTACTTTTCTACTTTCCCCAACCACTGATACTCCATTCCTTCCCATTAGCTCAGCTCTATCACCACACAAAAACTGTTAATTCCTGTATACATAGAACTTTGGCTTTGCTAATTAAAGATCACTAAAAATATGCAAAATATGAATTGTCTTCTAAATTCCGTATTAGAAGTAATGTGATTATAAAAAGCTTAACTCTGCCTTCTACTATCCTGTATCAAATGTACTTTGTAAATCTTTCAGTATTAGCGAAATAAATTACTTCTAGAATCAAATCCCTTCCAGCCTCGAGCTGATTACTCAACAAGGCTATACAAATATTAGTCGGCTAACCTAATTCCTATAGGGTAGAAAAGCATGGGGCAGCGTAATGGCTTGGTGGGTAAGTGCTTGCTCTGCAAGCCTGAGGCCCTGTGTCTGGTCAGTGGAACCTTTGTAAAAGTATGAGATACCTGACTCCACAAAACTGTCCTCTGGCCTTCGTATGTATACTGTGGCATGCATACACCCACCACACCACAACTCATCATACATGTACATACCATAATAATAAATCAAATTAAACCTTCCCTAAGAGATGTTTCCAAAACTGCCATCAAAATAAACTTGTTTCCTCACTCACGATGACAGAAAGCACCAGCCAATTCCAACTACAGGACAAACATTATTTATACTTTACTCTTCAAAAGTACATGTAATTACAGAGTAACTACCACCATTACTTACCTATTTATCATATTCACATTAATCTTTATTATTATCTTACATAGCAAGAGTGATATTTTTAACCATATAACTCTGAATACAGTTATAAACACATTTGTTACTTCACTATAAATCTAATAGTAAAATTTTAAATACGAAAAAGATTTCCAAACTGTTTTGTGTTGGGGCTGATATAAAACCAAGATTCAGTAGCACAGCATCCCTTGAGAACTTGGAAAGGCCGACAGACAAGCCCTCTTGTTAAGTTTTATATTTTAATTCTTATGAGAAACCAGTACTAAAATCTTGAGTTCTCAACAAAATTTTCTTATACAGACCATTCCATGAATAACTTATACTTTTAAAAACCATTCATGAATATGGCAAAAATTTTATTAATAATATTAAGTTCATTTATCCCAGCCCTCATATTTTTTTCTCACAATAGAAATTTTAAGTTTCTCAAAAGATATTTTGTTATTTGACATGTATAGGTGTTTTCCCTGGATGTATGTATATCTCTGCACCATGTGTGTGCCTGGTGGTCAAAGAGGGCCAGAAGAAGGTATCAGATCCCTACAACTGTGTACAATTGCTAAGCCACCAAATGGTGCTGGGAAACAAGTTATTCTGGAAGACCAGCCAGTGCTCTTAACCACTGAGTCATCTCAACAGCCCCTCAAAAGATTTCTAACATTCAAATTCCTACATTTGTTTTAGACATTTAAATACCTTCCTCCAAATCAATGTATCTGCCAAAATCACTTACTCTTCCTTGTCTTCCAAAGGAAAATACTGATTTTCTATAAAATGATTTATTCTCTGGGAATAACAGAATGAGTGCTTTTATTAAACCTGGATGTCAATGAGACTAATAAATAAAAAATTTTGGAATATAATATCCTAAATGAAGTTGCCAATATATGCTAATTTTCAAAACTCAGCACAAAGATCATGGTAAAATACAGATAAAACTGTTCTAAAAATATAGATATATCAGTTGTGACTTCATTTGAAGAATTAATAAAACACTAATGAGTGAGACATTTCACTTTTTAATTTGACAGAAAGAAAACGTGAGTTTATCTTTTACAATTTTCCTAAGGTATTTCTTCGAAATAGCAAATGTTATGAAGGAGAAAGACCAAAGTCATAGAAACAAATCCCACTATATTATCTATCATTAAAGTCATAATACATGAATACAATATACCCTCCAATTTCTACCCACAACCCGTACAGAACTGTCCTCAAATATGAAAGCAGTATATAAAAATTCATACATATGTGAATATGGGAAAAGAGAAACACCACTCTATTAGAACTTGCTTAGAAAAAGCCATGCTATTTCCTTTTTGTGTTTCCTTTCATAGTATATGACATTTATTTTAACAGAGTGATTCATATATTTTATGGGCAAACGAGGGTCCGAACCTCTAGCCTGAAAATGGCCAGAATGCTGAATCTAGCTATTTGTTTCACCTTTGCCAAACAGGATCTTTCGACTGAAACAATTAACAATATATAACAAAACATAATAGTTATGACTACCTCAGAACTATTAGCTGCTTCCACTGGGTTGTTCTTAAGTAAATTCTAGACGTGTTCAAACATTAATAGAATCCCTGATAGGTGACAATAATGAGCTCTTATTTATAAACGGAAAGGGTCTCTCATGCAGCAGTCAAGGATGGTCTTGAGCTCCTGGTCCTCCTCACTCCATCTCCCAATTGCTGGGATTATAATTGTGGACTGTGCCCAGCTGTGGAAGAATTCCTTGCCCTCTCTCTCTCTAATCCTCTTGCTAATGGCACAAGATAACCTAAAAGAACCATTTTAAAAAGTAGATGATTGAACTATCTCTAAGATGATGAAAAACAAAACAAAACAAACAAAAAAACCCAACCCTATGCAGACTTCAAATTACTGAGATTTAAACAGAAAAATGAGAGATTTCTTTTACTAGCTAATTTTACTCCTTACCATCTTCATTCAAAAAGAGTTTGTTGAATCTTAATCCACTTGGCTCCTTCCCAACATAGCGATGCACATACTCAGTTCCCAGGTCATTAACAGCAATTGCATATTTCAGGGGTTTTACACAGGACTGAAGACAAAAGGGAACTTTGGTATCTCCAATAGAATGCCTATTAAAGTAGATTTAAAAAAACACTTAGCATCAACTAGAAACTGTTACCAGCATGATTTGACTTGTTCTTTTGTATTATTAATTCTAATTTATATTTTCCCATAATTCAATCATAAATGTTTACTTCAATATTAGAGGGATGGCTTGCTAGAGGATGCTGTAGTAAAGGTGGCCACCACCAAGCCTGACGCCTGGGACTGACATGATAGAGAGAGAACAGACTCCTACAGGTTATCCTTTGATCTCCACAAGCACATAACATATGTAAACATTAAAAAAGATTATGTTTAAGAGGGACACTGCAAAAACATGACAAAAGCTTAAAGTACTCAGCAGAGTAACAGTTTTATTAGCTGTTAAATGATTTTTCTTACTTCTACTTAAGAGTAAACTAGCCCTTTTAAAAATTACTCCTTAAAAAATTAACATGTTTAATTATAATAAAAGACCATGCTTTTTATTATAACTTAAAAATAATTCAGATTAGATGATTAAAATCACAAGCAAATAAAAAAAGTTTTAAATTATACCTTCAAAAGAGAAGTCTAAAATTCTAGGTTTACCTGACTTGTAGTCTTAGTAAGTTTTAGGGTACTGCCAGGCAGAGTGGAACATGCCTGTGATCAAATAGATAGAGGCATGAATGTATAAAGTCTTTGTAGCCTGGGCTACTAAGTAAATTTTAGGCAAGCCCAGCTATATAAAGAAACTGGCTCAAAATTGGGAAAAAAAAAAAAAAAAAAAAAAAAGGAATGAAATTATATCATTAACATAAACTCATCAAGCTGTATGTAAAGTGTACCAGTTATATACATTTTTATGTTAAGCTATACTTTCATTTTAAAAAGTAATTTAAAGGAAGGATTATATTTGTAAGCTCATTTTTTCAGTGGGAATAACAGAAATGGCTAATTCTTCTGATATGCAAATTAGAGCTTGACAATAAACCCTTAATGTCTGACTTCCAGCTAAATTAAAATATACTTTGCATTGACTTGTGTAGACATTTTTGCATATGTGTAAGTGCATGTGTGTGCACACCTGTGAGGAGGCCAACATCAATTTTTCCTCCTCCGTTCTCCAGTTTATTGAGGCAGGGTATCTTGCTGAACATGGAGCTTGTCTATTTCCCATTTTATTAGCCAGCTTACAGAGGATCTCTGCCTTCCTCCCAACTGCTGGAATTATAGAGAGCTACTACATTTGCCTAAGATTCTGTGCCAGAGACTCCAAGTCAGGCCTTCACATTTGCAGTTTATCCACTAAGCCATCATCCCTCAAGCCCAGAAAGTACCATTCTTTTTCTTTTTTTTCTTTTTTTGGTTTTTTGAGACAGGGTTTCTCTGTGTAGCCCTGGCTGTCCTAGAACTCACTCTGTAGTCCAGGCTGGCCTCGAACTCAGAAATCCGCCTGCCTCTGCCTCCCAAGTGCTGGGATTAAAGGTGTGCGCCACCACTGCCTGGCTGAAAGTACCATTCTTGAAAATAACATTCTCACAGTTTATCACTTTTCCAAAGGCCTTTCTTAATTTAGATTTTTAAAAAAAAAATCAAATCATTCTCTTTATAGTTCTCCCTCATCGCAAAACTTACTGATAATTATACAAGAATTCTCATTTGTTAGCATCTTACTTAAAATACAAGCACTTTTCAAATATGGTTTTCATGCATTTGTAAAAGACTGTGTTTTGCCAACTGACTTTTACTTTGCAAATTATTGATGGATAATACACAAGTTCAAGGCCAGCCTCAGTTGCACAGTGAGTTCAAGGGCCAGACCAGGCTTGAAAAAAGTCTCAAAATAAAAATTATCTTCCTTTCTACCTCATTAAACAACATTCAAGACTTAAAGTTATTATTCATAGACTTTAAAATAAACTTACCTTTGCCCATCTACGGTACAGACAGATACACCCCACAAATCAGGACTGAATTTGGCCAATTGCGGAATATAATCAGCAACCTATCCAAAATGTTAGAAAGTCATTAAGAGATACAATATAGGCAGTGTGTTTGCTCTCACCTATCACTAGTTGTTTTAGTGTACTCAAGAGCTAATTCAGCCTGTCTTAATGATGCTTGTAAAAACCAAGGACACTGATCTATAAACTTGAGTATTTGCATGACATTAGGTGACTTTTCTACTATTCTCATTTCTAATGCAATCTTATTCTTAAAAAATGCAGAGAATTTAAAACAAGAACTTAAAGACTTCTAAGAAAAAATAAAAGCTTGCAACCAACCTCATAAAATTGAGGTTATATAAAATAGTCTCTGCTACTATTTGGAGTACTTGGTTGAGAATACTAATGAATGCAGTGCCTAAAGCTGGTGCTGTTTTGGGGGTGGGGTGGGGTGGAGAGGGTGTTATAAGTTCTTCTGTAGCACAGGTTGACAGGCTGGTCTCAAACTTGCTTACACAATGGAGGCTCCTGATCTTCCTTTCCATCAGTCCTACGTGATGCTGGGGTTACAGTAGGCACAACCATGCTTGGCTTTCCCTATATAGTTTTTAAAAACTAGAAATATTTACTTAATATTAACGGGTATTAAATCTGCAAAAATGTCAAAGTCATTTTCACTAATTTGAAAATATGAAGCCTTCTGTCATCTCCAAATTTAAAAACAAAAAATGTAGCTGGGAATGGGAGCATATGCCTTTAATCCTAGCATGGAAGAGGCAGAGGCAGAATGCTGTTGAGTTCTATGCCAGCCTCAGCTACAAAGCAAGTTCCAGCACAGCTAGGGCTAGGGCTGCCACACATAAATTCTACCTCAAATATCCAACCCCCAACCCCCAAAAACTTTAAACTTGGTTTCATTCTAGGCAAACTAACAAAGGGCTAAATACTTATAAGGACTTACAACCACTAAATCTGGAGGCTTGACTCACTGGGTTTCTTAATTTGGAAACAAAATAGCAAAGTTTATTTTCTTTCTATGAAACATTTATATTGGGAAAATATGTGTATCCAAACCTTACCTTCCCTCCAGACTGCTTTTTAGCACTTTCGTATAACTCATCGATGTGTGAGGTAAAAGACATAAAGTCAGGAATGACAAACTTTCTTCTAAATGCTTGTGTCAACAAAACTATGTTGCTTTGAACACACCTGTGGAATGTGATGGAAAAACAGAGAGGGTACCTTTCAGTTATCGGCATCCACTTAATAGAAGAATATTAATCAGCATCGTTAAACCATATAATTATACAAGTCAAATTTAAAACATATTCTTCCTATGTTTTCTTTCCTTCTAGCTTATCCTGAACAGATAAGAAATAAATTAAACATGCCTAAAATTTTGTCAGATACTAAAATGGTAATGCATTCTTTGAGGTTTAAACATTAGAAAAAGTTTTGTATCCTACTAGAATTAATAAATATTCAACATGAGATCTGGTTAACAAAGCTCAGCCTTTAAAACACCACAAATGAGATTATGAATATTTTTCAATTTTAAGTAACCTCTGACATATACTTCTTAGCTCCTGTATAATCGTTGGGTAGTATTTCACAAAAATTTAAATAACAATATTTTAATGTGTTTTTCCTGAATAACACTTTGAAAGCTTTGTAAGATAAAACCAATTTGGTTTGTCAAACTCATCAATTTTCTTAAGTAGAAAACGTGTTGACATGTTTAAATTTAGGAAGCACTACAATAAATTTTACATTACCAAAACCAAAGCAAGCTATATGTAAATGTGACATATTACAGAAATGTTTCACTGTTAAAAACCATTTTAAAGTCACTGATGTAAATCAATATTGTTTTCTTCTGAAAAGGATTAAGCCAAAAACCAATGTATTAGTGTAACCTAAATAAGTTTGTGTGTCATCGTACATTTTAAATTCTGAGCTAAAAACCATCTTAAGATTTCTGAGTACCAGTAACTCAGTCACAGAGTATTTAACTTACAAAAGACAAATTACTACACATGAACGTCAAGATGCAACACCAACTACAATAATATTTTAAGACAAGCTCCGTAATAAGATTTAAAAAGAAATATTAAAGTCCGACCATTGCTATGAGAAGTTATTTATGTAATGATATTCCTCACAGATAAATGATGACACTATATTAGCATGTTTTGAGGAAAAGGAAAAACAATGGGCACTATTAATGATCTTACTTAACCTTAAAAATACCAATACTTTCTGAAGAACTTCCCCACTTCACAGACAAGTAAATGAAATTAAGAGGTTGGGTAATGCACTATTAAATATTTAATTTTTAAATATCTCAAACAGCTTCTAAAATTCAATTTTCAAAAATCAAAGTTGCAAGGGAAATATAACTAGCATTCTTTTCTCAAAGAAGGCTTAAAGTAATTCTTAAAAAGTACTTCTTATTTTAAAATAAAATATTTCATATTTAAGAAGTTACAAATAAAACATGAGAAATACTAAGCAAATTTAAATTATCAACTCGCTACTATCCCCCCCAAAAGCCCCAACACACACTAATATTTTTAATGTTTAGAACTATTCAGGAGGCTATAGATATGGCTCAGTAGTTAAGAGCACTGACTGCTCTTCCAGAGAACTTTGGTTCAATTACCAGCACCCACATAATGGCTCACAGCTATCTGGTACACCAATCCAAGAGATACAATGCCCTATATTGGCCTCTACAGGCATTGCACGCATATCAGACATACATGCAGGCAAAACAGCATACACATAAATCTCAAAATAAAATAAACAAACAAAACTAATCAGCATCTTTAAAGAGAATTTATGGTCAACAGAACAGTACACAGAACTTTGGATATAGTGTTTGTTTGTTTGTTCTAGCATATTAGTAAAAACCATGTGGAAATAGCCTTAAATGGTTAAGTTACCATGATAAAGACAATTTCAGCCTTCAGAAGACTCCAACTACACATAATGATGGGTGTTCAAATAGTAAAGATTTTCGTGGAAATTATTTTAATATAGATGCCATCAGTGTACTAGAAAATAGAAGTTATTTAAAATGAATTCTGAGGAAAAATACTTTTGCCTTTCCACAGGTAAATACGTTTTTGCGCTTTGTTCATTACTTTCTTGACAAAGGTCTTACAAATACAATGTACATTCATGTAATAGAAAACTTTTCTCACATAATTTTTCATTAGTAATATTTAAGGTTTTAGAAAACCAAATAGTTACAAATGCAAACCATTTGCTGCTTCTAAATAAACAATTCTTAAAACATGGTCACACATAAGAACAGTTCTTATTTTCTATAATTTAACAATGAATGAACAAGTAAATAAAGAATTTGCTATTATCAAAAATATTTTCTTCCTCTTGTAACTTTAATTAATATTATAAATATAAAAATATTGACTATATAGATAGGCATAGGGAGTTCTCCAACTTTCAAATGATGTAATTCATTTATCCATGCTTTAAAACCGTCACATACAATACTAGTTTCTCACTTTGAGAAACCAAAATTATCTATCTTTATAAGTACTTCTCTAAGAAAAACGGAATTCCATGTTTTAAAATCGCCATTCCAGCAGCATGGAATGATATTATTTATTTTTGGCAACCCCAATGATGTAACTTCTTATACTTGAAATCATAAAGAATTTCTCTGGAGTCATCACCTTTCAAAGTGACCTGGAAAAGCTCCTAGTAAGAGGTTCTGAGTTACCTCATTCTAGAAATCAAAAGGAAAATCCCTTTGTCTATAATCTGCTACATAGACTACTCTGTTTCCATGTCAAGTCAGAAACTGCCGACATTATAATCATAGGTTTTTAAAACTCGAGTTTGTGTCTAAAGTTATGGTAATTATTATAGATTAATTCAATTACAAACAGTTTTATGATAGTGGTTCCTTGGGTTCATAATTGAGAGAGAACATTTAAATTGCTTTTAACTTCTTAATGAGACTATGTTCATAAAGTACATTTTAAAGCAGGTTTAAACGTGCAAATTAGTGATTCCCTTAAAAACTACAAAGCCAGTTCTCTATACATATTATTTAGAATCCAACCTACCATCAATTAACTATACTCACAGATAAGCTAAAATAACTTCCCAGAAGGCACGTAATCAAGAAAGAGTATGTTGCACAGATAGTTCCTAAGACAAATCCTTACTAAAAAAGCATGAATAAATCTAGAGGTGAATTCATTCCCTTCACAAAATAAACAGATCAACAGACTTAAATTCCTATATCAATTGCAAAGTAAGCTTAACAGCTATACTTTAAAATTGGCTGCATTAAGAGAACAAAGAACCTTGATTCAAAATTGGTATCTCACAAGTATGACAAAAACTTCAGAGAACCTTATTTAAATACTTATCCCTCCTAGGGACTCCAGGATATTCCCAGGAGAGATCTAGAACAAATCATTCAATACACCAAAGAAAAGGTAATTAAACACACACACATGCACACATACAAATTTAAAATTAAATATAGAAATTCCTTAGATCCATCTCAACTGAAGCCTGTGGTTCAGGAAAAACAAAAACTACTGTCTTATAGTCATTTATAATTTTATACTGCTTTTTATGAACTAATAAATTAAAATATTATTTGACTCTTTAGGGTCAATTACAAACATGTTGACTAAAGTTTAAAGTAAACTAATACAAACACAGTAATGAGGATATGCTAATTCAGCAATGTCAAAATATTCTCATTCAACCAAATTAAGGTTTTAATCTTCAAAGCTGTCTAAAGTTCTCACTATTTTACAAAAGAAAGAAAGAAAGAAAGAAAGAAAGAAAGAAAGAAAGAAAGAAAGAAAGAAGGAAAGAAAGAAAGAAAGAACAGAAAACAGCCCCCAAAACATTCATTAAAACACTTGAAAAAGAGAATCAGGTGATGCAACTATGTACATACACAGACTATACAGAACTATCTCAAGTCCTCTCATGGTCAGCATCCAAATCACAGGATGGAAATAAACTACAGACTAAACTGAAAAAGCCAGCACATCATGCAAACAGAATAGAACAGCCAAACAATATAATCTCTAGGCACAAAACAACATTTATGGCTAACTTTCATTACAACTAATTTAAACCCAGTATAACAGAACCTTAATATATACCATTACTGGCCTTCAAAGAAATAATATTTACAAATCCTTTTCTCAGTTACACTGTAACACTGATCCTTAAAAGGTAAAATTGTGTTTTAAAAGCAAAATCACCATACAGCATAGTAATCACCATTAAAGGTTTGGCAGAAATTTTTACTTTTTAAAAAGATCTTTGTCTAGCATGACACCATCTGACGTTGTCTGAAGAGTTAATCTTAACATATCCATACACTCTTTCAACCTGGGGTCAGACGTTCGCAATCCTGTAGATTTGAGTGCCTGTTTTTAAAAAAATAAGAGTTTGTAAATACAGAGCGCAGATAATGTATATGCTTATTCCAACTATATGTTTCATTCCTGTACATAAAAGTACATGGTCATGTATGTGGTCTTTGTATCACTATTATCCACTTTCTGGACAAGTTTCTCATTGTTTCCTTTTCTTTCATTACCTTGAAGTGAGCATAATAAAAATTTGAAAACAAGAGAAACACTGTCAGTCAGAACCTACATGTCAGTAAACTTTAAGACCATATTTCAGCAACATTCTATAATAGACTTAGTATTACTTCTTTGAAAGTTGAGAGAAAAATATAAAAACTTACTGTAATAAACTTGTGAACAGGTATCTTTTCTTGTCCTTCTGCAATTGTATAGAACAGCAAATCTTCCAAGCTAGGTAACAGACCCTGTTTTATTTTACTAAAGGAGGAGAAAAATAGTACAAAATTAATCCTTGTGTGAATATTGCAATCAAGCCCATTAATAAGCTCTGTACCAGATTAAATGATACATTCATGAATACTAAACCATAATGAACATTAATTCACCAAAATCAAATCAGTACCATTAGAAACCACACTGGAAAAGTTAAAAAAACATTTAGTAGTTTTCAATGTTAGGTCATTTTTATTTTCATACATATATATAATTTTAAATATAGGTTCTACTTATAAAAGTATAAAAGTATATAGTATGTCTCCTTCTGAAGTCTGGCTTATTTCACTTAACATAATGACTTCCAGTTATATACACTTTCCTTTAAATACCTGTAAATGATTTCACGTATTTTACAGCTCAATAAAATTCCACATATATACACACATTATAATAGGCATGTACACAGATATACTTCCTAGCTATTTTGACTACTACAGCAATGGAAAACATGTGTGAGCAAGTATATATATTGTTTGTTGAATTAGAGCTCTAAACAGAGCAAAGACAGTTCTTGCTAGTTTTGGTCTTGTGAGGAGTTGCCATTCTGATTTTCATAGAGCCTACATATTTCCATTCCCACCATCAATGAAAAGTTCCTTTCCCCCACATTCTCACTTGTGAATGTTGTCTCTTTTTTTGATGATAGCTATTCTAATGGAGTGAGAATGAATCTCTAAAGCATTTGCATTTTGCATTTCTCTACTAGTTAAAAGTGGTAAACATTTTTACAAGTATTTCTAGTCATCTGTATTTCTTCTGAGATTGTCTATTCAGCCGCTATGTCATTTGCTGATTAGTTTGGATTTTAGTGTGTAAGTCCTGCAGTTCTTCATGTATCTTCAGTGTTAGTATCCTACCTGATGCATAGTTGGCAAGGTTTCTATTTCCATTCTGTAGGCTATCTCTTGACTCTGCTATTTTCCTTTTGTTCTGCAAAAGCATATTTTCACCTAATTGCATTTTTCAGTTCTTCAAGTCCTATTCAGAAAGTACTTCACCATGCTCACACTTAATTGTTTTCCACTAGCAAGCAGTTTCAAAGTTTTAGGTCTTAAGTCTTTGATACACTTTGAATTAAAGTTTGTGCAGAGTAAGAGAAAGAGATATCATGATTCTATATACAGAAATACTGTTTCCCAATTTCATTTTTTTTTTTAAAGACAGTTGTTTATCCCCAAACCCCAAGGAATATTATGGCTGCATACGTGGTTCCTGACCTCACAGGAAGTAGGCGGGTTTGGAATTGCTGATGATGGAGATGTTGCCCCTGAAGAAGAGAGCCACCCAAGGCTTCTGTGCCTAGAGAAAGCAATGTCATCCTATAAGGTTGCTTTCTCTTGCTCTGCCCATGCACACACATGGTCTCGGTTTTACACACTCACACATGATTACAGTGTTATAAGCCTAGGCTGGCTCTGCTCAGAGTCGTATAGTGTTACAGACCTAGCTGGCTCTGCTTAGAGTCGTATAGGTCAGATCCAAGGGTCACTGGCTGGCCTCCCTAATAGTTCTAGGCTGTGGACAATTTCAGCCCCTTGTGGTTGTGGGAGTGACATCCTGGCTTCTTTGCTGGCTGGAACTGTGCTATTCTCCTAAGTCTCTTCAATATGTTTCATGTCCTCATCTTCAAGTCAGCAACAGAGACTCAGTCCTGGGCACACGTCATACCTTTCCCAACCTGGCTACCTTTCTGTCCACTTCTGAGGGGCCATGTGTCCCAATTTCATTTTTAAAGGTCAATGTCAGGTTTTGAAATTTTGATTGCCAACAGACATCTAATGCTTTACCTATCTGCTAGAGTTAGTATCTTTTCTATCAAGCATATTCCAGTTTAATCACTCATTACTCAGATAGGAGTCAACACTTGATGTATCTCTATAAAATATTCAAATAGTGACCCTAATGGTAAAATCTGGGAGAGACATATACAAGTTCTTAAACCCTGACTACTAATATAATTATGTAATCTATAGGATACTTAATTAAACTTCCTACAATTCTAGAAAGTAGGATATTAGTGTCTACCTCAGAAAGTTGTCATAAAGACAGCTAACTCCAAACACCCAACACTTTTAGAACACTGCCTGATAGAATGTAAGCACTCCATGTACAGTAACTGTAATTGTTCTGTTCTTCTCCTCTATGTGCAAGTACCTGAAAAGGCCAGAAGAGAGCATCAGATGTCAGAGACCTAGAGTTACTGAAGTTGTGAGCTTCTTAACTTGGATGCTGTGACAAACTTTCTTAACCACTGGGTCATTTCTCCAGATCTCTTTTAGTTGTTACTTCTAAAGCAATATATGCTTGCATAAAAAACAAAACTCCACAGATCATAGAGTATTAGAAGAAATATTTACCAAAACTGCTTAATATAACAAAAATATACTAAGATTAATCAAACTTCTAAACAAAAACCCAAATTTTTCCTATGTATTTAAAAGTCTTTAAGTAAACAAATTATCACACACCAATTTAATGTCTTTGGGGGAAGAGGTATCAGAAACTGAAAACATATTCCACTATTCCAATTGTCAATCACTGACATAAATATTATAATGATAAGAATCACCGGTCTCAGTAAGGCATAAGTAACAACTGCAAGCCCAGTCTTGGGAGGCTCACATAGGAGGATCACCCCAAGTTTAAAGCCAGCCTGAGCTACAATTGAGACCCTGTTTCAAAATGGAAAAGAATCGTAGGTCTAAGGCAGACCAATCGCCCTGCCTACCTATCGCAACTCATAATTATATACATATTTCCCCTGTATATTTCAAAAAAGCAAAAAAATGAAGAATTCTCATTTTTAAATACCATCAATTATAGACTAGTCATAATAGCAACTTTCATGGGTAAATTATGTACATTATTCTTGTTAAAAAGAAACAAACAGATCATGTCCGTTGACAACTGTTTCTGTACTACTGAAAAGACCTTTTTAGATGTCTAATACATACACACCTGTTATAAAAGACAGTAAAATAGCTAATTCACAAGCATGTACATTTATACATAAAACATAAAATTTCTCCTAAAATATTAATATTGCATTAGTATCATTTATTATTTGTTTTCAAGTCACTACTATACCAACCTTTAAAGTTTTATAAAAAACAATTTTATGAATACAAGTAAGCATGAGGCATGAAAAAAGTCTGAAACAACTTTCAGGAGTCAGTTCTCTCCCTTCATGTGGATTCCAATGATTCTACTCAGGTGTCTGGGCTTGGATGGCAAGTGCTTTTATCAGCTGAGTCATCAATGGCCCCAATTAAAAAAAAAAAAAAGGCAAACAAACAGAAAAAAAACTAAAAGTACATTTATCAACACTAGGATGTTTTAAAAATTAACTTTTATAGAAATCTAATGACATATCCTGACATAACTCTGACCTTAGACAACTTTTTTTAAAAAACACCTACAATATTTTCATAATTAATAACTGAAATTTACATACTGTGCTGTTTTATAAACATTCTAATTTAATCCATTCTAATTTAATGATCTGGTGACAGAAATATACCATAATTTCTGGTACTAAAGAAATTTACTTGCTGACACAATCATGATTCCACAGATGGAGAAAGAAACTAAGCTCGAAGAGGTTAAGAGCTGTCCCAAGGCTGCACAACAGCAGAAATGAATTTGAATATCTGTTTTTCTGACTCTGGGATCTGCACTACTAGTCTTCTGACTTACTGCCTAGTTACTACTCTTACAAGGCACAAGCATGTTTTCTAGGTTTTATCCTGATCTAATAGCCTTAAACAAGAGTTCAATAATACTGATGACCCAATATTTAAAGAAAGATTGAACCAGCTGTCAAAATCAGTGGATAATAACATACCAATTATTTACAGAAAGTGGTTTGTCAGATAAAACTTTAGATAATGATAGTTTGTCACTTTAAAAACTGCAGAATAAGCTTTCTACATATTTATCACACCGGTAAATGGTATTTACTTTGCCTAAAAGCTATGTAGATAACATGAATTATACACTTCTTTCACTTATGGTACATAGTAAAAAAAAATTTTAAATGGCCCTTTATTACCGTAGCTAGCAAAGTGAGTAAATATTTTCCTTGCTTAAAAGAAATTAATTTGTATTCATAAGAGGAAAAATGTAAGTCATGCCTAAAATACATGATCATAAAATTGTCAAGACTGGTATAGAAGCTCATACCTGTAAACCCTGTTCTCAGGCTAGAGAAAGCAGAATTCTAAGTTCAAGGCCATTCAAGGCCACCCAAGGCTATTCAGAGCAAGTCTCTGTCAAAAAACAAAAAGCAAAAAATCTACCCATAGAAGTTACTATAGCTTGAACCAAACACAAATATTTTCCCCAAACTTGCAAGAAAGCAGTTTGTCTTTCTTACCTTGTTCTGTTTTCTTCTCCCCTAAAGATTGCCCTTATGTTGCCATAACCATGTATTTTGTTATTTGAATTCAAAAGCTAAATACTATTTTTAGAAACTATATGCTAGATGACTATTTTTTTTTCTGCCTTATCACAGCTTCAGCTGTTAACACAAATCTAGAGTCACCTGAGAAGAGAGACCTTCAAAGATCACATCATATTGTTCTGTTGACATGTCTGAGATATTTTCTTAGTTTCTAGTTAAAGTAGAAGGTCCCAGCCCAGAAAGGCCTATACATCCCATGGAGAGGACATGTACCTTCTCAGAAATGCACCTGAGCAATCCAGTAGGGTCCCTCTGTTGTTTCTGTGTAAATTCTGGCCAATCTTCAAGATTAAATAAACTTTTTTTTTTTTTGGCTATGGTGCTGTGTGGGCTAGTTATATGTCAACTTGACATAAACTATAGTCATCTGGGAAGCAGAAACCTCAATTGAGAAAACGCCCCCATCAGATTGGCTGGTGGGCAAGCCTATGATAGAGTTTCTTGATTAATGATTGATGTGGGAGGGCCTAGACCACCTTAAGTAGTGCCACCCCTTAAAGCAGGCTGAGCAAGCCACGAGGAGTAATACAGTAAGCAGCACTCCTCCATGGCCCCTGATCAGTTCCTGCCTTGACTTCCCGTGATGATGAATTATGATATAGAAGTATAAGTAAAATAAACCCTTCCCCCCATGTTGTTTTCGGGATATGGTATTTTAGCACAACAGAAACCTAACTGAAGAAATATGTTTATCACAGCAACAGAAACCAAACTAAGAATTGTTAAAACAATCTTTTACAAAGCAAGGAGATTAGTATGTTAAACGAAGGCCAGTGTTTCACTGCAATCACTTTGGCACCACCACAGTTGATTTATTCAGAACTAAATTATAGGGAGAAGTTAATAAAAAAAAAAAATCAGACTTCAGGTATACATAAGGGAAAATCAAGTTGCTCTGAAAATATAACGAGCAGCTCTTTTCAGGCAAGAACTCTTGTCAAGTATTTAAATAGAGGTAACAAATAACCTTTAAAAAACATAACAGAAGTGGGGTAAAAACAGAGGCTGCAGAGATGAACTTTTAAAGTCTCTCTCAAACCTAAACCTACAAAAGACCAATTAATTCAATAAAGTATTCCACTAAACTATCAATAAGGTAGCGGGGTGTGTGTGTGTGTGTGTGTGTGTGTGTGTGTGTGTGTGTGTGCGCGCGCGCTATGAACTTGGTTAGGTAATTTATTCTTCTGGAGTATTTTGTGAAATATACAAAGTGAGGTAGAATTAAATTATCTGTGATCTCATTTTCTCATTCTAATTGTTAATGAGTTGATAAAATAATGTCATAAATTCTAATTTTACTCAGTATTTACATATCTATATTTTACAAGTATATTCTTTTTTTTTCTTTTTTTTGGTTTTTTCGAGCTAGGGTTTCTCTGTGTAGCCCTGGCTGCCCTAGAACTCACTCTGTAGACCAGGCTGGCCTCGAACTCAGAAATCCACCTGCCTCTGCCTCCCAAGTGCTGGGATTAAAGGCGTGCGCCACCACTGCCCGGCTACAAGTATATTCTTAACATAAAAACTGTTGAGTGAAAAAAACTGTGAGTGGTACTTAATGTTTCTGACTTAAATTGGCTAAAATGATAAACTTCAAGCTATATTTTGTTATAATTTAAAAATTAGGTATAGACGGTAACAGTCAAGGAGGATTATCAAAATGAAAAGGGTAAAATTAATATATCCCAAGAAAAGCAGTTTTAAAAAAGAAGCAGAATCAGAGTACCAGAGAATCCTTTACATTGAAATACACTTTAGTGCAGGTATAAGCAAACTACAGTCATTTATTGTGGTGAATTACCTAACCACTTTGCTCCAGGCAGGTTGTGCACGTGCACGCTCGCTGCACCCACACAGCTCCTCTCTGGATTTGAGAAACACACACACACACACACACACACACACACACACACACACACACACACACACACGTTTAATTTTGATATGCTGTGACTAGCTTAATGGCTAGGCGTTTCTAATCTTCCTGCTGCTAGCAAAAACTCCCCTCCGGTAATCCTGAGTTAACATTTTTTAAATCTGTATTTTATCTCTGGTACCCCAAACACAATAGGGAAAGTGGTCACACAGGCCACTTTCCCTGATTGTCACATGTCGGTGAGCCTTTAGGTCTGGTCTTTCTTCTTCCCCATCATGAAGATCTCTGCTTCCTTCCTCTCCCAGTTCCTAGCCCACATCAATCTCAAAGCCCTGCCTCAGTCTACCTGCCTAACCATTGGCCATTGGCTCTTAATTTATCGATCAAAAACCAATTGGGGACAAGCATCTTCAGCACTTGGACACTTAGATTTCTGATTTTGAGGCCGGATTAATTCAAAGCATTAGAACCAATCCCCAACAGTCGTGGTCACTCCTTCCTATAAATGAAGTTCACAACACTGGAAAACAGAAACACTCTTCATTTACCCATTATTGATGACCACTTTGTACAGCAGCTGACCTGAGAAGTTCTAAGAACCAGAGAATCCCAGAAAACTGTGATTCCACAGTATCTTGCCTTTATCAGAACTTGTCTTAAAGTATCATTCTACTAGACCATAGTATAGACACTTCAATAAATAGCAAAAAATGTAATGAAAAAAAATTAAAACTTTATTGTTTTAAAATGGCAGAAATATTCAACTTCTCCAAGGAAACTTACATCAAAACTAAATTAAAATTTACAAGTTTAATGTTTGAGGATTTTATTTTAGCTTGTATGACTGGAAAATGGGTAATAAAAAAGAAGTGCCAAATCCATTCTTAATCATTTTACATAATTTTCTTGGTGCAACAATACTTGTTATTCTTGTACAACCAAATATAAGTGGGTAGCAAGAGGTTATCAAATTTTAACTGATAAGGGTCTTCCATTTTTTATGATGTTTCTACTCAGAAGGGAAATTCTGCTTAGAAGCAACTATTAAGAGGTAGGAACACATGTACATTCTCCTAATACTGCCATTTTTGCCATCCTTCTATTATTATTTTTTTTGGCTTTCTTTAAATTTTAAGATCATATAATTCATAGAAAAATCCGTACTCTAATGACATTAGTACTCCACTTCCTCATAACTTAAGAAATGGCTAATTTACTTAACTATCCCATTGGTGCTAAACAAGGGAACCCCTTACAACTAACTATATCTTAGTACAGAAGTAAGCTCGTCCTATAAATGAAGTATTTTGTTCCAATATATCAAACACTATATTAAAAATATTAAGGAATAAATCTTTCTATATTTCAAATTTTTAGCCTAGATTCCTAAAAATATGAATAACTTACGAATTCCTCGTAAGTTAAAAAATATTCTCCAAAGTCTGTACTACTTTAATAACTTCTACAAAAAGATTCATGGAATTGCCTATCAAACTATCAAGACAAGTTTAAAATCTTTAAAACTTCACCAAAAACGAGTAGATGAAAATAATTCCTCCTAAAAATTATTAAATTGGTAATTATTATACCAAAACAAGCTCTATGTTTTGATGGTAGTACTTTCATGTAAACATTTCTTTAGAAATCAGTGAAGAATACTGAATGCCACATACCACACAGAGAATGGATACTTCACAAAGGAGACCATTTTACTCCTACTTTATCATACTCAGAAAACTATCAAGTTCAAACATCATTTCTATGTACTATTTTATAACCAAATCAATTTTATAATAGTATAGTCTAGAGTAAATTGGAATATATGTCTCTATGTGCAACTGTGTGCAATATTGACAAATATTAACAATCACAAATTTCAGAAATGTTATTTGTTCCCTCAGCTTTAAGCATTCCTCTTGCTAGTAACTAACTTAGATGAAAATATCCACATGACTATAACATATGCCCTTGATTTATATAGAATTTGATATTGCTGAACTATTTAAAGAACGTTTTTTCACCTTACTATTACAAGAATATAATTGGTTTTTTTTTTTTAACCAATTTCTAATGTCTTTAAAACTGAAGAGCCCCAAGTATCTTCACAAACCTGTTCTTTCAGGTGACATTTACTTTTCAGAGAAAAACAATACTCTTCCTCTTTTTTTGGCTATATATCATTGCCTCATGTTAAAAACGAAAAATGAAATTGCGGGCTAAGATGACTCAGTGGTAAAGAGCACTTGTTGCTCTTACAGAGGAACCAGATTCAATTCCCAGCACCCATAGGGTAGCTTATAGCCGATCCAAAGCTCTCTTTTAACTTATGAGGGCACTAGGCATGCATGTGCTGTACATACACATTCATGCAGGCACAACACATTAAATTTTTAGAGGTGAAATTCCATTTGGTAGCTCCCTAAAGTTTGTAGATGGCAGACTTCTAAATAGGCAAGAAGCTAAAATTTCAGGACTCATATTTTTGTGTTCAGTGAACTTTATGTAAGTTTGTTATTATTAATACTATTCAATTAATTACAAATCATATTCACGTTTTTCAATGACTTCTAGATGCATGGTTTAATGAAATTATTAGGCTTCAAAAAATATAAGTCATATTTTCATAGTCATAGTCTTCGCTTCTCATTAAAACTACAGTGTTGAAAGGTAGTTTAGTAGCATAACATGCAAGTATGTAAAAGATCTAGGCTTAATTCTCTGCATTGTAAAAAAAAAAAAAAGAAAGGAGGAAAGTTTACTCCTAGGGAAACCACAAAACTATGACTACTAAGCATGCATGTGCACATACAGACAGCTAGATATTCTTTCAATCTCTAAGTAAACCATAACTTTTTAAAGATTTTTTTTTTTTTTTTTGGTTTTTTTTTCGAGACAAGGTTTCTCTGTATAGCCCTGGCTGTTCTGGAACTCACTCTGTAGACCAGGCTGGCCTCGAACTCAGAAATCCACCTGCCTCTGCCTCCCTAGTGCTGGGATTAAAGGCGTGAGCCACCACTGCCCGGCTTTAAAGATTATTTTAAGTATGTGTTTGCCAGTTTATCTATGTGAGCATGAGCTCATACAGGTACAAGTACCTGCAGAGGCAGGGGAAGGTGTTGGGTCTACTAGAGCTGAAGTTACAGATGTTGGGCATAATACTGGGATCTGAACTATGATCCTCTGGAACAGCAGCAGTACATACTCTTAACCAGTACAGTCATCTCTCCAGTCCTGAATTATAAATGTTAACCTTTAGAAATTCAAAGCAGATGCAATTCAGAAGGGTCAGAGAAGTATCTGCCAGCTATTTCAAAAGTTGTTATTATATCCAACATCAAAATATATTATCTACATCCGCAATTTCATTTTCAGTACTATTTGAAATATGTATTACTAAATCCTGCTTTGAAATTCAGTTCTCACAAAGAACAATGCAATAATTTTTGTGTGCCTCGCATTCCATTTATTAAAAGAAGGAACTATGAAAATATGCTTTACCATACCATTTGAAGCTAGGTGAAATCACTTTTGTGTGAACTTTATTTTTAAATTTAAATACTCTTGTGTACTTAAAAGCACATTTTTAAAATGCCATACTTTATGGAAACACACAAACATAGTTATTGTATAAGGGGCATAAAGTTTTTTAGCAACTACCAAACTATTCTCTAAAATAGTGAACAAGTTTATACTTTTATACCAGCAATGCAAGGTGTCCTATTTTCTACCACTTTGGGATAATCTTACTTAACACCTATCAAATTGACAGAGGAAAATGGTCTAATGACTATTTTAATGAAATATTTTCAATATTATATCCTACAAAAGGTATGGTTTGTAAAAAAGTACATACATACTAGTATTTCAACCTAATCCTTTTCCCTAATAAATAAAATGTCAAAAATCAAAGGTGGTTTAATGTATACAAACAAACACACATCAGCCTTTCCTAAGCATAATTTACTAAAAGAGATTTCTGGGCTTTGCTGAAATTAAATATATCATACTTAACAGAAGATATAAATCTGATTTCTTTTAAAATGTCTGTTAAGCAAACATGCAAGTTAATCAAAGCTCTTAATGCCACAACATATTTGTAACTGACAACGTACATCTAGACCATGTTAGTTTTCTGAAAGAGATACCCTACATTAAGATTCTAAATTCAATTTCACAAACAATTAGGAAAAAATGATGAATCTGGCAATGTACATTTAAAATTTGAAGTCATGTCATGAATATAAGGACAGAGCTTGTCTTAATAAACTAAGGTACTGTCTATACAAAGATAGAATCAAAGCTAAAGGAAAATAAGTCCTGTTAAGAAGGTAAAGTGGGAAAAGAAATACGGACCTCAGTGAAGAAGGAAATTCCAAAGTGGCTAGGAAAGCAGACAGAACTGTTTTAAATGAAAACAACAACAAAAAACAAAAAACAAGCCAAACTGTGTGGTTTTTAATGATGGAATGAATGATGGTAACAAAATGAAGCAAGACCACTACAGAGAAAGCCTGAGCAAAGGTCATTATGCTTATCTTTAGATATTAAATTGTTACTCATGTAACAACCTTATCAGACCGAAGGTCTATGGACAATATAATGTAAGGTGATACTGGTTCAGAGTTTTACAGATTTTGGAAAAAAGATAAGTAGATAAGTAGATAACTCGATCATATTTCAACATCTACAATTTAAGATAAGGTTAATAAAAATATAAGGTAGAAACTAAGAAAAGGAAAGCAATATGAACTAATGAGAAGCTGTGGTTAAGCATTAAGTTTGCTCTGACCTTATTTCCTAGCAAAGTTTAAAAATGTAAACTGCTCAAATCGCATACTTTCAGGTAAGGCATGTTTCTTTCAAGATAAACTTTCTCTGGGAACTAAAAATAAAAATTGACACGAGTTTGAAATTCAAAGATCAACACCCACACCAGGTTTTTAGAGTAAAAGAAATCAAATTGTTATTTAGTGAATAAAGCTATGTAGTTTTCAACACATGCCCATTCTATAAAATAGCAGCTCTTAATTTTCACATGACTATCTCTTAGTAACAAAATTATAATACTTTCTTCCTATCTTCATTTTACATACATCCATGACCGTTGTGGCTTGAACCAAATCCTTGATTGAAAGCTCTCAAGACTATCATCCTTTCTGAATTGTTTCTGAACCTGTTTAGTTGTTATCTAAATTTTGGTGCAAGCAAACACACACACACACACACACACACACACACACACACACACACACACACACACACACACGTCTAGTCCCTTAACTAAGGTAAATAAAGTTATCTTATTGGCACTTAACACTCTCCAGGAATCTGAGCAAATCTTGGGGAATTCACTTCCTAAACTGTGTTCTTCGGCTGGGCAAGATGAGAGGGAACAGGATGGAGCATTAGACAAAATAGTGTTCCTAAATTATTGCTTTGAGATGATTTATTAATACCACTAAGGAGATGAAACCAGAAACTTCTGGGTAAACAAAACTTCATTTTCCTATCTGATTTTTTTTTCTTTTAAAAAAGGGCACTAGAGAAGTTGGAGAGATGGCTCAGCGGTTAAGAGCACTGACTACTCTTCCGGAGGTCCTGAGTTCAAATCCCAGCAACCACATGGTGGCTCATAACCATCTGTAATGAGATCTGATGCCCTCTTCTGGTGCGTCTGAAGACAGCTAGTGTTCTTACATAAAAAAAAAAAATTAATTAATTAATCTTTTTTTAAAAAAAAAAAAAAAGGCACTAGAGTAATTGGGGGGGAAAACAAAAACACCACAGAACCAGAGTACTTTAATAGAAATCACTTCCCATCATGCAACCTGCATATTAACTATTAAGAGTAAACATGTGTTTTGTGCCATAAGCCTGGTAAACCAAATGATGGTAAGGTGAAGGTAAGGTATTTGACTAAACAAACATAATACATATACTACTTTCTAAAACATTAGAGGTGCAAATTTAACTAAAGTGTAGGTTTTAAAAACAAAACAAAGTCTGGAGGAGGTGGCACATGCCTTTATTAATCCCAGCAAGCACTCTGGAGGCAGAGGCAGGCATATCTCTGAGTTGGGGGCCAACCAGGTCTAAAGAGTGAGTTTCAGGGCAGCCAAGGCTTCACAGAGAGATCCTATCTTGAAAAACAACACCACTAAAAGGAATGAGTCATCTAATCCAACACGTGCAACAATGTGCCCATGACCATCGAGCTAGTTTGTGGTACAAAGCTATTATCACAGAATGCCATCATTCAGTGGCTTTTTTCTTATTAAGGGTTTTTTGTTGTTGTTTTGTTTTAAATAGCATTTTTCACTGGGAAAATAATCAGGAATGTTTTAGGAAGGTACCAACATCAATTACAGGAAACATTAAGCAGGCCTGAGATTGAAGTCATAAAATTCACACTTTCAGTTTGACTTAACCTCCTGTGAAGAGCTGGAAGAGAAGTAAAATACATAACAGGATACACCATGTCAGTATAAAGTCAGAAAAATAGGATACAGAAAAAGCCTAAAAGTCAGTGTTTACCTAGTTGGGAAAACTATATTACACAAAAGCGTTCATCAAAGTGTCATATTTAAGAAAACTCAATTTTGTTCTCAGGCTAAATTCCCACGCTATAAACACAATGAGTCAACATCTTATCACAACCAAGTCCCCAAAACTACTTAGATTTTTGTGTATTTTATGTCACACTTCATTTTTGTGCTTTAAAAAAAAAATTCTTTAAAAATCTGTCTACCTCGCAGGAGGCATCAGACAAGCCATCGCTGGTCCCGGTAGGAACAGGTGGTCCATGCTGTGTGCCTAGTCCTCTAGGCCACATGTCCCTATTCTGCCTAATCTCATTTCTGAAGCATTATTTCCGGTGGCCCAGATGGCTCTACGCACGCCAAAACGATCCACCTCAGAAGGATTAAGAAACCAAGGCCACATCTGGCATCCAGTGGAATGGTGGTGGAGGCTTACAGAATGGGGGAATTGCGGCCTGGCAAAAGGTAAATCGCGAAGATAGAGGCTCCGCTCAACGCCCTACTCCTCAATGTCACTCGGAAGAGATGGAGGTTCGCGTGGCATCACCCTCGCAGAGCCGGGGCGCTGAGCCCACGGCGTGGTCGGACAGCAGCCTTTGCCCTGGAATGGCTGCAGCAGGCAAGACCCTCCCGGCGTTCGCCCGTCATCCCCGGGCGACTCGCGCCGGCCACGGAGGGGAAGTGGGAGCAGGCGAGGGGCGCGGGCGGGGCCGGGCCTAATCACATGGCGCAGCCGTCGCAGGCCGCCTGGCATCGCTTTCTTTCTCTTCCGCGAACCTCCGTTGCCATGCAGCATCGCCGCCGCCCACCGCCCAGGACCCGACCCCTCCCCTCCGCCTCACCCACGCAACTCACTTGTCGCCCGCGGCCACCATCTCCTTGCCCTCGCTGTTGCCGAATGCGTCTGTCTCCCCCGGGCTGTCCTTGGGGCCCGGGGCTGCCGGTGGCGACGCCCCTGGTTGTTGCTGCTGCTGCTGCTGCTGCTGTGGCGACGGCGTGCCCCCCTTGCCCAGTTCCTGAAGGATCTCCGAGGGCGAACTGGACAGGCCGCCCGCGCCGGGGCCCTTCGCGCGGCCGCCCCCGCCCCACCACGGGTGGAGTCGCGCAGCAGCCACCAGGCCAGCGGTCGGCCGGCTCCCGCCCCGGGGGCGCCGGCATAACGTGCCGAGGGGCTGCGCGCGCCGCAGAACGGCTCCGACGGCGGCGGGCGGCCTCAAGAGAAGCTCCCGCAGCATCGCCGAGCCTCGCAGCCGCATCATGCCGCCGGCGCCTGCTCGTCAGAAGAAGATGCTTGGGGTGTGGGCGACCGCTCCGCTCCGGGGACCCTGTCCCGCACGGCGGGGAAAGGACTGAGAAGAGAAAAAGTCCGCGACGGGGTGTGGCCCCTGCTCCGCCGCTCCCGCCGCCGCCGCTGACGACGACCCTGCTGCCAGCCGAAGTTCCACCGGCCGCCGCGAGCTCCGCACTGAGACAGACGCTCAGGGGAGGGCTGGAGACATACCGCGCTCACCAACCGGGGGCGGGAGAACGCCGACGGCCTGCCCCCTGCGCGCTCTTCTATTGGCTCAGCCTGCAGACCTCTCTTCTGATTGGCGAGAGCATCAGTCAAATTCGTCTCCGCGCCCGTGCGCAGTCCCGCGGGGTCCTAGAGGGCGGGGAAAAGGACGACTGACGTGTGTCAGCCGCTCAGGCGGCTCTTCCCCTCGCCCCGGGCCACCTGAGGCCACGCTGGGCGAGGACCCGTAGCTCCGGAGTCTGGCCATTCGCCAGGCAGGTGCGCTCCAGGGTAGCACGTCCTCGAGCTATTGAGGAAGCTGGAGTGTGCCAGTCCCGGCCGCCCAGAGCTGGAGAGAGGCCGGCAGTGGCAGATCGCCTGGTCCAAACCAACTGTTTGCCCCCTCAGCTAGGAGAATGTGTCCGCCCTTCTGAAGGCATCTGTACTGCCAAGGCCGCTCTGACGAGCTTCATCCCTCTCCCAAATGTGCTTAAAACTTTCCATGGTTGGCTACTGCCCAGAAGCGAAATGTTTTGGAAAAAATGAGCAAAATCCTTTCAGCTATGCAACTTAAGACATTTAGAACGCTTGAGCGTAGGAACAACGAAGAAAAGAGAAAAAGCCAGAGTAAGGGTGGATCTCTTCTCCTATCATCTACAGGATTTCTCCAAATTTTTTGAACAGCAATTATTTCACTAGTAATAGTTGACTTGAAAGCAACGGCAGATCCTTTTTCTATTTTAAAAACTGTCTTAAAATAGAAGCATCTGAATATCATGTCTCAAAAGTGTTTGAGCCCAGCATCACTCCATCCGTTTATCCTTTTAGATCTGTGCATCATATATTTCCTGAGTCTGTACACACATTCCACTCCAGAATAAAAATGTTTTTAAACCTTTTCCTGAAACAAATAGGCTTAAATGCAGATTCACCAAAGTTAGCAGGTTATTTATGAGATGGAAGGGTGTAAATTCATCAGATTTAGTAATGCAATGAATCTGTAAATTTTGAACTAGATTAGTAACCAAAGAATCTGATTGTGCCTACATGTTATATTGCATACAGGTTTGTCATTTCAAGTTTGTTTTTCAACCTGCTCTTTAGATAGAAAAATGTAAGGGAAATGACCTCGTAGGGAAAAAAAAAAAACAGAATTTTAAATTACTTTGGTGGCTTTTATTAATGCTTAAGGTTAACTTGTCAAAAATATTAATATTAGTGAATCAAAGTTATGATGTATTTAGGAAAAACAACACTTCTGGGGAAGAGATAGCAAATGTTACCCTTAATAATATCTAACTTTTTCTAACTGACTATCGGTGGCTTCCAAACCTTAGTGTTGTTCAGTTTCTTAAAAACAACTACTTATCAGTTTTTACTGCCACTTTTCTCCTTTTTTCTCAACCTCATCCAGACTACTCACCAATCCAGTCAACATTTTCATGCCATTTTTTTCCTAGTTATTCCCGTTGCTCAATGAAATGACTTCTGATGATTAAAAGTTTAAACACTTTCTAGTCTATTTAACAATTAGGAACTTAGGATATGACTCAGTGGATAGAGGGGCTCCCTGTTCAAGCATGGGGACCTGCAGGTCAGATCCCAGCACTTACCTACAAACCAGCCCTGGAGGGAGGGGATGAATCCCTAGGACTCAGAGCTAATTATGATAGCTGAATTGGTGAGTTGCAGAACTTCTGATCTCCACACAGAGGGAAGCACACTGCACATGTGTGCGTGCATGCATACAGACAGGCATAGAAAAAGAAAAAGATAAAAGTAAAGAAAGGGCACTTATTGGTAGATTATTTTTAGAGTTTCTACTTTTCAGAATAAACTAATAAGAAAGGGTAAGTGTTACTTTTAACAATTGGGAGACCTGAGTTTACTAAGGCTTAACCTCTGAGGGAAAAATAAAACAACTAATGAGAAAGCTACAGCAAATCAAAACTATTGCAAACAGAAGAGAAATATGGCAGGATATTTTGATTCTTTTCTTCATCTTAAATATTTTTATCCTCAATAATATTTTAATCATACAACCTTGGAAACTGTGTTTGTATTATATTAAAATTAACCATATCACCTGTTATCCAAACTATCAGTATCAAAACACTGTGCACACATATAATAACCTAAGGAAATACTTGCAAGAAGAAATGTTCTGTGTGTTAGGCCGTCAGAGATCCTCTTGGACTTCTACTTTACTAAGTGGGATACAGTTCCACAGGCCTGTTGACAGAAGCATCCCGGGAAAAGCCAGAATGCGTGTACGCGGCTTGCGCTCTAAGCGGAAGAATGTCGCCGAGCTCGCCCCTGAGCAGCTGTGTTCTTCATGCCAGGGAAGGCTAAGGAAAGGCTAAGGCCGCAGGTTGGTAACATACTCTAGACATTTCTCATCTTCTTCCTCACAAACATCCAGCTCAGTGGTTCTTGTCCAAGCGGAAAATAGAAAGTAATTCTTCTGAGACCAGTGACTCTCAACCTATGGGTCATGACCCCTTTTGGGGGTTTGGGTGACCCTTTCACAGGGTCACCTAAGACCGTCAGAAGACAGATACTTACATTATGATTCATAACAGTAGCAAAATTATAGTTATGAAGTTGCAATGAAAATAATTTTATGGATGGGGCTCACCACGACATGAGGAACTGTATCAAGGCATTACAAAGGATGAGAACCATTGCCTAGACGAAAGCTCAAAAGACCTGCCTGACACTCTTCTATTAGTTTAAAATTCTTCTAGTTGAAGTGTAGAAGGCTCGGGAAACCTTTAAACAATCTTCCACTGCTACTTCCTGCTTTTATTATTTATATAATAAGCTTTGTTGAAAACCCTGCTGAACATGACTGCGTTTCCCAGTGCTGAACTTAGGTCTACATTAAGTATTGTAAACCTCTCATTTCTAAATTGTGAGTAACACTAGCACTTGTAGGGATTAAATGAGCAGCAAATGTAAGCACTTAGAACAATACCAATAGCATCCTATTAGCTATGATTTTCCTCTGATGGGTAAATTGTTAGGCAAAGTGATCAGTTCTTACGTCCATTATTAAAGAGCTAAAAAAGAAATTATTTAAGCCATCTTGAAAAATACTATTTAAAGAATTATAGCTAGCATCCAGAATGAGCTCTCTTACTTCCTTTTATAAAACAAATTTGAAAATATCTTAAAATAGAAAAGGAATGTGGAAATAATTGATTCCTTTAAAAGCTGGACTCAGTTCACAAGGTACCAGCCACTTACAAATAACCTAAAAATTAGGAGAGATTCACTGGGGGTGGTGGGAGAATCTACATGTTATACACAAATATCCTAGCATATAGCAATTGTGTGTTAAAATCTTCCTTCTTAAGCGTTCTCATTGGCCTTCTCAAATGTGTCATCCATATAAATGAAGTTATACCTTTCTTAATTGTAAAAGCACAAAAATGACAGACTTTCATCAAATATGTGTTACACACTTGGATGGTCTGGTTGAAAATACTTTTTTTTTTTTTTTTTTGAGGATCTCCTGGTGGCTAGAACGGGAGTTGAGGGGTGAGGGACAAGACATATAATTTCATTCAGAGAGATATGGTAAATATTTTAGTTAGTTGAGTTTGTAAGTTGGTATTGTTTGTACTTAGACCAGACAGAAAGCCACAGACTTTTAATTACTCCTTAAGTTTCAAAACGATTTTCTTATTTTTCTGTGGATTCATATTTAAATTTAAATCAACGAGACCAATCCCAGAGATAAAAGAGTCTTATTACTTGGTATATTAGCACTCCTCCATGGCTTTTGTAAATCATCCAAAAGCTAGCCAAGTGATACTTGCTCAAGAAGAAAATGTCCTCCGTGAGAGACTGCAGTGTTGTCCCCAGATATTTTTCTCTCCCCAAAGAGAAGGCTTTATCACTTCACTTTTTTGGATCAGACTTGTCCTTGATGAAACAGACAAAGAACATGCCAGGCAGAGCCATGCCATGCTGTGCCGTGCCGTGCCAGGCAGAGCCGTGCCGTGCCGTGCTATGCCGCACTGTGCTGTGCCATGCCATGCTGTGGCAACATTTGGTTCTGCCAACTCTCTTTCCCTTTCAAGAATGATAGGCATGCTTGGGGAAAGGGTTTCATTTTTTACCTGGCCATTCCAAGCAAAGCTGACACTTATGACTAATAAATACTACAAAGGGACATGAACCTTACTGCAATTCACTTAGAGTGGCAGGTTATTACCATTGAATAATTTAGCTTAGGCTAACTAGTAAGGTGTCCAACCATATGGATTGTAAAGAACATATGAGAACTATGAACACAGTTGAAAGCTGTAGACCAGTTGAACCGAGAATCACGGAGCAGCTGGTGACAATGCCCATCAGGACAGCATCATTTTTCAGGCACAGATAAAGGTTCAAGTAGGGAACACTTGATTGGCAATTCAATACATCATATATATTTGAACATTTTAAGTGGAAAAAAATGGTGACTATTTGAAAGAAATTCTTATATCAGTTATGTAATGTTTGGTTTGGTGTATGATGTCTAATATTGTCTCATCTTCTGCAATTTGTTACATTTTCTCAGCTCCAGAAAAAAACTTTTAACTATGTTCATCCAGCAGTGAGATGAGATGGTATTACCAATCTAGAAACCAATGGCTCAACTCCATGGGAATAGTTTTATGAAGCTAATTCCAAAAGTCGAAGTCATATATATATGTGTGTGTGTGTGTGTGTGTGTGTGTGTGTGTGTGTGTGTATTTTTTTTTTCTTTTTGGTTTTTTCAAGACAGGGTTTCTCTGTATAGCCCTGGCTGCCCTGGAACTCACTCTGTAGACCAGGCTGGCCTCGAACTCAGAAATCCGCCTGCCTCTGCCTCCCAAGTGCTGTGATTAAAGGTGTGCACCACCACTGCCCAGCTCCATAATACATTTTTAATACCTCTCCCTCCCTTCCTCCCTCCCTCCCCCCTCCTTCCCTTCTCCCTCCCTCCCTCTCTTTCTCTCTCTCCATCCCTCACTTCTTCCCTTCCCCCTCTCTTTCTCTACTTCTCCCCCCCCCCGTGTGTGTGTGTGTATGTGTGTGTGTGTGTGTGTGTGTGTGTGCGCGCGCATGTGCTATGTGGTGCATGTATGAAGGTCAGAGGACAACTTGGAGAATCAGTTCTCTCGTTCCACCATATAAATCCAAGGAGAAAACTCAAGTTGTCAAGCGTGGTGACAAGAGCATTTATGCACTGAGCCATCTCTTGAGGTCTATAATGACTTTTGATATAATAAGTAAAGAGAAATTAGTACTGCTCCTGCCAAAAACACAAATGCATTCCAACTATAGGTCCACTTTTCCAGCACCTAACTTGAAAGTGAGTACCTGGTTCCCTCTGTCCAATAAAAGGCACAAGAATACTACTGTAAGACCTGACCCCCTAATGAGGAAAGTTAGACCCCTAGCACACTTGGAGCCAGAAACAGAAATAGGACTGAAATTGCCTGTTTGATCAAACCCCACCCAGCTGCATTCTTTCCTCTAAGAAACCGGTGACCTTGGCCTGGCCCCAGGGCCAGAGGCACAATGTTTCAGGAACTAGAAATGTTTGTGCAACTTGGAACATTCTGTACTTCCCCATAACGCAAATTCCTTCCGTTCCCCACCCCTTTGTGGTTTTTTCCTTTAAATACCCCTGACTTCAGCTGCTCGGGGTCGGACTCCTCTGCCCCTGCGTGGGTTATGAGCACGACCCCAGTGCACTGGTCCCCAATAAACCTCATGTGATTGCAGCAAGGACGGTCTTTCGTGAGTTCTTGGGGGGTCGCACCATCCTGAGACTTGAGCGAGGGTCTCCCCAGCTCGGAGGTCTTTCACTACAGTGTGTAAGAGTTAGTTATTAGCTAATTCTCATATGACCAGCAACATGGTGTGTTCTGTGTAGGGCTTCCTTTACATGTACCCAAGTACTACAACACTGCTCCATATTTTTTATTTTTATTTTCCCTAGAAAATAGGCAAAATGTTTTTAAGTAGGAGATGGATGAAAATGCATTGCTACCTAGAGTAATGTACACTATTTTAAAATAAACTCCTATTTTCATTTATTAAAGTGGATAAGACACAAAAGTTAAGGAAAGACAAAATAAGTTAGAGATGTGTATATAATATGTAATGCCCTGATTATAAAAATTTAAAACACAGGAAACAAATTTTTGTTTATGGGCTTATACATATGTAATTTACACTTAGCCAAAAGACAGCAGAAAGTATACATATCTAGTTTACAAACTTAGATATGCACAGAAATAATGAGTAACAAATCCAGTGGCTCTTATCTCTGGGTGTATATAAGGGGGAGTTGGATGGCAGAGGGGTACACACAACGTTTTAACTGTATCTGTAGTCACTGGACTCTTAAAATAACCGTTTAAAAGATCTGAATTTGACATATCTGTGGCAAATATGGAGTGTTATACTCAGTTTTACTCTATTTGAAATAGTGCAATAGAAGAATTTTTGTTTCAGTGTTGAAAGCCATCACAGCTCTAACAATTATTATAAATGATTAGTTAATTAATGGCAACTCTTTAATTTTGCTGTCAACACTGGGTAATATGTAAGCAAGGGAGCTACACTGTAAATAGTTTTTAAGAGGACAATCCACAAGAAATTGTTTCAACTGCAGATTGTACACAAGATATAAAGTAGTATATTTAACTGAAAGCCTTCTAGAGAAAACTATTAATGACTAGCTCAAACATAAAAACAATTCTTTCATCAATAAAACACAAATTTCAAATCATTTCTTTAAAGGTTAAAAATATAATTTATCTTTGTAGTAGTTCTGTAGCACATGCCAATTGCTTAATTTTATGACTAGAAAAATTGTAAGTTAATAAGGACACGTGGATAATTAATAGAGCTGGTGGAAACATACCCTCCAGCTAGAGCTGACCTTTGACTTCATTTCATTTGAACCGTCAAAGAAATGCCTGCAGGTTAAGTTTATAGATGTAAAAGCACCCAAGGGCTCAAAGTGTCTTCTTTGCTAGTAATTTCCTCAAGTGTGGGATTAGTAGGTAACCTGAGCAGAGCAGACCAGGCACATTAGAGAGTGAGGACACTGCGCCAAGGAGTTGGAATTCTCCATCAACAGGGCATCAACAGGGCAACAACAGATCTATCCAGCAGCTTTTAGCTAGCATGGACACAGTTAGCTTTGGGTTTTCTAGATAGTCCAGATACGTGAGTTTTAAAACTAAACTGTACTCTATGGCTTTTAAAGTATTTATTTGTTTGTTTATAGAAATGTTCTATTTGCATGTATACTTGCATTACAGAAGAGGGCATCAGATCCCATTACAGATGGTTGTAGGCACCATGTGGTTGCTGGGACTTGAACTTGGGACCCCTGGAAGAGCAGCCAGTGCTCTTAACCACTGAGCCATCTCTCCAGTCTCCATTCTATGATTTTTAAATGTAAGACTTCACTCATTTGGAGGTGGGGTGAGACTGCAGTCAAAGCATCTGTAATAATCATTTGGCTCACAGGCAACATATTCAGTTCTTGCATGAGCACCCCACATGGTAATAACAATGTAACTTTTTTTTGATGTCTGTTTCCAATGCTGATTCTGCTTCTCAGCATTGGTCCTGACCAGACATGAACACTGAATTCCCTGCTGCTACCATCCTGCTATCGGGAAGGGAGCCAGCCTCATAGCAACCCCAAATCACCAAAGCCAATTAAAGAGAGAGCTAGGAAACCCCTGGAAGCTCCGTGGCATTCTGAGGCTACTGACAGCCCTTTCTGCAGTCTGATACCCTCTGTACTTCTGAGGCTACTGAGTCAGTTCTGGACCTTCTTGTTACACACGAAACACCACTCTTTCCTTGAATATCATTTAGTATTGGGTTCTAGTAACATATCCGATTCAAAACCACATCATAGAAGTTTCTACATGTATTTCAATCCTGGTTTGCCTTGGGCCCTCCTATATCAATTAGCCATGAAAATGTCTCACAGTCATGCCCTCAGTCCAGTCTGGTACATGCTATCTTATTCACGTTCCCTCTGCCCAGGTATGTCAAGTTGACAGAGAAGATTGGCCATCACTGCCCCCTCTCTCTCTCTCTCTCTCTCTCTCTCTCTCTCTCTCTCTCTTGCGCTTGCGCTTAAGTAGAATGTACTATAGCCTCTTACTTGCTCACATTTTAAGAAACACTTATTTTAATTTAATGTGTATGTGTTTTCCCTGAATATGTCCTATGTGCACCATGTGTGTACCTGGGACCTACAGAGATCAGAAGAGGATGTTGAATTCCCCTAGAACTGGAGTTATTATAGACAGTTTTGATCCACCATGTGGGTGCTGAGAACTGAACCCCAGTTTTCTGTAAAAGCAGTAAATGTTCTTAACTGCTAGGCTATTGCTCCAGCCCCTCATACTTAAAAAAACCCTACAATAAATTATATTATCTATGTTTCAACCAATTTAAACCTGATGAAACTTTGATGGTTTATGGGGCCACATATGATACCTTATATCATCTAAAAACAGAGATGTAATTGAAGAAATGGTAAATATTATAAAACCTAATTAAGCTTAGGTTTGAACCCTGAATGACTCTGATAACTTCATATAAGCTTCTTTTCTCTCCCTGCGCCCCACCAAAACGTTGAGCTACACTGAGCCAATAGCCTTACCTTCCTGCTATCTAAGAGTCTTAGCTTACTTTCTTTTGCTGTGATAAAACAGTGTGACAAAAAGCAACTTCGGGAAGAAAGTTTATTCAGCTTACACTTCCATATCGCAATGTATCACTGAAGAAAATCAGTGCAGGAACTCAAAGGAATTGGAGACTGGTGTAGCAGCTATAGACGAATTCTGCCTTGCTTCTCAGGGCTTACTCAGCCTGCTTTCTAATACAACCCAGAACCGCCTTCTCAGGAGTAGCACCGCCTGTAGTAAGGTGGGCCCTCCCACATTAATAAAACAATGCTCCCATCTGCCTTGAAGACCTGCCTACACACAACCTGATGAGGACATTTTTTTCAACTGACGTTCCTTTTCCCACATAGCTAGCTTTTGTCAAGGAGCTGGGGGGGGGGGGGGCAGACAACTAACCAGGACACTGAGCTTCCATACTTGTGCCAGGATTGTTAGTTAATGATTAATTATTAAATTTCTGTCCTTCACTCTTACAAGAATAAGTCTTCCTCTACCTTATTTTTTTTCCTTCTTTCATCTGTAAGTCCTAAGCCCTGTGTATCCATGATAACTTTATGGTTTCAATGTTGCCTCTTTATGATATTCAACAACTGCAAATCAATCTCAAAACAGTTAAAATATGATCTCAGTCTGTAGGTGAGAAAGTTGACAGAGAAATGTTAAAGTCCCTTAACATTTCAGTGATTTGCCTTAAAGGGACCATGTATTTCTTGACCCTACAGCTTTTGCATGGGTCGTCTCCATTTACCATTTCCACTTTATTTTAGGCACTATAAGAAACCATTGAGGATTTGATCTATATTTCAGCCATGTTAAGCAATGCAAACACAGGGTTTTTGTGAAATGTAAACATTTAAAATGTTTCAAATGTTATTTTTTTAAATTCTAAGTTACATTAGCTTTCAGAATTTCTAAGATCACTTGAAACACGTAAAGAACATAACCAAAGCCATGAATAGGTTTATTAACTAGAAATTAGAAATTGTTAGAATAAATGAGCTTTCATACTTACTGAAATTTTATACTATAAAAGACTTTTTAGGTAGCTTGTATAGATACTCGTATCAACCATCATGTCTGGGTCTACAGTTACACAGAAAATGACAGTGTTTAGAATCAGGGCAGTAGATAAGATACAGATATATACACAAAATTAAAATAATCTTAAAAAGCATATAAACATTGTATAGTTTACATATTCAATAGATAAAAAGTTATAGATATACCCTGGAAGATTAGGGCCTATTACAGAAAGGGGGTAAATACATTTGATAGTTACAAGTCTAGGTCTACAGGGGTGACAAAGGCACCATTTAAGAACAAGATGAACAGAATTTAACAGGTTCACAGGACAATGCATAGCCTGGCACATTTTCATGAAACATTTCCTGTTCCCCCCCCCCCCCCCCGGTAGAACTGCAAGTTTCTTTATTGAAGATGGATGCACCCATGCAGCTTAAACTGGTCAAGGATGTGTCGTTGTAAACATTAAAAGCAAATACACAGGCTGGACGTGGCAGCACAATTTTATAATCCCCACACATAGTAAGCTGAGGCAGGGGGATCATGCTAGTCTAAGCTCTATAACTGAAAATGTCATAAGTCAAAACTTTTCTCAACAATAAAAAATGAAGTTATATAATTGGCATTCATTTTGAATGACCATCCCATCTCTGCAAAGCAAATATTGCATGTTTTCTCTCATCTGTGAGCTCTAGATTTTATACAGATACAAACAAATATATATGTGAGATGACATGAAATTAGAAGCAGACTCTGGGGAAACCAAAAGCCTATGGAAAGAAGATGGGGGAAGGGAGAAGGAGAAGAAGGTAAAGGAGACTATACCCACAGCTTATTGTATACTTGCAAAAATGGCCTTACATAATTCCAAGAAAATAAAACCACAATAAACAGATTCTATCATGCAACTGTCTACTCTCTCCTTCCCTCAGCCCCAATTACTGCTAATGTCTGAACCTAGTGGCTGCTTTCTCTGCCTTGGAACCTTTGGAAAATAAGTTTGTCATTTTAAGCATCTGTAATTTTGAGTTTGTTACCCTAGCAAAGTTTACTGTGCTCTAATTGAACCATCCACTGTAAGAGAAAGGTTGGAGAAAGCACCTCAGATCTCAGATCAGAAAAGTCAGTCTTCTGGCAGCATGCTAAAAGGTCAGCCCATAAATAGCCATTTAAAAAGCATATGCCCCAAATATTTGAATCCATGAATTCAAGTAACCACATTTTATGTGCTTAATACTGAATTTCTGTTTTGGTTAGCTGTTATTTTCACAACTGATTTCAAGGTTGGCAAGTGTAATGGGTCAATAAAAGGATGCCCTCACAATCTACACTTTTGTGTATTCTGACAGAGGCCACCTTATAGTGCTATGTGTTCTGGATGGAGAGAAAGAGCATCTGTTTTATCGGTAGGTATTGATCTAACCTCTTGCTGAGACTGGATGACACATTCCACGGCAAGACACATGGTACTAAGGAGAATGCTTACACTTTGGAGTTAGACAAGCTTCAGCTTGAATCCCAGCATGCAGTTCGGCTTTCCACAAGGACTGCTGTCATGGGTTACACCTTTCATCTAATGTTGACTTCTTTCTAACAGGGGATTCTAGAGACAGCATCTTCTTTTTTAAAAAATCTATTCTTTAATCTTGTTTACAGTCCAGACTTTATCCCCCTCCTGGTCTACCCTCCAACAACCCCTCCCCACCTTGTCTCCAAGAGGACATTCCCCCACCCCACCCCACCCCACCCCACCCCACCCCACCCCACCCCACCCCACCAGACTTCCTTACTCCCTGGGGCCCCAAGTCTCTTGAAAGTTAGGTGCATCTTCTCTGACTGAGTCAAGACCTGGCAGTTCTCTGCTGTATATGTATGTGTTGGGGGTTTCATATCAGCTGATATATGTTGCCTAGCTGATGGCTCAGTGTTTAAGAGATCCTGGGGGTCCAGGTTAGTTGAGGCTGCTAATCCTCCTATAGAGTCGCCCTCCTCCTCAGCTTCTTCCAGCTTTTCCCTTATTCAACCACAGGGGTCACCAGCTTCTGTCCATTAGTTGGATGTAAATATCTGCATATCTCTTTCGGCTGCTTGTTGGGTCTTTTAGAGGGCAGTCATGCTAGGCCCCTGTCTGTAAGCACACACAGCCTCAGTAACAGTGTCAGGCCTTGGAGCCTCCCCTTGAGCAGATCCCACTTTGGGCCTGTCACTTGGTGGACCTCCTTTCACTCAGGTTCTTCTCCATTTTTGTCCCTGCAGTTCTTTCAGACAGGAACAATTCTGGGTTAGAGTTTTTGACTGTAGGATAGCAACCCCATCCCTCCACTTGATGCCCTGTCTTTCAAACCCAAGAGAATGACTGAAATATGAAGACCCCCATATCCTATGAGGAGCAAAAGTAGAGGATGTTTGTGTGAATTAGCATACAAACAAGCTTTGCTAGTATCCTTCTAAAAGGAACTAGTATATAGGCAGAGGATGAAATGAAGAATCAAAAGGTCTAGACATGAAGGGCAGGAGGCCACGGGTTCATGAATGGGTCACTTAACCAAAGATGCCGTAGGCAAGAGAGAAGAAGAGAAGACGGCTTGAAGAACAAAGATCCTAGAAATATGCCCCGTCCCCTGGTAATTGTAGATTTCCCTCAATGTGCAAAGCGGGCAGTGGATGTGCCCTCATTGAATGTATTTGGTGCGATGGCCCAAATATCAAGAAGAAAATTAAGTCCATGTTGCAGTGAGAAACTCAATAAATAATGTTAATTTGAAATCTAAAGAATAAACTTTATTAGATAGGCAGTGACTGTGCATGCCTTTAATACCAGCACTTGGGAGGCAGAGCAAAGCAAATCTCTGAGTTCAAGGCCAGCCTGTTCTACAGAGTGAGTTTCAGGACTACACAGTGAAACCCTGTCTCAAAAACAAAAACAAACAAGCAAACTAATAAACTTTCTTATTTGAAAATGTAATAATATGCCTTTCTTTCAACATCTTCTTGAACTAGGATTTAAGAGACTATTCCCCATCCATCTGGCTGACCTGTCAATGCCTCTGGTCTCACATCTATAAAATATTAGTTTGCCAATGTGACCTCCAAGGTGCCTCCTAGATCCCAGTGCTTGACTCTGAACAAGCTTGAGGGTTTCATCTGGATAGTGTTCAACAAATACTAATAAATCCCCTTATCTATATTTTTCCCCCCACAGATATCAGGGGAATTGCAGGTGACACATTCGGAATACCAAATATGGTTAAGAAATGTTTAAATGTAGTGACTAGACAGGCGCTATAAACAGCCTAGCGTATGGCAGTTTTGCAAGAGCAATAAAGGCTTTATAGTGTTAGGTTAATAATCAAAGAAATGTTAGGGCATAGTATGAGGAAGGGCAATGATATACATAGGACCCAGTGCTATCAAGAACCTAACCTCACCCCAGGGTTAGGGGTGTTACTTGTCAGGGACAGTGGCTCTGTAGCTGGTAAAATGTCTGTCTCAGTGGTTTTCTTCCAGTGATGAATGTTTCTAGAATATAAAGGCAACCATTTCTGACTGTATTCGCGTGTAATGCAGGGGGTTGACACTCACACTTGTGGCAGGGGACTGAGGCCATGGAATGTGCAGGTGCTCACTCTTGGTAGCAACAGCTGTTGTCTCTGAAGAGCCCTTGTGGTCAGACTCCTCCGACAGTCTCCAGGACGGTGGTGTGGTATTACCCTTGACATGTGCGTCCAAAGAGCCACTAGAGAAAAGAGACAACCTCAGGAGGTGCACTGGCAGCAATAGTGTCAAAAATAGGTTTCAAACCCATTGCTAGATGGCTCTATTTTAAAGTGTGTGTGTGTGTGTGTGTGTGTGTGTGTGTGTGTGTGTGTGTGTGTGTGCGCGCACCTTTTTAAGGTTATCCGAGCTTCCATTCTCTCTAAATAATACAATTATTTCACTCCTAGCAACCACTTCCTGGAAAACAGTCTGCCAGAATGATGAAAATAGGTCTTTTGCACATTTGACATTGATTTTTAAAATATTTTTAAAGGTCTTAGGAGCAGAATCCCAGAATAGTTTTAATCATACAAGAGGCTATATCTGGTAACTCTTGGATAAGAAACAGGATCGTGACCACTCTTGCTGTGGAAACACATATTAACTCTTCCTGGCTCACTGCAATCTGATATGCCATCCTTTACCCACAAAAATGCAAAACCAATCCGGAAGCTCTTATTAAATGTATTCTGCACTCCCTGCACTCAGTGCGCAGCAACAGAAGGAAGGACATACGTTGCCTTGCATCTTTTTGAACTTATATCATCTCAAAGTACCTTGTTTTTCTTGTTTGTAAGTGAAGAGCACAGTAGACACATCACTAAGCTGTTCTGAGAAATAAATAGTGCACATACAGCATATTGTTTGGAGACAGGTACACACAGAAACTCAACAGATGTTAACTTCTGGTCCATTGCATTCCATGTCTTTCCTAACACGAGCCAAAATGATCCTTCTCAAATATAGCTAGGCTCCTGTTACCCTACAACTAAAACCTCTCAATGACTTGCCATGGCACTTGGGGTAAAATTAAAAATCCATAATGTTTACTTCAGGGCCTTTCTGATTCTGAATTTTAGCCACAGCTTCAGCTGATCTCCCATTCAAATTCTGTGCTTCCAATATGGCTGCCTTCTTTCAGATCTTCAAACTATGGCAGACCCAGCTCAAGGCTCCCAAGGAGAGATTTCTAGGGATTATCTTCTGTCACAAACATAAAGCCTGTCCTGTCTTTGATATAAACTTATGTAAAATGCTATATACAAACAGCTCCTGATCTACCATTTAGTGCAATTACCATCTCGAAGGCCCTTCTGAATGGTCATTTGTGGAGCTGTCAGTGTGTATACATACACCATTTTTTTTTCTGCTTGAAACTCATCTTTCCTTTTTTGCTTCAGGCCAAACCTTAATCACTCTTCAGCTTAAATATCAGCTCGTCTTGTCGCACCCTGCTCATTCCTTTCAAATGGATGAATAATCTTGAGTGGCTGTTCCTCCCTGCTGGGCTGTAAGGTTTTTAAGGGTTGATGCTTCAGTCTGGGTTACAGAAGGTATCAGGATGTGTTTGTTGCTGAAACTCATAAATTAATGTTGCATGGTGGCTCATGCCTGCAATCTCAGAGGCTGGAACAGGAGGACTGCTATGAGTATGTAGCCAGCCTAGGCTACCATGTGTGATTCTGTCTCAAAAAAGCAAAACACAAAACAAAATAAAATACACTGACCAATCAAATTCTACCCTACAGGAGGCCATTGGAGAATATTGCCCCCGCCAATCTGATGGCAAAGCCTGAGTGTCTTTCTTAAGCCAGTATCCAGAAGCAAGAGTAGGAAACGACTTCCATCAAAGACCACACGTTGGCATCCTGAGCCTTTCCTATGTTCTGTGTGACTCACTTCCTCTTCTCATCCGGTCTATTTCACTTAAGTATTCACAGTGGTTTTGGAGCATGTGATACCTCACTCTGGAGAAATCCGAAGCCAGAGATGTAGTAGCTGGGTTGATAGAGTCAAGCACCACATGAGCCCAGTGTGGTAGCCTCCACTTCTAATGTCAGCACTGGAAAGGTCAAAGCAGGAGGATCAGAAGTTCAAGGTCATCTTCAATAACATAGTGAGTTTGAGACCACCCTAGATACATGGTGGGGGGGGGGTGTTTGAGATTTGAGGAGTTGGCAGGAGGAGATGGGGAGGGAGTAAAGGCTGAAAGGAGGGGTGGGAACTTACTGTGAACAGAAGAGAGAACATACAAACACGTGAGCACAGCCAGGAAAATGCTGCTTCAAGGCATTTCGTTTACCATCCTTCTTGTCTGTTGCAGGCATGCGTTGTCACCTCCAGAGGGCTGGCTTCCTGTCCTTAGCTGTCCCCTGCATTAGTCTCTGTTTGGAGTCCAGGTTCGGTCTTTCTTGTATTAGTCATCACTCTGCTCACTCTGCAGAACCTCTCCTAGCAGTGTAGGAGGTGTTTGTTTGTTTGCTAGGAAACCCTGTCCTTACTGCATTAGGAGGCCTCTGGACAAAGGCAGAGGCCTTTGTCTAAATGGGGAGTTTCTCTTGAATCTTCTTTGCCACCTTGAGTCTTCCTTGCTGTACGGCTCTTTCTTTCTTTCTTTCTTTCTTTCTTTCTTTCTTTCTTTCTTTCTTTCTTTCTTTCTTTCTTTCTTTCTTTCTTTCTTTCTTTCTTTCTTCCTTAAAGTTTCCTCTCCTGAGCCAGTATCTCATTCTCCTTTGCAGTGGACTCTGATTAGCAGTCCATAATTTCTATTTCCAGGTAAAACGTTACTCAGGGAGTTCCTGGAGAGAGGAGAGAGTGTCATCCGTGTTTGAACTGGATGACAGCTGCCTAGCAGTGTAACTTACCTGCCTAACATGTGCAAAGCCACATGTCTTATCCTCTGAACAAGGGGGGGGGGAAATATATTGCATTCATTTTCTCGTATGTTAACATAATACTTGAGGCAAAAAAGAAAGATTAAAAAGAGGCTACATTTCTGTTGGCTCCTGGGTTCAGAAGCTCCAGTCTGTGCTGACAGGGTTGCTTTTAAGACTGTGATATGACAGGACCTTGGGACTGAGGAAACCTATAGCTCATGAGGACCAGAAAGCAAAGGTGGAGAGGAGGGACAGAAGACAAATATATCCTTCAAGGGCAGAAGACAAGGCCCGGCCCTCTGATAGTTACACTTCTCAATAACCCATCAGTCTATAAGCTTTTAGTGCTCTGCCTGGCAGATGTTTCAGGTCCAAGACATACTACACATAGTTGCCATGTAACAGTTTCAATGTAACGAAGCTGCTGCGGGCTTCATAGGGGCTCTCTTCTGAAGGATGAACAAGCCTCTGCTTTGTTAGGCTTTGCGCTAATGCTTATTCAAAAATTCTGGTTACCTACTGGAGGTATCCAGTCATCAAGTCTTTTTCTTCAACATCTATTGTTTATCTTGCCTAAGAAATAAGATAAAGCTGATAAGAACATTTATAGTGCAAAGTACCTGTTTTTATACCCCATAGTTCCTCTGTACTCTTCCCCCTGCTCCTCCTGCCCCCAACTTTCAACAGGAACATTTTTCTGTCTATGTTTCTGTGAGATGCATTTGTAATCCCAGCCCAGAGCTCCAGGGCTGAGGCAGGAAGACTATGAGACTAGCCTGGGCTACATAGCAAGACTCAAACAAACAATAACTGCTTTCTGGAAAGTTTTACAGGAATCTTATATATAATCTCAGGGATTTAAGACAGCATCCCTGACTATCTCCAGTTCTATCATTAGAGAGCTTGTGGCTCGTTCACTTCTCTTTAGAACCTTTACCTGAGAAGTGGGACTTCACATAGAGGTGTCCTTATCTCCTGAACAATTTCAGCACACAAGACCTGCCAGCTACACAGGTAAACGAGCCCCGCCCTGCCCTGCCCTGCCCTGAGATTCCAAATCCCGCCTCAGTCTCTGAGGCTCACCTTGCTTCCCTGGGCACATTCCTCCTGTCTCCTATTTATAGAAGGTGCTCATTTTAATCCTAATCTTCTGAAACCAAGCAAACTATACTGAGAAGGGAGGGACACTCGAGTTTTCCATTGTTAGGAACAAGTAACTCCAGAAAGACACTGAAAGTTCAGGGTCCACAGCTTCTATAGGGAGAGACTCTCCTAAATGCCATGGACCAATACGTTCTACACAGAATCTAAACAAGTACAGAATCATAAAAGAACAATGTGGGAAGGAAAGGGCATGACATAGTCCTCTACTTATGTCTTCAGAGTGTGCGTGTATATGGGTGTGTGTATGTGTGTGTATGTTGTATGTGTGTGTGTGCATGTGTATGGGTGTGTGCAGAGGTTATAAGTATCAGTTGCCTTCTTCTGTCACTCTTTACCTTAATTCTGAGACACTTGTTCACTGAACTTGGAGCTCACTGATCGGCTAAACTGGATTGCCAGTAAACCCCAGGGAGTCTTCTTTCTCCTCCTCCTTCTGCTGTAGTTATAAGCACATGCTGGAGGATTTGAACTCAGGTCCTCATCCTCCAGCATTGTTTTAAAGGACAATACATCATGTGACATCCTGATCCATACTTCTCAAACACATGTTTTGCAGTCAATCTGTCTCAGATCCACCTAGGAAGCTCTGACCAGTCCTTTGGCTTTACTTCAGGCTCGTGGACTCCTAAGATCCTGGAAAGGAGCTGAGAGGGGACTCTTATTCTCAGGCTCTCGGGGGTCTTTCTGTAGACAGTCTCATATATTCCAGACTCAACTCCAACTTGATATAGAGCAGAGGATGCCCTTGTTCTGATCCTCCTGCCTCCTCCTGCCTCCTCCTGCCTCCTCCCACCTCTGCGCTAGGATTATAGGACGCATTACCATGCTCAGTTTACACAGGGCTAGGGATGAAACCCAGTGCTCCTTTCAGGCTAGGTAAGCACTCTACCAAAGGAGCTGCACCCCCAGCCCCTCAGCTCCTTCTTACATTAAAGTCTGTGACCATGCACGTGCCTTCTTTGCTTTTTAACTTAGATCTAGTAAAATGTAAGTGCTATGTAGTTACTCTCTTGTTTAGGAGCTAGTATTCTGGGGGTTTGTATAAAGAGGATGAATACTAATGCAAATTTTCTGTTTTGCATAGCTTTGCTTCCCAGTTGTTTGGACCTACAGATGTGGAGCTCAGTGATCCCGGTGGGCCGACCATATTCAGGTCCCAACCTACAATTAGGAGGTCCTGCATCCTAACAGCCATCAGGCAGTGAAGGTAGATGGTCTTCCTCTGTCTTTTTTTTTATTGGCTATTTTATTTACATTTCAATATCCCCTTTGCTGCCCCCCCCCAACCTCCTATCCTCTCCCCCTCCCCCTGCTTCTATGAGGGTGCTCCCTCATCCACCCACCCACTCCCACCTCCCCGCCCTCACATTCCCCTACTTTGGGACATCAAGCCTTCACAGGACCAAGGGCCTCTCCTCCCATTGTTACCTGACAAGGCCACCCTCTGCTACATATGCAGCTGGAGTCATGGGTTCCTCCATGTGTAATCTTTGTTTGGTGGTTTAGTCCCTGGGAGCTCTGGGGGGTCTGGTTGGTTGATATTGTTGTTCTGCCTACGGGGTAGCAAACCCCTTCAGCTCCTTCAGTCTTTTCTCATGCTCAGTCCAGTGGTTGGTATCCACCTCTGTATTTGTCAGAGCCTCTCAGGAGACAGCTATATGAGGCTCCTGTTAACATGCACTTCTTGGCATCCACAATAAGGTCTTCCTCTGTCTTTACCAGGGAAGGAGGAGAGCTTTTCTGTGCCTCAGGAAGAGCAGGGTGGAGGAGCAGGGTGTTCTTGCAGGCATTTAACAGGAGTGTGGTAAAACACTACCATACAGCACTATTTTTTTTTTCTCTCACAGCGTACTCATAGCAGCCAAGAGCATTACTGGAACTGACAGAGGTGTAGGTAGGTTTCTGCTTCCTGGTGTGAATGAGGAAAGGAGCCCCTCCTGGAGATAGGGAGAGGGAAATGAGCAGAATGTTCATATTGCATTTGATATTGGAGAGACGCTAACCCGGGCCGTTTGGCACTCTATCTAGGCAGCTACACCAAGGGAAAAAGGCTTGATCATCTGGTAAAAACATGCAGAAACTGATTTATTAGGAAGCATGTGTAAATAACTCTAGGTTATAAGGAACATACAGTAGCTTATTCAATGATATAAACATGGACGTAGAAAAAATTACTCAGAGCACAGGAATTTAGCAAGGAAAAAAATGAAAGGAATTCGTATAATCTAAGCTACGATAAAACGAGTCTTGGTAGTGATTTAAGCATTTTGAGCAAAACAGACAGGCAGCTTTTAAAAGGAGGCTGTGTGATATTTATGTAGCCTGTGAAGCTCTCCCTTTGAAAGAGGCTCTTGGTGAGAATTCCAGAAAACCACAGAGCTGCTGAGCTCAGTGCATAAGAGTAGGCTGTGTTGGAAGTGCAAGAGCCAGAAATGACACATACCTAGAAAATGACCAAAAGCCAACCAAGGCAGCACAGAGAGGTCCATTCTTCATTCTCCAGCAGGGAAGAGATTAGACTGCCTCTCTCCCAGCCTCCTTTCCCCTTCTTTCCCAAATAAAAATCTTCAGATGTGTGTGTGTGTGTGTGTGTGTGGGTGGGGGGGGGGTGTATCAGAAAAAACCTAGATTCTAACTCTGTTTCTGCACCAACTTATTTCAGCCACCAAACTTAAAACGCCAATCCTGGATTTCTTTAACTAAATGTAAGAGAGTGTCTCAGTCAAGTTTGAATTTAAAACCTGTAAATTGTTTTCTCTATTTTGGGTCACTACAAAAAAGAGTTATTTATCTTGAATGCTTGAATGTCACCACTTTATTGGGGTTTTTTTTTTGGGGGGGGGGGGAGTTGAAACTACCAAAATGATTTGTTTTAATTAGGAACAAACAAGCATGAAACTGTACCACTAACCTAAACAAGACATTATTCTGGTTAGATGATGGAAGCTATTGATTGTGTAATTTGGGGCCAGACTTCTGTCAAGAAGAATAAGTGTGTTTACTTACACTCCAGTGATAGAGAAAGGTTGTTTTTCTCCTTGGAGGTGTTTAAACGAGGACAGCACACAGAGAACTGGTGCTTCTTACTGCTTGGAGAAGTTTCTTGAGCCAAGATGACAGAGAGGAGAGAAAACTCTAGTAAGACTCTGGGTGGTGGCAGTGAGGTCTCAGTTAAGCTGCCAGCAGAGGAAGGCTGTCCCCACCTGGAAGCCTGTGAGATGGAGTGGGCCTCTTGACTTGGGCACTGGACTGCTAACAGGCTTACCTTTATTGTGGTGGCAGTGTGATCTTTGGAGAAGCTGTAGCTAGCGAGCCAAGTAGGTCTTTGGCAAGAAGGACTCTAACAAAGTGGAAAAATACTCCCTGTGAAGCACTCCTCTGTGGCTCTCAGGAGTAAGAAGAAGACATTTTCTGAGTTATGGCGAGTTGTATGCGGAAGCACATCCATTCCATAAGACTTGCAGTGGTGCATTCAAGGAAGCACTCTTGCTGCCCCCATCACCACAGCTGAGTACTACTGAGCAGTGCAAAGCATCCTGATGACATGTTGACCTGGGGACACAATTGTTTGACACCCAGTTGGGTGGTTTTATTGGTCTTGTGTGATTTGCCTGCCTTGGGAATCCAAGCAGTCAATACATAAATCCTGTCTTTGTCCTACAAGATCCTAGCATAGCAGTCTCTAAATTCAGGTCAGTGTTTTTGCCTCTTCTTGTCCATTTACATGTTGCCTTGCTATTGCTTCTGTTGTGGTCCACTTAAAAATGAATGGATCCAGCTGTGGAGCCCACACCTATTTACCAGCTCTTGGGAAGTGGGGGCATAGGATCAAGAGTTCAAAGTCAATTTCGGCTATTTGAGATCTCATCTCCTATGGAGACTAAAGTCTTATCTTCTGGAGGGTCTTACCCTACCTCCTAGAACAATGGTTCAATCAAATAGGCTCTCAGTGCACAGGTTCAGGTCTCAGCAGTCTGGATTTCCATTTCGGTTCCACATTGTCTTGAACAAACTACAACTCCTTAAGACTCAGTCCCTTTACATAAAATGTTGATAATAATGTTTATGCCATGAGGTTGATTTTAATAATTACATGACACAATAGCCTTCACATGTAATGGTGCTTGTGTAAACGAATGTTGATGGTTATTATTGCTAGCACTCAGAGCTTAGCATGATGAGCATGGTTCAGAGGGACAGTGACTAATGCTTAAAGCTGTGCCACTAAAAAAGAGTGGATTCCTTTTTCTTTATCTGTATTTCTTTTGACATGGTAGGCATCAACCTCAGAAACATGGCACAGAGACAGCAGGATCCACACAGCCTGTGCACCCAGAAACTCCTGTGTGCTGGGTTTCCTTCCCCACAGGGACTGCTGGCTAACCCATGGGTCACTAGGGAAAAAATAGAATTGACATGCTTTTTTTATATAACTAGCAATTTAGACACTTCTGGTGCAATGATCTGAAACATTATATACCCAATAATCTGTATTTAATGTGCGTGTCTTAATCCTTACTTTGGGAATGCATAGTTAATATTATTAAAATATATAGTCTCAAAATGCACACCCTTCTGCCTTCCACTCCCTCGGATCTTGCAGATACTCTCTCTCCCTGTCCCTGCCCCCCACTGCCTCTCTCTCCAGGGTCTCTGACTTTGCAGGCTGTCCTTGAGCCTGCTTTACAGCTGAGTATAACATTGAATCTGTGAGGCCATTCCTGCACCTCCCAGTGCAGATTACTGACATGTACCACCACACCTGGTTAGGCGGTTGAACACAGGGTTGCTTGCATGCTAGACAAGTACTCTGCAATTAGCTACACACCCAGTTCCTGGGCTAGACTTCTTCAGTTAATTGTTTTAGAAATTCTTCTCCATGCAATTCTCTTGTAAATCGTGTTCTTTGAACACTACTTAATAAAACAGCACAGAAAGTGCTTCTGAGCCTCCTACCCACGCACTATCTTATCTAAAGCAAACAAAAGGCCTTTACTCCCCCGGCCCCCGTAAAACTCTTTATGGTCCCTGAAACTTTGATTTAGTCACCATAAGCACACCATGTATTTTGCTAATGACAGTATGTAGTAGTCCTTATTATATCTCCAAAGGCTGCTGTCACAATATTAGAAAGATCGACATCTTAAAAATATTTAAACCCAAGATCATAAAAAATTAACAGAAATTGACTCACCAAAAATCATGTCAAATAATAATTTCTTGTGTGCAAAATGTTTAGGCTAACATGATTTCTTTGAAATTACTGTTTTTTTATTATTAATTATTTTAGGTTAACCCATAAAGTGATGGGTTTCCTCAAAGAGGCCTTGTGCTCACCTGTCATCATCGTTCTCGCCCATCCCCTCCGTAATCGACTTCCCTCGCTGGCCTCCTTTCTTCCTCCAGTCGCTCCTCCCACGCTGCTCTCTTCCTGCATGCATTTCAGACCTTTTAGTGGGTTCTTAAAAATAGGATTTGTTTTTGCTCTTGTTGTTGCTGCGGAGACAGGGTCTGATATGAAAATAATCTAATTGCTTTATTTTTAAGACAGGGTCTCATGCATCCTGTGTTGGCCTCGAACTGCCAACGACATTGAACTTTGATCCTCTTGTCTCTGCCTACCAAGTGCTTGCACAGACATGCACCTCCATGCTTGGTTTAGTCAATGCTGGTGATCTAACCTGTGCTTTTGGTATTACTATGCAAGTGTTCTACCAACTGAGCCATGTCCCCAACCCCTAGTTCAATGTTTATTACGTCATATGAAGAAGCATGGTACTTCCATCCCAATTCTTCCTTATGTGTGTTCTTAGAAAATGATCTTTGATCATGAGACAGATTGCATCTCCAACTTCAATTTGATGACATTGTGCTACTCTAAAATGGAACGATATCTCCAAAGGCTGCTGTCACAATATTAGAAAGATCAATGTCAAATTGCCAACGCACTCCTCACTAAGTTGCCACACCAACAGAGGCTCCACTCCAGTCAAACTTACCATCACTGTAGTCTGGATTCCTGACTCATGGGGAACTTGTGCACTGGAACTAGGTTGAGAGTGTTGAGGGGGGAAGTTCCTCTCTGCCTTTCCCACACAAACAATATATTGCAGAGCCAAGATATGAGGACCATGGTCACTTAGCCTCTTTGAGATAGGACATTATTGTGTTTTTTGTAGAGAAGTTTCTAATGCCCCAAATCATCTAGGAGCTACAGAGATGGGTCCATAGTTAAGAGAACTTGCTGCTCTTGCAGAAGACATGAGTTTTGCTCCCAGCACCCACATGGTGGCTCACACTCATCCAAAACTTCAGTCTTAGGGGATCTATAGCAAGCAAAACATTTATATACATAAAATAATCTTTAAAAAGACTTTTAAAAATCTCATCTAGTAGCTGAGGATGTGGCTCAATGGTATAGCATCAGTCTAGCATAGGCAAGGTCCTGGGTCCAACCTTTAGGAAAAATATCAGCTAATAGCTCTCGATAGGGCTGCTAGACACATTTGGAAATGTGTGGGAAGCATGTTGGTTGCCAGAGTGACTGGCAGGCAGCAGTCGGAGAAGGAAGATGCTTTTAGAATTCAAGGGATAAAACAAGAGAGGCTAAAATTTCCTGCCATGTATAATTGTCCAGACCTAACACCAGTCACATCTCCTTTAAGAAATGTATGTTCCCCTTACAACCACTTGTGGAAATCTGGCAGGGCTGTTTAAAGCAGATGTACAGCAGGCCTACCTTCCTCTGCAGGTCACAGGCATATCTGAGGATCTCCTCTAGGCCATGCAGATGCTTATCCTTTTCCTTCTTCTCAGCCCTCAATAAAGGGGGCACTGCTGGCTGCCCTTCAAATGATGTCGTTTAAAGACAAATCAAAGTCCCATGATGCATATGGAAACCTCCACTATTAGATTAATCAGGCTTGTAAAATATTGTCGGTGCATGAAGACAAAAGAAAGACTTGTTGGAGGAAGAAGGGGTTCAGAGAGAGTTCAAAAAACAGATTTAAAAATTAAATATTGTCTCTAAAAGACATTTAAAAATATAACATGTTGCACACAATTGTAAAAACGGTACAAACCATAGCATGAGTTCATTTATCAAATTATCTGATCTCAAAGGAAATAGATAGAAGCGATCACTTGTGATCTGAGCATAGAAAAAGGAGAAACTGGAATAAGGACTTGGTGCCAAGAAGAGATAAGAAGGAGGAGAGCGGAGCTACCTAGTTCTAGCCACCTTAACCCCGCATTTCCACTGCCACACACTCTCTGAATGAAATGTCAAAACAATTGTCACCTTTCGAGGCCACACTGCCATTTCTACCTGTGTGACTCCACAGTGCTTTATACAAAGAGTGCTAAGTTTTGACAGCTACTGCTGTGGTGCAGATCAGTTTTCCAAAAGCTCTCAGGTTCCACATCCCCTCTTAGGGCCACACAATGGTTTGTTTTGTGTTTTAGGTTCACAGTACAACTTTTATGAACACAAGCACACAAGTTGCTTTCTTTTCTCAGGAGGAATGCTTCCAGCTGTTTCAGGGGAAACTGGACCTGAGTAAAAATAAAGTGGTCTTTAAACTCTACTTCAGCATGGTATTGAAGAGATTAGGCCTCGGTGCTCTTAATTTATGAGGAACCACACATTTTAAGAAAGTAAACGAAACTGAGTTTGTCCAAGCCGTAAGTGTCTGGTGAGTACACTGAAACTTGATGCTTTTCCTTGTTTAATGTGGTGGTCTCTCTGTGTGCATGTGTGGTTCTGAGGACCAAACGCAGGGTTCTGCATGTTCTACCACAGTCTCCAGGGTTCTGCATGTGCTACCACAGTCTCTAGGTTTTTAAGAACAAGGCTTTACTATGAAGTCTAGTCTGGTCTTGATTCATAATCTTTTGCTTTCACCTTCTAAGGGATGAAGTTACAGGTATGTGCCACCATATGACCAATAATTCTTTATTTGTTTGCTTGCCTTTTGAGACAGGGTCTCATACTACGTTGCCCTAGCTGGCCTGTAGCTCATTAGATAGACCACTCTGGCCTTGAGCTTGTAGTGATCCTTCTGACTCTTCTTCCAGAATGCAGGATTACAAATTCATATCACTGCATCTGTGACAAGAAAATTCTTAAGAAGTGTAATGTTAAAGTGGCCAATACTGAGTGTTTTGTTCACTTGACCTGTTAAAGTAGACGAAGCTCCATGTTAAAACCTATTGCTGTATCTTATTTTCAATCACAGTTTACACACCTCAGAAATCTTGAAAACGCACTCTTTATAAATTATTTGAATAGCATTTATGTGTTGTGTGGGGGCTAGGGTGGGTGTATGTATGTGTGTGTACACGCACATTTGCCATGGCATGCATGTGCATGTGTGTAAGTCAGAGAACAACTTGTGGGACTTAGTTTCCTCCTACCACATGGATATCAGGGATCAAACTCAGAAACACTATGCCGTATGCTTCTGTGAGTTGGTAAATGGAGCTGCTTGTAGGTATTGACAAAGCCTCTCTACCAGGGCATGAGGTAGACAAGTAAAATTGGCTCTGGTGTTATCTTATCCCTCCTGGCTGCTCTTCTGGTGCTGTGATGCTTTGACTGAGTAACTGACCTGGCAGTCCTATCCTATCCCTGGGTTGAGTCTTCTTATTTTCGGTCCCAGTGGTATGTTTGTTATTCCTTACGTTTTTGAGACTATGTTCTTTCCTAGCTAGCATCCCTTTTCAGCTCATTCTTTTTTTTTTTTTTTTTTAAATCACTTCCTACATTCTCACCCTCGCTCCATCTGCTCTCTTAGGGCGATACCAGAACCAGAGGAAACCAATGAGGGGTGGTTGATAGTTTCATGCCAGACTTCCCAGCTCCCAGTCACTAGCTGGCTTGAATGCCACTCAAGTTGGATAGATGACTAAACACATTTTGGAAGGACATGTTGCTATCACTGTTAACCAATCTAAGTCTGTAGAGTTTGGTTAGCCGTCATCCTGTACTGAGATTGTGAGAAGCGTCACCCTGTTGGCATAGCGCGCTGCGTCAGGCTCAGAAGCTGAAAACTGCAGGGAAGAAAAGGACCTTTCTGCATTGCTCTCTTACTACTGTGGAGAATTTCAAACTCAAGGTTAGCTCACTGAGACTCCTGTGATGAAGAACTTCCTCACAAAATTAGTTCAAGTCCTAACCTGTACAAAAATCAGGCAGTTCAAACCCTCAGAGGAAATGCTCTAGATAATATTCTGTAACTAATAAAGTCACATGTGGACTCTTGGTATTATTGGGCCTACATCAGTGGAAAGAGAGTATCAATACCTCATTTGATGGTGGCAACAGTAAAAGGCTGTGTCTGAGTTGCCAACCTGGGACCATTGGAAAGTGTATGTAAATTTGACATAAACTTTTTGAAATTGCAAAATGCCTTTTCTTTCTCAAACACACATCATAAATTTGTTACTTTCAATGTTTATATTATAAATAACAAAGTAGCTTAGATCATCTATGGACTGGACAGAATTATGATAACAACAATAACAACTCTATAGGGACACCTTTATACTCAAAGGAGAAAGTCTATTTATATCTGAGAATTTCATTTTATTTTATGGAGGTAAACCCTACAATCCCTACATGCTTCTTCTAATTCGGTCCTGTGTACTCATGATGTAAATTCAAATGCTCATCATGATAACTAAAAGTCGTCGTTGTGAATAAAGCTGGTTGACTAGCAGGGAAGAAATGATAGAGACAGACAGTTATTATAACCATCACTATAACTGCTTTAGGGAACCGTGTGGAGCGAGTGAGAGGTGGAAGACAGAAAATGTGGCGAAATGTTGCTAATTGCTGAGTGCACCCTGTTGTAGGGAGTTGGTCTGGTACTGCTATGTATTCAAATGCTAAAAACTGCGTCCCAAGACCTAAAACAAGTCCCTAAAACAAGTGAATTCTCACATACACCAGTATTCGTTGTGCAAATCTTTCCCCACAAGTTGTCCCTGATTGGTTAGTAAAGATGCCTACAGCCTGGGCTAGGCAGAAGAGCCAGGGCACAGCAAAGATTCCCCACCTCAGGATCTGAGGCAGAGACCAGGAGGAGGGAGAAGAAGGAAGAAGTCGCCCTGGGGTAGGTGGATCATGAGTGCATGGCCCTGAGGGTTGGAGGATGGAGTAGGAGCGGCCCAGGCAGAACCTGGCAAGTGATATCTTGGGGATCACCATAGGAAGTAGACAAAATAGCATAGAGGGCTGATATCTGCCCAACTCCAGTGCTTTTAAGTTTATTATAAATCTAAAGGCTTTTATGTCTTTTATTTGGGAACTATATGGTCTGAAGTGGGAGAGAAATCCCTAATAGACATATAAAGACAACTAGAGGGTGTAGCAAATAATACCTTCAGAATAATAATAACCACAGCACCCTGTAGTTTTATTTCAATTCCTTCAGAGACTCAAAAATAATAAATTGTGAGAAAATGGTTGGTTAGGAAATTTCTGCGGGATCTGAAAACGATGGCTCAATATACCAGGTCCGATCTGTAAAATGCTTGTCTTCCTAACCTTCAGACAGTAGATGAGGTGAGCAGTCACAGTCGCCACACCTTTAGTTTGGGGTCAAACTGATAGATGCTCAGTCTGGGAAACAGGGACAAATTTAGTTTTCATTTATTCATTGACTAATTTATTTTCCAATCTCTACTGAGTGACAGCATATTGTAGGTGCCATAGAAACAGCTGTGAACAAGTCAGAATGAGCCTTTTCACTCAGAATTTGAACCATCCAGAGGCAGGAGCCTTGATGGGCACACAAAGACATGAACAAGAAGTCTTCTGAGGAAGGTGAAGCACGAGCGGTCACAGGTACCTGAGGCAAAACAGAATTTCAAAAAGTTATGAGTGGGGAGCACATAAAGCGAGTCTAGGGTAACAGGAAGGGTGCACCACACAGGAGGCCTTAAGCAGGGAGACAATCACCACAGCTGGTGTATCTCAGACTCAGAAATGAAGTGACATCAGAAAAGCACGGAGAGCAAGGGGAGAGAAAGACCTCAGGTAGGAGCCCAGTGGGAAGCCTCCAGAGGATTCTCGGCAGGGGAGTCACAATCTGAGAGCGTTACCAGGAGATCCTGTGAAAGTTAAGGAAGTTAAGGCAGGGAAGACTGTGGCTGAAGCTCCAAGTGAAAAGTTGAAGAGATGGACAAGTGTCGGGAGTAAAAGGGGACAGAGGTGGACACACTTAGGTGCATTTGATACGTGAAAAAAAGATTCATTGATGAGGTGGCTCTGAGGCACTAGAGAGACTATGAACGAAGCCAGGTCTGCTCATGCATGGCGATACTCTTGCATTAGCAATACTGAGTTAGACGGATTGCCGTGAGTGAGTGCAGGGACAGCCTGGGCTACATAACAAGTCAAGTTTCAAAAAGCAAGAAAGTGGGGGGTGGAGAGAGAGGGGGAGGGGAGGGAGGAAGGAAAGGAGGGAGGGAGGGGGAAAAGAAGAGGGGGAGAAAAAGTGGGAGAGGGAGAGGGAGAGGGAGAGGGAGAGGGAGAGGGAGAGGGAGAATTATTTAACAATAGAAATAAAGAGGCCAATATCAAGACTCGATGAGCCAGAGGTCCAGTCTTGTTTCAGTTTTACTAAGAAAATGAGTCAGATGTAAAATGCCCATAGTGTATTTTTTAATCTTTCTCACTCTTTGGGAGAGATCCTCTGGGAAGTAGTTCTAAGGCCGGCCGGCTTCCTCAAGGCAAGCTAAAGGGATTCTCCACAAGGTAGGCTTCCCCCAGCTTTGACTGTGCAAAGGAGGAGAAAGAGGACCCCGAGAGAAATAACCAAATCCTGCACCATCAATTCGCCTGCATTGTTTTTGTCTTCCCCGAGTCCATTCCCCACAACGGGGGCTTTCTCTGTAGCCCAGGCTGTCCAGGAACCTAAAGTCACTCTGTCACTGCGCCCAGCACTTTGTTCTTATGGCTTACTGATATGATAGGTTTTTAATGTGTATTTTGAATTTCTTTCTAAAAAAGATTTTTCTTTCTTTAATGTATATGAGTACAATGTCGCTGTCTTCAGAGACAACAGAAGAGGGCATCGGATCCCATTACAGATGGTTGTGAACCACTATATGGTTGCTGGAGATTGAACTAAGGTCCTCTAAAGAGCAGTCAGCGCTCTTAACCGCTGAGCCGCCTCTCCAGCCCATGTTTTGAATTTCTAAAGTGATTTGAATTCCAGAAAGACTGAGATTTTCTCCACTTAAATTTGCTTAAATTCCCAGAATCTGGCAGAATTCCTGGACTCTGAAAAATCAAGATTGAATACCTTACCAAAAACATTTGGATACCAGCCTTTGCCAACAGGACATGTTTAGGACACACCATCATATTTTACTCTATTATGAGATGAGATGCTTTGAGTTCCTTCTGGGTTGAGAATGAGGAGGAAAAGGGATAACTGATCCTTCTCAGCAATGCAGCAAAATGTGTTTTGTATGGGTTTATTTTGAAATCCTTAAATATATGATTACAAAGTAAATGTGACACAAGGTAATCACATTTTTTTTTGGTGTGTGTTTTAACTAAAAAAAAATGAATTTGAAAAACTTATGATACTACTTTTATAACATGGAAAAGTTCTCTCTTATTTCCCAACACCCAAGTTCTAAGAATGGGTTTGGTAGAGATAGTAGAAAGATTTTGTTTTCTTTGGTTCTGGAGCTAGGAGCACACACACTAAACCAGGACAATCTGAAACTCACCATGCAGCCCAGTCTGGCTTACAATTCATGGCAATTTTCCTGGATCAGTCTCTGAGCTACCAGGATCAGTCATTGAGCTTTTCTTTAAAGAGTCATCTTTTATTGCTAGGGAGATGCACAAGTATGAGAATCTGAGTTCAAATCCCTAGCACCCATTTACAAAAGAAGAGTTGGGGATGGCTACTCATGTGACTGTGACCCCAGCTCCATGGCAGGAAGGCATACCAAGATCACTGGGGCTTACTTGCTCCCAGACTAGCTGGGAATAAGGTAGAAGTGATAAAGCAAGATGCCCAGTATCCTCCCCGACACACACACACACACACACACACACACACAGAGAGAGAGAGAGAGAGAGAGAGAGAGAGAGAGAGAGAGAGAGAGAGAGAGAGATTACCTTTGCGTGTATGTGTGCATGTATATATGTGTTTGTGTACACAGGTGCACAAGTATGTGTGCCTGCATACGTATGAATACCAGAGTATAATCTTTGGTGTCTTCTTCTATCATTGTCTGTCTTATTTTTTGAGACAGAGTCTGTCATTGAACCTAGAGCTCACCAATTCAGCTACTCAAGCTGGCCAGTGAGATTGTCCTGTGTGTTTCCCCGGCGCTGGGATTACAGGTGTCCAGTGTCATGTCTGGCTTTTTACATGGGAGCTGGGATTCTCTGCTTCTCATGCTTTCTTGGCAAGCATTTTGCTGTCTGAGCAGTCTCACTAGTCTCCAGAGAGCCAGATCTGAGGTTTAATTTGCCTACTTAGTTGCCCACTGGGAGAAGAGCTCATATGAGAAGGGAATCCTCTGTCCAGTGTATTCAAGTCTATGTCCTTCATGAAACCAAATGCAGAATTTCAGCAACTGCCTTTACTTGCCTCAAAATTCTTTCATGGTGAAGATGAAAATGAGGAACACATTGATGTACATCTGAATTCCTTAGCCCTGAGATTAGGAACTGAGGACCAACCACCTCAGGCCAGTTTGCCTCTGAGGCATTTTCAGACTTCTGCACTCCATATTGTTTAATTTGCAGTAAGATAATTATTTGCAGTAAAGCAGCAAAGTAAAAGAACTATTCCCCATTTAGAATTCAGGAAACAGGTCTTAGCACACAATAGTAAATCATTCAGTAAAAAACAAAATGATAAAACAAGCTTTGCTGGCCCCAAACTACCTCTACAGAGCAACAGTAACTGCTCTATGAAATCAAAAATGGGTTTGACCCCAAATCGTGAGGACAGTCTAGGAGTCTGGCAGGAGAGATAGCCTCATTGCCAAGGCCTTGGAGAACATTTCTGGCTCTACTTGCTTTAGATTGTAAATAAACTCATAGAAGATCCAGTACAGGATACGTGTGACTGAACCCCTTCTTAGCCCTCCAAAAAAGTCTTTCACCCACAAGAGAGAAGGAAGTAGTTGAGCTGAGAGAGAGCTAAGCAAACTCCTAGAGCTATATAATTCTTGCTTTTACTTGCAGCTATGGCTAGATGCCAAATTGATTTAAGGCAACAAAACACCTAGGGCAAAGGAACAGACATGTCTAGATTCCCTGAGGAGTAGATTCAAGATGAATATACAAATTTCTGTTTCAGCAGGAGGACAAGACAAAGTTAGAATAGGTTACTTCAAAGTAGTTAAGCATTATTAACCTAAAAATTATTTGATCTGTGTGCTAATGTCTAATTATTGTATTCTTAAACAATAAAGTTAACATTTCTTTATTTGCAAAAGTCCAGAAGTTCAATATATATAAACTGCCTTGCAATTATGTCTCATGTCACAGTCTTGTTTGGACAAGTAATTCATAAACTGAAATAGCATAGGTGTCAGATAAAGTGCAGAGGCAAGGCATGAACACCTGTGCATGTATTATACAAGTAATGGGGTGCCACAGAGTTCCTGGTTAGTTAAATGAGGCTGAGCACTGGCTCCAACTACACCAGTTGTTATCTTGAAGAAATGCAGAACCAGTAATTGCCAGATCTTCTGATTCTTCGAGAAAAACTGAAAGTCCATATTTATATATGGATACTTCTGATTATTTAATGTTAGCTTGAGTTTAAAATTAACAAGCCTCTAGGCATGGTTGGCACATTCCTTTGATCCCAGCGTTCTGGATGCAGAAGTAAGTGGATCTCCATGAGTTCAAGACCAGCCTGGTTTACATTCGAGTTTCAGGACAGTCAGGACTATATAGAAAGAACCTGTCTCAAACAAACAAACAAACAAACAAAAAAAAAAAAAAAAAGAAAGAAAGAAAGAAAGAAAGAAGGAAAGAAAAGAAAGAACAGAGTTAACAAGCCAAAAATTATGGCTGCTTGTTATCAATTGTTATCAATTCTTATTCTGATCATGTGATAAGGTATCTATTGCCCCCTGGTGGTGGCTTCCTCTATTCTGACTTTAGCTTTAAGGGATGAGGTGAGAACAGATCTCTGTGGCTATTTTGTGTCAGGAGAACTATCCTGCTGGGTGGGAGAATTGCTCACTTCCAACATCCATACCCATGCTTTCTTGGTTTGGCAGCAAAGACCAAAGTGAAATTCAACAGGGACATGAGAAGAGTATTCAAACTCAGAAAAGAAATATTCAATACATACATATTTTAATACTAACTGGTACAATGCAGAATTATTGCAATAAATAAATAAATAATCAGGATGTATGTTGGGCACAGTTAAAGCAAAGAGTTCCAAAAACACTAGATAATTGTTTTGGGTCATTGTGGCTGCAGGACTGAGCATCTGTGGCACAACTTTCTCAGGCAACTGTTCAACTTCCCAACTGGTACTAAAAAGTCCTCAAATTCCATTTTCCCATCTGTAAAACACGGGGACAATAGTACTACCCACCCTGAAGGGTTGGTGGGTTCTTACCTATGGATTCTGAAAGGCAGGTACATCAGGTCAGGCAGGTAGGACTGGCTCACCTCTGGTGCATAACCTTGGCTTAGCCTGGGCATGGTTCTTCTCTGACTTCCCCATTCTCTCCTTCAGAGTTGATTTCTTTTTAACTCTATGTTCCCATGTCTGGAGCCAAAACCATGAGAGTACAAGGCTTTTTAGATCTTTATTTGAATTTAGAGCCTATTAAAGTTGTGTCGGATTAAGAGAAGCTTAAATACTAATTGTTGGTGGAAAATTGCAGGAGCCTATCAGAAAGAACTGTTACAAAGGACACCTTTGCAGAGGATGGAGAGTGTCTTAATGGATTCACGTTGCCTTTTTTGTTGTTTTAATATGAAAAGTTTTCAAAGTTACAAACAGAATTTAAACACTAATTAGAGAATTATTGGGCCCACAAGCTTGTATATACACTATATATGTGAATTTTCATCTAATTAAAGATATCATAAAGACATCCACTTTTATATCTTTCATATTTAGATATGAGAATGTACTGAAGAAAAACGAGGCATTGCTAAAATCAATATCTACTCATTAACTATTAGAGAGAATCAAAGTTTTGTGTCAAAGAGAAGACCCAGTGTATCAAATTAGTGTCAGATATGAAGTGAGATAAAGCACTCTATTAATTGATGGATATCAATAGCCCTTCACATTAGTTTGTAGTGGAGCTTTGTGGGGGGTGGTTAGGCTGCATGGAGTGTCATTACATCTTTGTAGAGTCAGGGAGCAGCATTAAGTAGAAGCAATACAGAGCGGGAGGAAGGCTTATCACAGACAAGTCCAATGGCGACCAAAGTCAACTGATCATGACATTTAAGAGGAATGTAAATAGCTAAAGCCATAGAGATGTCATGAAATCTTTGTAACAAACACTCCCTCCACCATAAAACAGTGCCACAAGCAACACAGCAGGGCGTGCAGCCTTCACATAAATGTGCTATTTTAATAAAAGGTGAGATAAGAAAAATATGTGATCTTTCACAGAAACTCCAAAGTCCTGGCTAATAAATATGGTGCAAAGTAAATTAAGTTAAATCATTGCCACAAACAGATGGTTACTTCCTCCTGATATGGTCACGAGCAGACTTTTCAGTATCTTCCTGGAAAAATTTGAATCCATCCATCTCGAGTTTTTTTCAAGGGAAAAATATTTATGAATTGAGCTTGTACAAGGCTAGCTGCAGTTCAGTTCATGCAGAAAGTGGCTGCTTAGCCTAACGCCTGCCTGAAGGGCATTCTACCCATTAGGGGAATGTGTACCAGCCATCCAAACCCACTCTAACCTCTTCTTCTCAATGGGAAAGCAGCATGCAAGATCATATACGGATGGCTTTTAATTATCTCAAATCATGGCATATATGCATTTTCAACTGTATGTACATGTTACATGGTAGAGAGAAGGATATAGGGAAAGATATGTGCATGCTTTTAAAGAACAAAAGAAAATGAGAGGAAATATTGAAAATATTAGCACTCTCAGAAGAAAGACCTTCTAAGGAGTCCCATGTGACAAAAATACATATAAAACTTAAAATCTTATCTCAATTGCAAATATTCATGGAAATACTGACTGCAGGTAAATTTCTGCCATAAAATCCTGAAGTTGGGTTTGAAAATTCCTTGACTGACGGAAGAATGGCTCAGCAGAGATACAGAACCTTAGGTCAAGTGTGCAAAAGCTTCCAGCCACACAGAACCGTAAAGAGCCTCATTTCCTCTGCAAGTGACCTTCTAAAGCCCTTCTGATACCATTTCTCCCAGAATGGTGTTGGGATTGTTTGTCCTAAAAGTATCTGCTGTCATGTCCTTGAACAGTCATCTGCCAGTGCTCTGCCCACTTACCCAGCTGGTGCAATCTTCCTGAAGTCTATCCTATTGCCTTGGCATTTTACTAACTCGATAGTTCGTGTCTCCTGTCACTTTGGAGAGTTCAGGCATATGCTCACCTCTGAATCATTTATGGAAGGGTTTCATAAGGATGCTTTCCAGGTCCTAGGGTACCCTGCTGGGTCTATCTCCTCATCCACTGGCAGTGGAATGCTATAGTCAACATTTTGGCTAAAAGCCTAGTGTGAAGAGGTTCCAGTTACCTGAACAGACTGAATTTGTAAACTTCTAAGGCTAAACAACCAAATATTATAGTACTCTTATGCTTATACTAACATCAAGGACATAGAAGAATAGGTGTGCATATTTATTAAAATATGATTTTAAAAAAATACACAGAAAGAGTCATAAAATATCTCCTCCCCTTTTATGTTAAGAGAGAGACTCTTAACCTGAAAAGTGAGCTCTTATTATGAAGAAGAAAATTCAAGTTTCCACAGAGGAAAAAAGCAGGATGCTTTTTAAGCTGGAAATGGAAGAGAAATAAGCTGTGTTTCTGATTCCATCCTATATGTTGGTTCTTGTTCAATGCGTTAGTAACACACGCGGGTGCCCATTTATCTTTATCTCTGGTGTTTTTGCAGCAGTTCTTTATCCATTCCATATAGTCCACGGTGAGTTCTGGTTAGCCCTTTACAAAGTGTTTTCAGTGTGGGCTGGAGAGATAGCTCAGCAATTAAGAGCACTGACTGCTCTTGCAGAGGACCTGCATTTTATTGCCAACACCAACAGGGCAGCTAACACTCATCTCTAACTCCAGCTTCAGGGGACAACCTCTTCCAGCCTGCGCAGGCACATCTAGGGTGCTCTTACACACATGCAGGCAAAAATCCAAACACATGAAATAAAAAATAAATAAGTATTTTTTCCAAAAGTTTTTCCAAAGCATTATGTGTTATAACTTCATTAGAATATTTAACACATTATTTAGATATGATTTTTTTCCTTAATGAAATAGAATTCCTGCTAACATGTTGTCTATCGATGTTTTCTACAATTGTGTTGAGTGTGCACACGATTTCAATAGTACTGTGCTCTGGGAGAGCCCAACATTGAAGGTTAGAAAGAAGTGAGTTTGTGCTGCGTCCTCTCTCCTTTCTATAAAAATAAAAACTAGGATAATAGTAAGCTCAGAAAGAGAAGTCAGAGAGGCAGGCATCCCTGAGAAGCCACTGGAGAGAAAAGTTGAAAGAAAGAGTTACAAAGTAAGAGTTGAAAGTCAGAGTTACAAAGGGCAGCAACAGAAAGTGCACCCTGACCTTGATGGACTTCTTTAAATGGAAGAGTAGTATAAGGCACAGCTACACAGAAGCCTGGGGCCCGGAACACAATCGAATACGCAGATGCAGTGTTTCTTCAAGAAGTTTGGCTTTAGACTCGAAAGTTTAGAAGGCAGACTGAAATTATGTTTTTTCATTAAGGCAACTGGAATCAAGGAGGCTAAGGACTAAAGCTGCAGGCATGTATAACTGGACCCTGAAGAATATGAAGGAGAAGAGGAGGGACTGGGAGAATGGTCTAAGTGTGGAGAATATGTCTTAGACAGGGACCATGCAGAGAAGATAAAAATAGAAGTAAAGCTGAGGCAGGAAAGGTGGAAGTTGGCGTCCACGGTCCTTGGCCTCAGTTTTGTTTTTGAGATCACAAGGCAAGGTTGTCTGCTGAGTGATTGTTAAGAGCACCATGGAGTGTGGAAGATGTAATTCCCGAGTGGAAGTCTTCCTCTAATTCTTGCAGAGGCATCTGGAGGCTAACTACAACCTTAGATAAGAGCTTTAATAAATGTAATAAAATTTGGGTGAAATACCTCTAAGGCCTTATTTTACAAATGGTTGGCTAATTAATTTTAGAAGATCTGAGCATTATAACCATTTTATTAAATGGTTGTAATGTTCAAGCTGATGATAAACAATGAATGCATAGATTCACTTAAAGCCTTAGAAGGTTGTTTTCTGCAATTGGATTTTATAACTTGATTTATGTGATCCTTGAGTGTGACCTTTGGATTGTTCCATCATTTCCCTATGTCAAATGGTTGGACCAAAGCAGGAGCAATTAAGCAATTGTGCTTATCATGTTTTAACTGGATTGTAAAACATATATGTATATATAATTTACCTTAATAAATAAAAAAAATATATTTTACATAGGTTCTCCTATGTAGCCCAGGATGGCCTTAATTCTGCACCTGCCTACCTCAGACTCCGGAGTGTTAGGCTTATCCGTGTATACCTGACCATCATGACACTTGAGCTCTTATTTTTCTTGAACTTTTTGAGCTCCCCCTCCTCCTCCTCCTTCTCCTCCTCCTCCTCCTCCTCTTCCTTCTTCTCTTCCTCCTCAGCTCCTTCTTCCTCCTCCCTCTCTTTTGGGATACTTTTTGAGCTCTTGTGGCTGTCTGAATTTCAGCTGGTATGTTTGCTACATGCTCTATGGTATCTGTGAAGGCAAAATTTTCAACTGAGACTTTTAAAGATGCCCACCCCCATCTTATATCATCCTCTTATACTGTCTATAAGCTATTCTTTTTATTTTTGGATTGTGTGTGTGTGTGTGTGTGTGTGTGTGTGTGTGTGTGTGTGTGCGCGCGCACGTGCATGCATGCATGTGCGTGCACACACACTTGGGTTTTTCTTAGTGGCTTATGGTTTTATTTCATCAGCTTTTAATAAGTAATTCTTCAACTTGATGTCATTTTTTTTCTGAAGTGAATAATCTTTGTATGGAAAACTCATTGATTTTCTTGTCCTATCAGAATGCTGAATTGTTCAGGATTTGTCTAGTGACAGGAGAGAGCCAGTAGAGGAGTCTAGGATTAGAGTCTTTACTGTGGGATTCCCTCAGATCCACTGCCACCCCCCACAGGTGTGACTGAACTGTCCCAGGAAGCAAGGAGGGAACTCAGTCTTGGTCTCTACCACTGGCGGGCCGAGTATTTAGAAACAACCGTTATTATTACCAGCCTCAGCACATGACAGTGCATGTTGTTGGGCCGTGAATAGCCTCTATGTCTGCCACCATGACTACTTTATTCATTTATTCCATTGTGACAGCTCTAGGATGACTACAGTCAACCAGCAGAGGTGGCTATTGATGACTACCTTCAGCTAGCTGAGTTGCTACTTACTCGGCTACCAAATTCTTCTTCAATGGTAGATGCCACTTGCTGGACAGTAAGCTCTAACAAAATATCTCCATACTTCATGCCACTTACTGGGTATCCAGACTCCATTTTTTCTAATCTTTTTTTCTGTCCATATTCCTAATGAGATATACTCCTAGCTACTACCTAGGAGTTTGTATACATTCTCAAATTGGGCCACTTCTCACGTCACTTAACATAGATACCAAGTAGACTGTTCTCAGCTCTGCCTTGGTCCACTGTCTTTCAGGACAGTTCTTTTCAGCATAGTCTGGTATGTCAAGCCTACCCGAACCTTCACCAAGCATGACTATTTTCCTTCCTTTTAGCTCTTTCAAAAGGCCATATTGCCAGGAAAGGGTCACACATTGCTAAGTGTCAACGGGTCTGAGCTATTTAACCATAGCTTTACTTCTGTATTATAGGCTTCCACATTGTGATCCTTCCACTGGGACTTGTCACTGATACTGTCTTGTATCTTTTTCCACCACTGTCAGCTTGAACATGGCCAGATCCAATGGCACAAGCAACATAGTTAGGCTTAAATCAGTTTTTTTTTCTGCTCTGATCCCCCCCACTGCACCCCCAACTTTCATGTGACAAAATCAATAATCCCAGGTATTAAATAAGTAGACTCAGGACAAAATGAGGCCTATAAGATGTTGCGCTTCTTTCTTTGTGGCAGAGTGTATGAGGCTTAGGAATTTACTTCTTAAATATCCTGATACTGTTCCAAAACATTTTTCCAGAACTGAGAGGTTCTGAATCTACCCTTGGAGTGTGTGTGTGTGTGTGTGTGTGTGTATGTGTGTGTGTGTTACATCCGAGGTACTTACAACTTCTTCTCTTTGTCTCCTATGATGTCATTGATATGATGAGCCATTGTGAAGGATGTGCAGGTAATTCTGAGTTTGTCAGAAGAATATAAGGACAGAATATCAGAGTGCTACTGCATCATTGGCCCAGAACCAAAAGTCAATATTATTGTCTATCTCACATGAAAACAAATATGTAATAAGAGTAGGTGCAACCTTAATTTTTTTTAAACCTTACTTTTAATGATGGTTCTTAAATGCTTTACCCTCCCTGTAACCCACCACTCACCAGATGTGGTGGAAAAGAAAGGATACTGGGAAAGTGGACCTGTTTACAAAGGTTCTTTGGAGCAACTTTCATCTGTGTTCTCTGAAAATCTGCAGTTCAGTTCACAGGTTAGCAGCGGCAGCTTGATCCACTGGCAAACACTTCATGAATACACCATCAGTCCAGTTTGGTAGAGTTAGGATAGCAAACACGAATCAGCAGTGGTGGCACTACCTAGCAGAGATAGTCAGGCCTCAGCCTCAGCACAAGTCAGCGGGAGGGACCAAGAAGAAAGACAGGAGAAGTTCTTGGCTGTGCTCCTTTCAGTGAAGCAAAGATCAGGGAAGACGCAAGACTCACAAGCATGGCACAGCTAGCTCTATAAGCAAGCCTAGCTCAGCTTGTGTCTCTGTCCATTGAGTCCTATTTATACCCTCTAAACATCACATATCTTCCATGGGCCTTGCCTCATCATGTGAGTCTGTCTTAGCTGACATCACTCTGCCAATCAGCCTGAGACCATGGAAGTGGCAAGAAACTTCAGTACGCCACCAGAAGTTTTTTGGTGCATTTCTTTCAATGGAGTCCTGACAAATGCAGCTCAACTATGCAATGTAAGGCAGACCAATACATGCGTGTTGTTAGCAAAGAGTCCTTCATCATGTGTCCTTTCACGTGCTTGCTTTAGTAGAACATCCTTTCACCTGTGTCTGCTTCAGCTAAACCTTTCTTCATGAGTCTGTGTTAGTCTTTCACCTGTGTCCTCTTTAGCTAAATGTTCCTTCACGTGTTTGTCCCAGCAAAACACCATCCAAATGACTTTCCAAAGAACCCTTAAGTTTCCACTTCAAATAGGAGAGGGTGTATTGTCCAAGTCAGTATCTGTGTGCCTAGTAGCAGAACCCCTTTTCATCTACTTAGCACAAAGTTACAACTGGCACAGGCTATGAACATTAGATGTACTACTTGATCAAGTCCAACATCATCCAGGATCCACCTGCTTCTGCAGTAACCACACTGTGAGGTTAGAAAATGCAACCACACTTTTCAGTCAGGTCTTTAATGGTAACAGTACTTTCCAGCATACTTCTGGGATTTGATACTATTTTGACTTGTTATCTTGGTGCTCATTTGAAGACCATCTCAAAGGTATCTGTTTACTCTTTCCTACTATAAAGGCTTCATGTCAGAACCCACGAATCCTTTGTGGGATTAGCCCAAGTGCCAACCCCAATAACACTCCCAGATCTGGAGAAGGATCACTGAATGTATCCTGAATCCAATAGGCCAACCATAAGCCAAAGCCTAGATGGTTCATGTGTTTCCTGCCCTGTAGGCTCCCATTTTAGCTACTTTTCCTATTGCTGTCATAAAATACTCTGGAAAAAGGCAACTTAATGGGTAAGGGTTTATTCTGGCTTTTAGTTAAAGGTTAAAGACCATTGTGGAGGCAAAATTAAGGCAGGGGGAGCTTGACGCAATTGTTATGTTGCATCCACAATGAGGAACAGAAAGCTGTACATTACTTAATGTTCAGTCCATATTTTATATAGTCCAGTATTCTCACACAGGGAATGTCCTACCACTGTTAAGAAATCTTTCCCAATCAACCTATCCAAGACAACCCCTTACACACATTCCTAGAGGACCACCTCCTTGGTAATTCTAGATCTCTCATGCTGACAATTAACTCCAGACTAATGAGTGGCAAGATAGTATCTGGATATTCAGATATTATCAGAATTAACTATACTATAGAGATACTATACAGAATGGATTATCCATGTTAATTCTCCTTTCATCTATTTTCTCCTCTTCCTCCTCATCTTCCCCCTCCTCTTCCTCCTCCTCCTCTTTCTCCCCTTCTCCTCCTCTTCCTCCTCTTCTTTGGTAAGTGATTTTATTTTCAAACATTTTGTAAGATTTAAAAAATATTATTTATTATATTTATTTACTTTACATCCCCATCGAAACTTCCCCACCCTCCTCTCCTCCCTGTCCCTCCCTCTTCCTCCCCATCCACCATCCAACCCTCCTCCCCTTCTTCTCAGAAAAGGGGAGACCTCCATGGATATTGAGCAGCACTGGCATATCAGTACCATGTGTTTTTATTACTGTAGCTCTGTAGTACAACTTGAAATCAGGGATGGCAATACATCCAGAAGTTCTTTTATTGTACAGAATGTTTTCTCTTTTTTCTTCCTTTAAAAATCTATTTTTTTCCTCCTTTTTTATTTTTGATACTTTATATACATTTCCAATGTTTCCCCTTTTCTGAGTCTCCTCTTTGTATACCCCCCATCCCCTCCCCAACCCGCCTCTAGGAGGGAATTCCACCTCCCACCCCACCCC
>CM052709.1:41595814-41636671 GCA_028551405.1 Uromys caudimaculatus | reverse complement strand
TCCAGGGCTTGCTGTGGTGGGAGAGCTGGGTTCTGAGGGTGTGGAGTACTCTTGGTTTCTGTTCTTTATGTTCTTACCCTTGCCTTTTGCCATCTTGTTGACTCTGATGTTAGCTGATCTTACTCTGTCCGGTTGTGGCTTGCCCTTCCTGCAGATCTCTGTGTCAGTACTCTTGAAGACCAGCTCTCTCTGAGAGGGGTTTGGGTTTGGGGAGCTGTCCCTCAGGGTCCGCTCTGGGGTGCAGAATGGAATCAGAAGGATCTTGTCCCCAGCTGTCCCTTGTTTCCTATGCCCCAAAGGTTCTGTAAAGGTCTCTCTTGATCCAGAAGTGGTGGTTTTGCCTGTGCTCAAAGGTGTGTCAGCACTTCTGGGATTCTCTGTTCATATGGAGCCTTGTGGCCCAGGCTGAGGTCCCCAGGCACCGGTGTAAATCGGAAAGTTCACAGTTTTTCTGTCCCCGGGTTCTCAGGCCCCGGATCCCTGCAGATCCGGGCGGGTCTGGGAGAGAGGTGCTGCTCCCCTCAACCCCACTCACGGCCCTTCCAAGTTCCTGTGAGGTTACCTTTCTACGGCGCTCGTTGGCTACCGACTCCTGGTGTCCCAGGCAGAGGTTTCCCCCTTTCCCAAGGCAACTCTTAAAAGGGATAACATTTAATTGGGGCTGGCTTACAGGTTCAGAGATTCAGTTTACTATTATCATAGTAGGCAGCATGGCAGCAGTATCCAGGCAGAAACGGTGCTGGAGAAGGAGCCAAGAGTTCAATATCTTAATCCAAAGTCAAGCAGAAGAAGGTTGTCTTCCCAGGCAGTTAGGAAGAGGGTATCAAAGTCCCACACTTCCCAAGGTCACACCTACTCCAACAAGGCCATACCTCCTAATAGTGCCAGTCTTGGTTCAAGTATTGTCTTAGTCAGGGTTTCTATTCCTGCACAAACATCCTGACCAAGATACAAGTTGGGGAGGAAAGATTTATTGAGCTTACACTTCCATGCTGCTGTTCATCATGAAAGGAAGTCAGGACTGGAACTCAAGCAGGTCAAGGAGCAGGAGCTGATGCAGAGGTCATGGAGGAATGCTGCTTACTGGCTTTCTTGCTTCTCCTGGCTTGCTCAGCCTGCTTTCTTATAGAACCAAAGACTACCAGTCCACAGATGGTACCACCACCCACGAGGGGCCCTCAGCCCTTGATCACTAATTGAGAAAATGCCTTACATCTGGATCTCATAGAGGCATTTTCTCAACTGAAACTCCTTTCTCTTTGATAACTCCAGCCTGTGTCAAGTTGACACATAAAACTAGCCAGTACAAGCATATTCAAACAACCACAACAGGTTTTGGAGTAAGACCTAATGATTCTTTGGATTTCCTCAATTCTTTGGATTTCCTTGGGTATGTGTTGTTATGTCCCCGTTCTCATTTCTGATTTTGTTAATTTGCACATTCTCTGTCTTTTTGTTAGTTTGGCTAAGGGTTTATCTATCTTGTTGATTTTCTCAAAGAACCAACTCTTTGTCTCATTGATTATTTGTATTGTTCTCTTTTCTTTTTTGCTATTTTATTGGTTTCAGCCCTGAGTTTGATCATTCTCTGCCATCTACTCCTCGTAAGTGTGTTTGCTTCTTTATGTTCTAGAGTTTTCAGGTGTGCTGTTAAGTCACCAGTATAAGATCTCACCAATTTCTTTATGATGGCACTTAGTGCTATAAACTTTCTTCTTAGCACTGCTTTCATTGTGTTCCATAAGTTTGGGTGTGTTGTGCATTCATTTTCATTCTAGAATTTATTCTTTAATTTATTTCTTCCTTGACCCAGCTGTCATTGAGTAGAGAGTTGTTCTGTTTCTGTGAGTTTGTAGGCTTCCTGTTGCCTTTGTTGTTGTCAAAGTCCAGCTTTAATTCATGGTCTGATAAAACATGGGATTATTTCAATTTTCTTGTATCTGTTGGGACTTGCTTTGTGATCAAGTATATGGTCATTTTTTAAAAAGGTTCCATGAAGTGCTAAGAAGAAGGTATATTTTTTTGTTTTTGGGTGAAATGTACTGTAGGTATCTGTTAGGTCCATTATTTCTCTGTTTAGTTGCTATTTGGATGACCTGTCCATTGGTAAAAGTGGAGTGTTGAAGTCTCCCACTATTAATATGTGACGTTCAATGTGTGACTTAAATTTAATTAATATTTCTTTTACAAATGAGGGTGTCCTTGCTTTTGGGATATAGATATTCAAAACTGAGACATCATCTTGGTGGATTTTTCATTTGATTACATGATTATAATCTCCATCTCTTTTGATTAATTTTGGTTGGAAGTCTATTTTATTAGATATTAGAATGGCTACTCTTGCTTGTTTCTTGGGTCTATTTGCTTGGAAAAACTTTTTCCAGCTCTTTATTCTGAGGTAACATCTATCTTTAATGTTGAGATGTGTTTCTTGTATACAGAAAAATGATGGGTCCTGTTTTCATATCCATTCCGTTAGTCTGTGTCTTTTTACTGGGGAATTTAGTCCATTTAGGTTGAGAGATATTAATGACCAATGATTGCTAATTCTTATTATTTTTATGTTGGTAGTAGTAGTGTGTGTCTGTGTATATATATTTCCCTTCTTTTGGTTTTCCTGTGTGCTGAAGCTTTCCTTCTGATTTTCTTAAAGCCTATTTGTACTGCCTATTTGCCAGTCATGACTTCACTGGAACAGAATGACCTGTGGAAATAGCTGATACCATGGCTCATTGTCCTTAAGAACCTGCTGACTGCCACAAAGGCTTTCATAAAATCTTGCTTGCTTGCACACCCCAACCTTGTGGTTTTATAGTATAAAGCAAAAATACAAACCAGACCTGGGACCAGGGCCCCTCAGGAGCTGTCCTTGCTTTGGCCTTCTAGCAAATACATCTTCTCTCTTCTACTCTCCTTGGTGTTAGGGTGCTTACTGTAGAAAGATTCCTACAACAGTTAGTTTGTCATTGAGAGGAATTAAAGCAGGAACATGAAGGCAGGCCTGCTTGCTATTCCACACAATATAATCTCCAACCAGAGAACTCAATTCATAGTCAAAGAAGCAGAGACTATGGAGGCTGCTGTTTGCATGCTAGCAGGCTCATACTCACTTACATAGTTTAGGATCACCTGCCTAGGCAATGGTATCACCCGAGGTGGGTGAAACATCTTGAATCAATAAAAAATCAAGACAATCTCTGTCTTAGGGTTTTACTGCTATGCACAGACACCATGACCAAGGCAACTCTTATAAAGGACAACATTTAACGGGGACTGGCTTACAGGTTCAGAGGTTCAGTCAATTATCATCATGGCAGGAAGCACAGCAGTGTTCAGGTAGGCATGGCACTGGAGGAGCTGAGAGTTCTACATCTTTGTCCAAAGGAAGCCAGGACCAGACTGTCATCAGGCAGCTAGGAGGAAGGTTTCCAAGCATACCCCCACAGTGACACACTTCTTCCAACAAGGTTGCACCTCCTGCAACAAGGCCACACCTCCTAATAGTGACAAGCATATTCAAACCACCACAATCCCCCATAGACATCATAACAGATCAGTGAGATATAGGCAATTCTTCAGTTGAGTTTTTTTCCAAGATAGTTCTAGGTTGTGACAGTTAAAGCTAACTAAGGCATCTTACACTTTGCTTAGTCCTAAGAAAGTTTAGCAAAGTCATGGAAAGTTCTGTAGTCAAAGTTCCCTTTCAGAGAAGTCCAGTGCTTTTCAGGGCAAGTGCCTTAATATAGCAGTAGATGTCTAGAAGCCACTCAAAGACAGTAGGTATTTGGATCCAATGCACTGACTGCCTTCACAGTGATGCCCAGAGTCAGAGATCTGAGAGTTACACCATAAGGAAAGTAGTTGGGATAGTGAGGGAGAATCTTACTTTTGTGTGGAGGAAAAGAAACATATAATATATACAGAAGAAAAGACAGCAACCTATAATGAAACAAATAGCATTCTCTTCACCTTTGATCGACCTTGCAGAAGTTCATGGACACGGCACTGCTGGTTGAAAGCTGGTGAAGCAGCATGAGTCCACCACATGATGGGGACATCCACAAAGGCTGCATATGTTGCACATCACTGCAAAGTCCCTGAGTGACAAGAGGAAAAGAACAGCTCTGCTGAGTCAGAGCAGAGGAGATTTTCCACTCACCAAGGTCTGCTTTGACTTCTAGTGTCCTAGACCATCAGTGCTCTGCAGGACTTGACCATCAAGATATTTTTGGACACACTGATGCCTGTAAAGAAGGAAACTGCCCATCTGAAGTAAGAAGACTGCTTCTGTATTTCCAAACATGGCTTAATGGTTTAGTTTGGAGGAAGTCACATCTATTGTTCAGAAGTTATCACCACATTATTATTTTATGGAAAACTAATCTGAGACAATCTGGAATTAAAGTTTTGAGGGGTCAAATTATAAAAACAATGAAAATCTGCTTCCATTCATGATGGAAGTGCATTTCTATAGACTGTATCTTCTGGGAGAATGTTTCTTCTCCAAACATGGAGATAAATTTCAGCCTGTCTGAAAATAATTATTACATGATGATTTTGTGTCATCTCATGTGAATGCTCTTAAAGGGGACACTGGGATGGCAAGCAACTTTTGCAGAAAAGATTTGGAGGAAGAAGAGACTCTAAAGCATTGGTTCTCAACCTGTGGGTTGCAACATCCTTGGCAAACGTCTAGTTACAAAAATATTTGCATTATGATTTATAACAGTGGCAATATTACAGTTATGAAGCAGCAATGAAAATCATTTTATGGTTGAGGGTCATCACAACAGGAGGAACTGTGGTAAAGGGATGTAACATTAGGAAGGTTGAGGACTACTGCTTTTAAAGCATAGTAGACTGGCTTTGTGCTTGAACTAGATATTTCTGCTATTGGTCCAAAATAAATAAATACAATTATTATCAATCCTCATCTCATTCCTCTCTCTCTCTCTCACTGTCTCTCCCCCTTATGTCTGTCTGTCTGTCTGCTCACCCATGTGTGTATGTGTGTAGAGGCCAGAGGTAAGGTTGGGTTTCTTCTTCCATTTCTCTCTGCCTTAATTCTTGAGGAATGTTGAGTACCAATTTTGGCTACAATGACTAGCCAAGGATCTGCCTGTCTCCCTATCCCACCATGTTGGGTTTCTAGACCTTCACTGCCATGCTCAGCTTTTATGTGGGCATTGGTTATTCAAACTCAGGTCCTCATGATTGTCCAGCAAGCATTTTCATTACCAAGCCATCTCCCCAGCCATTGGGTTAATTTTTAGAAAAAAGAACAAGCAATTTCATTCAATTCCTCAGTAGTTATCAAAGTCCTACAGTGCCAAGCACTCTTTTCTTGATTCAGAATATTCAGTGACAAACAGAAAAGTCCCTGTTCTTCGGAGCTTGCTTATTTTTATTCTATGATGTTATGTTCCTGAAAAAGTTTGTCCTTGGGTAGGAAATAGGACCAGGAGAGAACTTCTTCTCTCTTGACTACAATATGGCCTTAACCCTGAGAAAGGACAATATGTTTGAGAGAACACTCCATGGGGATGTAAGCCAGCTTGTACCATATTAGCAGGTCAGAGGCCAAAGTGAGAGCTGTCCCCTGAGGACTCCTGTGGAAGCCTTGGCTTGTGAACTCAAAGAGCTGCTATGTCTGGTACAAGTTCATGAGCTCTCAGACAAGATCCCCATGTTATTTGCTATACAACCGGAGAAGTCTGTTAAAAATTAGAGCATGGTCTCAGGAGCTAAGGTCAGAATTTGAATGAAGGGTCTGAGACCTCCATAATGCTGGGGTGTTACAAGAGTGCTAGTGGTTGACGGTGGTAAAATCCTGCCCTAAGAAGTGCATAGCAGCCCTCAGTAGTTCAGAGCCATCACATGGAGACAGGTGTCAGGCCAGGAACTGTCACCAGAAGAAAGAAGAGAATTATCAAGGATTCTTAGGAAACAGAGATCAGTAAAAGCCAGGCTTGCTGCAGTGGGCAGAATAGAGACTTGGGAGGACTGTTACAAAACAACAACGAAGAATGAGTTCCAGGCTGGAAAGGGTTGAGACTTCCGGGTTATTTCCCCATGAATGCTTCAAGGAGCACCAGAGATGTTTGTGTGTGAATTCTAAGGCAGGGCAGATGTGACTCATTACAATAGAAACTAAATTTCCAACACTGATGTAAACATGCCTTTGCATTCTGGGGCAGTACATAAAGAGCTTGAGGAACAAGCTGATTATCAATGCCCTTGGGAAAAAAGGGCAGTGGTTTGTACCTATACTTCAAGCATGTGGGAAGTGTCTTAGGGTTTAACTGCTGTGAACAGACACCGTGACCAAGACAAGTCTTATAAAGGACAACATTTAATTGGGACTGGTTTACAGGTTCAGAGGTTCAGTCCAGTGTCATCAAAGTGGGAACATGGCAGCATGCCGGCAGGCACTGTGCAGGAGGAGCTAAGAGTTCTACATCTTCATCTGAAGGGTGTTAGCAGAATATTGACTTCCAGGCAGTTAAGATGAGGGTCATAAAGCCCCCCCAGTGATACATTAGTCCAATAGGGGCACACCTTCTAATAGACCACTCCCTGAGCCAAGCATATACAAACCATCACAGGAGGCCAAAAAAAGGGGGTCTCTTGGGCTTGTTTGCTAGGAGAGCCAGAATCTGTGAACTCTAGTTTCAGTGAGAGATTCAGTCTCAAACAATTGAGGTGGAAAAGAGTATGAGAAAGACACTAGTGTTGACCTCTGGCCTACATATGAACACATACATGAGCACAAACATAGGAACATAGGCATGGGCATGAACATACACACACATCCTGTGTCTAATTGTACATATATATTAGTAGTAGTAATTGACGTACATTAATTACGATTTCTATTGTCTTTATCCTGAAATCTTTTAGTGAAAATTCTCAGCATTTCAAATCACTTCAAGTGTAAGATGGGGATAGGATCTATCATCAAGAAATAGTTTGTGAACTCAATTTCTCTGAGCAAATGCACTGAGCTCAAAATAAATCCAGGTACGACAAAGTGAGTTACACAATCTACATCCATCATCTGTTACACCTCATCTGTCCCTTCCTCCTTCCCAAATGAAGATTTTAAAGAAAACCATAGTGGTTTTGCAAAAACAAATACTAAACACATACCTACAGATAATGGGAGAAGACATGGCCAGCACCATAGAGATATTATTTATAATTTAGAATCCTCTGTTTTCATCTTTGAAATATGTTGCCCCCTCCCTTTACAGAGACTATGGACCAGTAAGCCTTGTCAATCTTCTCTTGAGCATACAACTATAGCGATTCTTAGCATGTGATCTGTGATTCTATAGTTCCATGCATAATGAAGACCAAATTCTGTGGGGGCAGAACTGGTCCACTAGACAGACTCCAGCAGCTCAGTTTGCATCTTGTATTCCTTAACTAAATGCTTGGTTTTGGATGTCTGTCTCTCATCAAGTTCCCATGTAATTCCAAACTTAGGTCAAGTTAACTGAACGGTACCAGGATGCACACCAGAATGCACAGGAAACCCCACCACAGTCTATAAAGCTAGGATCTGCCACTCGCGCTACCTCCCCATTGTTGGCCAAAGTCTGAAAAGAAGGAAGGACTAACGAGGTGTAATAATCTGCCTCCTTCCCTCCCTGGCTTGCATAGAATGACTGTGATCCCATGAAGAAGTGGAGTCTGTTTTCCCATCCCAAAGATAAGTGGGCTGCCTTTGTAATTTGCTTTGTCCAAGAATGTGAAGGAGGTGACATTTTGTGAGGGAACACACAGATGCTTTTACCTGAGGCTCCTGCTTAGCATGGCCTGATCACCGAGGGAGACTACTTGGAATAGAAAGCTATACTAGTTAAGCCATCTTATTCCACCAGCCCCAGCCAGCCTGCCAACTGACCACAGATGAATGAACCAGCCCAAGTGGAAGCCTGCAGATCCCAGTCATGGCCAGAACCACCAAGCTGAGCTCACTCTGAATCACTGAACTGTAGTTTGTTTTAGGTCACAAAGTTTTGGAGTAGTTTATTAAACAGCAAAAGCTAAGTCATAGTCCCACAAATCTTGGTGAGTCACACTGCCCAGAAATGTCAGAAAGCAAGTACTTTCCTCAAAGAAAGTTAAAGTTTTATAGAGACACTGAAGTCAGTGCTACTAAAAGTGCTGATCCACAAAAGGCCAAGGGCTGACCCCAGAGTGCAAATCCACACACTGCTCCTTCCTCAAGAGGGTCTTCCTGCAGAAAAGAACATCAGCTGGAACAGACAGAGCACACAGTGACAAAGTTTGCTTCTATCTTGGTGCAGAGTCCTAATGTGAGCCCTAGTACACTGACCACGTCAGCACAGTTCATCCCCCACAGAGAGAGATCGTGATCAGCTCTCTGTCTCTCTGTCTTCTCTCTGTATATGTGGTTACAATGTCATGATACTAGGCAAGAAAAAGAAGAGAACTAAAGGCACCCTACCTTACAACAAGAAAACCTAAGGTGTTCTAACAGGGATGGGATGAAATATGCAGCTATGGGGGCAGTTGTTTTTAAGTAAGGAAAATATAGTGAGCAGGCACTGCCAATAAAACCCTTGGCCAAATCTTGGGAAGTTTTCTTTGCCAATGTTGCTATCTCACGGACACAGCTTGGCAGTGAGAAGCCTGAGGTAGTTCTTGCCTCCCATTCTCTTCTGTCTTTCTTTCCCGCTTTCACTTTTGTCCCCACCTCCCCTTGTTTTCTTTCTATCATAGAAGAATGAGATTCCAGGAGCCATGGGAAGCAACCAGCATCACATTCTCGAATAGGTTCAGAAAAACAGCTCTTAATAATTTATGTCAACCTCCCTTGGTTCCTCTCCACATACTGTGGACACAATGGACTCCTGTGTCATTAGAATATGAAACAATGACCTGTCTTATATCCACCCTGGGTTGGACAGGGTGTGCCCTGGTCGGGAAATGTCAAAAAAGGGCACATAAAAAATACAGCAGTCACTGTCACTCAGGTCTCAAAGAGCTTACTGGACAGTCTTCCAAATTCTCATTATATTATTTTTATCTTGCTCTTTAAAAAAATCAACATGATTTTGGCTTCTTTAACAAATGCACTCCTACTCAAATTTCAAATGGTGGTATTTTAAAATCATAAAAGTAGAAACAAAATTTCAAGTACTGTGTGCTGTGCTTATTTCACTGATATATGTATATACACTGTGGAATCCATTTGTTAAAAATCTCAATTTTTGAAAGGATTAACATACACTTTAAATGGTAATCTTAGTATGACTAAGCTTTTAAAGTGGTTTCTTCTACTTAATATTTAATATTTACTTTACCTTTTGATTAAACCATTGAAATGGCTGGAAGATTTCCCATGTGGGAAGAATAACACACTAGGAGTCAAAACAATTGTCAGCCACTAACAATTCAGCTCAAACTGGTCAAACAAATTTTCTAGAGACAAAACATGGTGCCATGGTCACTAGGGAGGACTAGGGGAGACTAAGCCCCAGGAGATAGCATGTCAGGATGCCCTGATGGCAAGCTGTAGATAGGGAGAGAGTCTCATAAACAAGTGAAATTAAGGGAAACTGGAAATTAGAGAGAAGAGAAGAGGATGTCTGGGTCTGCACAAAGAGGAGAAGCTAGAAGAGGTTGGTGGTAAATCCCATCTGCTTTTCCAGTTTTCCTGAGGATGATCTCAGCTAAGAAAGCTAAACATTGCCTCTGCTGGCACAGGCGCAGCAGGCTTCTGCTTATGCCAGGAGGTGGAGGAGGTGTCCCGGGGGCTGCTGAATACGCCTTAGAACAAACCTCAGGCTATTCTTTGTCTGCCTGCTCTTCACGGTCTCCTATGAGCAGCACCACACCCTTGTCCCCTCTTCTTGCCCAGACTGTGAACTCTTGTTCTTCTTCTTGTAAGAGCGACTCTAATTCCTCTCAAAACTCCACTGACACATACAAGAGGTTTTAGGAATTCAGATTGGATTCATGAATTCATATTACACCTAGCCTTTTTTGTCCTCAAATGTGTGCATCCCACCATATTTTTCGGTTCTTCTTAAATGATGTCCTTCATCCCTCCTGATGTCTCTCCTTCCTCATTACTATTTAATCCTCGAATTACGTCAGAGCTCAGAACTCATTGCAATAACATCTCCTTTACTGTTAGTAAACATGTCCTTTTAGTCATCCAAATGAAAGTCATCCCCTCCGGTGGAAAGATGGTAAAATGCTTAGGCATACTATTTCATATATTGAAGCACAGGTTTTGATTGCTACTCCATTACATCCTTTATGGTGTCCTATGACTATAAGTACTCAATAGAAATGTGTAGTCCCAATGATTTATTCGTTAATTCATTTACTCTCAAAATGTCTGTTAAACAACTGTTGTAGGAAATAGTCCTTCAGTTGGTGATAGTACAAAGACATGGTCCTGTAGAGAATTTTAATCCAGCAACATGGCTGCGCTGGCATCACAACTAAAGACCACCTAGGTCTGTGTCATCCAGCTGGTATACAGAGGCAAGCAGATCTCTAAGTGCAAGGCCAGCCTGGTATAAAGCAAGTTTCAAGTAAAGACAAGCTTAGGTCCAGATGTGGTGGTACTTGCCTTTAATTTCAGCACTCAGGAGACAGGCAGGCAGATCTCTGAGTTCTAGTCAGTTAGTGAATTGAGAGGCTGTGCAGTGGAGTTCATTGCAGTTCTGTTTATGGAGTTCAGAGGCAGTTTACACAGTGAGGGTTTTACAAAGACAGGTTGCAGAGAGAACAAGACAGACACAGGTGAAGACAGAACAAGCCAGAGAATGAGAAGGAGCCAGAAGGTGGTTTGAGGTGAAGCAGAGCAATTCAGTGAGAAGCTGAGAGAAGTCAGATCTAATCAGTCAGCTTGGAGAGGAATTTGAATCAGAACAGCTGAGTTGAACCAGCCAGTTAGAGTTCAAAAAGAACTCTGAAAGAGTTAGTTTATTTAGCAGTAAGCTTTGGAGACAACAATTCATCAAGCAAATAAAACTTACATATACATGGTATCAACCTTGCCCTGGAAGATGTGCTAACCATTCAGATCTGAAATGTCTCCTGAAGGTCATGTGTAAGGCTTAGTTCACAGCCTGTGCGTGGACCAAGGGTAGTGGAACCTATAAGAGGTAGGACATATTGGGATGAAGTAAGGCCAATTGAAATGTGCCCTTGGAGGGAATATTGAGACTAGACTCCATCTTGTCTTTCTCTTTGTTTCTCAGTTGTCACGAATAAACAGGCCCTTTCTGCTGCAAGCTCTCACTATGGTATACAATGCTACCTCCTGCCCAAAGCAACAGGGCCAAGTAGCCATGGTATAATAACTCTGGAATGGTGAGCCTAAAGAAACTGTTTTTGGTTTAAAGTAGATTATGTTGGACATCATGTCACAGTGACAGAGATCCACATAGCTGATCAACATTGAATAGAAGATTAAGCTAGGTAAACACAAGTTGTAATATAGAGCCACAGTGAGAATAAGAGTGTATATATGTGCCATTCTGTCCAGTAGAATGAGTCAAACATTGTTGGGCTTAACCATCACCACCAACAAAAAAAGGTTTTGCCCAAAGAGCTTTACTTGCAAATGTTCATTGCAATGAATCATTGGTTTGGTTCAAGGCCTCTGGCTATATAATCAATGCTGGGTCCTCACTGGAGCTCTTCACAGATATCGTATTGTTGCCCTGTGTCATGGAGATCCTGCAGCTTTGGATCTACAGGACCAGTCCCTTCATTATACTCCAGCAGTTCATAAATGGAGGTGGGTGTTGGGGTGGGGCAACTCAAAGTCCTGGATCTGGGCCTGGGTGGTAGCTGAGTTGGTCAGCCAGCCAGCATCCTGTGCTTGCACTACGAGGGCCAACTCCACTATGTTGCTCTGGTGAGGTACGGACCCTGCTTGTACTCCGGAGTGCTTCAACAAGCAAGAGGCAGGGCCAGATAACCTGTTCTCTTAACCTAGGAGCAGGGGAGCTCTTCACACTGCCCAGGGGATGTGTAGGGCCCGCTCTCCTAAGTGCTGAAGCTAGTGAGGGGTGAGGCCAGCTCTTCTACCACTCACTCCTTTGGCTCTAGCTCTCCTCAATTCATGCTATTAGAGCCAGCTTTTCCAAGCTACCTAGGTAAGGGGCAGGGCCAGCTCTCTTGCTGTAGATGAGGGGTGGGGTCAGCTCAGCATAGTGCTCAGATATCAACCATTTTTTCTGATACCATTTTCTCAGTCAGAATAGAATAATAGTGACAGAGATTTGATTTAGAGCCCTTGGTTTATCTGTTTGTGGGTTTTTGTTTGTTTGTTTGTTTGTTTGTTTTTCAATCCTGGAGTAAAATTACAGAAGAAATCAGTGGAAATTTTGCACATATTTTCCTCAAAACCAAATGCTTTGGGTATGCTTATAAAGACCAGTCAGAGGCAACAAACATTGGATTTGATAAATAATATAATCTCATTCCAAAAGTGTATATAATTTAAAATAACAAGTATTCCTAAAACATCTGGGTAAAACCTGCAGGCATCCCAAACCTGGGACATCTGCATGGCCTTTGGTGGTAACACTGGCCTTCTTCGTCAGCACAGTCCCTGCCTGTGATAAGACCATGAACCCAGACATGGCCCTCCATAACAGGGATGTCATCATGGCCTCAGGTGGCAATGCAGACTACTCAGATCAGTACGGCCTTTGCCATCAGCATGGCCTCCGGCCATCAACAGGATCTCAGGCAGCAGCCCAAACCACTGACATCCTGATGGCTTTCAGCTGCAACACACAGACATCAGTACAGACCCTGCCTGTGGTAGGGCCATGGACACTGACATGGCCCTTGGTGGCAGCCTGAACTTGAACATCGCCATGACCCCAGGTGGTTGCATAGGCTCCTCATGTCCACATGTTCCTCACCACCATCAAGTCTCCAGTTCCACCTCTCTCCACGGTGCACAAACTGTTAGGCTACATTTTCTTTCCCATCTCTCTCATGTACTCCATCTCCCCTCCCCCTCCTCTCCATTACTGTTTTCTGGTCATTGTGATGCCTGCTGTGGAGAAGTGGTGTGAGCACTTGGGTTTCTTCTGGCTTCCCCAGGGCCGAGGGTCCACAGCTCTCTTTATTTCTTGTCTGCCCGCCAGCCCCTCTTTCACTTCCATGACTGCTGAGATCTAGTCATGGGAAGGGAAATAAGATGTGAGGAGGAATGGATACACAGCAGTTTGGGGAACTCTGAACTCTATGAAGATCTCTGTGGTGGCACTAGTCTGTTAGAACACCATTGCTCTGCTTTACTGTTTTGGGAAATGCTTATGTATGTTATCAAAACATGTAATTTTTATGTTAAGATAGGTGGTGGGTAAACAATCCCTTAGTTCTTAGAATCTCTAAGGAGGACAAATATTCTTCAGTCTGAGTGACCTTAGGTGAATGCTTTGACTACACCTCATCCCATGTGTGAAGGAGATTCCCCAAGTAACCTTTAGACAGTGGTTCTTAACCTTCCTAGTGATGTGACCCTTTAATGGGTTGTGGTGACCCTCAACCATAGAATTATTTTAATTGCTACTTCATAACTGTAATTTTTTACTGTTATGAATTGTAATATTATGACTTGTAATATAAATATCTGTATTTTCTGATGGTCTTAGGCAACCCCTGTGAAAAGATTGTTCAACTCCCAAAGTAGTCATGCCCCACAGGTTGAGAACTACTACTCTATAGCCTCCTTGTGTGTGTGTGTATGAATGCAGGTGTGCTCATATGTGTGCAGGTTCACACGCATGTGCAGGTCAGAGGACAACCTCAGACACTAGTTCTAGGCATTCATGGGACCATGCCTAGCTTGTGACATGGGCACTGAGTTCTGAATTCCAGTCACAATGCTTGTACAGGCAAGTACCCTGCTCCACTGATCTATTTCACCTAACACCTACCTTTTCTTACATAGGCTAGAATAGAACTCAGGGTCATGTGCTTGCCAGCCAGACACCAACAGATGAATTATCTCCTAGCTTTTCTTGTCCCTTTTTTGGAGTCAATGTTTTTGTGTTCTGTTATTTCATTCTGAGAAATGAGTCAGTTGGTAGACAATTGGAGCTTTAGAATCAGGGTGGGGAACATGCTAGAAACAGGTCCCACTCCCCAATCCCACCTGATTAGGTTGGCCCTAGGAACTGGAGTTTTTAGAGATGCAAGCCAATCAACAAATATTGTCAGGGACAAAGTAGCCACCTGAAGCAATTTGGGAACTTTTCCACTTCTTTGCCTAATGAAGTAAGTTAGGGGCTTCTGTCAACATCTGCAGTCTCCTTCCAACTCTTCTGGTAACCGAACCTTCTATCCTGAGCTTCCTGATTTAAAAGTTAGTCTGGTCTCGGTTAATCTGTTTTTCTTTCCGTGACAAGCTCACTCTCTGAGGAGAGCCTGCTCATTCCACACATAAGCATTACTAACTGATTTCACTTTTCACCTTGAATGGGAGTTGCCTGAGATCAGGCATACGACACAGTATATAGGTTTACAGATCTGACGACACAGTATATAGGTTTACAGATCTGATATGTTGACACTGCAGCTGTTCTCTCTGGACAGAAACTGGATTCTGAAGGGTCACAGCACTTTGAACAGGATGCCAGAGGAAGAGTTAATAGGAAATAATGAGAGATACTAAAGACAGTTCCACAAAAACCAGCTTTCTAGCTTTGGGCTCACAGGGTACAAGGCCCAAGCCGTGCTAGAGCAGCCTCATCTCATCCCTCCATTACAGGAAAGAGGATTCAAGTTCCAGCAATTCTGACCAGGATCCTACATGGTGTTTATTCTGCCCAGGCTGTGCAGGAAGAGCATATCTGCATAGAGTACTAACATGCTGTGTTCACACAGCCATCCTGAGCAGCCATGAAATCCAGGATTCCAACCCAATTGTTTCCCAGATGGATGACCTCCCCTTCCCCTTCATTCATTCAGCAGAAAGGCAGTGCCCTTCACTGAAAACAGTGGCAGGACTTAGACGCTCTTCCCTTTCTTTCTCTGTAGAGAACTGCTTCCGCTTTTAAAAAAAAGTAAAAACAGCAGCTGGGTAGAGTGGTACATTCCTGTCATCCCAGAACTGGGGAAGAGACAAGCAAACAACAACAACAACAAAAACAAGAGGGATGGTGTCATTTTCTCTAAATTTGGAAGTCAATCATCACAAGTAATGATTATTATCTTAGCTATGGAAAATTGTCTCTTCTATTCTTTTGGACTTTTAACAAATGCTTTCCATTGGTAGAGTGTGACATGCAACTGGTTCTCTAGGCAGACATTTTTTCACCTGTCTACAAGCTGAGACAAGTCTTTGACTTTTCCCCTTCATTAGTGAACAGAACCGGAAAATCATCTCTATGTGTGCTCTTCTGACCTGAGAAACAACACCGTTTGACAGAAACAGGGAGTAAGAGGCTGGTTATGCCTATATACATTTTTTGGATGATTTAATAGTTCTATTGGTTGAATAGAACCATTCAAATCATTTTGGATGGCTTAAATGCCATTATACACCAAGTAATGCCCAGAAAAAGCCAGGCCTATGAACCTGTTGAACTGTGTGCATTGACCTGAACATTTTTCTGGGAGAGAAGTCAGTTTCAAGACTGCTGAGTGAGACAAACCCACCCAGCTGATATGATCTGAGAAACTGGGAGGTGCTCCTTTCACCTAAGACTTAGTTTCTTTGGCCTCCTGGTACTTCCCCCTCAGAGAGTTATGCCCATGAGTTAACATGCATCTGGGCCAGGATCCAGAAGAGCAATGACACATTCAGACAGAGTTTGTCATTGCCCTTTGGCCTAATGTTAGCTTTGTTAAACTTCTGCCTCTTCCCTGATAGACCTTCAGATATAGGCACTTGGAGATTACCGTCTGGATAGATGATAGCCTCAGATACTGTCCATAGGTGGGAGCCTGCAAGGGAAAACACAAAGGACACACGGTTGTTGGGTGACTAAGAAAAGAGTGAGAGAACCAAGTGTGTTTGCATGAGTTTTGTAGGATGGTCATAGTAAAATACCATAAACTGGGCACTTCAAACAAAAGTTGTCTCCAAGCTTTGGAAGTCAAAACCCCATATCAAGGTGGTAGGGTCACACAGCCTCTGAGGAGCTGGTAAGAGCCTGCTCTCGTCCTCTCTATGACCTTCTGCTGCCTCAAGAGTTTCCTGGCTTGGAGATGGCTATCCTCTCCTCACATTTTCCTGTGTGTGCTTCTGCTCAAATTTCTTTTATAAAGATACCAGTCATACTGGATTCATGCCCTGTACGATGTTCTAATGTTAACTTGATTATTTCTGTCAAGTTTCTATCTCCAAATAACCCTTCATTCTGAGGTGTGAGTAAGTGAGAACTCTGGGACATGAATAGGGGGAGGTCTACACAATTCAGTTTACAACATAGGTGTACATGTGTGTATTATGCAACAGGCTAAGGGAGAAGGTACAAAAAGATATCATAGTACCTGAAGACAGAACTTGCTTAATTCACATTATGCCTCAGGCTAACTCTGTTTTCAGTGATCTACTGAAGTAATAAGCTATGGATCCATATGCCTTTGTACAATCAGGAACATGGCTGATAAGGATGATTGGTTGAAATGTCAGAACTAAGAGGTGTATGCAGCTGTAATGATCAGAGCAAGCAGGTCAGGGATCTGAACAGCTGAGCAGAATGGAGAAACATTGAATCAACTAGGCAAGAGGTCAGATATCTAAGGAGGTACTTTTTCCCTATTAACTTGAAAACTTTTTTATGTATATTGATATTGTGCTGCCTACTTTTATGTCAGCTTGACACAAGCTAGAGTTATCTGAGAGGAGAACATCAATCAATAAAATGCCTTCATAAGATCTGGCTGTACACAAGCCTGTAAGGTGTTTTCTTAATTAGTGATTAATAGGAGAGGGCCCAGCCCATTGTGGGTGGTGCCATCCCTGGGCTAGCGGTCCTGGGTTCTATAAGAAAGCAGGCTGAGCAAACCAAGTAAGCAACACCCTTCCCTGGTCTCTGCATCAGCTCCTGCCTCCAGGTTCCTTTGCTGCTTAAGTTCCTGTCCTGACTTCCTTCAGTGATGAACAATGATTTGGGAACATAGGCCACATAAACCCTTTCTTCCCCAAGTTGCTTTGGTCATGGTGTTATATCACAGCAATGATAACCCTAACTAGGACAGGTATTTTGCCTGCACGTATGTCTGTGTACCATGTATGTGTCTGGTGCCATGACAGGGCCATGTGAGGGCACTGAATCCTCTGGAAATAGAGTTACTGGTGGTTTTGAGCAGTCACATGGGAGCTGGGACTTGAACCTGGGTCCTCTGGAAGACTAGCTATGGCTCTTAACCACTAAGTGTCTCTTCAGCTCGTCTACCAAATTTTACTACAAAAGTGTTCAGGCATACAGAAAATCAGAGACTTGGATAACAGACTCAGTTCCCTAGTATCTGGAGTCTAAAATGAACATTTGCTATGTTTATTACAAAGCTCTCAATCTGCACATTCTTTCATCTGTGTTAGTCATGCCTTTTTATTTTCTGTATTTCTGATACTGAATGCCTGATGGGTGTAACTTTCTCAGTTCTAGTTGATTTAAAGATAATAAAAGGTAAACCTGAAAGCATAGCTTTCATATGAAAACTAACCAGTCCGAATCCTGAACTAGAGGTCACAGTATTCCAGGACCCAATGAAGTCATCCAAGTCATCAATAAACTCGCTTACTTGTCTTATGGTTTGACTAGGAAGTGTCCCTAAAATGTCCACATGTTGAAGGCTTGGTCTTCAGCTGGTGGTACTGTGACGAGGTAACTAGTTCATGAGCATGCTGACTTCAGCAGTGCGTTAATCCACAGAGCAGTTCATAGTGTATAAGATATTCGTAGGTAAAGTTTGGCTGGAGGAAGCTGTCTCTGCCCTATCTACCTCTTATCTTTCCACTTCAAGTGACCACGAGGCAATTCATTGCTTCTCCACATGCTATCCACCATGATGGTGTGTTTAAAGCAACACATTGAGTCCCATTTCCTACAGCTCCCTCATTCTAGCACAAGCCCTATAAATGCATCCTGTACTGACATAGCTGCACTTGGCTCTTCTGAGCTCCACCAGATTGTCCATCATTCCTGCTCACAGCATGCTAGGCTTTCTCTGTCAGCTTCTTTAAACTTTCTACTCCTACAACAACAATGTCCAATCTCCAGACAATTCTCTGGATTTGACTCCTCATCGCTTTGACAAATGACTGAGCAAACAACTTCAAGAGAGGGAAGAAGTATTTACTTTGGTGCATAGTTTACAACTTCCAGTCCCTGATTATTTAGCTGTGTTGCTTCTGTATCCATGTGTGTTTAAAGCACACCATCATGGTGGATAGCATGTGGAGAAACAATGTCTTGCTTACATTTTGGTAGAAAACATGACTTAAGACACTGTATGAGTGAGCTTAAAATTGATGGGTAAGTTAACAGGACAAGAGATTTCAAAGCAGTCCAGCATTCAGGGTATCACACATTTTTACCCAGCTTTATAGTGAGAAATGGAAGAAAAACTACATAAAAAAGACTGAAATTTGTGGTTTATTTAGAATAATCTGTGTGAAGTTGGAGCTAAGGAAGGTATGGTATGCGAGAGAAAACACTTGGCTTCAGTTAAACAGAAGCCGAGCACTTAACCCCAGAATAGGAAACGTGGCTAAGAACATCTTAGGAATCTGCAGATAGTGTTGAGAAGAAAGTATCTTGAGGAACCCCATTCTGTAAGCATTGGAGCGCTTCTGATGTGCCAGAAACTCAAGAGTCTGTCTCCTTCACCCGTTGGCATCAGATCTTGGTGTCATTCACATGGTACTGATTTTGTGAGCATGCAGAATACAAGAGTTATGGGGTCACACAGGCTTCCACCCAGATTTCAAAGGAAAACCCCAAGGACAGGTAATTTGCATAGCGGATCAGGAAGTCCTACAGTCTGAACCTGGGAGGGTGTGTGAAGCTGTGAAAGTGGAAACACAATGCAGTTAGGTATGCCAGGAATGTGGAGTGTCTATTGAAGCATCTGAAGGCCATATGGGCAGAAATAGGCAGAGCCAAGAGGGTCAGGCTACTCAAGACATTTGGGGCTCAAAGGATGCCAGCAACACTCAGATGCCACACATAGAGCTGTAGGACTTAAAGTTTATGCTGCTTGGTTTTGATCTTCTTTGGGTCCATTTTTCTTGCCATTCTATAGCCTCTTCTTTTGGAATGGGACTGTTTACTCTGTATCTATATGTCAGAAGAATAAAAATTATTTTTTACTTTTTAAAAGATTTATTTTTAATTTTTTGTTTTATTTTATGTGTATGGGTGTATTGTTGGCATGAGTGTCTGATGGCAGAGGAGGCCAGAAGAGGGTATCAGATGCTCTGGAACAGGAGTCCCAGATGACCATGATCATGTGGGTGCTGGAAATCAAACCTGAGTCCTCTGGAAGAGCAGCTTCTACTCTTAACTATTGGGCTCTCTCTCCAGCCTCAGATTTATTTATTTTTATTTTATGTGTAAGTTTTGTCTGCATGCATGCATGTATATGCACCACATGAATGCAGGTCCCTTGGAGACAGGAAGAGCACATCATATCCCCGATAGCTGGAGTCACAGAACATTTTGTGCTGCCAAATGAGTGATGGGAAGTGAACGTATGTCCTCTGGAGCAAGTGCTCTTAACTGCTAAGTGGTCTCTCCAGCCCCCAGCCCCCTCTACTTTTTACTTTACTTTATTTTCATTTTAAACAATACCTTTAGATAGGAGTTTACCTTGAGTCTCAGGTTAAAATTTGAACTTAGAATTTTGAAAAATGACCATTGGGGGATGGGTTGAATACATTTGAAGTACAAAATGGACATGGGTGTTAGGGACCAAGGGAGGAATTCTGTGATTTTTAAATATGAGGTGTTCTCTCAAAAGACTCATATTTTGAGGGTTTGGTCCCTTGGTCCCATTCGTTGGTAACGGGCACACATTGGTAATCCTAAGACAGACCAAGTGAAAGCTAAGGGGACAGTAAAACGATGATACGCACATTCAGAAGTTTAGCGCTCAGCATCTTACACTGTGGATCGCAAACCCACATGGACTGCATGAACTGAGTTGAGGTTGCAGAAACTTCAACGGTGAAAAGTTTCTGAACACACAAGACACAAAAATTAATTCAAAATCACCTCTGTGCTGGGTATGAGAGTGTACACCTGTAATTCCATCAACTGGGAGGTGGAGGGAGAAGGATCGGAACTGCAATGTTATCCTTGCTGATATAGAAGTTTGAGGTCAACCTGGGCTACATGAGACCCTGACTCAATAAAAGAAGGAGGAGGAGAAAGATAAAAAGGAGGAGGAGGAGGAGGAGAAGGAAGAGGAGGAAGAAGAAGAGGAGGAAAAATACACAAACGAGTAGTGAATGGCAGATGTATCTGGTAGTACTCCCCCAAGGCTTACCTCGACTGCAGCCATGGCTCTGAACATACGATCTGGATGTTTGACAGCACTGCACATGCCAACATCAGCTACATGACATAGCTTGGTTAAGAGCAGAGACTGTTGTATGCTATTGACTACAATGTTTTATTGTGTATACAGATGTTTTCTGTTCTTGTAGAACATTGTGGATTAATTATAAAACACAAAAACTTTTAATATTTTCTAGCTGTTCCTCTTTAGCTTGTAGAAAGTTAGCATGTATTCAGCTGGCATTGTGTCAAAATGTTTGATTTTTGAAAATCTGTACTTGAGTTGTTGACTTGAGTTTTATAAAAAATTATGAAGTGAACTTTATCTTGGGATTAGGACAGAATTTCCAGTAATCTCTACAGTGGCCTTAAACATATTGCTACTACTGTAATACATATTTATGTAAGGTAGCATTCAGTACTGAATTCAAATATCAAAATATTGATCAACCCTGAAAAACATTGAAGATGCTCTAACTCCTGCAGTATTAACTATTAAGTCAAAATTTAGTTCTTTGTGAAAAAAGAAACAGGTATACCCACATGGTTAGTATGCAAATTTTCTTTTATCTTTAACAAATGGTAAAATTATATGTATACCAGGGAATTATTTTAAGATAAATTTATTTGTGATTTAGTTCGGTAAATGTTTACGTTACACACCTGTTTTATATATTAATATCTCTGTGGTTGTGTATAAAAGGTTGAGCAAAAAGAGATTGTGAGTGGAATAACCTCATATTAAGAAGTCTTGTTCTAGATCCGAGGGAGTAAAGAGTCAAGCAGCGTGGGATATTTCTAAGAGGCATAAGAGAAGACAGACAAGGGACGGAAGATGACTTGAAAGGACGAATGAAAGGAGAAAGAAAGGCAGAGAGAGGGCGGGGGAGGGGAGATCATTGGTACACAGGGAAAGCTGGAAAACTGTCCATCAGAATCTCCTTAGGATAGAGGAAAACTCAGGGTTGCCTGTGGAAAGGTGCTTCCCGGGGTGTGTTTGTGTAGAATGGGAAGGCGGTTTCCACCGGTTACAGCCTAACAAGCTTCATTCCGCACCCCAGCGATTTGTGGAATGAAAGAGGATTATTAATGCAAACTCATGGGTTCCTTTTGCTTTTTTTTTAGATTCCAGGAGAGGGTGTGTAGCAGTGTGAGTAACTACCTATTAGAATCCTTGAAAGGGGCCAGGGTGTCAAGCAGGACCCGAGAGACAGGTTGAGACAGAACAAATCCTTTAAAGTTCACTGGCCAACCTAGTCTTCTGTTGGGACAAGGAGCGGTGGGGCCCGAGGGGTCATTACCTTGTGCCTAGCATTCATATTCATGTCCTGTGCCTGATTCTTCCTCCAGAGAGTGTTTCCATGAAACACTGGAATTTATGTAGACAGTCTTAATGGAACTCCTCAGTGACTTTGTACATGTGGAAAGCAGCCAGATCTCGTGGGTGGATCATTAAACTAGAATTCTTTTCTCAGCATGGCAGTACCTTAAAGTGTGACCTTGACTTCAGGCAGGCCTTCCACCTGTCGAGAGAAATGACCCCAGGGATATTGGCCTGCTGCCTCCATTAAAGGCCGGTTCTTCAAAACCATGCAGGGATAATCAATCCCTTCTGGTTTCTTCATGCTGAAGGGGACTGTTAGGAGGATTATAAAGATAATATCTACAGAGGACTTTGAGCTCATTTAATAAAACTGTATTTATATGACCTGGGGAGCTCTGGTAGACAGACTTTATGTATCAATCTTTGTATCTCTACTTGGATGTTTTTCAAATCATGGCTTGTGTCTAGAGGTGCACATAGGCATGGATTCAGAGACCCTAAAATATTTAACTCAGTGCCGTCCTTCAACACCTCTGGAGACATGGGGGAGTTTTCACCATAGTGCAAGACCTTGAGCTGTGTTTGAGTTTATGTGAACCATGTATAGGAGCCCTCCAAGGCCAGAAAAGGGTGTAAAGCTAATTTGAATGACTGACATGATTCATCTTTCGGTGGAATGACGGTCAGCCAATGTGAGTTTGAGGGGTATTTCTTGCTACCCCAAAGTACTGTCATTTATGTGAAGGGCTCTACATTTCATGATGTATTGTAAGATGTAATTTGGGTTCTAACATTTTGTTCTTGACACCAGTATTTAACCAAGACAATGTCATCAAAATGGTATAAATATGATAATCACATCTACATTTCTTGGAAACATTTTTTTTTTTTTAAAGAAAATGCGATTAAAGCACTATGGTGAGAGTGTGCACGGATGTAGAAAATGTGATCAGATCTCCACAATGGGGATGTTCATGGATGCTGAAGGAGGACAAAAATCACCACTGCATTTCTTATACATTATATAAGAGGGATTTCTAATTGAGGAAAGGATAAAAATGGTTGGATATTGCAAAGTTCAGTATGAACTCAGTAGCGCTTTCAGTAGAGGTGACAGTGAACAAAGCTGCGGAAGAAAAAAGAACCAAGTATCAGGAAGCCATAAAAATAATGATCAGAGTCAGACAATAACAGATCAAGAAACTGGAATCTGATGAAAAAAACCTACAGGGAGCTAGAAAAGAGGCATTTGAAACAGGAAGTGATGTGGGAAGAGAAGATAATTTTAGGCTGCTTACAGGAGGTAGCAGCTGTGGGTGTGAAGAGAACAGATTAATTTTAAATGTGTCCCAGAAGTAAGATTTTTTTAGAGTGTGGGAGCAGTGATGAGGGGAACCCAGTCGAGCGCTGTTCCATGCAGGAGTCCAACCGGACTATTGTCTCTGTTGTTGGACACTGGGCACACAGAAGCTTTGATTAACTAGGTTATTCAAGACACCAGGGCGAGGAACAATATGCTAACGGTGACTCTATAGATAGAGTGGGGGTGGCTTGGCAGCTCTATTTAGATATCTGCACGTCTACCATAAGGGAGAAAAAGATAACACCTGCCTGTACCTGTTTAGGAGAAAGTAACAGACCAAGGCAAGAATAAATGTTGCTCGATAGTCATGCATGCCTGGTAACAAAATAGGCTATGGTAAAGCCATACCCTGCACACATCTGAGTGGACAGTGGTCAACAACTGGGCTTACTTGACACTCTTGTACAATTCCTCCCCAATTAGAGGGGTGTGTGACTTGTTGATATGGACCTGAGTCTTTGCACATGTGATGTTATATTCTCTATCTCTGATTTGAAGGCTACTTACCAGTTAACACCACCTTCCAAGAAGGAAAATAACCAGATATACTTATTGTGACCTCCCATTTGTCACAATAAATTGTCTGGTATGTTCAACATCATCTAAGAGCTTTGATTTTTCTTAACTTGTTATTTATTTTGTGACCTTTAGCAAGAGCCTCTGAAGGTCTTTCTTCTTGTTAATTATTCTGTGACATAAGTTAAGGTCCAAAGGACCAGAGAGATGGCTCAGTGGTTAAGAGCACTTACTGCTTTTGCAGAGGACGCAAGTTTGGTTCTTAGTATCCACATTGGACAGTTCAAAACTGCCTGTAACTCATTCCATGGGATCTGACACCATTTGCTGGACTTGGTGGGCCCCAACCCTGACATATGCACCCCTTACATATTCCTAATTAAAAGTAAGTTAATGTCTAAGTGGAAATTAATGAGTATTCAAACTGAGGAGCATGAGAAGAGTTTGACAGCAGATCTAGAAAACAAATAGTTACCAGTAGTGAACAGCATAGTCACATCTCTTAGATAAAGAGATCTCTTAGATTATAAAATTATACATATAAATTTAGGTACAAAAGACTGTGAAGTGGCTCAACATGTAAAGGTGCTTGCTGCTGGGCCTGAGAACCCAAGATCCATCTCCAGAACCCACGAGGTAGAAGGAGAGAACCAATCCTTACAAGTTGCTCTCTGACCTCCATAGACATACTAGGACATGCACAGCCCAACACTCTCATGAACACACAAAAGAGTGAGGATGGTATCCATTAAGGATAAGAAATAGATTCCTAATGAGTTGCAGAGCCTTAGAATCCATGCTAACATCTTCTTAGGCATCTCATAGAAATACTTGCACTGGTGTTTACCCTGACTTCCCTGACCACTTAGAACAGGAGGACCACTGGGGAGGCATCACTGTCTCCCAGGCTTGAAGATCAAGGAAATTTGGACCAGATGCTGGTTAAGGTGGTATATGGAGAAAACTATCTGAAAGGAGAGCTCGCAGCCAACACCAGAGAGGCAGCAGAAGATCTCTTCTGCTGGTTTTCACAGTGGCTGAAGTCAACCAGCCAGCTGGCATCCATCTATTTCATTTATTTTTCTGGGGCACAAGGCGGCACTGAGGAAAATGTGTCTGTAGGGAGCAATGAAAGAAATCCCCAGAGCAGAGTCCTCCCTGAGGCACCATTTGCGTTTGGGTAATACCAGGATTAGAAACATGATTTACAACAGCTCTGTGACTTGACCCTCTACTGGCCAGCCTGGGGTCCTGTTGTCTAGGATCACTACCTTCCTTAGGACTTTCCTTGCAGCTTAGTACTTAGTTGTTCTGTTCCCCAGTCAATGGCCTGTTCAGGGAGCAGACACAGTGACTTTATGGTGAACCTGCTGAAGTGTTTTCTTCTGGTTTCCTTACTGGGAGCCAGCGAAGCAGACTGAAGGCAGCTAAGAACACTCTCTATGAAGCAGTCACAGTGTTGAAGTAGAGCTTCAAGCCAGTTCCTTGTTCTGTGAGCATCCATGGAGCTGGAGAATGTTTTAAAAGGACAGAGTAAGATGGCTGCATTCTGGGAAAGCATTTCTGGTAAGCTGCCCAAAGGCACATCCGAAGAAAGGCTCTGATTTCCAAAGTTCTGATAACACTTTGAATCTGTTTCTTAGCCTTAATAAATATTCTTTTTGAACCTAACTTTATACTTATAATTTCATCATCTTTCCCAAAACGATCAACTTAACAAATCCCTGAAACAAAACAAACTTCGCTAGGTCTACATAGAATATTACTTATATTCAAATTATGTCAGGAGTCAGTGTAAAGTACAAGAGATGTGAGGAATAAACAGAAGTGTGTGTGTGTGTGTGTGTGTGTGTGTGTGTGTGTGTGAGAGAGAGAGAGAGAGAGAGAGAGCGCGTCTGTGTGCACATGGTAACAAGAATGGCAGCCAGTTAGCAGCAGTCCATGTGCACAAACCCAGCCCTCGGCATGGCAGCACTCTGTCTAGTGCTTCACTTTCTCCCACATTTGTGATCCTTGGACAGACACGTAATTATGGGCACAGCCACTTTAACCACCTCAGACCTTGACTCTAACCACCTTTGCTCCACTCCTTGAACCCTTGTGTTACTAGAAACAGCCACCCTGAACCAGATTACTGTCAGCTTCATGGAGAACAATTTTGAACATTGTCTTGGTAACCTTCCACTCGCCGCTGCCAGCTCTGTTGAACTGTGACTATTAAGGACATCTTTGAAATGTTGCCAGTGAACTCTGGCTCCAATAGGAGCATCTGTTTGAAGATTCTACTTGATAACTATCTTCTGAGTAGTAGATTGCTTCTGCCTTTCTTCGGCACTTAATCTAAGAATTGGGGCCCATTGCAGTAGGTGTTAGTATTGAGACAATACATCTCTTCTTTCAAATTTCCTTTCTCTTTATGCTTTCATGTCGGCAACCGTTCTCTGGAGCTTTCCTCTGCTGGTTGTTCCCCCGTTCATTTGTTCCTTGGGAGCTCTGGGGCACAAAGCCTCCCTGCTTTGCCCTTACCTTCCATTACTTCTTAGAGCAGCTGTAGCACGAATCTCATGCCATGCACCTGATATACCATTCCCCTTGTACCCCATTATGACAGCCTCACAACCCTATTAAGTATAGTCAAGCCTTGCGTTGAAGATACGTCACTGCTCTGTTGACGACTCACTTGCTCATGTCTACTTTTGGCCATTGCCATCCTATTTTATCTAAAGTTGCAGAATGCATCTACGACGATGATCTGTTCAGCTTACTCTATGTCAGTCCCTCAGGACTTGACCTCACTCAGTTATGGCAACCATATAGAGTGGTTATATTTATCTCTATTTAATGGGGAAATTAACCCTTAGAGATGCAACATTGTCCAAGGTTAAACACTTGGTGTCTCTATAGCATTTGAACCCCAGTGCACTTCAACTTGCAACACTTCCAACTTCAAGCATGGACCGTTGGTAATTGGCTGTCTGTTTAGATACAGCCTCCTAGATCCCACCCCCTGTCATCTTAACCCATAAAAAGCAATTGGTTACTCAGAGATCTCATGAAGGAATACTAGGCAAAGAGACTAATGACTACTAAGGAACACAGACAAGGATGAGACAAGACCAGGGATGTTGGAGAATAGTAAGATCAGAGAGACGGGGATCTACAGGATCTGAGTTTCTCTGCCATGTCAGAAGCTTGTGGATTCTTACCATTAGAATGTGAGCAGGAAGGGCTTATGGGTCACTTTTGTCAGAAGTACCAAAAGGGAAGATGGACCTGCTTCATTTACCAGACTTAGTTGAGATGAGTGGATATACTCAGTTTCAGTTTCTCTCTCAAGCAAGATTCTGTCTACTAACTTCATCTGCTCTGAACTTTACCTCCCATGGTGACTCAGGTCAAAGCGAGGAATGAAGACTTAAGAATGCAATGTCCTGTAAAATAGGTAAGGCATGCAGGAAAGAGGAAGTGATATACGTAAGACTGGGTGTAAAACAATATAAAGATAGCGCTTCTTTTTCAGTTAACCAGAATTATTTACTAGGGCTCTATTTTAAGACCTACACATAGGCTAGGAAGGCTAGGAAGGCAGCTCAGATGGCAAAGTGCCTGCTATGTAAGCCCAGGGATATGAGTTTGATCCCTGCCACCCATGTGAAAGGCTGAGTGTGGTGGCGCGTGGGGAGGCAGAGCCAGGCAGATCCCTGAGTTCACTGGCTAGCCAAACTAACCTCTTTGGAGAGTCCCTGGGCGGTGAGACACCCTGTCTCAAACGAAACCAACCAACCAACCAAACAACAGAAAGCACAGCTCCTGAGAAACAACAGCAGAGGTTGACCTGTGACCTCCACAAAGGTACACATGCAGCCATGAGCAGACGTGTAGACACACGACTCCTTTCTGCCTGTCTCTCTGTCTGTCTGTCTCTCTGTCTTTGTCTCTGTCTCTCTTTCTCTGTCTCCCCATGTCTCTCTGTTTCTGTCTCTCTCTGTCTCTCTGTCTGTCTCTCTTTCTCTCTCTGTCTCCTTCTCCCCCCTCTCAGACATACATGTTACTGTCTTAGGAGTTCTTAGGAGTATCATTAAATATGGCCTCTATTCTATGGGGTCTTTCAGTCTAGTCAAGAGACCTAGTGCAAATAGAACAATGAAGCAGGATGCTATCTGATAGGATTCAGCCATACACTAATTACTGGGGAGTCTGGACATGAGGCAGATCCAAGAGCCTTGAACTTGGTCAAATAATCTCTGGATGCTATGGTAGGATTTAATGGAGCAACAGAGATGTAAGAGCAAAGTGCCCTGGATGCATGGGAGGACCAGTTAGTCCTGCTGGAGTACATGGTGTATGCACGCAGGCACACTGACAAGGCAGCCTCACAGAGGAGATCAGGCAGCATGTGGAACAAGGGCATTCCCTCGTGTAAAGAAGGGGACGAGTGACGATAAGAAAGACGGAAATCAGCATATAAGAAGTTATTACACTAAATTTCAAAATTCTGTCCTTAGAATGTTCTTTCTTGAATAACTCAGATGTGCCATCGTACTGTAGTGACTTAGTGACGTTAGTGACAGTCTCCTCTTTTGTTATATCATGCTGCAGATGAGCAGAGCCTGTCACAACGTTGTCTTTGGCATTTAACATGGTTTATACTTGGCCTTCTTGGTTTTAGTGTATTTTAAATCCGTGACTTGATATGTACCATTTATTAAGTAATATTTTATAAATTAAAAGTTGGAAGGAAGGATGGCAGATTACCCACACCAGCTCAGATAAAAATCACTTGTGTCCTCCACTAGATGGCGTTGGAAGAGCATGGCACACTCCCCAGTTCTCCCCGAGGCTGAGTAAGATGCTTGCGTTGAGGAGACTGTACAACTGTCGCCCACGCGTCCTGTCTCTGCATGACACTTGCTCCTTATTGAGGGTTGGTTTTGAAGAACTAGTAAGTGCATGCACTTACAGTTCATAGCAAGAGAAAATGATGAGCATTTCCTAAAGCATTTAAAGCAGATCAAATTAGTGTTTAAATCAACCCTTTCACACACTAATTATTCTAGAGTAAGACTCTTCATGGAGTTCCCAGGCTGCTCACCATTGGTGCTAGCCCTAATGATAGTTCCCTCATAGATTGTTGACTTGATAAAGAACATGAGTCAGTAATGTCGTGCTATTGGTCCTGGAAGAGAAGGTGATATCCTCCATTCTTATAGACTTCACTGAGCCAGAGGGGAATCCACCACGTATTAATTAAATGCAAGAAAGATCTGTTATCTGACCTGTGTTAATCAGTCCACACTACTGTATGAATATGAAGTGTTATTCAAAGGAAGAGAGAGAGAGAGAGAGAGAGAGAGAGAGAGAGAGAGAGAGAGGGAGGGAGAGAGAGAGAGAGAAAGGGAGAAAGAAAAAAAAGAAGACTCTCTCCTCATCGTATTATTCCCTAACACTTGACCATTAACAGGGCCCATCTAATTCCTTTATTAATTATTCAGTACATTGAGTCCTAATTGTTTTCCTCTTTGCCTGAGCCTCACCCAAGCCATCTCACAGCTCTATTTTAAGAATGTTGATGGAGTGTGATTTTGATAACCCACCATACAAGACTGACAGGGATCAGAAAAGCACCCAAAAGCGTGGTTCATCTCTCCTGCGCACTTCTGGACTGGACCACCCCCAGATTTCTCCTGTTGAGTTCCCAGGCTGCAGCAGATGGACATGTAGTGTTTGGAATGATGGCTTGGTCATGAATATGGCAAGTAAATATATCCTCTAATTAAACTCCCACCTATATTAGGTACTGTAAAGGTGCTAAGTCCATTTTTGACAATTTCTCTCTCTCTCTCTCTCTCTCTCTCTCTCTCTCTCTCTCTCTCTCTCTCTGTGTGTGTGTGTGTGTGTGTGTGTGTCTCCACGCGAGTGTGCGCACATATGCACATGCTCATGCAATTCTCCTTGCTGGGCCTGGGCTGGCTTCAACAGTCAAACCTTACTAATACTGAGGCAGCAAGTGAGAAACATGGAAGAGTTGAACTTTCAATAATGGTCTTCTACTGGATAAAGAGCATCTCAAGCCACTGCAGTCTGCAACTGTCATCATGATTTGAGAGGACAGAAAACTATTCATTCCTTAACATTTCTCTCAAAAATGTTTTGCTTAAGAGCCAGTGAGATGGCCCATGGATAAAGGTGCTTGCTCTATTGCAAGCCCACTGATCTAAGTCTGAAGACTGAAACCCGTGTGAAATGCAGGTGGAAGAAACTAGCTCCACAAACTTACTTGTCTTCTCTTCTTTACACGTGTGCCATGATGGGCATTTGGACACACAAAACACCAACACCACCAACAATAAAATAAAAATTAAAAACATTTTCTACTCAAAGGTTGAGCACTTGTCGAAAATCTCATAACAAGGAAGACAACAAAGCTAGAAAAAAATCTCGAACTCTTCAAAGTTTAGGATGTTCCTTATTTACAAGCAGGTTCAAGATGCTTTTAAAAGCAGTTAAGAATTTTTCATAAAACTATATTAAATGATAACTACTGGAATTTTTACACTTGTAATACCAGGAACATCCAGCAGGCTGTACCCCTGAATCAGTTTCTTAATCGAAACTCTAAGCAGTTAAACTTTTCAAGCCACTAAATTTTTCAAATCTTTCATTTGTTGCTTTTACATTGTTTAAACAATAAACTTCCAAACATGTACAACAGAAAGCCAAAAGAAATATTGTGTGTGTTATTTTTTTATGAATAAGTTATAATTTTAATAAGGCAGACAAGATTAAATGTTTTTCTTTATATTCTAACTATAGGTTTTGATGAGATTTTATAGATATAAAAATAATAAGAAATGATTATAATATTCTAAAAATAATCTTTTTGATAAATTAGTTTTAGGTCCTTAACATTTACCTTTTCTTTCTTTTTAAAAACATTTTATTTTATGTGTATAGGTGTTTTGCCTGCATGTATGTCTGCACCATGTATGTGCAATGCGTTCAGTGGCCAGAAGAGGGTGTTACGTCACCAGAACTAGGTTACGAGGTCTTGTGAATAGCCTTGTGGATGCCCGGAATGGAACCTGGGTCCTCTGGAAAAGAAGCCAGTGTTCTCAACCCCCGATCCTTCTTTTCAGCCCCTTGTTTTTTCCTTTTACTCTTTACTTTTTGGCTTTTTGAGGCATAGCCTCATTATGTAGCTCTGTCTGCCTTGAACTTGTTATGCTGCCCAGGCTGGTCTCAAGAGCATGGTCATTTTCCTATATTCGCCTCCCAATAGCTGGGATTTCAGGCTTGGGCTACAATACCCAGTTAGTTCTTTATTTACTTTCAGATTAGAATATTATTCCTTTAAAATTGTGGAAGTTATTGAATTCTATACAGGGAAGGACAGATGGAGAAATGTGATCTGGTTTATTTACAATGTTTTAAGATATAAGCCAGGTACAGTTACATTAGAATAAATGAAGTTTGGTCCCCAGCCAGCATCATCCACATCACCAGGAGTTTTGCTAGGTAAATTCTGAGGCCCCTTCTGGACTAGACCAACCAAAGTAGAAACTCTTGAGAACTGAGTATGGCAGCCAATTTTAAGAAATTCTCAGGATGATTTGGGTACACCTTAGAGTTTGAGGCCACTGAGAACCCTTCTTAACACAAATGTCTTATTTAGGACTGAACACTCAACTCCCCTCCCCCTTCCCCCTCCCTCCCCCTCCCCTCCCCCTTCCCCATCCCTCTTCCCCCTCTCTCTTCTCCCCTCTCCTCCCCTCCTTCTCTTTCCCTTTCCCTTTCCCTCTCCCTCCCCTCCGACTTCTCATTGTCTCTCCTCACTCCCATGGAGTCCACTTAGTATTGTCAGTGTTTGAGTAGATGGAGCGCCATCTACTGGACCATGGCAACCTCGCAGGGACACAGCATCTCTTAAAAAAATCAACTACCTTGCCCAGAAGCCGTTAACTGCCAACAACTCCGAAGCTACAACGAACACAAAACAATCCCAAATGAACGTGTGAGAGGGCCTTTTGTAGGGAGAAAGAAGATGACAGAGGTGCTAAAGAGATTAGATCAGAACGCACTTTAAAGTGCATTTTTTTTTTTTTTGAGGTTTTGTATGGCTTGATTTAGGTACATGGTGTCATACCCGCTGTCAGTTCATATATGTAATTGCCCTGTTGTGTTCTGAAAACACTATTTCACTATAGTTATTGCTGCTTCTGGCTCTTAGAATCTTTTTGCCCCGTCTTTCTTAATGATCCCCAGTCTTGGGAGAAGGGAATCCCATCACGTATTCGTAACACTTTGAACAGCTACACGTATCTATTCACTGCAGAAAAGTAGGAGAATGTCGGAAGAGAGGGTAGAAAGAATGTCAGAGCCAGAAGATAGGGTGTGAGACTCTGCCCTCTGGAAATGGACAGCCACTGAGGTCGTGCCTTTCCTACTGCTGAGGCTGCCTGCAGTGGGTTCACAGCGGACTGCATGCACCCTTCACCAGTCAATCATAGACTGAGGAGGCTGCCCAGAGAGTCTTACTTCTTCTTGTGAGCTGTTGGATTCTGATGGATTTTGGAGGAGGCTCAGCCATTGTTTTCAGTTGCGTGTGTACTCACTGAGGAGCTCACCAGTTTCTAGGGAATTGTTCCAAAGCCAAGAGCACGCAGACACCCCGTTATACTCCCCAAACAAACAACAAAACAAAACAAAAACATGACCCCAAATGAACGTGGGAAAGGGACTTGTAGGGAGAAAGAAGGTGACAGGGGTACTAGAGAGATTAGATCAAAATGCACTTTAAACATGCATGAAACTGTCAAAAAACAAATTCAACAAAAAGAATTTTAAGTACACATTTCCAATAGCATTCCAGAATAGGTCAGAGTATCCAATGTCTAGAAGGTTTCATTTTTAACAAACACCAGAGGCAGTCACTGGCACTTAGGATTTGAGGGGACTGGAAATGGTTTTTAACATCACTCTAACCAAAAACCAATCAATTTAATGCAAACAAGCCAGGGTGCCTGTAGAAAAAAATGAATGCCTTTACTTTTCACTAATGATCCTTTAAGACTTATTTTTTATTTTTTAAAAAATTTGTGTGGATGTGTGCCATGTATATGCAGGTGGCAGAGGAGGCCAGAAGAAGATGTTGGAGTCCCTGGAGCTGTAAGTAAAGGTATCTGTGAGCTGACATGGGTTCTGGAAACCCAACTCAGGTTCTGAAGACTCTTGGGTGTCATTTACCACCAGTCCATTTCTCTATTCCTTCAATTGTTTTTCAATCTGAAGCAAGGTCTTACTATGTAGACTCGAATGCCTTGTAACTCGCTATGTAGACCAGGCTGGCCCTGAACTCACAGAAATCCACCTGCCTCTGTCTTCTGAGTGCTATTATTAAAGGTGTCTTCCACCACATTGGCTCATTAATAATTTTAAAAATAATATTAGAGTGTCTTTAAACAGTGTATATCTAGCTTATTTATCAGACTGAACTCCAGTTCAAGGAATGACTTCCTCTTGTTTTAAAATAAATACAGACAATACACATGATCTTCCTAAAACATTATACGAACTGAAAGAACCAGATCCAAAGAGTACATACTGTATTATTCTATTAATATGAGACACCAACAACAGGCAAAACAGAGGTTGGAAGCACAACAGTGGAACCGGGTAAGCAGTAGAAAAGAGAGCCTTGTACACTGGCTGCTAAGGAAGTATGGGTTTTCTTTGGGATGATAAAAGTGTTACAGAATTAGACCAGGGTGATGCTTCATGCTGCTAGTTTATACTCTAATATCTGGAGAAAATGGTGATTTTAATGTTATGCATACACAATAAAAGAAGTAGGAACAGAAGAAAACTGTAGAAATTCTCCCATTGTGGATGAGGATTGACCATTCTAGGGTATAAAGACAATGTGCTGCAGAGACTTATGCTAAGACATACACCCATATTATTATGAGAAGTGACTCTAAGTTTGCAAAATGTCAAGTTACAAGTTAGCTATGTGCTTTGGCTTGCCAGTAAAACAAAACAAAACAAAAACAAACAAAGCCCACCACCCCTTATAATCTGGCAAGCCCAGTGTGCACAAATAACTGCAGACCACACATTCACCCGTCAGATCAGCTCTGGCCGGAGACAGCAGCATGCGACTCAGAGTGAGATGCTGACGTCTCTCTGCCCTGGGTCTCTCACCACTAAGCCCCACAGCAAATACAACTGTTTTATACTCTGTTAATTTAATTTTCTTCAGTGTCTATATGCACAGGTTCTTTATGTTCACTTTATTCCTTCAGAAAATGGAGAGGTATTTACAGTTGTAGCCTCAATTCCTGCTGCCTAGAAATCTGATTGTCTTTCTAAAAATCCCATCATCTCCATCAGATTGAGGTGAAAACTGGAGAAGGTTCTGAACGGCTTTGAAATGAGCCAAGATGGCGTGCTCCTTGCCCTCCGAAGGGCAGTGCTTTGTGTAGGCGCTTTTGTGAAATTCTGTCACCCACGCTATCCATTTCAATGCTCCCAGCATCCACATATCTGATGGGGGTGGGGAAGGAGCTGCCACTGTATTTATTCCGTTACCTCCTGTCTTGAAGCAAAATGCCAGTGCTTCATGCAGCCTGGAGTGGTGGAATCAGCTGGGAGAAGCCTTAATTTAGACAATTAAGTAATTTATGAAGATCAGAATTAAGGAAATGGAAGCATCATTTATAAAGAGGTGGCAATAGGTGTTTCCAAGCATTATTTTCAGAAGCACCCACGAACACAGTTTCTATGGTGGTTATTTCACTGCGCGGCTATGTATTGTGTGCATCCATAATGCAGGACCTTTGTGCTGCTTTGGGGACATGACACTAGCTGAAGACTTGGTATCATGCTAATGAAATTAATACAAAATTTAAACCTGCCAAATGAGGAAGATGTTTGCCCTATATTAGTGACGATCATTTTGATGTGAAATCTACTTTAATGAATACCTGACAAAAAACCTTTTAAAGGAATGATTATCTTTGACATGAATATATTCAGTTACTGTGTGTACAAAGAAATCTTAACTAGCTGGTAAAACTGGCACAATATTACTGTGCGTGTGCAAAACACCACATAAAGGAAGTGTAAAGGCGGCCTGAAGAGTTAATAGCTAATTCTGTTATCTGGGCTGGCGCTTCAGTGACGACTCATTCTAAGAAAGACTTATTTGGATGGCATTGTTGATGCAATTTGTACATATGAATTATACAAAGGGTCTTATTAATTCTGTGCATAAAATTATAGAAATTACCTGAACAGGAAAGCTTTATGCTTGTGTTCTGCTTTTAGATGAAAGGCAAGGCAATTATAATTTAAGACCCAGTGGCTACATTTTATATCTCAAGCATAAAATAAGGGAAAGGGGGAAAATACTTGCATGTGAATGTAATAAGCCTAAAAAGAGGGGGGAGGGGCTTTGCTCATAGGCCTGGCGTCTTTTGTCTTCAGATGGCTTGTTAAAGCAGCAGCAAATACCTCTTCGACTATTTAGGGGTCTAGTGTTCAGAGAAGAGGAATGGAAAGTACAAATGGTTATAAAATATAGGTCATAATGACAGGTTAATTATGTATTATTAGCCAAAAAAAAAAAAAAAAAAAAGGCTGGATTGTGACTTTGTGGCTCTCTACAATGAAGCAAGAGGTAACTAAGTGGGAATGTACTCACGGTCTCTGACCCCACCGAGTGCAGCTTAAGCTGGCCACGTAAAAGGGCATTGTATGCAGCGTGGCTACAAGTAAAAAAGGGAAGTAGGAAAGCTTCTTGTTAATTTTGCAGAGAGAAGTACAGAGCCCGCAGGTGGCAGGGATATGCACTGTGTGCTTCCGGTCATTGGTGCGAGGCTGTGGACGCCGTCTCTAATAACACAAGTCCGCTTTGTCTCTGACGGGCAGGGGCCATCTTTTTTGTTTAACGGGAGTTACTTGGCTTTGGTGCTGAGCCTCCCTGTTTCAAGAAGTGCCCTTTGGTCACTGGAGAAAACTACATGAGGAGGTGAACGTCCTTTGTGACATCTAGTGAACTGTAAAATGTGGCGGAAGAGAAGTGGTTGGGGTAGAGATGGAGGAATTGGGAAATGGATAAGAATGCTGGAGGGAATGAAAATAACCTAAAAAAAAAAAAAAAAAAAATCAAAGCAGCATTTTTCAGTTTTCATTGCAGTTGGAATCAAATTCAGTTTGTGCAATTGTTTGTGACTTCCTTCCTTTAAGAGAACATGTCAATGCCTGTGCTCCACTGACCTTGGGTAGGTCCCATCGGCTTGATTTGAGAATTGAAGGTGTTTCAGACTTTTGAAGATCGCAACACTTACAAGATAAAGCAGAGTCCTGGCTTCCTGCCAGTGTGTGAGGCACCCAACAGTTTATTCAGCGCTCTGGGCTCTGGCTTCCTCGTGTGGAGGGTGAAGCAGCTGCATAGGCTGAAGACTCTCTGGTTCCCAATTCTCTAGAAATACATGATTTTTTAAAATGTAGTTTTTTTTGAAGGAGTATGTGCTAAAATGTATTTTCCCATTTGAGATTTATAGAACCTGCCTTACAATAAAGGAAATGAATGAACCTCACTAGTTCTATTCTGTTTTCCTGCTCGATTGTTTAAAAAAACATGGCCACTCGTTTGTTTAAGCTGGCTCCCCAGGTTATAGACATTGTTGTAGAAGACTTTGTACATGAGTAACTAAGCACAAAGAGAACCTGTGCTCTGTCACTGTCAGAGACAGTGATGGTGAGAAGAAGACACGCTTCTACGCCCAAGATGCCTTTGGCCTGGAGGGGAAGGCAGAGTAGATCTGAAAGCTAGAACCCAAGCTCCCCGAGTCTCTAAAGGACACCAGCCTTTCATCAACACTCCCTAAACAATAGCATCAGCCTCAGGGAAGCACCATGAAAAATCTATTCTGTTACCATATTTCTTTCACAAATAATTTATGTACCCCCAAACAGTCACCTGCATTGTACTTGAGCTACCCCTAAACCTATAGCTAAGTGTTTAGTGTTACAATATGGTCTTGGTCATGCTCTAGAGCATTAAGGTTCTGTGCACACATGTAGTGTGAAGCAGAAAAGAGTGGCAGCAATGTAGCAGCATGGAAAGGCATTTAGCAGATGACAAGACATACCTGGTGAGGCCTGAACTGCAGCCTCTAAGATGAGAATGACCAGGCCATCCACTGCTCATTACAAAGCTGCCAGAGACACCTTGGATGCTCTTGCTTTCCTTTTGGTATTAAGTGTAAGTAGATATTTATATACACACCCACTTAACGACTATTGACCACTGACTGTGTTGGAGGCTGTTTCACATGGCAGGCCTGTTCTGACAACACAGTGACATTCAACTAAAGCAAGGCGAAGAAAACTTCTCCCTCTGTTCATTTCCAGGTTCAATTCATCTCCCACATTCAATATGTCACTTTCAACTAGCAGGCATCATTCAGTCTCAGAGCACAGACAAGGCTATAGTTACAGTTTAAAGAACATATTTCAAAATTTGAGTAATTCAGTTAAAACACACACACATATACACACATACATACATGCACACACATACACATGTACACATAGGCATGCATGCTTGTACACGCACATACAAACACATTCATGCACACACATACACATCTGCACATACCTGCATATAATACATATATGCACATACATGCACACACATAAACATGTGCATTTGTACACACAGGCAGGTATGCATGCATGCATACATATACATGCATATACACACACACACACACACACACACACACACACACACACACAGAATGAGAATCTGGGCTACTAAAAGTGAAGCCAGCATAAAGTTGTCCCAAGACCATTCCAGATCTACTGAGATAATGTCATAGTTACAGTTTTACTGCTGTGAACAGACACCATGACCAAGTCAACTTTCATAAGGACATTCAATTGGGGCTGGCTTACAAGTTCAAAGATTCAGTCCATTATCATCAAGGCAGGAACATGTCGGCATCCAGGCAGACATGGTGCAGGAAGAGCTGAGAGATCTTTATATGTATCTGAAGGCTGCTAGCAGAATATTAGCTTCCAGGCAGCTAGGATGAGGGTTTTAAAGCCTACACCCACAGTGAAACAACTACTCCAATAAGGCCACACCTTCGAGTAGTGCCACTTGGTGGGCCAAGCATATACAAACCATCACTTTACACTCCCTGGCCCCCATAGGATTATTCAAACATATGAGTCTATAGGGGCCATACCTAAACATAGCATAATGCAAAATACATTTAGTCCAACTTCAAAGGTTCCCATAGTCTATAGCAATCTCAACAATGTTAAAAGTCCAAAGTTCAAAGTCTCTTCTGAGATTTATCCAATCACTTAACTGTAATCCCCAAAGCAAGACAGGAAACCATCTGGGCAAACTCCAAATGCTACATCTCCATGTCTGATTTCAAGGTGGTCTTCAGATCTCCAACTCCTTTTTGTCTTTGTTGACTGCAACAAACTTCTTTCTCCTGGGCTGGTTCTACTCCCTGTTAACAGCTTTCCTCAGCAGATATCCCACAGCTATGGCATCTCAAAAATCTTGGGGTCTCCAAGGCAACTTTAATGTTACATCTTCTTGTTTAAAGATCTGGGATCCACACATGATCTTCTGGGCTCCTCTAAAGGGTTGGTGTTATTTCTCCAGCTCTGGCCTCTGTAGCACTCTAAGATCAGGTTGATTCACTCCACTGCTGCTGCTGTTCTTGGTGATCATCACATGGTACTGGCATCTCCAAAATACTGGGGTCTTCTGCTGCAACTAGGCTTCACTAATAGCCTCTTATAGGCTCTCTTCATGGTGTCAAGATTCAACTCCTTTGCATGACTCCTTCAGTCCTGGGCCATCAACTCAACTGAGGCTGCACCTTCACCAATGGCCTTCCATGACCTCTCACAGTGCCAAGCCTCAGCTGCTCTTCATGACCCCTTCATGCCTTCAAAATCAGTACTAGCTGGGCGACTCTTACACATTATCAAATATAGCTGCAGCATGAGGTACAACCTTGGCTATCTCTGGAACACAGCTTCTTTATGCTCTCATAAAACACTTCCCAGAAGACTTTACCTCAGTGATGCTGGTCACCACTAATTCCTTAGCTCCAGCTAACCAGCATCAATTGTCCCAGTAGTCTCCTTCTCTTGACTATAAAGTCAGAGACACATGGCCCAAACTGCCAAGGTCTGCTGCTTGCAGGAGCTGGAACATGCCTCCTTGTTCTATTACATTAGCACTAGCTTCCTCCTTTCCAACTCCTTCACTGCCTAAGCTTGGCTGTCCTGGATCTAGCTCTGTAGATTGACCTTAAACTCAGATATCTGCATGCCTGTCTCCTGGGATTAAACTGTGTACCCCCAAACCTGGATCCTAAACTAAACTGGGTAGGATCTTGCCCCAAAGTTCCACTCCCTTAATTCAATTTAATATCCTTGAACACAGGATTCAGCTCCATTTCATTTCCAGGTGAGCCATATATTTTTATTTTCTTAGCTTGCTATGCTTGTTTAAATTGCTCTTCATGAGACTTAACCAGAAAACAAAGTTTATGATAGATGTTTCTGAGACTTCTTTTGTCAGTACAATTAATCTGAGTCTCTTCATCTTAGCCTCAGGCAGACTCTTAGACAAGGGCAAAAAATAGCCACATTCTTCACCATAATACCACAAAAACAGTCTCTAGACCACATATTGAAATTCTCTACTGAAACCTCTTGGGCCAGGTCCACACAATTCAAATCACTCTCAGTAACAAAGTTTTCCATATTCCTACTAGGATAGCCCATTAAGGTTCATTTAAAGCATTCCACTGCTTTCCAAATCCAAAGTCCCACAATCTACATTCTTCCAAATAAAAGTATGGTCAGGCCTAACACAGCAACACCCCACTCCTGGTACCAACTTCTGTCTTAGTTAGGGTTTTACTGCTATGAACAGACACCATGACCAAGGCAACTTTCATAAGGACAACATTTAATTCGGGCTGGCTTATAGGTTCAGAGGTTCAGTCTGTCATCATCAAGGTGGGAGCAGGGCAGTATCTAAGCAGGCATGGTACAGGAAGAGCTGAGGGTTCTTCATATTCATCTGAAGGCTGCTAGCAGAGTACTGGCTTCCAGGCAACTAGGAGAAGGCTCTTAAAGCCTATACTCATAGTAACATACCTACTCCAACAGGGTCACACCTTCTAGTAGTGCCACATGCTGGGCCAAGCATATACAAATCATTACAGATAGTAAAACAAGAAACAAAACAAAACAAACCCACAAAAACCAAAATAAACCAAAGAAACAAACAAAACAACAACAACAACAACAATCACGATAAGAGGAAAAATCTTGCATCCAAAATTAAGGGTGGAGAGATGGTTCAGCTGTCTAGGCTCATAGCCCTAAAGACAAAATTACATATGTCCAGGGGAAAAGGAAGACAATTCTTAGGGAAAAAACTAAATCTGTACTTGGAATAAAAAACCAATCTCTGCAAGATCCCATTTCTACAAAAAGATAGCAGGGTTTATATCAATCCATGCTTTGTTACGATGCTCTGCCAGGTTAGCAATGGCATTAAATGAACAAGAAAATCCTAGGTCATTATTATGCTTATAAAAGTATTATCTTCTTAAATTGGAAGAATACAGTTGTATTAGGTATCTCTAGAGAAACAGAACCAGCAGAATGAACATATATTATAAAAGGACTTATTAAAGTAGCTTACATGATGGGGAGTAATTCAACTGTGTCTGTTTAACACCAGAGAGACTAAGAACCTGGTAGCTGCTAGTCCCCAAAGCTGGATACCCACTAGTCCCAGCATGGCATTGGAGCTTAGAAGATTCTTGTAAGCCACACTTCTTCACTCCATGTTGCAAGACTGAGGTGCTAGATTCTCATGTCAGTGGGAGATGACAGCATCAGCAGTGGCAGCAGTAGGCTAGAGCACTCACCAGCAGTGGCAGCTGTAGGCTAGGGTGTTCACCAGCAATGACAGCAGTAGGCTGGGGTGGTTACCAGCAATGGCAGCTGTAGGCTGGGGTGTTCACCAGCAATAGCAGCTGTAGGCTAGGGTGTTCACCAGCAATGGC